>JAYRCH010000178.1:692500-1385000 GCA_037179445.1 Phengaris alcon alcon | reverse complement strand
TAAAACCGTCTAAATTATTAAATATGTCGTAAAAACATGGAAGCACTCCGCGGACAGACTGTTGACTGTGGTCGGCTCAAGCGCTGGTCGCAATCAACATACAACAAGCATGCAACACAAGTATGTGTTGTTTGCGACAAACACGGGTGAAGCCGGCTTTAGATGTTACTAGTTCACCTCAGCAAGATACATCGGTTATTCTTTTGTCCCAAAATTGTTGAAACGTAAATCCTTGTTTAGTGAAAATGTATGAAAAGTGCTATTATTATTTAACAGAAAATCTTAACTCGTAAATGCATGAAGTAAACAAAGGAACTAAAACCTAGCAACGCCACTTCAACACAACTAAGCACAACATCGCCAACTATCTATGATATTATATATCTAAGGCCATACACCATACTTCATATCTTCCAATTGGCATGACGCTGCAAGCTTGGTCCAACCTTTTGTCCATATGCACCACTGTCACAATCCACCCCGCCACACGTCGAGTTCTAACTGATCCAATCGGTAGCGCCATGCCGATTGGACGGTAGGAAGTATCGTGTATGGTTATCATAAGTAAAAGTAACAAACCTTATGTAACGGAACAACAGAACAACAGAACAGGGACGTATCAAATAACAACAAAACAGACAGAGCTAAATGTCGCAACTGGCCGGCCTTACACCTTGGTGATCGACTTCAATCTCCTGCTTCTCAGGCACCTGAAATATTAAAGGATCTCATGAAGGTCTGGTGAATGTAATTTAAATGCAAACAAAAAAAGTATTTCTCTATTGCGCGGTGAATAAGTGGCATTTAAATTGGAAGCATTATAACCGCCCATATTGAGATTTGATATTTTCATTTCCACTACACAGCGTCCCATCGCGAGATGCCCAGTAGAAGCGGTAGATACAATAAAAAAAATACGTGTGGCACTCGGGGACTGCCGCGGTAAAGCTATTGCATAGTAAGTCTACACGCATACGTCTAGTCGCACGCACACAAACACCGTGCCGAAGTCTGCCGAACTGAAACGACGTTAGACGATGCACGGCTTTCAACGCCGCACCGCCGCGCTGTGCCGGTCGGAGTGGGGGGGTGTTAGGTTTATTTTCGTTACGGAATTTCTTGAGTCGGTCGCCGCGCTCAAAGCCCGCGATAAAAGCTATGCAATAGCTTAAAAACGTTATTTTTAGACAAAATTTTTCTATATTTTTATTGTAGCAAAATGTATGGAAGTTTTGCTACTATTGAAAAAGATACAAGCGAGCGTTACGGTGGTCGCATATGATGTGTAACATTTTATGAAAATATTAAAAATAAACACAATGGTTAGTACGATTTTCTAATATGATATAAAATACGGAAACTTTTCCACTAAGCCAGTGACAGAAATCATCGTCAAAATTTAAAAAAGCTAAATACTGAAATATATTATTCGAATCTAACGGCCAACTCTACCACCGCGCTCTCATTCGTTAATTCAAATAGCGCGTACTTCCGCGACTTTCTGTTACACACGTTCCATTTCACGAAATCACTCCCACAAATTGCAAGAAAGCGAGCGGAAAGATGTTACACGTTAAAATTTTTGAAAAATGTATAAAACTATGACAAAACCTATCGCCGCAGCATCAATTTAATATTTTAATGGTACTCACCTTATAATTCCGCGGTAGACCATGAACGCTCCGTACAGACTGAGGAAGACGGTGGCCGTCCACACCACCGCTAGCACGGACGTGCTACCCTCTGAAAGTAACCCATTCAGTCATTCAAGATTGTGTATCATTATGAGCATATTTCATAATGTAACCTTCAGAATCAAATCACGCTGGAAAATATTAAATATCAAAAGCAAAATCTCATTACCCGACTATGGCGAATTCAAAAGGAAGGGTAATGATTTTGGCAGTCTATGTATGTTTGTTTTTTCCGCCGTAGCGCCTTAACTACTGTTCCGATTTTAATTAATGAGGTGTCAATAGATTCGTAATAATGGCCTAGATAATTTGATTAATCGGGTTATAGTTTTTACACATTGTTTTTTGCAGCGATACAAATACAAATTATTTAAGTAATATATACACCCCCTTACTAATAAAAGTATTTACGTAACGGATAACTTAAACAATGTTGCTGTCTTTGTCTGATACGTTGGAAATGACACATATAAGAAAAAGATAGCAACGTTGTTTAAGTTATTCGTTGTGTAAATATTTTTATTAGTAAGAGGGACAATGTTTTTTTATCCGCGACGTAACGTAGATGGTATATGCGTTAAGGATGAGATGGAGTTTGTCGCTTTGTTTACAATAAGTTCTACTGAATCAGGGGCGTACCTATGTATCCGTCGTGGTAGTCGGCGGGGGCACGCTCGAGCCAGGCGCGGCGCGGGGGCTCGCGCTCCACCGCCACCAGCTCGGGGCCCTCTGAGCCGCTGCAGTTCGCCCACTCGATCGTCACGTATCTATTAAGTACACCACATATAAATACCATCCTGCACGCAGTTTCTTACGATTAAAAATAATTGTTTGATTTGGAATTCAATTTTATGGTCAAATTTACAATTAACTCTTTTTGCATAATTCAAGTCCGTCCGCTGTCGTGAGCTTGGGCTTAGTTAGAGTTTAATACAATATATCGGTACGAAGGTGCTACTAAATTAAGCTAATATGTATTGCAGGTCAGTTACATGTTCGCTACATACGTGCTACGAAGTAATGTAGCTATAGTATCTAAGCTACGAAAGTGCTACGAATCTACGTAGACCCCGTAGCTAGGCTATTTCCATATCTGACGTTCCACACGTAAGTACCTATATTTTGTTAGAATAATCTGTTAGTAAATACATGGTGTTCGGTAGAACGTAGAATCCGTGAAATTCTAATGATTAATAACGTGTGTTTAGTTGTACCCAATCAGGTCTGGTCCCCCACTTTTGAAAAAAAAAATACAATATGGTGAAAATCTCAGTAACGGTGTAATATATCGGTCATGTATTTAGGAGGTTCAAATGATTTGTCTTCATTCTCGAATCCTCAATTCACGGGTTGAATACGATTTTCCAAATATTCTGTATAAGAATCTGTTAGTTAACAACCTAGACGAAGTGTTGCAAGCCTGTCGCGGCGGTACCAGTAGCTGGCGGGTACGCGAGCGAGCGCCGCCGCGGCAGGGACCCCACGCGCCCCAGGGACCCGCCTGCCCCACCTCTGCCCGGCACCCGCACTCCACCTGACAGATCTCGTCCTCCTGGCGACATTATTCAAAATTTCTATTCAAAATAGAAAAGGATTTACGAATAATAATAAGTGTTTTAAATTTACACTTTAGCAAGTGACCCAAAATATTAAGTATTATGATAATATCATGAATACAGGGTGTATTATAACATTATGAAGTCCTATTTGCCTTATACTTATACTTAGCTACGCCTCTGACCTGGTCGTGCGGCGGGGGCGCGGCGATGCGGCCGGGCAGTGCGGCAGCGCAGCGCCACGGCTGCAGGTAGGTGTCGAGCTGGGGCTCGTCCGCAGCGCTCAGCTCGCAGCGTGCTTTTGAAAGCCGCACGCCCCAACCGCACGCGTCCAACGCCGGAGTGCCGGTTGATGTCTAAAAAGAATGTTTTTGCTATGAAAAAAATATCTGGTAGTCAATCCTACATCACCAGCGAAATAATTGTAAAATATCATACATTTTAAACTGCTAAAATAAATTATCTTTAAAATTCGGAATATATTTATTTAATTAACTTATAACAATTTAAAATAAGTATAGGACTTCTTCATCTTATGACGGATACTGACTCGCAAAAGGCATCCCAGTAGAGGTCTAGCTATGAGCCTGAGACAGGGCTCGCGAGGGCACGGCGCGCGTTGCTCGGTGGGCGGGCACGCGCGGCCGGGCCATACGGCTGCTGTTAAGTGTTGCCTGAGAATTTAAGAGATAACGATGAGTCAAGTTGTTTGTAATTGTGCATTGACAATATAAAAAAAAATGTGTATCCGTAGTAAAGTCATGTAAGTACCGTATTAAATCACATATCGTTACAGTACTGTATGCGGCGCATGTGTCTCGCGCTGGAGTCGCCGCAGCTACAGGTAGATGTATCCCACGCGCTCCACTTACTCACCTTGTAGTACTAAAGCCATGCAAGTACCTATCCCATACAACCGTACCGTATGCGGCGCATGTGTCTCGCGGTGGGGTCCCCACAGCTACAGGCAGATGTGTCCCACGCGTTCCACTCACCCGCCTTGTAGTACCTAAGCCATGCAAGTACCTATCCCATGCAACCGTACCGTATGCGGCGCATGTGTCTCGCGGTGATGTCGTCGCAGCTACAGGCAGATGTGTCCCACGCGTTTCACTCCCCCACCTTATAGTACCAAAGCCATGCAAGTACCTATCCCATGCAACCGTACCGTATACGGCGCATGTGTCTCGCGTTGGGGTCACCGCAGCTACAGGCAGACGTGTCCCACGCGCCCCACTCGCCCACTTCACAGTCCACGCCGCACGGCACGTAGCACCACGACTCCGCCGCCTCAGATGACGTCGCGTTCTGCATGCATACGATATACGCACATTTATAAGTTATACTTATGCATGAAAATATGTTCAAATGTACTGTTAACAAAGTATGTATTTACCGGGCAGAATGAGTCCTCGACGAAAGCGCCGTCACTGCGAAGGCATCGGACTGACCTCTTCTTGATGCCCTCACCGCACGGCGATCCACCTGACAGTTTAAATAAATAGAATATGGAATGAATAGGTACAAGTTATGTTATTTTAGATTTTAAAATATTCATTGATCATTTATTATTAAATCTACGTATGTAATTACCAATTCCTAAAAATGTGTATTATGTAATTGATGTATAATTAAACAAGCATTAACTAAATTAACTTTTAAAAATCTTACCCAGTGGCTGACAATCGTCCCAGGGCGCGACGTGCCAGGAGTAGGTGTGCGGCGCGCAGGGCTCCGCCCCCACCAGGTGCGGGCAGGGCGCTCCGCCCTCCTCCGCCGGGCGAAGCACGACACGAGTGCGGTCACGACGCCCGCCCCACTTAGTCTGAGGGGTCATTAAGTTAATTAACAATGTATACAAGTATATTATATCTCTGACCTCTCCATACTTATATTTTTTTAACTTAATATGTAATATTATGATGGTCATTGTATACTCTATTAATGTAGAGACCCTCATCTGTGAAGTTCAGCTTTCTCGTTAACTTTAAATGTTTTGTGTAATGGATTATATCTAATATATTTTTTGTCTTATTCAATTATTAATAAATTCATGTTTTTTAAATTGTGTTATATGCGTACCTGATCGCACGGGCTCCACTCGGACCAGGCACTGACGACACAGTCGCTGGGGCAGGGGGCCCGGCACGCCGCCTCATGCACCGGCCGAGGGCCCGCCGCCACGCACGACACCTCCGGCAGCGGGGCCCCGGATCCGTCCACGCATCTGTGTAACACACATTAAATAAATATAAATAAAGAAGTAAATAAGCTTACCAACCACGTCAACTAGGGGGCAAATACAAGTTATTATTTCTGTTTGACTTGCAGTATAGCTCCAGTGTCGAGTGCGTGTGCGAGTACGATATTAAATATCGAAAGAACAGGAATGAAACGAAGACAAAATTATCTAAATTTTATTGAAAATCATAATTTATACACATCAATTGCCAGAGAAACCGTGAAAAGTTTTCCCTTAGAGGGATCCGAAACGTATCCTGTTTCAAATAGTTCTCAACGTATATATTTAATAATTTTATACTATACATATGACATATATATATTATTATATATTATGTATAGTATAAAATACACATTTATGACCCAGGAACACGGAAAACTTTTTTATTCCCTGGCGGGATTCGACCCCGCGACCTCGGGCTTGAGCGCCGACGCGCGTATCATTGCGCCACTTAGGTCGGCAAAATGTAGGTAACTCACTCGACAGTCCTGTTGATCAGGGCCCGGCCGCACAGGGCCCGGCGGGGCGCGCACACAGCCCACTCGCCCGCCCGCCAGCGCGGCTCCGGCACCGTGCACGTGGCGCGCTGCAGCGTCGCGCCGCACTCGCGCCCGCCGCCAGAGCCCTCCTCTATCACCTCCCTGATACATCGAGCTTCATGTTAGCTCGTTAGGGTAAGCTCACACCGAGTCGCGACGCGACCCGCCGTTTTTAAGATAACGATTCAATATTAAGCCTTATTCACTACACAAAAATATACACGTATGCAAGAGCGACGCCGCGCTGCGCTCGAGTCTTGACAAATAATATTATAATTAGTCAGCTTAGAAGTCAGTCACGACAGTTTAACAATGTTTTTTTAATGCTTTTGTTTTTATGATTTCAATAATAATTAATGATATACGTGTCACCTACGGCTAGTACAGCCTGTGATATGTTCCTACATATCACAGGCACAGGATAACTATCGGTTAGCTTTACCTGGTCCTAAACCGGAACGCAGCCCTGGAGCCTGGCTCAGCAGCGCAGGGCCCCCACGAGGCCCAGGGCCCCACGGCGCAGTCGCGCGCGCACCGCACCGAGCAGGCGCCGCGCACGAGCGACTTGAACTCTTCGTCGTATGACAGACCGTCTGTTGAAGCTTCACGCACGCGCCGAGGTCCTAAAGCAGTTATATATATACTTTATGTTAAAATATTGGATACTAGATTTTGACCGCAGCTCCATCCGCATAAATACAGTATCCGACGAAAACACTGCACTTGTCGGGATGAAACGCCTACGTTTTAACTCAGTGCCTAAACTACAACCATACTAAATCCGTTCAGTAGTTTTTGCGCGTATGAGTAACAAACATTCATCTATCCATCCTCACAAACTTTAACAATTTATAATAGTATTTGGATGGATGTTCAGAAAGAGATATTTGATTAAGACATTATTTTTTACCGTTTTTGTGGTAGCTACAGAGGGAAAACAAGTGGCAGAGAAGGTTCACTCAGCGAAATAAAATGCAAGTGTTTTTTCAGGTCAATTATCCCTAAGGTCTTGGTCATTACTGATAACAATTAGGCTTACAACTGCCCGTGTAGTAACTACTTGGAAGGTTATTTATCATTCATATGATTGTTCATTGTTAAACAACGGGGGCTAATTTTTTCTTTTATAACCTGATTAAAAAAGCCATTATGAATTCGTATTCAAGATAAGTAAACCACAATATTACCAGTAAGCGGATGATATTTCTTGCAGACGTCCATCGGAACATCTCGGTCTTTCACCAAGCATCGCGCGGCTCTCAATAGTCGACCTTCGCCGCATTCCATACTATACAAGATATAAAAGTTTATTTTTTGTTCACCAATGATAATAATTTAAAACTTCTAAAAATACGAACCCTAAAGGCAGTATACAATCCGAGTCGGCTGGAAGCAGTTCCAAAGTTACTTTTTTACACACGCAGTTCGGTACGTCAGGCTCCGAAGCATCTAAGTATCTGAAATTATTTATTGTTTAGGAGAGGCTTATTCTAAAAGCATCTAGGTTTATTTATTGAATCTATGTTAACATAAATCAACTTAGAAATAATATAAGATGATGTGGATTATTTCGCTCTAAGGTGGGACAGCACTAGGCGGCAGCGGAGCGACGCGACGCGATGCGTCCCTGCTAGTAATACCGCAGTGGAGTGTGGCGTCGCGTAGTTCCGCTGCCGCGTAGTTACGTCTAGTGCGGTCGCACCTTTAATGGAAGAACAACAGGGCCGATGAGGCCTTTCGTCAGTGTGCCATCATGTGGATGCAATTTTAGTTTTACTTCAGTTTCACTACTTCCACTCACTTGAGTGGGTCCGCGCAGATGACTTCACAGGTTAGCGGCGCGATGGTGCCGCACGACACGCGGCACGGCGCCACGCTGGGCGGCACGAGCTGCCCCGCGCATGCGCCCGCCTCCACGCGGTGCGAGTCTGAGCCGCACCAGATGCCTGGCGAGATGAGAGTTATTTAGTATCTATATACAGATAGAAGATACATTTATAGATAAACTAGCTAACCCAGCAAACGTTGTTCTGCCATATAAATTATCACTCGTTGGTATAGAAACAGTTTACGGCCTATTTTCAGACCTCCCAAATATACACGAAAAAATCATAAAAATTTATCAAGTCGTTTCGGAGGAGTTAGGTGACACGAGAATTTTATAGTTAGATAGTATGTATTCTAGTTGGAGGCCCATTGACTTACTACGGGTGCGGTAGCCCACGCCGCAAGTCTCCTGCGGCGGCAGGCGGCACGTGCTCCAGTCGCCCGCGGCCCAGGCGGCGCGCGTGCGGCACGCACGCGGCACGGGGCAGTCGCGCGCTTCCTGCAGCGGCCCGCAGTTCGGCCCGCCGCGCACCTGACGCACGCGAACTTGTTTGCCGGGCTCTATAGGATATAATAAAGCTATCAGGTGAAGAAATAATTGATTAACATGCTTACGTTAATAGACTAGACGACGGATTTTTTATTGCATACATGAATAGCATAAAATATAAGTAAGTTCTCAGAATTAACAGTATATTAAAATCAATATTTTGGAAGATACAGCGATATGATTACAGATCTTCACAAGTTTCGTGAAAGCGCTCCATATAAAAGTCGCCCTAGATATGACGTCACTTATTCCTAAAGTTAATCCAAGTCCAAATATAAGGGGCGCAGGAACATAATGGCTAATATCTCCAAAATTTGTGCGTTTAAGTTCATATTTACAATAGTGAATGTTTTTGTGCATAATATGTTAATGACAGACGATATAAAATAATTACCGAAAGCTACTGAGATCACGGTCGTACCGTAGACAACTATAATGAATGATATTACCGCAAGTATTGGGGCATGGTGACCACGGCATCCACGACTCGACGCGACAGCCGCGCCGGCAGCGGATGGTGCACGCGCGCCGCGACGCCGGCCGCCGCAGCGGAGCACACCTGCGTAGAAAAAAACATTAGTTCTCGACGATTTTCTGTGACAGCGTGCTACCATGCTGGCTAATCTAAAAATTACTTATTAGTACAGGTAGATAAGCACCTGCGCTGGATTTGCAGGCTGTACCGTGAGTAAAACGCTTATGGTTACCACCGAAATTATTTCAAACGTCGCGTCAGACAAATCTATCATAAATATTGAGAAATTATAGTGTCAATTATCCCAAAGCACGAATCGATCAGCGGCTGTCCTGGCCTAGTCATTATTCTGAGGCCCTGGTTTAATAAAACGCCACGTCCTAAGATACGCGCACACAAAGCCGCATATATTATATTCTTTGAACTCACAGCGCCTCACGCACGACGTCCGCGTTGTTCTGCACGCACATGACGTCGCGCGTCATCTCGCCCTCCTCCACGCACGGCTCCTCGTCGTCGCTCTCGTTGTACGGGTCGCTGTCCTGGTGGGGGATAGGGACACACCGTTATTTTCCATTTAGAGAGAGTCCTAACTTCAAGGTATCAAAATAACAAATGTCTGTTAACTTTCGGCGAAGCTGATGTAACCAAAATTCACTTGTTACTAGCCAGTTTTGTTTGAGCGAATTGAATAAAAGACGAAAAATCGTATCGGTAAATGTTTCATTACGAAACATACACCGATTCGATTTACTACGGTCTTGTAAGTTCTAAATATGCACACATATGCGTATCGATGATATCATCCATACGACTTTTCACTGTGTGGCCTGAAAGTGAAATATTTGACAACTTTTTCTTCTCTAGTACTATTTCTGCTGCTTTTTTATATTAATAGATATCGTATCGCGTAATGTGAAAATGCTCAGTGTCGTTTAGCTACTGTAGTAAAGTGAGAAAATTAAAAGAATGAACTAAAAGATACTTTATAATTGAATTTTCACGCTTCAATTTCACACAATTAGGGCTCTTAATAACAGTAAAATTGGTGGATTGTTAATAATCCACCAATTTTAAACAGTTGGACAGCTGAATATAGCTTAATAACTGCTGGATACTTATTTTAGACCTACAGAACAAAATGTATTTTGGATAGTTCATCTACCGGCTACCGCAGTAATGGGTACTCACTAATAAGTCAGTATAGTTGTTCGCGGGCATGAAGTCGTCCTTGCGTCGCTCGCAGGGGCCCCAGGGCGTCGCCAGCCAGGAGTACGACGCGCACGCGTGACTGTTGCACGTTTCGTTCTGCACTAGCTGCTCTTCTGATGGGCACGGCCAACCATCTAATGAAGTCCATACGGTTTATTATATTTTAATTAACTTATTGTTTAACAATTACAACAAAAATAAATTACATAAGCAAAATGATTTTGCTGCAAAAATTCCCAAGAGTTAATCTGGATATACATTATTGCCTGATATGCGTAACAACCTAAGGTGACAATTTGTTTCTGTACGGTTCGAGTACAACTTGAGTTGCCGTTAGCTGAATTAATTTTTCTTTACAACCTCACTGTTAATATTCCAATATTGGTAACTTAAGATTACAAGTTTCGACTTCCTACAAAACTATATTTTTTTTCTTGTAAGTACATTCATGTCGGCAATTACAGCGCCAGACTTTTTTACAATGATCGTTTAACTGCTACTCACTGGGAGTGGCGTGTGCCAGTATATGCCGGCGGCGTGTTCTCGTCGGCCGGGGGCGGGAGGGCGCCGCACAGGGCGCGCTGCAGGGGGACCAGCTGCCCCATGCCGACACCACGCAGTCGCCCGCGCAGGCGATCCGACACCGCTCGCTGCGCGCCGGCGCGCCGCTGCCGTTACACCATGCGCGCTGGGCTTCTTTCTGCGTTATGTATTTAATTTTTACCCGGCTAGGGCGAAGCCAAAAGGAAGGGTATTGATTTTGGCAGTCTATGTATGTTCCTATTTATTATGTATATATGCTTCATCGAAGCGCCTAAAGTACTGCTCTGATTTTAATGAAAGGGTCTCAATAGATTCGTAATAATGACCCAGGAATAGGCTACATACATGGCGGAGTCGGGTTATAGTTTTAAACTTTTTGATTATTGGCTCATATTAGAGGAAAAAAGTAATTCCTGAGATTTCTATTATGAAGTCTTAATATCTACAGATGAAAATACTCTTAATATCTTACACATTTACGCTTTAAATAATACACTAAAGCATTTTTTATTATACTGAAGTAATTTATGACGACATTTATGTATAAAAGTGAACTCGTAATAATACTCCGCACAGCAAGACTATACCCCCGGTTTCTGAAAGGCTAATGGCTAAAAAGGCTAAAGGCTAAGGCAACGCCAAAATCAACTAATCAACGGTCAAATCTCTTGTCAAGTGTAAATTGAGTAGCAAAAAGCTTGATCAGTCGTTTGATTTGATCAACGTGTTAGTTAACAAAACTAATGTCAAACGAATGGTCAAAAAACATGTCAAGCGCTGATCTCGGTTTCTGGAAAGCTATTTAAGGCTTGTATGTGCTTGTATGTGTCATGTCAATTTGATTAACGATTAGTAAATTTTTCACTAATCAGCGTTTCAGAAACAGAAATTGATTTAACAAGCCTGTTAACTCAACAACGTGTTAGTTCATCGACTATTTGATTAGCCTTTCAGAACCCGGGTGTTAGTTGTGTAACATTTGCATAAACAGCGAGAATACAATGACAGTACCCCGTCATGTCCGACGCAGCGCAGCTCGCGGGTGCGGCGGCCGGGCCCGCAGGCGGTGTGCGGCTGGCTCAGCACGCACGCGGCCCACGGCAGGGCGCGCCACGCGGCGCAGCGCGGCGTCGAGCACGTGCGCTTCTCCTCCAGTGGCGGACACGGCGCGCCGCCGCCTGAAGCAGCGGCCGTCACGCGACGCCGCCGCACGCTGTAGCCTAACCCGATAAAATGACGATCAGCGCTGGGCGTCCTGATTCCTGTCCTTTTTTTCGTTTTAAAGTTAAGTACTCGTATATACATTTACTTGTTTATAGGGTGCACTAGGATCATCGTTACTAATATTATAGATGTGAAAGTAAGTTTGTTTGTTTGGTTGCTTCTATTTCACGTAAAAACTACCGATCATTATGAAATATGGCACAAATATAAAGTAGACTATGGAGAAGGACATATTATGCTACTTTATCGCTGCACAATGTACGGTTTCCTAGCTAGTAATTATGGTTGCTGTTTGTACTATATGTTGTGTGTATATTATCTTGTATAAACAAGTTAAGATAAGAAACTTACCAGTGGTAGTTAGTTGCTGAACCGGGTAGAGTGGGCACCCATCGGCCGGCTGGCACGCCCCCCACTCACCCCATTCGCCAACCTCACAGTCTCGGGGACAGGGAACCTTTAAAAATAGATTGTCAGTTTCGTCACATCGTCATAAACTTTAATACCGCCTTACCGATGGGTGTGACGATACATTTATATTGTCTTGAAATATACATAGGTTACTTTGGTTTGATTAAATGCATGTCGCAGCCTCGACACAGCAGCGAGCGGCAAGGCAGCGCGTGCAGGCGGCTGCCGCAGTCACCGCTTGACAGGAGTGTTGTGTTAAGCGGCTATGTGGCGCCCGGCTCGCGCATCGCCATTCCCAGCTGCCGTGCCGCTCGCCGCTGTGTCGTGGACTTACAATTATTTTCATTTTGACAGTATTTGGACAGAATATGATCACTGTTTACATACATTATTTGATATGGTAGTATTTACTTTTGACGCGCACAGCGTTAGCGTTACTCTATGTACCGAAACCCCTCTTACATAATACATAATCTGCCTCCCTCAGCTACTCACCTCACACGGCTGGACCAGGGTCGGCATGGGCGCATGCGCGCAGTGGGCGGGCAGCAGCGCGCGGCCGTCGGCGCGTACGCACGTGGCCTCGCGCCGCTGGACGCCGCCGCCGCAGCTGGCGCCGCTGTCACCGTCGTCGCTGTCGTCGTCGTCCTCCTCGTATATGGCGTCGTTGTCGTCGGCGTCGTCGTCGTCGTCATTGTTAGCTTCATAAGGAATATAAATTAAAGTAATATACATACAATACAGAAGCTTTGGTAAGAGTTTTCCATTTCCACCCCTTACTGATACTCTGGGGGCCTAGCAGGAACATTTGACAGCGGAGTAAACTAAAAGACAGCGGTTATCGAATGAAATTTGTATGGGCGCTGTCATGTGTCTGATTTTGACAGATTTTCATACAATTCTCATTCGATAACGTTATTAAGTTCGATCAAATTTATGTGTCATTATATTTTTTACTTGTACGATAGATAGAAGTGACGTTTGAATTGGTAGCATTATAGAGTGCTGCTGTGTCTTTGTTTACGTTAAGATTAAATGGTGTATAGCTGGGTAATTGCTTAACATTTGATTAGTCTGCTTATCCAACTATTATTATAAATGTGAAAGTTTGTGAGGATGGATGGTTGGAGGGATGGTTGTTTGTTGTTATCTTACACAAAAATTATGAAATTAATTTTGATTAAAATTTACTTATATTTATATAAAAGTTAGTAAAGTTAAGTTACTTATATTAATATAAAAGTTACTGTATTTATGCGAGCGAAGCCATGGGCAAAAGCTCGTTACTACATAATACCCACAGTTGGCAACAGCGGGGTGGTCCACGGAGACTTTGCATACGCCCCATGGCCCGGGCGTCCAGTGCGCGCTGGCCTCCAGCACCGCTGGTCGCACCTCCTCCACCACTTCGCACTCCGTGCCGCCGCCTGAAAAAAAATTTCGTACGCACTACTTAAGACTTTGTCAGTTAAACAAAACACTTACAAATTAGAAATAAATTTATATAGGCCTACCCGCCTTGCCGACGGTTGGCACGCGACGCTCGAGGGTCTAAGCATCACTTGCCGACCGTCGGCAAGCGACGCCTGAGAGGATACAAGACCCTCAGAGCAATAAGAAAGACATAGAGTCGCCAATGCTTGTCGATGTCAACGAAAAACAACCGGACGCCGGGAATAATATGAGAAACATCGAGGTTATTTTCTGTTAGATGTAGTGCCGCGTTGTATCGCTGCGTCATACGGTCATGTTAAATAAACAATATTCTGCTTATGAGAACAAGAAATATTGATTGTTATTTACTATTGTGTAGGTGAAATTTGAGGTCTTTTATTAAAAAAGTTTTTTTAATTATACATTCTTCGCATATAGCCTCGAGAATATGTACTGGTGCCTGGTGGTATACAGAATACTTAATATGAAGGTAAAACTTAAAATATATGAGGCAAAGTCCGTAAGATTGCGAACACGCCAAGGATTTGTATTGCACCACAAACTAGACTGCCCAAGGACATCGCTTTTCGCAATACGAGACTACGAACTAATAACGAGACCCTCGCAAGTACATGTACTATGTAGCCTTCATTTGTTTTAAGTCTAAACTCGTGACTAACATGAAACTACGAATTAAAATTTTCTCATCCCTACTAATAATATTAAAATGTGAATGTAAGTTTGTTTGTTACTCTTTCATGCAAAAACTTCTAAACCAATTTTGATGAAATTTGGTATGGTAGTAGCATAGGCTCTGGATTATAATATAGGCTACTTTTTATCCCGGAAAACTACAGTATTCACGCGGGATACCCGATTGTATATTTACGCGGGCGGAGCCGCGGGCAACAGCTAGTAAGTTATAATCTTTACTTTGTTTTTTGCTTCACTGATCAAAAATAGTTTAAATATATTATTTGTTATATTTTAATAAGGTCTCATAAAAACCAGCCAAATGCGAGTCAGACTCGCACGAAGCACGTGCATGAAGGGTTCCGTACAAAACGACAAAAAATCACGTTTGCTGTATGGGAGCCCCTCTTAAATATTCATATTATTCAGTATTCGTTGTTACAGCGGCAACAGAAGTACACCATCTATGAATATTTCAACTTTCGACCGATGGACAGATAGACAGTCGGACGGACAGCGAAGTCTTAGTAATAGGGTCCCGTTTCTACCTTTTGGTTATGGAACCCTAAAAAGTAACTATTTCGTGTTTCAACTTCACAATGCTTTGAATAAAATGTAGCAGGAGTTTAGTGATAGTGCTACGAAACGGTGGCGCGCAGAACTTGTGCTACGTTGTAGAATTTCGTTATTTACTATTTAGCGGGTGCGGACGAGCGCACCGTCGGAGCGCGGTCGCCATGGCACCCACTCCCCCAGCGAGCAGGCCTCGCGCACCACGCACACGCGCACCGTGCCCACGTCAGCTAGGCCCGTGCAGTAGCTGCAGGCTGGTGTTAGCACTGCAGACACATACCCTGCGGCAGCCGGCGCAGGCGGCGGGTGCGGACGAGCGCTCCGTCGGAGCGCGGTCGCCATGGCAACCACTCCCCCAGCGAGCAATCCTCGCGCACCACGCACACGCGCACCGTGCCCACGTCGGCTAGGTCCGAGCAGTAGCTGCAGAAAGTTGTACGTTAATAAGACGAGTAAACGAGTAGACTAATCCTAATCCTAATAATAAGCGATTACCGCCAAACCACACTTTAGAATCTCTCTTGTCGCACTAGCCCACTATACATAGATGTAATAATGAGATTTCTATAAGCCAGTATAACACCTCGACGAATGATAGGCACCTACTCCCACATACCCATTAAGACGATGGAAACACTACAGCCGGTGGTGATCGTGATGGTGGCAAGTAACAAAGCATGTGCGCATATGCAAAACATCTAATTAAAAACGAAAGCCGAAATTGTTTGGCTCAAGTTAATGAAAACTCGCGTGCCGACCGTGACCCAAAACCGGAGCCATTCGGCCGCGCTGCTGCAACGCAATTGCAAAACCGACCGATAAATGAATACCCTCGAGTAGTAAAAATTAAAAGGTTTTTTTACTACCCCAGGTAGTAAAAAGGTATTTTGCTTCAACATTACTGCCTGTACCTAATAAGTAATGAAAAATACGAATGTCAAAAGTATCGGTATATTAACCTCAGATTAATAACTATAAATAGCATAGGTAATACCTATTTTAAGGTACCCGGCTATTAGCAGGAGGAGGAGACATAAGTTATATCGTTCCTTATTCTCCTTACGACAGATGATCATGGGGAAAAAAGAGATGTCTAAGAGTTAATCACGTGTAAAATAATTCTAGGTATTCATTATTTTTGTTGAAGCTTTCCGTATACAAATGAAATGCTAAAATGAAAATAAATGAATAAATAAATGAATAATAAATAAAATAATAATAATAATACTAATATAATATATAAATGAATCTTATACTTTAAACGAAACAATCTTGTATATAATATATAATCGTAATCACGGCAACGGCTGCAAGTATTTATATGGAATTTAGTATGCAGAGTGTTTTGGGGCAGAAAAATCGGTCTAGGTAGGTTTTATCCTTTGAAAACTGCGCATTTTTATGTAAAATATGTTTTTCTTTCGTCGTGCAACAATAGGTATATCAATAATTTCAACTCTATAATGTCAGTCCGATTGGCAGTTTGGTTAATTTTTGCGATGTTCGGAAATTCAATATGCGGTGGGTTCGAACCCCGGTAAAATGTTTTTGTGATCTTTTTTTTTGAATCTACTAGAGCTCCGAGCAAAGCTCGGTTATCCAGGTACTTTAAATAAACAAAGGTAAGTTTTAAAATGTATTAAATGATAAAAATCGTCAAAAGAAAAAACATCCATTTGAAAGTTAAAAATAGAAAGGTACATAGCAACATCTTATACCGTGTCGCACGTCGGAATATGATAGAAAATAATAAGAAAAATGGAGGTGTGCGGAAATTAGCTCGTCTCAGTCAATCGATCAATATGCCGAGTGACCCAATTACGGTGGCCAGAGTCCGAGTTTCACGTACACAGCATGTGGCCAAACAAACAACAGGATAATATATTTTCATTTTAATTAGATGTTAATCACATATGTTATCGCCTTGTTTGTTACTTTCTTCGGCTCGTATGCAAATCTACACACGATTGGTATTGGATTAAGTGACCAAAGCTGTATCATGTCGAATGTAACGAATTAAAAATCTTTAAATTAATTAAGGTCGATCTTAAGTTATCAATAGTGTACTGTAACTACCCTTAAGGGCGCGTTCACAAAATGTGTTTTGTGACAGTGGCCTAGTAGGGACTGTAATTTTTAGCAATGTTTTGTGCCATATATATATATATATATATATATATATATATATATATATATATATATATATATATAATAACTCCAGACCGTGACAAAATAAAATTAGCCTTATTGACACGCATTAAGATTCATGCATTATAGCAAAATACGTGAAAAGTTTGAGGACATTTTTTATCCGTTTTCCAAATCAATTTTTAATATCGTTGGATTATTTTTAAGCAAATTTTAAGGTGATTAAATCTGCTATCTTTGGATATTTTTAAACAAACAAAATATGATACATAAGAGCAGAATTACGATCCTAAATACGACCTCTTTTTGTAAATTTTGGGTCAGATTCTGGAAAATTAGATTTTTTGAAAATCATATTTTTTTATAATACTCTTTAAACGAATTTTAGATAAAGAATAATTTGTGTGTTTTGTATGTGAAAATTGTTCGTTTTGTAGGATAATGTTTCATTTAGTCGTAATATCGACCGGAAAACAGCCATGTTATGTCAAATTTGTAAACGCCCCCTTAAACGGCTGTATAAACAATTCTTCTGAGTCTTAAACTTTTGTGTTAAATTCCCATAGAACCGGTAACAGATGTTGTAACTTACATAGCCTCCACAGATCGTCCGTCCTTATGCCGACACTGCACCTGGCGGCGTTGCAGGCCGAGCCGCGGTGTATGCACTAGCGAATCCGTGTCGGGTAGCTGAGTATGCCTGGAAAAAGATTATTTGTCATACCAATAACATATATTTTATAAGTAATGTCGTACATGTTATTATAATAAAGCTGGCAACAAGCGATAAACATTGATAGTTGTGTTTGTGTAGTATCTATGAATGAACGTGTGCAGGCCCGGATTAACCATAAGGCCAAAGAGGCCCGTACCTTTTAACAGTGTATGCAAAGGTAGTGGCTTTAGTGGGCAAGTACTTTTCAAATAATTTGCATCTGAAATTTTAAGATACAAAGTTTATTTATGCAATCTATGAATTGATCGAACAAACGTTTACTTGCGAATGTTTCTAGCGAAAGGTTTTAAACTTTTAGAGATCTTCACTAATATGTATTGTAAACGTATTGTACGGTTATTGAATAAAACATTTTTATTTTATTATAAGTGTAACATCTTTCATGTCACAGATTATATATCAGATGCTTTATCATAACATGTGACTACTGTAAACCGTGTGTGTACTTACTCGTTATTCTCACTGAATAATAATTATTATTAACTACCTGTCGACGGACTTGACATGGTCGAGGTCGCCAGCAACACACTCGGTCCAGCGGCCGATGTGCGCGGTGTAGTCGCTGTCACTCGCCACCAGTACTGAAACAAAATGGCCGACGTCAAGTACGGAGTGTAGCAGATTGGGTATATATGTCCATTGTCCATCAAATTTTTGTTTACAATCGAATTTATTAGAACGGTGGGACGCAGGCAGGGACAGAGAAAAGTTTCACCGCTGCGATTGAGTAATGAAATGCACAACCAAATGACAATTGTAATGCTAGCCATACCCGTAACGGTATACCTGACAGGTTTGCCTGCACAGGTAAACCGGAGCATGTATGTTCCACAACTGTGCAGGTTTCCATCCAATATCAGCTCAAGCTTACCTGACAGATAAAACTGTGCAGGCAATCCTGTCATGTTAGGCTAGCTTGACGCTGTGCGTACGTAATAGATATACGGATAACTTAAACAACGTTGCTGTCTTTGTCTGTCAAATTACTTTTCCGACGCACGTTTTGTAAATCTTTTTATAAGTAAGGGGGAAAGTCAGTAGTCTGAAGTGAGAAGTCTTTATGGTTAACGTACTCAACGTAACCCTGAAAGACTTCTCACTTCAGACAGTTATACGGCCGTAGGTGGCCAAAATAATAACATACAAAATAATAATAAAAATATGTTTCATAAAGTAAACATTTAATTTTAACGAGTACGCCGAAATCTCAAGTGCTTATAATTTCCTGAAACTCTCAATTTTCGCTTAATCTCCTCAAGTGATTTTAATGATTGCTAAGCGGATCAAAAACATTAAAGATTTGAAATAAATAACATTTTTATAAGCCTTATGCCAATTTCTCAAACGCTACTTAAGTTAGGAGACCCTAAATCACACTGTCACCTCTTAGCAGAATGACTCCTCTCAATTTAAGAAGTGTTTAGCCGAGAACTCGCCGTTTATCTTATTTTGTTCCGAAAGAGATAATTGTAACCTTATATTTTCAAACATCTTTTAATTATAGATTTAAAGGTTTCATTATAGGTAATTGGTAGAAAGGTCGATCAAAGGCGGAAGCCGGTAAAGTACGTAAGGAATCAAATTTGGAGATTTCCAATTTCCACTAATTACTGTGGGGCTGTTAATCTCGTTATGATTCACTTTTTTATGTTTGCTTTCCTTTATCACAATTAAATTATTTGAGCTTGAATTTTCTTGTATTTAATTATTTGAGGATATATAAAAAAATTTAAACCTATCATCGTTTTTAGTACTGTTTTATATTTATATAATATTATAAATTGTGTGAAGAAGCGTAGAAATTTAATATGAAGCAACCATGTTTTACAAAAATTTCATTAGACTTCTGAAGTAAAAGCACTATATTTTTACTCTGTGGTAAAAGTATACAAAAAAATGTAATAGGAATGTTAAAGTCTCACTAGTTACTAGCAGTTGTAGGATATTTATTTATTTAATTAATTAATTTAAAGGGGGTTTCCAACAATTATTAACACTATCAATAAGTACATAAAACACATAAATAAGGTTACAATTGAGTGTTACAATCTTTTATAGACAAACACAACATGCACCAATAAGTAAATAATAACAAACAAAAAGTTACAAAAACACATTCTTATTTATAACGTTATTGAAAAACAAACAAAACAATTATAAGAAACATAGTGAATGGGTAAAGATAACATATTTTATACTTTCATATTGCTAAGTTGTATAAAAAAATTTAATTGTTTATATTAGTGCACATTTTTTAAATGTAGTTTTCTTATTGCATAAGCACTTGTGGAATTTAAATTGTCAGAAGGCTTTTGATGGTTTTTTTGTAGCAAGTTAAATATCATATATATAATAATATAGATAAGTTAAAATATGATATATAGATATATCCCGCGACTTCGTACACGCGAAAGAAAATCCCGCGGGAACCTTACATAAGAAATAATGCGTTTAAAGTTGAATATCTCGCAAACGAACACCTAAATCAAAAAATCGTCTTGCAACCTCTAAATGTTTTTAAAAGATCTATCTGATTAGATTCCACACTATGGTGTAGACGTAGAAAAAAAATCATCCCCACTTTATGTGTAGGGGAAGTACCCCAAACAAAAATATTTATCGTGATTTTATTTTAGCACTTTGTTGACGTGGTACATACACATATTGCCAAATTTCATGAAAATCGGTTCAGTAGTTTCGGAGCCTTATCAATGCAAAGAAACAAACAAACATACAAACAAACAATTTTTCTCCCTATAATATTAGTGTAGATGAGGCTTGATGTGAATATGTTCTAACTACATCAGAGTAGATTAAGGTTTGAATTTCAGATTTGCAGATCAACAAAATTCAAATGTAACTTGACACGTATTACAGTCGGTGAAAATTCGCGGCAAGTGACGTCACTATCGTGTTATCTCATTTCTGGGTGGAATTGGGGAAATTCCCCGGAACTTAGAGCAAGTTTAGAGCGGAGTTAGAATACAGAATTAACGTCAAGAATGCACGACACGTAACCTAAATTATCTTTTATCTAGAATTGTTGAATTTCGTATAGTAGCTTGGCTTGGAATTTAGACGAATATTATCATTTAATATTTGTAATTATGTTAAGACTAAATCTTTTACTATGTTTAGATCAAATTTAATGTGTCATAGTATCTCTTTATTGCACGGTGAATTAGTGATATTTAAATTAGTAGCATTATTATAGGATACAGATCTATTTCTGCTTTCAAAAAGATGAAATAGGCAAGGTGCCTAAGATTTTTTTTCGTCTATTCGATGTTAGACAACGTGTTATTATTAAATGACAAAAAAGGGTTAGAAAATAACGAAGATACAAACAATTTAAATTTACAAGATGAAAGAGAGCCTTATAGAGAGATATATCGGCCTGTGACGTCACGAGTTGCCCGCCCCGCTATACATTGAACATATGAAAAAAAACAAAAGTAAGTCACCGAGCGGGATTCGAACACGTAATACTAATTTTTTGCTGTCTGCGTCTTAACCCGCTGGACCAGACGGACAGTGGCCAGCAAGACGAAATTAGCGACCATATTCTGCGTGGACAGAAAAACGCATGAAAACTCGAAAACTCGCGTTTTCCCAAACATAAGACTAATCTAGATCGATTGTTTACCCCCGAAAACCCCCATATACCAAATTTCAGCGAAATCGTTAGAACCGTTTCCGAGATCACAGAAACATATATATATATATATATATATATATATATATATATATATATATATATATATATATATATATATATAAATAAATATACAAGAATTGCTCGTTTAAAGTATAAGATAAGATAATATTGTATCTCTTTACTGTACGGTAAATGAGTGATATTTAAATTGGTAGCATCATTATAGTATACTGATGTCTTTATGTTTACAAGAAGATGAAATTGGATTTGAATAGAGAGTATACAAGTTAAAATAAAATATGATTTTAGAATATTATACCCATTTTTACGTGGAAGTATTTGTGACCCTACTTTGGTAAAAAGTAATAAAGATGTTGAATAAAAAGTGTGCCATATTGGGCTGAGAGCAATAAATAATAGACGGAAGTAATCCAATAAAATCACTTTCATCTTTATTGCACAACTTAAAAAATAATAATTCAGTATCTAAGGAGTACAACAAAACAAACGAATGAACAAATTATTGGTTATGATCCAGGTATTGTGTAGTATCTGAAAGATTAACAAAAAATAAATATTATTTTATTGCCTCCAACTTCTGTCGTGCAAAAATCTGTATATAAGGACTTCGGACTTCGACTGAAGTATATATAAGGATTATAGGAAGCTATAACTTCGCCTTTTGTATATCATTTTATTTTATTTTATTTTAAAAATCAATTAATTTTCTATTTTTTTAGGGTGCAATAAAGTATATTTGTATTATATTGTAAAGCAGTAGAAGATACTATCCTTCTCAGAAGTTAAATCTATCCTTGTACCCATTAAAATACATTCAGCGTGACAGTGTTTCTTTCGCATTTATGACAAGCATAAGGAAGTGAGGATTTTCACTTCATAAGTATTTTATCTGACCATAAAAATAAGGTAACAAAAATCTCTGGACATTTTTCCACCACGTATGTTTGACAACATGAGTGCTCGAAGTTTCCATTACGTAACGTAATATTGGGGTGCCGCAAACTGCTGATTGTGTTAGACGCCGCAGTGGCTCCGGAAGGCGTACGTTCTCTTCCCTTACTGATTATTTCGACGCCGAATGACAATTTTAGGTGCTATCTATAGGGAAGTATGCTTGAACGATTAGTAAGAAAATGTATTGAATTTGTCTTTGTTGGTGTTACTTATCGTGTAATATCAGAATAGCAAAAGTTTATTTTCAATAAAATTGAAGATTTTGGCATATGCAAATGTGCACGGAAGAAGTAGCTGGAATTATATTATTGTAACATTTATAATCGGATTACATAGCCAAAAGCACTTGTATTTTAATTACTTTCACACCACCGAATCGAGTGTTTAATTTAACAAGAAACGATTATTCCGAATTCCAGTTAATCGCGGAATCACTTTTCGCTTCGTCACTATTGCTACGGCGTAGCACTCGTAGAAGCGCTTAATAACGCTACGAGCTACGAGAGTCGTGCTTGAAAAGCTCATTAGATGAGTTGATACGGTTCAGCGAGCGAACTGCTCGATTCAATAAAATTAATGCAAATGTACGATATAGGCTCAGTTCACACCACGATGATACGCAACGCTCCGCGGCGCTGCATCTTTAATCAGTCATACACTGCACATGCACTGTGCAGCGAGCTGCCACTTTACATTCGAACTCTTAAGCTCATTTTAGACTAAGCTATTCTATTTTGCTATATAGTAAAGCAAAGAAGGACCTAGTGCTATACTATATAGCATGGCGTTCACATTACGCAATATTATCGCAAGCATTTATAGTATATAGCAAGCTCAGTATGGTTGTGTCGCTCGTTTCGCTTGCGGGACGGCCGGGGTGAGGGAGGAGGAAGAGGGCAGCGCGCGATATAGCACAGCATGAACTCGGCGTATCGCACTATTTTATAGCGTATAGTAAGTAGTAATAATATATAGTACAGTACAGTGTGAACGTGTCCATAACAATGTATGGTGCGCGATATTGTTGTACTATGAGCTACATACTATATGCTATTATATTATAGCGTAGTCTGAATGCTGCTTTACGATGAAAAGTGTTTCTTCTTGTGTAATAAATAAAGTTCAATTTTAAATAGCTATCTTAAAAATGTAGCGCCATGTCGCGGATCGTTTCGTTTCGGTGTGAATTGACCCTTATGCACACTATTCATTCAGACCTAGACCTGGCACGTAAATCATGATATTATGTAATGCCAATTTAATTAAAAAATAAAAATATTGAATTTTGTGGTTTGTACAATGCACATTCATAAATATGTCACTGATTAATTTGCCTATATGTCCGTATTAAACGTCTTAACACATAGAATTTGAAACCCAAGACTTTTTATTAAAGTCTTAAACAGTTTCTTAATTTACTCCAAGAGATGAAACAGACGTACCTACAGCCATGTACGACAACTGACAATTGGAGTGTTGCCGTCGTTACTTTACGCCCATATGCATTTATATGTTAATGTAAATGTATGAGATTGAGCTTCAGATAAGGCCGACCGAGGGCAAACCCAGCGAACTACTTTTATATCTTATTACTTGACAATAAGGTTCAAAGTGGTAACGCCGGATCAGTCGGCGACTTTACACAGTCTTTTGTTGCACGCAATTTAGACCATAGTGAGACAGTTGTCGCCTCGAATGTTTTATCAGACTATATTGTCTCCTTCATTTTCATTAATCTTATAATTTAAACGAGACAATCTTGTATATAAGACCTCTTTTTAATATAATACATCTATGTATAAGAATATATAATCGGTTTTTCGAAAACGGCTGCATGTATTACCATGAAAAATATACCATATACAGGGAGTTTTGGAGGAGAAAAGATTAGCTAGGTCTAAACTGCGCATTTTTAAGCTGCATAACATTTTTTTTCTTTCGCCGTGCAACAATGTATCAATAATTTCAACTCTTAGTCTGTCCGATTGGCAGTTTGGTATGCGTATTGCGTATCATATAACTTTTTCTTTGTCAGATAAATATTTTTGTGATGTTTTAAAATTAATCAGAACTCCAAGCAAAGCTCGGTTACCCAGGAACTTTTATTTACAAAAAGTAAAATAACAGAATAATTATACATTGAGGCGCGTTTATGCACCTTTAATAATGAAAATGCGAAAGTTTGTAAGATTGCGGGAATATGGCATGTGTGTTTGTAACTCTTTCTTTCAAAAATAGCTGACTGGGTTTAAATGAAACTTTGTTTAGATAGGTTATAGATACAGGCTAACCATAGACCTTTATATTTTAGACGAGGCATGTCGAGGCAAATAGTATCCAAACTTATACTGCAACACTTTTGGGGTTGTTTGGGGCAGTTGAAGTTTGACATCTGTCATCTTGATATTTTGACATTGGCTTTCCACAGCATAATCAGTCCTCATTTATTTGACAAAATCTTCTGAAATCAAGATGGCGTCACATTTTTTTGTATAAAGTTGTTTTTCTGCACGTACATTATAGTTTTCAAATCATTGGTATTAACTTTAAAACCACTTTATATCCTGGAAAATGTACGGTTCCTTCGAGCAACATCTATTTTTGTAAATGTGTCCCATGACCAAAGCGGCATTTGTTCCAGCAGCCAGCGCCAGCAGCAGCTTCACACGAGTGGGTCATGGCAAAACTTTTCCGTACGGGTTTCCAAACTTCTTTTAAAACCCTTGTCCTGATTTGTCCTGATAAAAAGAAGTATGCCCAATTTAGGCCAGCCGTTTCGAAGTTTCACACTTAGCGACACATTTATTCGAATATTATAAAGTGCTAAAATTTATTATTTGATTGAACGCACTAATATCAGAAACTGCTGGTTCGATGAGAAGCTTTTTTTCAGATTTGTATAGTCCACTTATTAAGAAAGGTCTATAGGCTACAATGGTACACGTCACAAATATTTTTGTATTACGCGAATGAAGCCGCGGGTAACAGCCAGTATCTATATGTACATACGCCTTTTTAAATCAGCCATTTTCTGTTACATATTTATGGTACAGGTAAACGTATTGGCGTATACGAGATATGATATATTATATTACTGTAGAATTGTAAATACCGTATGATAATAATATAACTAGCGAGATTGTAAACTATCCGAAGATATACAACTCATTAAAAAGCGAGTCACAAAACTATTCATTTTCGTGCATTCTCAGTGCATTTTTGTGCAGTGACAGTCTCAGCTGGCTGATGAATACGAGTGTGTAAATTTCCTTTCACCTCATGTATTTTCAAGAGCTTTACCAATAACTTTCTAGAATTAAAAAAAATGCATCGGGTCCATAGTAATTTATTAGTACTCAATGCGTGCGGCAATGACGATGCGGAATGGATGCTTAAAGGATTTCAGTATGTATGGGTTAGTTTTGTAAAATACATGTTCGCAAAAATGACAAATCACCCATCTCTATCATATCAAGTGCAGCGGATTTAAACAAATTAGCATAATATGCCTCTTGCATTGTTTATCATATTATGTGGTTAGATTGGCTATATTACATATAACTCTTTCATTTTTAAACTCTTACTTTTACTGCTTGTACTTATTTTATTGTATTATAGCTGTTGCATTTTATATGTATTCATTAGAACGTAATACTTTATTTTTTAAATTAATAATTACATTATTATTTTTTCACGGTTTAGACATAAATCTAATACCGAACCACAAGAAAAGGTTGATAACCGATTGCTTCGCAATCGGAGTCTCGCTTCGTCACTGTTCGTACAGTATCGGATCACCAAAACCAGTAATGATCTATAGATCGCTACTATATTTGTCTCGCTCGCACCTGCTCCCGCTTATGGACAGTTTAACCAGTACAGATATTAACGTCTACCTGCTTTGCAACTCTAGGCTAACTTTGCTTGATACATTTTATAAATTTGTAACATCGAATGTTTTTAATGCACTTTTTATCATAGGCCCAGTAAATCTGATTCTTATATTTATTAATTTTATATTCCACAAAAAGTGCGAGGGTTTGTATGTGAAGGAATTCCATGTTTTCTGTATTATTGCTGTGGGTACATTGATAACAATAATTTTACTCTATATGGAATTTTATTTTTGGCTATATAAAAAAGGAATTGTTGATTGTTGTGTAATAGGTATTCAAAATTTGTCATTTATCGACGTACACTGATTTAAGGAAACTCTTACACTTTGCATTTTGTAATTTTACAATTAAGTATTTAAATTTTGTTTTCTTCCATATTTTATTTGAATATTTACCGTGTATTATGTTACAAGAACTATTGAGGAACAGACTATTGCTTTACAAGATAATTGAAATAGCTTTGCCCGTATATCTTGGAATAGCACTCGTCAGTCTCTTGTATGTTTTATGGTACAATCAGGTTTTATATAACCTTAATAATTTGTCAATATTTTTATCATTGGATGCCTATTATATGAATATCACAATATGTTATTATAACTACTCACCATATTTTTTTAACACTAAAAAAGGTCGGTACTTAATTACTCAATTCACAATAATATTATTTTGCCCTACTGTAATGTTAACTGTGTGTATTATAATATATGTTTTGTGTCTTAGATTAATAATTATATTTAACATAATATGGAGGCAAATTTTTATTCATAAATTATTGAAACTTGATATTTATTTTATTATTTGTTATTGTGTTCATCACGAATCTTATTATTACTCAGGGGATATTTTTGCAAAAATACAATTATTATGGTTTTTAAAATATTATACCTTAATACATATATAATGGACTCTAGATTGACCATATTCTACCAGAATGCTAGGGGCTTACGAACGAAAACAGACATGTTCAAGAGAAATGTCTGCCTCAATTCATATGACATAATTTCGATTACTGAGACCTGGCTATTGGAGGGAATACTGGATGAGGAATTATTTGACAATAGATATGTTGTTTGGCGGCGTGACAGAAATTATTCTTTAACCAAACAATCATTGGGAGGCGGTGTCCTACTAGCGATTCGCCGTGATTTTGCCGCGGTGGGTCGTCCTGAATGGCATACCTCCGCTGAGGATCTCTGGGTGTCTATCACACTTAATGATAGGTCTCAAGATACTATTCACCTGGGCACACTTTATCTTTGTAAGCAGAACGAGGGAAACAGCTCAGGCCTTCAGCTTGAAACGTTTTCCAATAGTCTATTCAACATCATTAATTCATTCCCAAATAATAAATTCGTAGTCTTAGGGGACTTCAATCTCCCGTCTATCGACTGGCATCCTCAGGGAATGCACTTTGCATCAGGTGGCGTGCCACTCACGAGAAGTCACACTATTTTTTTGGATACCCTGGCCCAGTGTAATCTCATACAGCGCAGTCAAGTTCGCAATCATAATAATCGACTCTTGGATCTAGTTTTTTCTAATTGTGATCTGACTGTTAATGCTTGTGATGACCCCTTGGTCCCTGACGATGTACCTCACCACCGGTCTTTGTGTATTGAACTTGTACAGAGCATGGAAAGCACTTTGGAATCAAAAAAGCGACTTAAATATTTTTATAATCGTGGTAAATATGACTTAATTCGCTCCTCTTTAAATTTAGTTGACTGGCATGAACGTCTTAATAACAAGTGCTTAGATGATGCTGTCAAGTGTTTTTATAACATTATTTACGATCTTCGGAAAACACATATACCACATAAAATAATTTCACTGAACTGTTACCCCCCCTGGTACGACTCTGCGCTAAAAAAAGTTTTGAGAGAGAAATACAAATTTCATCGTAAATTTAAACGTATGGTAATCACAGTGATTACCTAATTTTCTAATTACTTAGGCGCAGAGCGAAATTATTAGAGCACGCGTGCTATGAGTCTTATATAAGTAAAACTGAGAGTTCTCTTATAAATAATCCCGAAATGTTTTGGAATTTTGTGAAAGGTAGCAAAGCTTCTTCCACATTTCCTTCCTCCATGTGCTATGAAGGAGAACTAGCAACTGAAGGTGATACAATTTGTAACCTATTTGCGACATACTTTCAAGCAAACTTTCTCGATTCTAGTACCTCACCTAGTGATTTGGATTCTAAATTGCATACTATGAATAACAATTCCATTGGGGACGTCAAGATAGATTCTGACGATTTACTCAAACTGCTAAAGTCCGTAAATTTAAATAAGGGCGCTGGACCTGACGATATTTCCCCTATACTAGTTGTTGAGTGCGCCACTAGCTTGGTTACTCCCCTAACTATATTATATTAAAAATCAATTAAGGAAGGATATGTACCAAGCATTTGGAAATCTGCATTTATTACACCTGTACATAAGGGCGGGGATAAAGTCAATATTAAGAACTACAGGCCAATATCTAAGCTTTGTATTTTTGCCAAACTCTTTGAGAGCATTATACATCAACAAGTTTATTCTGCACTTAAATGTTGGTTCATACCTGAACAACATGGGTTTCTAAAAGGGCGCTCAACAACCTCAAATCTTCTTCTAACTTATGACCATGTCAGTTCGGGTATGGATTCAGGCGCACAGGTGGATTTAATATTTGCGGACTTTAGCAAGGCGTTTGATCGTATAGACCATTGTATCTTACTCCAGAAGTTGTCTTGTACGGGTATACATGGAAATCTTCTCCGTTGGTTTACCTCATATATTAGTAACAGATCCCAAGCAGTAGCTATTAACGGCTTCACTTCTAGATGGATATTTGTACCTTCTGGTGTTCCTCAAGGTTCTCTGTTGGGGCCATTGCTCTTTGCTATCTTCCTTAACGATATTACTTCTTGTTTTCACCATTCAAAATTTTTATTGTATGCTGACGACACAAAAATACTGAAAAAAATTTCCTCGTATGACGACTGTCGCCTCTTACAAGAGGATTTGAATAGGTTTTCTAACTTTTGTGTAATTAATAAATTAGACCTGAATGTATCAAAGTGTTTTGCCATTAATTTTAGTCGTAAAGTAAATTTAGTTAAGTATAATTATGAACTTAAAAATAAGGTTCTCATATTTAAGAAATCTATTAAAGATCTTGGAGTTATTATTGACTCTAAATTAATTTTCGATGAGCACATTGACTATACTATTAATAGGGCCTCGAAAGCTTTAGGCTTCATTATAAGGTCTCGTAATAAATTCAAATGTATTAAGGTTGTAAAAGTACTTTATTGTGCATACGTTCGCAGTCTTTTGGAGTATTGTTCAGAGCTCTGGAACCCTGTTTATAATATATATATATAATATATATAAATAAAATTGAGTCAATACAGGAACGCTTTCTTAGATTTCTTCAATTTAAATGCCACTTAACCCTTACTGATTATGATGCCAGGTGCAAAAAAATTCCATTTTCTTCCTTTACACTATCGTAGGAACATCTCTGACCTGGCTTACTTGTGTAAAATTATGAACAATAAAATTGATGTACCTGAACTATTAATTAAAATCAATCTTAACGTTCCCATTAGAACTTCCCGTAATTTTATGCCTTTTTATATCCCGCCTTTTAACACCTACTATCGTCGAAATTCATTTGTTTTTAGATCCAGCGCACAATTCAACAAATTCCTAAATAGTAATCCATGTGAGGACTTATTCTTACTAAAGCCCAAGAAAGTTACAAAACTTATGACTGATGCCTTCTTTAAATCTAATTTATAAGCTGCCTATTTAATATTCTATGTCCTAATTATTTATTAAAAACCATTTGCTGTGAGTATGAGTATGTGTGACGTGTCCTTTGATTTTATTATTATCTTTATTAATTGGCTAGCCTTTTCTTGTGGTTTGAGTATTTGAGTATTGATTATACTGATCATTATTATTATTATTGATTTTAGTTTTACTTTCATGCAGTGTGTCCATGTTAACTAATGTCATGATCAGATGCTTAGCATGTGCTTAGATTAACTTTAATTTGTTTTACACTAGAGAAAACTTGTTATTGGCATTTCGCTTTTTAATATGTATTTTTATTGTTATTTTTTTATATGCTGTAAGTTTTCCAAATAAAATAAAATAAAAATAAAATAAAATGTATAAACGACGATTCCCGAGAGACAATTAGAAAGTGGTTGTACTGTGCTCTTATGGATTGCTGAAATATGAGATGCAATAATAAAGTATATCAGGGACTAGATATCATGTGTTGTATTCACAAAAGGCGTAATATACGCTGAACATTTTCTGCGGTTGCCGGGCAACGAGATCGTTCAGAGCTCGACTTAAAAGGAATCATACGAGTATTGTGTGATATTTGTACACATTACTGAGGTTTAAGCTCAATTAAATATGCGCAGAGTTGTGTAAGAAAATTGTGAGCATAATATATATTTAAACCTGTGTGTATGTTGTACGGTGTCTTATGACATCCCAGCATTATTACTTTAGCTTTACTTTATACAGTCAGTACGCGTTCATAAGTAGCAAGCACCGCGCATGCTCCCGAGCACGTTTATATCATAGCAAAACTTATGTGTGAAAGTTAATAAAATTAATAATCGGGAAAATTCGGTTTTATTAGCCAAACCCCCACATGTGTTTTTTTAAATGAAATGTACCAGGAAACAAGCGAGAGGAGTTACACTTGCAACTTAAAGTAAAAAATGAGGACACAAGTGGACGATAGTAGTTGTAAAGTAAATAGAGTAATTGTCAAAAATAAATTGAAAAAGTTAATGTTACGAAATACCTAATAAATAAATAATAATACCAATTACATAATATTTACCTTCTATAAATATTGTTGTTCTGCATAATAGGGAATTAGTAAAAGCAGTAGGTACTCACCTGTTAAGTGCAATAGTGTCAGTGTTGCTAAACGTATTATTGTTAAGATAAGAATTTTAATTTTAATTTTTAAGATGTGAGAAGATAAAATGAGCGCAATGCCTGCCGACAAACTGCTACGAAGTTTGGTAGGCTTAATTAATACCTAATGCAAATTATTTGCTAGTAAAGTATTTATTATTATTATTAAAAAAACTCCTCTGGTGTTGCGCACTTGTTCTGGTCCTAGTAGTTAAATTCCCCTTTCTCCCTTGGGCCTCTGGTAATCTTATTTACTCGGCGGTTGTTTCACGCCGGTTTTCTGCGAGGCCGTAATATTTATTCGGCCGGGCCATTAGTGCCGAAGCATGGCTCTCCCACGTTTAAATGGGACATACGTGTGTTTGTAAATCTTTTTTGTAAAAAATTCTTTACTCTTCGTTGTTATAATTTAATTTAAGTACCTGGGTAACCGCAATTTGCTCGGAGCTCTAGTAGTTTAAAAAAAAAAAGAACCACAATAATATTTTACCGGGACCTACCACATCCCGAATTTCCGAACAACGCAAAAATTGCCAATCGGACTGACATTATAGAGTCCAAAATTATTGCACGACAAAGAAAACACATATACCTATTATTTAAAATGCGCAGTTTCCCGGGGACGACCGGGAGCTTCAAGCTAGACCGATTTTTCTCCCCCAAAACTCTCTGCATACTAAATTTCATGTAAATAACTGCAGCCGTTGCCGAGATTACGATTATATATATACAAGATTGTCTCATTTAAAGTCTAAGATAATTTCAAGATATTCTGTCAGGCAGTTGTTAAACATTTAATTTGTTTTAAACATTTGTAATTAATGAGTCAAAACACTTATATTCATAAGGACGAAATTGCTTCATCTTGGAAAACAGTAACCCTTACAAAAGTTTCAACTGGAATAAGAACATTTTTGTTGCCTCGCAATTAAACACCGGAACAATATTTTAACGAGTTCCAAATTGAATTTACACATTTTTAAGTTAACGAGCCTAAATTCTTTCTTATTTACTTTGTTAATAAGAAAATTCTTGCGCAGAAAATAATACTTTGAAAATTGTATAACATCATGTGAAAATGCGTTGGTACGCTTGTTTATATTTCGGTTTGGAGTAGTTTTATAATATTAAAACAACCCAATATATTGAATATCAAGAATTCAATTAAAGTTAATTGTTATAAAACTGCAATAATGTATCCAAACATGGAATGAATTATGTCACAATATTATGAGCATGTATCAAACGCCACCCCATGTTTTCCTCCCTTCTGGCATAGTGAGAGCGGGAGGGGAGGGGATGGGGGGACGTATATTAAGTACCCGCGGAGCCCTCCTGTCTACAATTTCAGTTTCGATTCCATGTAAAACGTCAAGATTAAAATATGGTGCCGGCTGCTGGATTTTCACAGTGTAAGATGTTGTTTTATTTTATGTTTGGATTTTTGGTTATTCTTGACTATTGTAAAGTGAAGATTATTTATATCAGGTAGGTTTTATGTTTCAGCATCAACAACCACTAACAGGTGTTAGTGGTTGATGGTGGTACGGTTGATGCTGAAACATAAAAACCTAGGCTAGGCTAGGGGCTTAGGTTAGGTCCCCTAAATTAAAGGGACTCCGCAAAAAGTAAGGCCAAAGTAAATATTCATATAATATCTAAAGCCATTGTTTGAAACGACAAAATACATTAGCCAATAAGGCGCCATTGGTCACACATGCGGGAACAGGACACACCCTGCGGGTTTTGTTGTGATTTTTAATCCCTTGGTACGGTTTAAAAATAACATGCTGTACATTTCTAAGTATTTTGTTTTTGTGTGTATAATAATGGACTCACCAATTGTATTTTTTTGGAGCGCAGATATAGGTACGATAAGTGTTTTATTATCAGGGACGTAAATAATGTCTATGAAATTTAAAATAATCGATCAGAAAAAAAGAAGAAGTGCAATTGTAAATAATGTATACTTCTATATAAGATTTTTTTTTGTATGTTTGTGGAAACCATGAACCGGCGAAATGCGCCGCGATAAAAAGTAGCCTATGTCCTTCTCGACAGAAGACCACGGGGAATTTGAACGGGAGTTCTTTAAAATATTGTTTGTATATGGATGTAGTTGTGTTACAATCAATGATTTGATTAAAGGATTTATACAATTGTTTTGGCTGGTACCGACTTCAAAAATAATAATATTGAGTAGAGAAATAGTTATTTTAGCAGAATTTAAAAGGGGAACTACATATTTCGACAATAAAAATTATTTCATACTTTTAAGTGATTTTTAAGAATGTCATTGCTTTGGAAGTCGTTTAATATGTTTCTTTTAAATATTTATTTATTTTTTTCTTTATTGGGAGATCGAGCTTTGCTCAGAGTTTAAGTGGGACGATAAAATATAGGGAATATTATTCAAATATTAATTTTATTCGAATATTCGTCAATTTTATTATACGAATTTGACTGGATTCAATGTTCGAATAATACGAATAAAACTAATATTTTTATTTATTTTTCAATAATAGTAAAATAAAACTTACGTAATTATAAAATTTATGTTATTTAATACATTATTATTATTATTATTTATTAATATAATCATCAATGACATCTTAAAACTGATTTTACTACACTGTTTATGAAATAATATTACTCTGTTATTAAATAAAATAAAAAAATTAAGGTGCATACTTCCTACACAAAACAGCGAAAGGACGCCACGCTCACGCGCAATTTTAAAATATGTAACCTAACCAAGAGAAATTCAGGACATTTATAAGGAGGGTTCCGCAACTATAAACGCGAAATACGTTTTTTTCAAATTTCCTAAAAAGTTAGTGTCCGATTACGTTCAATATAGTTTTTCTGAGTCTCATGGTTTAGAAATGCCAGGGGGAAGCACTTTGGAGACCGATTATTTGAAAATGGTTGACTTTTGTAAAAGTCATGTATGTAACCTTGCCTTTATTTTAAAAAACATATTCATCGGTACCCCCACACGATGGGGTAAATATTTTTCATCCCCCCTTCACATGTATGGAGAGCTATCCTAAAATATATAAACATATTAATTTTTTATGATACCGAAACCGCGATCTAGATAAAATATATACCTAAACCAAATTTCTTCAATTTACATTAATAATTAATTGCCCGCGACTTCGCCCGCGTGAAATTAGGCTTTAAAGTTTCATCCCCTATTTTACCCCCTTGGGGGGTCGAATTTTTAAAAATCCTTTCCTAGTGGATGCCTACGTCCTATGAGGAATAAGTGTGCAAAATTTCAAATTTCTAGCCCTAAGGGTTTGGCCTGTGCGTTGATACATCAGTCAATCAGCTTTGCCTTTTATATATATAGATAGATAGATTACAAAAGCTTGAAGAGCGGACGGACAGAGCGAAACTATAATAAAGGTTCCTTGAGTACTACGAAATTCTAAAAACTAAGAATGTTAAATAAACAATTAATTACCTAAATATTAAATCAAATATACTAGTTGAGATGATTATTGCAATATTAATAAGGTAATAATTACACTCGCCTGCAAAACTAAGTACAAACTTATAAAATTTCAAACTTCTCTAAATCTCTATTACAACAAGTTTTATTAGCTTTCTTTGAAACTAGTGAATTATATGTATGTTTATTATTTTTATCTTAAAAAAAAGTAACCATTTAAATATTAGTCTTAAAAACTGAATTTACATTTTTTATAAGTACTTTTACATATTATTGCGGTTTATTAATAACTCTTGGGAGTTTAACAACAGCTTGGAGAGGGTTTGTCATACTGAAAACAAGGTTTTGGAGCCGATTTATGCAAAATTCGCACATTCTTCTACATGCTCGGAGGTGACAGTCTTCTGACTAACCTTCCAAGCTCATCTCAGGGATGCTTAATTCGAATAAATAAAATTCGAAAAAAAAAAAAAAAATTGATGCATTAGTATCGATCCATTACCCATATTTGCTAAATAGGGCCTTGCATACTCTTTGAGAATCTCTTGAGCATATCTTTCTCCAGTTAGATACCAATTGTCATGGCACACTCTGTGCGGCTTCCTGAAGGTATGCTAGCCTATTTTACATGTACACTGCCCCAACATACTGGACTCTTTCTGAATTGTAGGCTTGAAGATATCGCCTACCAGGTCACCTGTACTTAGCCTCCTTACAGAAGTTCTGAAGTTAAAGTGAGTAAATCGACTCATCTGGGAACAAAATTCTGGACCATTCTCGTTCATACCACTGTATGTGTTGACGGGCGTCTCACAGTGTTGCTACTCGATACTAAGGCTCTCGTATTTGAGAGTTGAAACCACTCGCTGGTATTTGGGGTTTCAGATTTGCTTAAGCAAGTCTTCTTCTCATTGTACTGTCAGTAATGTACTCCCTTCGGGTCCGAATAAGCTGTTGCTGAACTTAACTGCGTTTAAGTGTCGATTTTCAACAAGTGGAAAGAATTTAACGGTCTTCTACATATTTTTTTTTAAATGTTGCCAACTATAAAGTTTTTTTGACACAACTTTAAACTCTTTATCGAGTGCTTTTTATTTTGACAGTTTATCTTGTTTACTTATGTAGCTTACGCACGTACCGATTTAGTCTGGAGCAGACCGTTATGACAGCACGACACTCGTGTGTTTTATTTTCAGCTCTATTGTATTAGAACCGATTACTATTTACAGTGTATTCCGATTCTTGTCCAGTGTTCCAACTCTCATAACTATTTCTCCCCAAACTTAAATAAAATTATAAATAAATAATAAAAAAATATGTTCTGTAATATTATTATCCTTTGATACATTAAAATATTAGGTCATTACACATGAAATTGGCGTTTTGTAAAGGAGGAACATCAAGTCGATTTTTATAAACATAATATGTATATTTATTTAATCAAAGTATATAACATTGTTAACTATGCACTTTTGCCATCTCATAGATAGTTAATTGATTCCTTTACTAAAAAAAACATTCGGACAGGAATCAATTAAATATTTGAAGGCGCTTTGGACTGCCCCATCGAAGTTGAATTTTTTCCCTTGCAAGAAGTTATCCAAATTTCGAAAAAAATAGTAATCTTTTGGAGCAAGGTCCGGGGAGTACGGTGGATGTCTTAGACATTCAAATTGAAGCTCCTCTAATTTGGTAGCCGTCTGTTGTGCAGTGTGTGGTCTAGCGTTGTCTTAAAGCAGCAGTGACCTAGAGCGAATGACCAACCTCGATTACTTAGCAGCTAGCTTTTCCATCATGATTTGCAGTTGCTGCCAATAGACATCTGTCGTAATCGTCTGGCCAGATTTAAGAAAGCTGTAGTGAACGACACCGGCACTAGTCCACCAAACGCACACAAGTAACTTTTGTGAATCACATTTCGCTTGGGGTAGACTTCGCTGGTTCGCCAGGGTTCAGCCAATGCGATGAGTGTTTCCGATTATTGTACAGAATCCACTTTTCATCACAGGTAATGATTCGATTTAAAATCCCTTCATTATTGTGCCGGTTGAGTAATGTAACGCAGCAGTCGACGCGGGTTTGTCGGTTTGCTGCACTCAATTCATGAGGTACCCACCATTCAAGCTCTTTCACCTTCCCAATTTGCTTAAAGTGGATTAAAACAGTTTTATTACTAACACCGCAGCCTGCAGCTAACTCGGATGTGGTTTGCTATGGATCCGCTTCCACAAGAGCCTTCAGTTCTTTATTATCATCTTTGGTCTCCGGCCGTCCACGGGGCTTGTTCTGCAGGTAGAAATTTCCAGAACGAAAACGTTGGAACTAAAAACGCACTATATTTTCTTTTGCCACACCACCGCCATACACATCATTAATCCTTCGAACCGTTTCTGCAGCACTGGTGCCACGGTGGAACTCGTACTCGAAAATAATACAATATTTCAAGTTTTCCATTTTGTAAACAGAGTGACGCAAAGAAATAACCAAAAGAGGAAAAAACAAATGAATTATGGTTTTCGAAACAAAAATGCTTGAGTAAATAGCGGTATAAGTTTGAAATTGAAATTCCTAACCAAAGAAGATATAATTGAGATCAATGTGTGGCCAGTACGTAAAAACGCCAATTTCATATGTAAGGACCTAATATAATTCCAAAATTTTATTTTCTACAAGTTGACTTTTCATATTTTTTCTCCTAAGTTTAGGGAGAAGCCCATAAGTTGGCAACCAAATCAGTGGTCTGCTCCGAACCAAATCCGTACGTGTGTTAATACTTTTAAAAAGTTATTGCAATTTAGTTTTATTAAGTTAGTTTTGAAGGTCAGTATCTTAAGTTATGTTAAAAGAAGATTTTTGTTTACAACTACGTTGATTTTTTGTGAGTTAATAGTAAATAACTTCTCATTATATTATTATTAAATTTGCAGGTCATATTAATGCTTTATATTACTTTTATTTATAGTTTATTACCAATACTTTTATTATTCGAATATATTCGAATAATGCTTGGTCACTATTCGAATTATACGAGTAGTATAATTTGTCGAATAATAACATACCCTAATAAAATATTTAAAAGTAGGAAAGAAAGGAAATAAAAAGAATCACAAAAATATTTATCTGACCGGGATTGGAACCCGAGACCAATTCGTAAACAACGCACAAATTACCAATACACCATCAAGCTGCCATGAATAGCGTCGAAATCATTTAACTCTTGTTGTACAACGAAAGAAAACATAAAAACTTAAAAATGTGCGATTTATCAGGGATAAGACCTAGCTTTGAACGAAGACATGTGACATTTCAGACCTTTGCATACATCTTTACAGCAGTTCTTTAAACAATTACAAAATTTCCAAACGTGTATCATTAAATACTGACGAGTTCCATTCAGTGCTTTTAGAACCAGGGTTATACCTTGACATAATGTCACTTTTTGGTACCATATGCTTAGGTTACCTAAAAATGAAGTTGTTTGCGGAAATTATGTAATAGTTGATACATAATATCCAATGATGATGATGATGGGACTAGCAAATGTTCAAAGGAATCGAATCTAAGAGAAATACCAATTTCATCATATGATCATATTATATGATTACCTATGTATGTATGGTTAATTGATGGTGGTGGTGATGATGTTTGTTTAGTGGTAAAATATGCTTGCAGTTCTTTAAACAATGCTGAAATTTATAAACGTGTATATTTAAGTACTCTGAAGTTCTTTTCAGTCCTTTTGGATCCATGGTATACCTTTGCACAAAATTTCACTTTTTGGTAGCTGTGAATGTTCAAAGAAATCGATACTGGTGTAAAAGACAATGAGAAATACAACATGGTATGGTGTGATGATGGTGGTGGTGATGATGAATATTTAAAAATGGCATAATATGCTTGCAGTTTTATAAATAATCCTGAAATTTCCAAACGTGTATCCGTAGTACCGTTCATGCTTTTGGATCCAGGGTATACATTTCACTTTTTGGTAGCATATGCTCAAGTTACTTTAAATAAAGTCAAAATCACTATAGGTGTTCCTATGAATTTTAAGGACTTCTCTCGATTCCTCACAGATCCCATCACCAGGTCTACCATTTGGTGATAATGGGACTAGCTTGGGAGTCAACCCTTTAAAATAAAAAAAATATTTCGAAAATCGGTCCACAAACGGTGGAGCAATCGCGTAATATACACACAAAAAAAAACACACACAGGAATTGATAACCTCCTCCTGTGTTTTGGAAGTCGGTTGAAAATATCTCCATTATTATCGAAAAGCTTTTTTTCTGGCGCATGTAAAATAAAACTTTAAAGCCCTCTACGCGTTCGGAGAAAACTTTTAAAAATGTTAAACGCCCGTATTTCAAGCTATTGTTGCCCGGCGCGGCCCAATTAATTTTTATTCCGACCCTCGTATTTCAGAGCGTCCATTCGAGATAGCTCCTTGTGAAATGTGTCGTATATGAAATCGTGGCTTGACTCGCTTTTTGGTTGAACGGGTCATTTGGCGGCCAGCGTTGATGTTTTTGTGGTTATAATATTTTCTTAATTTCACCGCTATTTTGGAAACCGGAAAAAACATAATATTTTGACCTAAGGGCTCAGTATTTTCAAAAATAAAGTTACAATTAAATAATTACACGTATGCAGTCGATGCGGTCAGTTACTTTGTGATATATATATATATATATATATATATATATATATATATATATATATATATATATATATATATATATATATATATAACTGAAATAAAAGTATTATTTAGCTGTAATAAAAAATATATATATATTTATATACTTCTAATTCAGTTTAAGTTTTTAAGTTAACAATATAAAATTATATTTTTTGTATATACAATTATATAAAGGTTCTTATAACTAATAAATAAATTACTACTCATTACCCTTATTGTTTACAGGAGCATAGAAAAAACATTCTCGGTTAAATCTCATCGTAATCTCATGCATGTATTCAAAATGTCGATACATTCTAATATTTTTCATGTGAGCTAACCCTTTACATCACGTGGGGGCTGGATAGACCCATCTGGCTTACGGCTCGATGTTTTCCGGTCGCCGCATAAGTGGTTATACAAAATCCTTTCCATCCATATTGAATACCTATTTTTATGCAAATCTATTGTATTCCAAACATAAACTTATTGGATACATTGCACACAGTATTTTATTGATTGTGTAGTATGCATGTAAAATATTTTGTCTGGTTAGTACAATAGAGAGTAGAGTTTCATTTTAGATCTATTTCCACGTTATGTATTTATGTAAATATGTAAGTATTAACATTATAAAATTCGTTCATAGTTATTTTTTTCATTTTGACTCTTATCACAGGGAGTAATTCTGACCGGACTAAGATTTCACTCTCTTCCAACAACTATCTCAGTGAAAAACTTACACCGCTTATGAAAAAAAAACAGCCAACTCTTGAGTTTAGATATTCAGCTTTAGAAAGGAGCCAAAAATAATGAAGTTGATTTTTTTTTGAGTTTTTAAAGTTTACGAGAAACCCAAACATTGATCAGTTGCATTGTTTTTTTTAAAAGAAGATTTTAAAATTCTATTATTTTAAATCTACGTTATAAAAACTTGCAAAAATAAATAGAACTATTCCAATAATGGAACTTAACGCATTAAGTTCCAATGTAATTAAAAACTCCATACACTTAAGCTACAAAGACAGAATTCTTTTAAAGCTCGTTGAAGTTTTCCCTAAATTAAAGTAATGTAATCGAAAACTAATTTATTATTAGCATCACTCGTAATGAGTTAAAAAAAGTACGAAAGCTTTTCATTTCTGCAACTGAAATTCGGCAACATCTAAGAGCGTTTTCACATCTAATCGCACCGATATCCGATAACAGACCGGAAACGCTCTTATGTCCTTGGCATAAGTGCATTTTTTAAATATCCAGTACGATATCGGATTTCGTGCCGATAATGATAAAGTCGAATATATGTTTCATATTGAAACATATCCCTGCCTCTCTTATACTTTACTTCGTAATTTATCGGTGCGGAATCCGATATTGTATCACGGCATAATGGCAATGGAAAACTGCATAATGGTAGGTAAGTAAACTTCATAAGCGAAAAAGTACAAAACATAATATCTGCAATCCTCACACAACTACTGATCATGATGATAACTACGTTTTTTGTCAAAACTTTACACGAATGAGGCCAAGGGAAGTTTGGTTTCACAGATAAAAGAAAGATATATTTATATATTCTCTCGTCTTACTCTGAACGGGCGCCTACATCAAAACGCTTTTGTTCCCGCTTCCCTTCATTAGGGCCCAGCTCACTTATCGTTTGTGGAGGACTTTTGTGTATGGAGTGCAGTAATACCAAGTAATATGGAGGGTAATGTATCGTCAGTAAACAAGGTCAGTTACGTTTTCGTAAACTAATTTACGTTTAATTATTATTTCGTCATGCATTGTGTACTGTATGAAACCATGTGTTTGTATATACTTTTACTGCTACGAAGTATAATTAATTAGCTTATGAAAATACATTTACACTATTATTATAAATAAGATTTTTTTATTGTTTGTTTGTTTGTATTGAATAGTCCTGGACTGCTGGATCGATTTTGGCACAGATGTAGAGTAATTACTAAACCACGGGAACGGTCGTAGGCTACTTTTTACCGCAGCAAAATGTACGGATTCCGCGAGATTTTAACAGGCACGGACGAAGTCATCTACATCTAGTTTCTAATAATGTAATATTTCTTGATGAAACCTTTTTCTTTGCAAGAACTAACTTTTGATATCACAATATAAACTGAAATGAAAAATGCAATAATTTAATATGAGTGCATATTAAAAACAAAATTCCAACTTCATGGCAATCAATAAATATAATGTACTTAAATTTTATTATTCATAAAACTCGGGACAGTGTTAGAGCTCTTTAAATGCAAGATGCAAAACTTCATAGCCCATACAAATTTTATAGTTATCTAAGTTGTTGCTTGCGATTTGCTGCACGCAAAAGGAAATTTTGCGCGATAAAAAGTAGCTCAAAAGCTAGCAACAAACGTACAAACAGGTTTTTCCTGTTTATAATAATATTAGTATAGACGACCTGTCAGAAACTATGTCCTATGTGCTTTATGATTTTAAGTGCAACAATGTCCTTTCTAATATTTTTATAATTAGAGGAACAGTCGTATTCCAAACGTTAAAATTAAAACAAGGTACCAAAACGTATGGAGATTAGTCCATCGACAAAAATTAAAAAAAAACTGAAGCTTTGTGAGGCTAAAGTAAACCTCTAAAAAACCTAAACTGAGGTTTTTAATTATACTTATGATTATTAGTTATACCTCCAGTTATAGTTGTTAGCTACATCTAATACATTACCAAATTAACCTTTAAAATAATTGCAGATCGCATCCAATGTATTCGATGCTTCAGAACAAAGTTTACTGAACGCTGTAGTGCTTCCATATCAATTGCCGAAGAAATACTTTTATTTCCCTTTTCTCTAACGACCGGAAGATTGTTAAAAAGTTTTTATTTCTGGTTCGGTCTTTATTTTGTTTTGTTTTTACTACCTATGAAGGTATTTTACCTTGATGGGAAAGTTGGTTTAAGTTTGAAAAATGTAAAATAAAGAAATGAGGGTGGTTGATATTTTTTCTGCCGCTAGGGGGCATACCCAACGCACACAAAGCGTCATCTGGTGGCGTAAGTTGTATCAAAAACGCTCAATAAGAATTTTCGATTCTTTTTCTGTCACCACGCGGCGTTTGGTAGTCCGACGGTCCTTGTCGTGTCAAAAAGCTGTCAGATGTCACGAATTTAAAAACCCTCATTGTCGCATTAATTGTTACGTTTTAGACGTCGAAAGCATTATTAGCGAGACCCAAAAATATTAATCATTTTTACGTCATACTTTAATTCTGTTTTACAATAATTAGGTTACAAATCATAAGTATTCGGTAGTAACGTTTTGATGAAATATGTATAAATTCGATAAACAACGCAGTTTTACTTTATTTATTCATCATAGAGCTTGATAGATGTTATCTTTAATATTTTAGTACTTGTACTGCCTCTACGTGGCTTCAGGTATGCGTATTATTACTATTAACATTACTAAATCTAGGTCAACATAAATTTCGGGCATAAACCTAATGGTTTTAGCTGTAAAACATAAAATTGAACGTAAAAACAAGGCATATTTTGTCAGAAACAAATTGCCTACTTTGAGTTTCTCTTAAGACTTTTATTTTCAGCGAGTGTTAATGTGTAGAGCAAATGTGGATATGAAACTTTGTAAAATGTAATAAACATTCTGTTTTAGGTTGGGCACTAATTGCATTTTTACTAACCTAACCTAATCAAGAGCATGTCAGGACATGTCTTACGCCCGAAATTAATAACGTATTCTTAGATTGACTTCAATATCAGATTCTCAAACAAAAATTTACGTAAACTGACGTGAAGTTAATCCTAGGATCGTTAAAATGCATTGAAGCAGATAGCTAAAATGAGATTAAGATTGATTATTATTATTAGGAGGGTTCGGTAACTATCAACGCCCAATGGGTGTTTTTAAATTACTTCATCAATTAGTGTCCGATATCGCTCAAATTAATTTTCCTTAAGAGTATTAAATATGACCTATCACTTATCAGCATGTGTATGAAACATCGCCTATATTGAAAAAGTCTTATTCAACAAGTATCGACCCACACGATGGAGTGGAGCGAAACAATTTTTTTCATCCCCACTTTACAGGAATTATTTTATGACGCCAAAATCTATATGCAAGCTATAACTGTACCAAATTTCATTACCCATTTATTCTTAGAGGAGTTAGGAGGGCGGACAGACAGACAGACATACGAACGGACAGAGCTAAATTATAACGGTTCCTTGTAGTAGGTACTGCGGAACCCTAAAAATTATTATTACGCATCAGATGTTTAAATGAATTTAATTTACAAATTGCACCAATGTGTGAGCCAATAACTGTCCCCAGCCCCGGTGCCGAACCGGTAAGTAGAAAACAAAAATAGTGCCTACAAATACACGTATTATGATATAACAGTTTTTGCTGTACAATTTAATCAAAAGTTAGGTTAACTGGACCTCTCACACTATATCCTGTGTTGGGACTTGGGAGAGCTGGTGTGATTTCAACGAAAACCTTAACCTCGATCCGTACCTACTTATAACTTATTACTACATATTTTAACAATTAGCAATAAACTTTAATACATAAAAAAAGAATATTAATAACCAGCGTTTAAAAAGCTATAAAGCTGTATATACACTATACGTATATTTCGCTAGCTCCCCGACTCTCGCATCCGTTTTCATTAGCAGACGCATTTCCGCTTATTTCATATGGCATTATTTCTCTGTCACTTTCAGTCTGTCTGCCTTCGTCATAAATATACTGATTATTTTTTTGCTGAGTAATATTCTGCATAATATTTGCAGTAACATACAATTTAGTTGCAAAAGGTATAAAACATAGTTATAAAAATACTGGCGATTTGCATAGTATACATATTTGCGATCGATTAGAAAGTGCATGCACTCTAAAATCAAAATTTAAGAAGTAAATAGCTAATAACATTGACTGAAATTAAACTAATTGATTGGATTAATACGTGACCTCCCCGACTAGAATACTTTAACATAATTAACTGCTAAACGACATTCTGATGCATTAAATTAATTTTAGAACTATTGTAGAACAATATGGGGAAATGCCGATTATGTGAAGAATCACTATGTTTTGAAACTAAAATATGATTAAGGTAGAGTTAAAATGAATCAATTATTTTACTTGTATTTGTTAATATAATAACGGAAATTATGTAAAAGTAGTTATTGCCCGAGCTTCGTGCGCACAAAAAAAACTCGAGGAAACAAAATGTCCTTCCCCGTGGCCTACTCTATATTTGTGCAAATTTCATCAAAATGAGTCCGGTTGTTTTGAAGCCTATTCAATGCAAACAAACAAATCTTTCCTCTTTATAATATTATAGTATAGATGAAACCTAGTTTAGTAGACGTTAAATACAAGGTTTTTCCTCTATAACATTTATGGGAGAGTGCCTAAGATTTACTGTAGAAACACAATAGTAAAAGATAATGTCTAAAATTGTATAGGTCAATTTCTATTTTAATAAAAAAATTAATAATTTATGTAAAAACATAAAATGTTATATTACAATATTAGGATACGGTTAACGGTTCGTACGGTCGCCTACAGCCGGTGTTCCACTTTTGGACCTTAATGCCATTGTATTAAGATCGAAATGCGATACACCAGTTCTGTCGGCGACTGTACGTACCCACGTCCTAATGCACGTTAATGGGAGCAATTTGCTTTGTTTTGGCAGTCGTCAGTGATGAGGACCTAATTGTGACGATAAACAGCTTACCGCCATCTGATACATCGGCAATGGTGACTCGAAAAGTATTTCGACTGTAAAAATCACAATAAACATACATAATTACTTAACAAATTATACAGAATGTTTATCATTGAGGCAAAGAGCTTTTAATAGCAGATAATAAATTTAATGACATCACTCTTCTTTTAGGTGTATCAGCTAGAAAATAATACAAATAAACATTTAAATTTGTATTGATTTCTACCAATGGCAATGATTTCAAAACTAAGGATAGGCTATGACGTACATTTGACTACAGTCAAAATGACAATATATGTCCCACGACTGCCCCAAACAACACCAAAAGTAGGGCAGTTTAAGTGTGGACACTTTTTACCCTGACATATAATATATAGGTCTATGTATGTCCCAAAGTATATATGAATACAAGAAAGATGGCGGTACATAAGTTGCTAAGCATTAGAATACTTAATGTTTTGGTATTCAAATGCTTGTAACTCAACTACTGTAATAATATTTCCTTTGATTAAACATAAAATTTAGTATAATTTGACATAACTAAATAAAACATCGCACAATATGAGTAACTTGTGCTATTGTTAATATCTAAAAGTAATCACTAGGAAAACAATAATCCAAAACGTTAAGCTTCAGGCTTCTTTTGATTTATCTTGGTTTCCGTCCCGAGCAAAAAGTACCAACAGGCTGGCAAGCTCCCAATATCATTTATTCCAGTTGAAATTGAAAATTCAAGAATGATTTAAAATACTTGAATACATTTCGATCTTAGAAAGAAAATGTACAATCTACAATGCAATTCGTCCATACATACACATACAGTCAATTTGTGTCTTCGGTATAGATTCCGTTATATATAGTGTAGAAACACATACAAAGTTTTAACATGTCATTAGTATGTGCGTTGTTTATAGATTAGGTACTCGAGGTCGGCTAGTAGTCGAAGTTCGACCATACTTTATATTTTAATTTTTAAGTTGTATCTTTTGCCTTTTAGATACGCAAAAAAAATATCTATGGAATGTGAAAGAAAGATTGATAATTGTGTCAAACTGACACAATCGGAGACCAACACCAACTGCTAATACACACACACGCGCATGGTACCGCGAGTGACGTAGTGTGTAACTTTATTTTTATTAATTTTAATAATTTTATGTATTTCTTAATAATTATTTAAAAAATTGGCTCTTTGCACACATTCCTCCACATAAACTTTAACTTTGCAAAATTTCATACTCCTCCGTTAGAACAATTATGTTAGTACTCAAAAGTTTTCGCTTCACGTATTAATTGTTTATAGAATATAACATATACTATCTGACGACAAACCCAAGGTTACTCATTCCTAAAATATCCGAGGAGTTAAGGGCCGCATCTTTACGTGATCCCGGACGTAAATAATAACCGAACCACTTTATTCGGGAACAAAGAAAGTGCTATTTTTATTGCGAATTATATTTTTATAACTTCTCTTCTCTTGACTTCCCTTAATGTTTCGGGAATAAATCAACAGCTTTTTGTTTTTATTTCGTAGCTGTAATTTATAGGGGTACATTTTTTACATGGTAATTTTTTTGTATTTGATATTCTAGACGTAGCACGTAAACAAAAATCGAATAGGAACAATTAACGGGCAGATAGTCGACTTATCTTAAAGTGACTATGTAAAATATATAAATATTTATAATATTCTACATCATAATATAGGTGATAAAGAAGACATATTTGTTTGGTAATGTGTTTGTTTGCATTGAATATGCTCCGAAACTACTGGACCTATTTTAATGAAATTTATTACAGATATATAGTAGACATTGTAGTCTATACTAACATTATAAAGAGGAATGATGTTATGTTTGTTTGTATGTTTCTTTGTTTGCATTGAATATGCTCCGAAACTGCTGGACCAATTTTGATTAAATTTGGCATAGATATATAGGACAAACCATGGGGAAGGACATAGGCTACTTTTTATCACGACAAAATGTACGGTTCCAGCGGGATATCTTTTTGTGCGCACGAAGTCGCGGACAACATCTAGTTTTAAATATTTTGCCCCGACCAGCAGTTGGACATTTTAAAGTTCAGTAAACATCATCATCAATCGATGAAAATGTGATTATGCAAAACTGAATTTAGCGCGCAAAGCCAATAAATTGTCACTGCAATTTCTGGATAATAATATGGAGAAAAAGCCACACCATGTAATGAGGGTGTTTGATATATTTTCTGCCACTCGGGGGCAGACCCAACGCACACAAAGTGTCAACTGGTGGCGTAAGAGGTATCAAAAACGGTCAATAAGATTTCGATTTTTTTTCTGTCACCAGGCGGCGCTCGGTAGCCCGACGGTTCTTGTCGTGTCAAAAACCTGTTGGATGTCACGAATTTAAAAATCCTCATTGAATAAGTATGGTACCATAAATAAAAAATATTACCTGCATATCTATCTCAAGTAGCGTAGATATAACAATCGTATTTAAGAATGTTCGAATATACTTTCTATTCTTTTGTGTAATATCCGTTTTCAGTTCTTTGTAATAAAGTGTTGGTTTAAATCGTATATCTCATGGAATTGTATAATGTAGTAGGTGAACACGGAGTTTTCTTATTCCTGGGGTAAGCCGATCATAGTAAGCGGAGTAGGACGGGCGCAAATTATGGAAGGTTCAGTCGTCGACAGTTTGAATGTAATGCTTTTGAACCTTATTGTCGATTAATAAAGTCCAAAACTGGTACACCAGATCTGACCACCACCAATACCAGCTAATAAAAAACATTTTAATAACCATATTTCAGCTTCTTCTTCTCATTGATTCTATGAATTATACTTTTTAATAGATGTTTTACGTTGGGAAGAATAATAACATATTTACTAACTTAAACATTCGAATCAAGAACAAGAAACCTATCTGTTCAGACTTAAGACTTGAATCTTATTAGAGGATCACCTCTTTTTAATACATCTATGTAGGATCAGCACTTCATAATTACTACCTGCGTGTAAAATTTTAGCACAAGCCGATTATTATCGATCAGTTAGTTACAATTGTCTTACATTGAAATTATATTAAATAATCATTACATATAATTTTTAGTTAAAATCATAATTAATGTAGAATTTAATTATCCCCACATGTGATACGAAGTTGTGTTAAGCCGTCACTGTCATGTCAACATGACGTCACAATATGTTTCATAACAACAGCAACATTTCAATCATGGAGAATAGAGGTAAGGAGTACCATCTCTCTAAGGCAGAAAAGTTAAAAAGTGTCCGACAAAAGTAGTTAAATAATAGTTCCAAAACTGGCCCTAATGGCGCTAGAGTGGCAATGGTGTGTGCTATGAAGTTAGAATATTTGATGACTATGACTAGTTTTTAGTAGTTAATTCAGTAAATCATGAATATTCTAATATATTTTTATATATAAAACTGAAGCAGATCTCAAGATTTAATTATCCGTTTAAATTCTGCCGCTTTAAGCCCTTGCGTCTGTAGCGCCTCCTATTTAACGCTATTTTACGGACACTTTTCATGTATGGAGATGGTACTCCTTACCTCTATTCTCCATGATTTCAATTCTATTACCTGTCACAATATTAACGTCTGTGCTTTTAAATTACCTAACCCTGTGTCACTTTAAAGATTGTACCACCTGGGTGAGTTTTAGATATTTAGTACACACCTAGTACGGACAAAAACGTATTGCAATAGGTGCCTATTTGGGTTATTTTATAAATTTTGTGGATCTTATTTGTCATTTAGTTCCTAAAGATAAAAACAGGGCATTTAGTCAAGATGCATTCGATAATTTTGGCGGCAAAGTTCGAAAACAAAATGTATGGAATTTGACATCAGGCATCGCAAGCGACATCTCACTTAGCGATGACTTATGTCAAATCCCATACATTTTTGATTGCGAACTTTGCCGTCAAAATTATCGAATGCATCTTGACTAAAGGTTCTGTACTTGTAAATCTTCTTTTTGTGATATGTGAAAAAAATAATCACAAAAAAGTTCATCTGAACTGGGATTTCCGGTGGGAACCCGAGACATCAACTTGCCAACAACGCAAAAATTACACATACCTACCAAACTGCCATTAGGACTGACATTAGTAAAGTCGAAATTATTGACATGTTGTTGCACGAAGGAAGAAAAAACAATTACTAACTAAAAATACGCGGTATCCCACGGTAAAACCTAGACCTAGCCTAGCTAGATCGATTTTTCTCCCCCAAAACCTTTTATGGAAATACTTGAAGCCATTTCCGAGATTCTGATTACATATAATACATACAAGAAATTCTCGTTTAAAGTATAAGGTGTTATATAATAAGTGTGATGTATACAAAAGTTATGGCAAATCGACTGGAACTTGGAAATACATATGGTTTTTAGTTTAATTTTACATTGGAAAGTGTTACAACTTCTTATCTAATCATTGCATAGAGCTTAGTATAAACCAAATACCTTATCCCCCTTACTAATAAAAAGATTTACAAAATGGATAACTTAAACAACGTTGCTGTCTTTGTCTGTCAAGTGACTTTTCCAACGCATCCGTTGTATAAATCTTTTTATTAGTAAGGGGGAATAACTATAAGCCTTGAATATAAACTAGCAATTCGGTATTTTAATTAAGATTATCGATGAACCCAGCCGCACGCTAAAATATCCATTCATTATGAATAGCCATTGATATCTATTGATTATGGATAATTACTATTAACAATGGATAATCATTCATCTATACTGATTATAAAGAGGAAATGTTTCTATGTTTGTTTGTGATTTTGCGTTGAAAGGCTCCGAAACTAGATTGGACCAATTTTAAGGAAATTTGGCACAGATATAGAGTAGACCACGGGGAAGGACATAGGCTAGTTTTTATCGCGGAATAACGTACGGTTCCCGCGGCATTGCCTTTCGCGAGCAAAATCTAGTTATGAATAACCCTTAAATATATTTGCAACCATTCACTGTGAATAACTCGATATGGATAACCAATAGGCATAGTTCACAATCGATACACACTCGAGTGTGACGGAGAGCCGCTGTCCGTTCACGTGAATGTTCATTTGCTTATGCATTTAGGGACTGATGAAGCGACGAATTTATGTTTTCTGTAGAACTAGAATATTCTGTTGTAATAAGGATAGTTGAATTTTAATAACTATTTAATTAGCTTATACTACTTCGAAGATAGAACTGATAACATGTCATATATAGGTATTTGTATTGCGTAGTAGCGTTCTGCCATATCTATGAATTGGAATAAATAAACAACTACATCCTACACCATTATCTACACCTACCAGCCTAAAATTAGTGCTGGCCATTTTTTTTAACTTATTTTTCTTTTACGCAGCTATAAATATTTCACAGTCATGTGACAAATTGAACACAGTGATCAATTAGTATGCGAAAAATTCAATCGACGTTTTTAGTATTTTCCCCGCTATTTTTCCAATCTTTCTTAACTATCGTTTAAACCTTCTATGAACTTCCCCAATTATTTCAAGATCAAAATTAGCCAAATCAGTCCAGCATTTATAGAGTTTTAGGGAGACGTTGGAATAGCAATCCATTTTTTATATAAGAAAAAAGAAGATGTATATCTTAACATTTTGCAATTACGATTCATTTACAACCGACTGCCTCTGTATCAACACATAATATAAGACACCTTGGTAACCGAGCTTTGCTCGGAGTTCTGATGAATTTAAAAAAAAAAGCACAAAAATATTTATTTGACCGGCATTCGAACCCACCATATTCCGAATTTTCGAACAAAGCGAAAATTATACGTACGCATACCAAACTGCCAATTGAATTGACATACTAGAGTCAAAATTATCGATATATTGCACGACGAAAGAAAAAAAACATTTAAAGCTTAAAAATCGATTTTATAGCTAGATCGATTTTTTTCCCTCAAAACTCCCTGCATACAAAATTTCGTAGTTATACTTGCAGCCGTTTTCAATAAACCGATTATATAACAAGATTGTCTCGTTAAAAGTATAAGAGTAGTTAGTTGTATGTATATAAAAGTCGCAGGCATATTGCATGATTTCGCCGTTACATACGCCGTCGTCAGCTTAAACGCTTGGTGTTATGTAATATGCCGAAGGCAAAATGACAACTCGTTCAATCGTTATAATTTTAACGTTGGTTGTAGTTTTAGGGTGACCATGAAGAAAACACAGTTTGGACAAATCAGACTTTATTGTTAATATTATGCACTTTGATTCCCTTTTTCTTAGGTTTTGTACTTAGGCTGGGACTATATGCTCCGGAACCCGGAAGGTCGTAGAAAATTCTGAGAATAGAACTCTGCGCTAATACAATAGAGTTAAAATCGAACACATGAGTGTCGAGTCAAATGTCAATGCCATATAATGACAGCAAAAAATGGAAGTTTCGAGAGTCGTCTCGAAACTTCCATTTTCAACTCTAATGTATTAGCGCAGAGTTCAGTGCTCTGAATTTTCCTCACCGTTCCGGATTCCAGAGCATATAAATTATGATATAGTCCCAGCCTTAATTAAAATATTTAAGAAACTAAAACAACATTTATATTGTTAACAATAATAACTCAACATCTTAAACTTTTTAAGTCACTATAATATTTGTCTTTAAAATCACAATTATTTTGTGAAAATTCTTTTGAATACGTAGTATTTGCGCTATTTTCAATAAGTTATTGTGTCACAAATCCGCTTCTTGTTTGTTTTTTGACGCCATTTTGTTTGTTTTGGTCAACAGCGACGTGCGTTATAAAAAACAGAACTAAATACTTCAATTAGCTGCGGCATTTTGTAAATGGCGTTTGAATCGTCAATCAAATATTTAGGCATAATGTATAGTGACACGGCATTTATTTACATTTTGCCTTCGGCACATTACATTTCTAAACTGACGACGCTCTAACTAACGATCTGCTGTTAATTATTTACCTCAAAGAAAATGTTATGCGTAATAGACTAATAGCACAGGGGCGACACTCTCTACAAATGACAGCTCGAGCACCGGCGAATGTCAGCCATGTCGACGTAAGCCTAAGGTTGACACCAAAATTATTTCGTCGTCGCCTCAGACAAATCTATCATAAATATTATAATATGAAATTATACTGTCAATTATGTCAAAGCATGAAACGACCAGCGGCCAGCCCCGTGAACAAAAGTCCTGGCTGGAAAAACTCCCGCCCCGCCCGCCTCCGCATTCGCCCAGCCACGCACACACAGCCGCGAGCTGTCATTCGTGTGAATCGGTGGAATGACGATTCTTTACGTTAGTAATGCATATATATTAATTGCTAATAGCCACTTATTGAAACCATCTCGTGCAAATCAATCTGCCCGGAAAACATTATAGATTAAGCCGACGAAGCGTCCCAAAAATAAACTTGAGTTTGGAGTTCAGGGACATAAGCTTGATTAAAAAAATATTTTTAGCTGAGATCTTTTTAGGGTTCCGTGCCCAAATGATAAAAATGAGACCATATTACTAAGACTCAGCTGTCTGTCTGTCACCAAATTTTGTGCCAAGCCAAACCAAATTGTGAAATTTTCGCAGATATATATATATATAAAAAATATTTTTGCCGTTGTTTAAAACGTGATTTTTTTCCATTTTGTACGGGACTCTTCGTGCGCGATTCTGACTCGCACTTGGCTGGTTTTAAAAATATTATAACAGTTCATTCGCACAAACCAAAAATATCCTCTTTAATACTCTGTCTAAAATGAATGAATGAAATGTCATTGCATTGTGAAATGTTTATATTTTTGATTAAAATGATTTTTTAATCAAAAATATATGAACGATTTCCTAAAGTAAATATACATTCAATGAATACTTTATTTATTTTGTTCAAGCCAATATATTCACAAGTCACCGACCAATGCGGCATATGGCATTTCGATCTTATTACTATGGCAATAATGTTCAAAAGTGGCACGCCGCGTTTGTTGCTGACAGTGCAATGTGTGCAATTTGTGAGGAGGCCGTAGGGGAGTAGATGATGTGTGAACGCCTCGGGCAAGCTCCACGGAAGTAAAGTTACTCAATTAAATACGAGAACTTTAATTATCCCGTCCCACTTCTGGGTCGGTAATTGTGGTCTGGTGCAAAACTATTTCAGTAATATTATTATAGTTTTCAACACCGCCGATAAATAAAGAGAGGTGTTATAAATTTTATGTGTTAGTGTGTCTGTCCGTGTCTGTCCGATCGGTGGCATCGTAGCTCCTAAATGAAAGATCCGATTTAGGTGTGGTTTTTTTGTTTCATGGCTGACGTGATCGAGAGTGTTATAAGATATAATTTATCATCATCAGCTCGCTCGCCGCTTGACAATACGGGGGCTGCGTAAATTTTTTAATTAACTCATAATTCAAACCATTAAATAGATCGTGCAGAAATTGTTTTCCATTCTTATTATTCGTTACAATATATTCTGTTTGTTGTTATATTAAAATGCTGCGACGACTATTACATAAAAACCGTATATTATTACTATTATATAAGGTAGAAGGTAAGTTATAAATCAACTGTAATATTATAAAGATGAAATATTTGTTTGTTTGTATGTATGTATGTTAGTATGTTTGTTTGAATAAAATTTAACACAGATATAGAGTAAACTACGGGAACGGACATAGGCTACTATTTATTGCGGTGAAATGTACGGTTCTCGCAGGATTTCCTTTTGCGCACACGAAGTCGCAGGTAACATCTAGTATTGTATAAAAAGTGATTTGCGCAATACTAGTTTAAAAATAAACACTGCGATAACTTGTATCTTTCCTTATTTTCATTCTATCTCGCTCTCACAAACTATGCGAGAGGAAAAGAGACAGCGCGTTTAGCGCAGGTGTAAACAAATCCCTGTAATCCAACGTGTTATCCTCTCGTCGCGCGTTAGCGAGGGCTCTGTTCAGTCCTGTAGAGCCTTGTTGGGCCTAGCCGAGCCCTCTAGGGCCTTCTAGGGCCGTATAAAACACTGCAGGGCTCGCTAAGTGCCCTTCACGTCACCGCAATGTAATTATTTTAATGAACGCCTATTATTCTATCTGTTTAATTCCTAGTCGTCCTAGATTCGACGGCTTCATTTAAATGTGGTTAGCTGCGCGTTCATTTATATACATAGTAATTGGTTTAATTGTAGTATTTTCTACTCCAATGGGAATGTTTTGTGAGCGTATTATTATATACATAATGCATACAAGTTGGAAAAAAATTACCATTTTTCCATTCTTACACGCCCTATAAGACTAGAATATTTCGAAACTCACATAAATTTAAACAGAAATGAAAGTTTCCTATCTTCTACATAAAAATGTTAACGAAAAACTTGCATAACTTCACGTTCATGAAGTTCATAACTTAGTGTACGTAGCAATCTACGTAGCGGTTCTACGGAGCTACGGCGTACGTGCTACGGCGCTACGAGTAATTACCGTAGGCTGCCTCATCAACAATATTCGAGATACCGGCTAAAACTATTCTATAGAATATATATGTATTTATTTAACTATATATTTATTTAATTAAAATTTTAATAGCGCCAATTTAGGAAATACTTTAAAGTAGTATGAGTCCTCAAATACTTTTAACGAGCAATTATTGTATATAATATAATCAGAATCTCGGAAACAGCTACAACAATGTCCGTAAAATTCTGCATGCAGGGGTTTGGGGGTGAAAAATCGATCTAGCTAAGTCTTATCCTAGGGAAACCGCGTATTTTGATTTTTTATATTATAATTGTGATATTGGTGTCTAGGGTTCAAGTCGCGATCACTAATAATATTTCTGGGATTTTGTTTTTAAATACCTATCATCATTTGTTAATTTTTCCGTGCTACTAGAACTCCGAGCCAAACCAGGTATCCCAGGTACTAACAATACGCTAGTAGGCTATTGTAAGTACCCGGTATTGGAATACGCTAGTAGCGCAAGAAAGTAAGAGTAAAAACATATACAAAGAACTTTTTATTAAAGCTACTTTATAATTAATGGCTTTACTGTTTTAATAAAAATATATTCTATTTCTTATTCCAGAAATACTGGAGATACCTGAGGTACTCAGTATAGTAAGAATAGTACCTGGGTAATCGAGCTTCGCTCGGAGACAAATAAAAATAATTACAAAAATGTTTATCTGACCGGGATCCGAACCCACCACATTCCGAATTTCCGAACAATGTATAAGATAATGTATATACCAAACTGCCAATCGGACTGACTTAATAGAGTTGAAATTATTGATATATTGTTGCACGACGAAAGAGGAAACAAAAATGTGCAGATTCCCAGGGATAAGACCTAGCTAGATCGATTTTTTTATTGATATATTGTTAAACGACGAAAGAAAAAACATATATAGCTTAAAAATGCGTTTCTACATCGATTTTTCTCCCCCAAAACTCCCTGCATACTAAATATTATGGTAACACTCGCAGTCGTTTTCGATAAATCGAAATGAGATGAGTTTCGCTTGCCGCACAAAATCGCATCATACGCAACTCAGAAAATCGCCGTATCGTGATTTTGTGTACGGGCAACACCTACTGTTATTATACTCACAGAAGGTTGGTACGGACCCTATATCTTAAGTAAGCCTTCCTCTCTATGCGACCGCGACCCACAACTGCGACCAGCAAACCAGCGAATCAGGACCTTTAGTCAAGATGCATTCGATAATTTTGACGGCGAACTTTGCAGTCAAAAATGTTTGGGATTTGACATTGGTCATCGCTAAGTGTCAATTCGCTTCCGATGCCTTATGCCAAACGCCGTCGAAGTTATCGAATGCATCTTGACTAATGGCCCAGGTTCTCTCACCACGCCCACCAGTCGCGCGTCGCGGGTCGCGGGGATAGCTTAGTGCTCCATATAAATTCATACTAAGCAGTGACTCCGCGACCCTATGTCGGTCTCAGGCCGCGGTCTCGCGTCGCGTGCATCGGAAGGCTACCTTTATACACTCATTAGATGCCGAAAATTGTTGAAACTGTATCTGATATGATTGTTTCAATACATTTTTACTTACCTGGTATTGATTCTGGTAGCCCCTGAAGGTCCGTGGCTTCATCAGCGCCGGTGACCACCACCAGCGCGAGAAGGGACCAGAGCTTCAACATCGTTCTGAAAAAAAAGGTCTTAAGTCAGAAAGTACGCTTCTTATAAAAGCTTCATACTTATATATAATATTTAATCACGTGAATACATTTAAGCTCGTTGGAACATGTAGTATATAAAGTCTATTGAAGAGCTTTAACGATAATATAATCTAGCTTTTGAAAATTATTACTCTCTAGCTTTTGTCCGCGGCTCGCGTAAAAACAGTATCCCACGGAAAAATGTTCACTTTTACACGACCATACCAAATTTCATCAAAATCCATTCAATAGTTTTGGCGTGAAAGAGTAACAACCTTCCATCCATATATCCATCCTCACAAACATTCACATTTATAATAGTAGTGAGAAGTAGATTAGATTTTTAGTATAAGGAGACCTGGCAGCAGAGATATCGTGGCTCAAAAATCTTCTACAGTAGTTCGGGAAAAGCAGCAAATAACTTTTAAGAATAACGGTGTCCAAAATAGAAATAGTCCTAATGATCGCCAACCCCCCAAAGAAGACGGCAGAGTAAGGAAAAAGACTGACCGAAATATCCTTTTGTTAAGATTATCATAATTGTAGTTTTTTTTTTGTTAAATGAGTAAAATGGCAAAAGTGATTTTTTTTAATGAATAAACATATTTTTGTTATAACGTAGACAAAAGTAAACAATACGAACAGCCTACACGCAAACAATGCGCGCTACTAGTTCCAAATATCTAGAGAGCAAATTTCATATTAATTTCTATGCTGGCAACTCAGAACTTTGTACATCTCTTTGTTAGTGAATTTATTAAGCGAGCCCCGAGAACTTGATGCCTATTGTTGCCAGACGTATAAATACCGGATTATATTTTTAAAATATACCCCTTTGTGCTTTTCTTCATGTGAAGAATGCTCGATTTTTCAACCTAGATAATTTTTATTTGTATATATATTTTCAGTTTTGTTGTCACAATTATTCATCTTATTCAAGTACATACTCGTACTTTGGTATAAGGTAGGTACTATTTTTCTATATTTATTACTTAGGTTATAAAAATTAATGTTTTTTACTTGAACCTGAAATACTAGCTTGCAGTTTATATCAAATCATTACTTACAAAGTTCTATATCTTTATCAAAACCCTTATAGAAAAACTAAGAAAAGCGCATACATTATTCAAAAGTTGCCAACATAATTGCTTGTCCTGTGCACAGTACGTTCAAAGTTATTTTACCTCTGACAGGACCTTTATGCCGACGATATAAGGATCACTCTAGTAGTTCTTGACAGTAATTTTCCCCTAGAAGCCGACGGTATGTCCCATTTGCTGTGTAACATATAAACAGAGCGGATGTGTGTTAATTGTATGCAGGAAAAATAAACATTATTAAAGCTAGCCTAGTTTTAAAAGTATCGCAAAAACTAACACATGCGGTATGACACAGATATTTTATGTTTGTTAGAGTAAGCGCTTTAGAATTTAGAATGAATTGCGTGATACATTCTATTTTATCCTACTACTATTTCAACATGAAAGTTTGTAAGGATGGATGGATGGATGTCTATTACTCTAACTATTTAGTATGGTAGTAGTTTAGGCTCTGGATTAACACATAGGCTACACTTTACAATACAAAAAGTACAGTGTTAAGTTAAACCACGAGCATAGACTAGTAAAGATATACAAGATACACTTGGTCTTTAACGACATCATCTGTTAAATAAGAAAAAAAAACAATATTTTTTAATATTTGGCAAAACCATTAATTACAAAATCTGGATAAAATATAATTTTTTAATAAACAAACGAACACAAATTATTTTCAAATATAAAGCACAATTTAACAAGTACATTTAACTCATAATATAAAATATTTCAAGAGAGATATTAATTAAAAGGCTTCACGTGGACCGTCGGGAGTTCCCCTTGCGGTAATGAGGTCAGCGACCCCGCACGTTACTTAAATACTTTTTTATTAAATTGTAGCAATTCATCACTGCGCCGGTCGTTATGTAAGTAGTAAACTTATTTCAATTAACTCGTAGCCAATTAACATTTTATGGAGCATTACGCAGACTGCGTCTCCATCGTACAAAAATTCAAATGTGCTTTTTCAATTTGCTGATAGTTCTGTGTCCTTGGAGTTGGATTAAAATTATTTATCGGTATAGGTACTGAAATAATATTCTTTTAGCATCTAAAAGACTCCAGGGACATTCTGCACCCGGCCTGCAAAAATAATGCATATTGATAGACGGAAAGAGATATTCGGCTAGTGTCGAATTTGTAGTGTTTTGTTGTTGCTGGCTGTTGCCCGCGGCTCCGCCCGCGTAAATATAGTATCCTACGGCAATACTGTAATTTTCGGGATAAAAAGTAGGCTATATTTTAATCCAGAGCCTAAACTACTACCATACCAAATTTCATCGAAATCCGTTGAGTAGTTCTTGTTTTCACGTTTATAATATTAGTAGGATTGTTAAACAAAGATCTCACAAAGCCGATACAAACCAAAGATTTGTTTTCAAAGATTGATGTGTATTATTTTGGCCGTGTAGTGCGCTATACATAATAGTGTAGTAATGTGTTATTATTGTTACAGGAAACTGCGCTGCGTCGTGACTTGCATGCAAGCACCTTATCTGCTAAAAAGAAATTTGTATGTTTATCATTTGCACAAACCCTCCTGTTATTTTGAGTAGAAAAGAGGTTTTCATTCACAGTTTAGGTAACGTACGCAGATAAATCATTATGAATATACATAGTAGGTAAGATGACTACTCATGTTTACGCAAATAGCAAATACCTACGTACTCATCCATGCTTATTTTATAAAGAGGAAAGATTTGTTTGTTTGTTCGCATTGAATAGGCTCCCGAAACTACTGGATCAATTTCGATATAGAGTTGAGAGATATAGAGTTGACCACGGAAAAGTCATAGGCTACTTTCAATCGCGGCAAAATGTACGGTTCCGGCATTTTCTTTTGCGCGCACAAAGTCGCAGGCAACAACTAGTTGCGAATAAAACATTTTTTTATGAATTTGTATGCGGCTTATTTTAATTTGCTGCAAAGTTTCAGGTTTCTGTAATCCAGCCGAAACGTCGGGACAAATTAATATTAATATTGGTTACTAAAATTAATTATTAATGGAGGAACCTTTGTTATAGTCTGAGCAATTACTAAGTTTGACGCGGGTCAGAATAGACAGGATCTGGTCAGGAGACCTTTAATAGACTTAGAGATTAAGAGATTAGAGCGAGAGGAATAAGAGGCTGTTTATTATTCAAATTTAAAATCCCGCTAAAATCCTGAGCCGCTTTACTTCCAGACTCTTTAATTTTAATTCTGATAATATTCAAAGTACTATGAATAATAAAATGTTTAATGGCTATTATAGTAGGTTGTAGGATGAAGACCTTAGGCCAACTTTTGGTAGCATGCTGCAGCATACTCGTAGGCATATAGAATTATTCTTAAACAAAAAATTAAACCGACTTCCAAAGTAAAAATGCACAAAAAAGTATGAAATAAAACTTATTTTCTAAATAATTCCCCTTTTAAATTTGGCTGAAATTTCTCACAAAAACTATTTCTCTACTCAATCTTCAGAATTTCGAAGTCGGTACCAGCCCGAATGAATCCTGTTTTCAAATTTAAAAGGGGAATTATTTAGAAAATAAGTTTTATTTCATGATTTTTTGTGCGTTTTTACTTTGGAAGTCGGTTTAATTTTTTGTTTAAAAATGTTTTTTTTTTCCTTATTAAATTTCTTCCTTTTTAAATTATTATTAACACATTTTATGAACGTTTAAAATAAACGATCGAATGTATAATGTAATACGCTCGAAGCTTCCATTAGGTATTGTATATAAGATAATGATGATGATTACTGTAAGTTACATATGCTTGCAGTTCTTTAAACAATGTCGAAATTTCCAAACGCGTATCTTTAAAGACTGAGGAGTTCGGTTCAGTGCTTTTGGATCCAGGGTATACCTTGGAGCAGAATCTTACTTTTTGGTAGCATATGCTTGGGTTACTTCAGAAGAAGTTGAAATCATTATTCCTCATAGATATCATCATCAGGTCACCACTTTTGTAAAAACGGGACCAATTTCGAAGTACTTAGATTACTTCTGAAAAAGTCAAAATCACTATACATGTCCATATAATTTTCGAGGAGTTCCCTCGATTCCTTATGGATGCCATCATCAGGTCACTGCTTTGGTGACAACGAGACCAATTTCTGATTATACCCAACACCAAAAAAAGAATTTTGAAAAGTCCATAAACGGCAGAGTAAAATTTTAAGATATCCGTGTCGGTGTAAAATATTATGAAAAGTACCTATTATATCATCATTATATCATGATTTATGGTGTGATGATGGTGGTGATGATGATGATTACTTTAACTGACATAGTGGCTTATGCTTGTAGTTCTTTAAGCAACGACGAAATACCTAAATATGTATCTATAAGGAGTCAGGAGTTCGGGTCAGTACTTTTGGATCCAGGGTATACCTCGGTGCAAAATCTTACTTTTTGGTGGCATATGCTTGGGAAATCATTATTACTCATAGATATCATCATCAGGTCACCACTTTTGTAAAAACGGGACCAATTTCGAAGTATCCTTTACATCAAGAAGCCTAAAGCCGCCTCCTTTTTTTGGAAGTCGGTTAAAAAACTGAAACAACAAACGATGAGATTATTCCATGTGCCAACATCCAAAGTTATTTCATGCTAGCTTTTGCCCGCAGTTTCGCTCGCATAAATTGTCCCACGGGAAAACTGCACTTTTTCGAGAAAAATAGTAACCTATGTTTTAATCCAGAGCCTAAAATAATAGCATACAAAATTTTATCAAAATCCGTTCAGTAGTTTTTGCGTGAAATAATAACAAACATCCATCCATACATCCATCCATACATCCATCCATCCATCCATTCTCACTAACTCTTACATTTATAATAGTAAGTAGGATAGTACATATTATGCATACGTAATGTCATATGTACTAAAGTCCGGTCGCGGAGAACGTAGAATTTCGCACATTAATTTATCGCTACTTGTCTCTTTCACTTGCGCCCAAATATATGGCTCCTATGGCATACCCGTATAAACGCAAATTTGTTCCGACTAATCTCTGGAACGACTGGACCGATTTTCACGGGAGTTTCACTTGCAGATAGCTGATGTTACAAAGAGTACTTAGGCTACTTTTATCTTATGGTTCCATTTCTGTTAGTGAGTTGCGGTCACCAGCAAGTTAAAATCTAACAATATAAGACTAATTGTTGGTTTCCAACCAGTAATTCATTAGACGCATAGGCACCTATGTTTTCATCTAATAAAGGTGCATCTCATTTATAATGTAAGTTAATAAAGTGTAAAAGCAACATTTTCTATTTAAACATGTAGGGGGAACGTGTTTATAGCACTGGTGAGTGCTACCTCGTACTGCCTTACACCCTCTTAATAACGGGGCGCTTTCAAACTTGTTTCAGATTGTTTGTATAATATCGCAAAAGGGTGAAGCCAATGATGAATAATTTCACGACGAACTTCTCTTCTTCGCCCAGTGTCTATTGCCTGTGGGACGATATAATAATAGGTGACAAATACGAATAAACATAGAGTTTCAAAAAAAAAAATATTTACTACATGTTGTCTGCTACTTCGTGCGTTCAAAAGGATATCCTGCAAGAACCGTACATTTTACCACTACCCACCACTATGTATTTCCCTGTGGTGCCAAATTTCATCAAAATCGGTGCAACAGTTTTGGAGCCTATTCGTATATAAATAAACAATATAAACTTTCCTCTTTATAATATTTGGTAGTGGTAGATTATTAATTGGTCACACTTGCTAATTAATTGTAAGCGGCATAAAGCAACGGACAAACCATTTGTTTGTATATGTGTGTAATTTATGTGTTATATACGTGCTTGTGTACTATCAAGTACTACTAAGTTGAAATAGTAAATAATAATAATAATAGCTCCTACACTGGTTTCGGTGACGGTGGACGGTTTCATTGAAACCAGTTACCAGACCAGCCACGCAGAAGTTATTTTTATAGTGCCCAAGTGTGTGCGTAATACACTCCTCCTTTACTCTCGTAACCCAGAGGGACGGAGACCGACACGACTGGCGAGAGATCAGGCGGAGGTCCGACTTTTTACATGCCCATCCGTCGCATGAATCATCTTGTCAGACAATCAGGTGATCAGCCTGCATTGTCCTAGCCAGAAATAAGACTACATTTAATATTAAATACAAGTTGTAGTATAGTCGAATATTAAGCGTCAGTTCACACCGCGACACGGTGCGGCGATGCATTTTTATGATAGCGATTAAAAATAGATCTTTATTCACGACACAAGAGATCGAATTTTGAGCTGCACCGAGCTGCGTATCGCGGCGCCGCTTTTGCAATGAAACGTGTATCATCTTGTGTAGTGAGTAAAGTTCAATTTTTATTCGCTATCTTAAAAATGCATCGCCGCGTCGCGTCGCACGTCGTCACGGTGTGAACTAACCCTAAGGCTATGTTCGCACAAGCGGTTTTTTGTAGTCGTGACAAAAAAAACTGCACTGTAAATATAACTATCCGCTAATACAATAGAGTTGAAAATCGTGTAGAGTTGTCTAAACTGACATTTGACACTTCACACTTTTCACACAGATTTTGTGTTAGTGCACAGGTCTATATACAGTGCGGTTTTTTGTGTCGCGACAACAATGGATAACTTAAACAACGTTGCTGTCTTTGTCTTAACGCATCAGACAAAGACAGCAACGTTGTTTACGTTATCCGTTGTGTAAATATTTTTATTAGTAATAAGGGGGTAATAGTGTAAGAGGCGGCAGCACATTATATTAAGTAATAGGTGATACGTGCACAATGCACAGTTGGCAGTCTCAATTATGATTGCTGCCCGGGGGAGGAGTTGGCAGCGCATCAACCAACTTTAATTAAACTGCCATTACTAGTGAGATTCACGCAATTATGTAACCTTATTGGAAATCTCCGAGTTTATTTGTTTTGGGTCCGCCGTGTTTGATTTCAGTTAATAATGTAGTTGGGTCAGTGAGGGCTTCGAAACTTGTTACGGATGTTTGTTGAGTGAATTTAGTTTGAAAACTTTCCTATTGAAGTAAATAGGAAATGGAATATTTATAATAGATCTAACTCTAAGCATTATGTTCCAATCTATACTATTTTACTACTAGTTTGTGAGTTTGTGAGGCTGTAGAGGGTAATCTCTGGATCTACTGAACCGATTTTAAAAATTCTTTTACTAATAGAAGGCTGCATTATTTGTAAGTGACATAGGCTATATATTAACTCGAAAAATGAAAAGACTCTTTCGTGGTAGCCGGATTTGCAAAGTAAGTCGGAGAAGAAACGGTCGAACGAAAACGTTTCTTACGAACGCTGCTTTACCGATGGGAGACATATGATTAAGTCATAGAAAAAAGTTTTAGAGCTTAATAATGCCTGCAAAAAAGTCAGCGACAGCATATGTCTAACTTTTATATATATGTCTAAAAAGTAGTTTTTCATATATAAAAAAATTAAATCGTTAGGTTGTTAATTATGAAAATTAATATATTTTTTGGCCAATATTATCAATAATTATGAATGATTATCAAAATAAGTGAATTTATAATATGAAGTGTTTAAAGCAAAATATTTTTTCCTTTTACTGCATATAATTTGCACGAATGGTTAAAGAGACAGTACGACATAGGCGTGGAACCGCGACCGTGCCCTAATCTATTGAGTGATATGTCTATTGGACGGTTTTTGTCTCATACGAGTATGTACAACACATCAATCTATTTCAAAATAAATTGCTTTATCAGAAAGAATATTCTATTTAGATTATATGTTTCCTTATCTTGGGTTGGAACTCCTGAAAGACAATATATTTTACAATACAATAACATTACATCTAATATATTGTATAAAGATAACTTTTGAACAATTGAAAAAAAAACATAAATTATTCAATTTTAATGATTTCATTAACTCATTTGAAATCCGTCAATATATCCAAATTGGCATGCAAATACACTCATAATTAAGCTGTTAAAATATAACCCTCCTTTTGGTAGTCAGAAAATAAACAATATCACTCAGTATTAGCAGAACCACAATAATGATTTCATCACAAGTTACCGTCCAACGAAGTGGGCACGGGTCAGCTAGTAATATATAGAGGTGAAGTTATAAGGGATGATCTCTGGATCTACTGAACTGATTTTGAAAATTCTTTTACCAATACATTGGTTATATATATTTTTTTTAATAAATAAACAAACAAGGAACAAACATTGTTAAAAACAAAAATTGTACATTCTTATCGTAAGGATGTATCTGTTGTTTTTTTCCAGGATTTTTCAAATTTCAACCCCGAAAAATAAAATGACTTTTTCGTTGTAGTCGGATTTGCAAAATTATTCGTAGAAAAATATAGCTAAATTGGCTTGCAAATACATACATACAATATATCCAGTAAAAATGTAACCCTCCTTTGGGCAGTTAGGAAATAAATGATGGCACATAATACTAACTGAATCTTGCTCATAATGTCATCACAAGTTTAACGCTCATCTGTGGGCACGGGTAAGCTATCTTCTTTTATATATAAAAGGCAAAGCTTATGTATCAATGCACAGACCAAACTCTTAAGGCTAGAAATTTGAAATTTTGCACACGTATTTCTCATATGACGTAAGCATCCACTAAGGAAGGATTTTTCAAATTTCAACCCCCAAGGGGTTTACCGCTTAGTTAGGGTATAAAAGGGTATTAAAGTTTGTATGAAACTTTTTATTGGACATATTTGTATAATGAAAGTTTTAAATTATTATATAGAAAATTTCACGCGGGCGAAGCCGCGGACAAATGCTAGTTAGTAATAAATTAGGAATAATTATAATAGGTTTCAAAATTACGAAGTAAGCGCTTCAAATAGAAACATTTAAAATGACTAAAATACTTTTCCGGCTTTGCCAATTTTAAATATTCCAGTGTCCGTTGACCCGTAAATATGGCTCAAAGAATGAATGTTGACTTTTTGAGCGGCGCTCGAGACTATTGTTGGGAGTGTTTGCCTTTAATTAATGCTAGTTCGTGCCCCGGCGCGGCTCGGCTAGTAATTAATGTACACGGTTTAAAGGCCGATTGTGCAGACACATAATATTTTGTCGGCGACCACTCAGACTATATTTTGACTCTTCTAATTACTTTGATCCCGTCATGATTGTCGACACTAAAAGTGTTGATGATTTTGCGGCAGCCTCTCAGACTATCTTTGACTAGTCTAGTTACTTTGATCTCGCCGTGATTGTCGATACTTTTAATCTGTCAACGATTTCACGTCAGACTCTCCGACTTTACTTTCACAGTGTAAATTATGTTATGTAGCCCGAAAGCGACATTTTGCACTCAACCTTTATAGGTTTTAAACATTAAAGTTCTAAATCTAGCTTTAAATTTACGTTGTATCGACCATCAATATCACATTATCGATATATGATCCATCTCTAGCGGGAACGTGATTTAGACGTTGAGCGAAATTCAATAATATTCAGCTTAGCCCTACTCGTGTATCGGATTTAATATTACTTCACATTTTAATATTCAATACCGAGATACTAAAGTACTTTGAAGGGGTTTGCAGAACGAAGTGAAGTGACGACTTTTTAAATTTAATATCGATATACAAAAAGCCACGAAGTATCGTGGGTGTGTTGTGTCCAATGTAGTGATAGCTTTTGCTTAATAAGTATGTTAAGTTTTAATCTCAACATCTTAAAAGCAATGATATGTGAACACCAAGTCCACGTTTATAAATAATTACACTATCGATTAGTGATGAACAGAACAAAAACCGTTAAACACAGTCGGTAATGTCGGTCCCTCCCAAGGATATCTGATAATGAAGTTTGTATGGCTCTCGATTCCACTTCAGCTCGATGGCGAAACAATAAACCATGGAAGAAGGAATGGGGAAAATGCGATGAGAAAAATCTTATTTTTCTTTTATACCGTTTTTCCTATAGCTGGAGACGATGTTTAGGGTTCCGTAGTAATTACAAGGAATGCTTAAAGTTTTGCTCTGTCCGTCCATCCGTCTGTCCTCCCTTGACAACTTTTGAAAATTATGAATATAAACAGATAAAGTTATGTATATTATAGATTGCTTAAAGACATTCATTGAAATCATAAAATAATTATAATTTTGTATTTTAGGGATGGTAACATGTGAAGTGAGGATTTTTGCGGTCTCCTCCGACCTCTAAAGTGGCTTACAAGTCATCGGCATTTCTAAACCATAAGAGGTAGAAAATTGTATACTGATAGATCTTGGTCTCTTCTAATCTTTATGAAATTTACTTTGAACGAAAACGGTCAATAACTTTTGAAGTCATTTGAGGAAAATCTATTGCGCGTTGATAGTAACGGAACCCTCCTCATACATGTCCTGGACATGCTTTTGGTTAGGTTTTTCTTAATAAAACATGAAAAAGTAATATGAAGTTAATTATGTTTACTTTCCGTCTGTCTGGACTGATTAAGCGACACAGATAAACATTGTGTGCGTTTCATTAGTATATTTTGTATTCGTGTATGTCTTGATTTGTAAAACAAAATACTTGGACCTTTTTTACTTTGCCTTCTTTCTAAGTAAGTCGCGGCCACAAACCAAAATACTATTAGATTATGCATAATATTCGCTTTTAAATTTACGTAATCATATAAATTCAGATCTATGGAAAAGTGTAGATCAATAAACTGTAAATCATATTTGTATGAATATCCGTTGAAATGAGGCAAAATATCACAGTAATCTATATATTATGTGTATGTCGCATTACACGGATAATAGAAACTATGAAACTATTACAGCGATGTAACAACAACAAAATAACCAATAATTGTCCAACATTTACAAACGTTTAGTTGTTGATAAGCAAACTGTGTTGCCACACGGAAACATCAGCGCCGCCATAACTGAATTAGCGCGGGCGGGCGGTGTGCCGGGAGGGGTAGGCTTTATAAATGGCGCACAATTCAATTTGTGAGCACTACCAATCTACTCATTCTGATATTCCGCTTTTATCAACAACGAGTTTATTGCGTTAACTTTTAATTGTTCCGTTTGAATTTAATTTAGGTTTTGCGAGTCTATATGAGATATTAATAAAGAGGTTGCTGGGATGAGGTATTAATTAAGAGGTGGATTTAAATTATTTTTAAACTATGCATGATACCAAGTTTTGGCTTGTAGTTTCGGTCCCCGGTATTTATCCCCATAAGATTTTGGAATACTTTTTCGTCCACTTAGGGCGTGAATTTTTAAAAATCCTATCTTAGATGATATAGCTTTGATCTATCAGCTGTCTGAGTGCGTTTTCAGCGTAATACGTTCATTGGTTTAGGCTACGAAATTGCATAAAAGTAAACAACATGTTATGTTTTTTTTCCATAAAAAAAGATCTTAACATCTGTAACAACACACGACCAAAGTCGGATAGTAACATCGTATCGGATGATATACAGAGTTTTTTTTTTACCCGTTGACATAATTTAATACTTAAAGGCGGGTTTGAGTCGGGCTAATCCTCTTAGCCCTTCAGTGGCTTCGGTCGCGATTTTTAATCAAGTAAGTACTTAATACCGGCATATTTACATCCACTTTATTTATTCCTCGATGGATAGTATTATAGTGTTGATTTTGTAGTGTTTTGGTAGAAATGTGATGTATTGTATTTCAAAATAAACACCGATATTAAAAAAAGGAGTTATGGTATATCCATAGCAGCCGTGACGCGACCTTGATTTTTCACTCTCAACGCCAACACAAAAAATAAAAGTACCTACTTTAACTAAACATTTAATAAAATAACTTCAATTTTTATATAAAAAAAAACAATAACCCGACTACGTAAATTATATTTTTTATTTAATTATATTTAATTATAAACATAGGCTATGTTACCTGAGCTATTATTACAAAACTATTGACACCTCTTTTATTAAAATCGGACCAGTAGCTTAGGTGTTACGGTGGAACAAACATACATACATACATAGACTGCCAAAATCATTAATTACCCTTCCTTTTGGCTTCGTCGTAGTCGACTAATTAGTAGTCAACAAGACTTTTTAGTACACCATAAATTGAGGAAAATAAAAAAAAACCGTAACCTTTGGAAAAATGGGTTTTAGCCCATTAATTAGTTAGTAGCCTAATCGATGTAAGGCATTGTTATGTATTTCTATGCGTATTTTTGTGAATTACTTAACCCTGCCAAACTGAATACAATGTATCGTGCAGTAATAAGTTTGGACCATTTCCGGGTCTTTTGTACCCGGTGCGTGCGTGATGTCAAAAGACCGAGGAAACTCATGTGTGACCGATGGTGCCTTTTGAGTGTTGAAAAAAATAATAAAAGAACATCTGAAATCGTAAAACAAATTTGGTGTTACATATTTGTAACATTATTTTAGTAATTTGATTTTTTTAGTGTTTCTTAATAAAAAAATTGATATAGCGAACAGCATTTAACTAAAGTAAGATATTAAGAAAATTAGGATATTTAAATATCCCCCGTATTGTCAAGCAGTGAGCGAGCTGTTTTTGATGAATTATGGCAAAGAACACTCTCGATCATGTCAGCATTAAAAAAAAAGAATCTAAAAATCCAGAATATTTTTATTTTTCTTTATTTCCGATTTAGATCGGACCTTTCGTTTAGAATTTACGATGCCACGTCCAGACACTCGATCAGACAGACACGTGAAAATTTTACGTCAGCGATAAAAAAGGTAAATCCTTAGACTTTTCTAACGTGACTTCGATCTAGCAACTATCAGCTAAAGGACTAAATGCCACATCCACCAAAAAATAAATTGCGGGAACAATAACAAATAGGGATGATTCCCTAGTGTGAAATAACACATTTTTACAAGTTAAGTTTTAAAATTGTTTAATAGAGAAACATAAATCTAAAAGAAATAGGTTGACGCAATTAAAAATTATAACCAAATAAAAATATTGCCCGTCTCTTTTTTGCAAAACGAGTTGTTATGTCACAGGCTGCTACCGCCATACATTTTGTAATGACAAATATATGGCGGGAGCAACTCGTGAAGTTACAGGCCGATATATCGCTCTCTTTCTTATTGTAAATTTAAATTGTTTGTGTCTTCGATATTTTTTTAGGTGGGTTCTAGATTGTTTATTAACATGTTGTCTAACATCGAATAGATGAAAAAAAAATTTTAGGCGACATGCCTATTATTGGTCCTTTGCGCTGTTTGCGTTGTACTCTTTTATGCGACTACGGCGAAGCTAAATGAGTAGCCACAGTGGAAGAGTAATGATTTTAACTGTATATGTATGTATGTTCCACCGAAACACCTAAGCTACTAGTCCGATATTAATAAATGAGGTATCAATAGATTCGTAAGAATAGCTCGGGTAACATAGGCTATATAATTTTCGTAGTCGGGTCGGGTTTTTTATAAAAGTTGTAGTTATTAACAAGCATGAAACACATACCTTTGTTTTTCGCCATCCTTAATTCTTAAATCTTTAGGTATTTCTAATGTAACTAAAATATATTTTTTATCAAAGATATCGTATTATTGTCGCTAATTCAACAATGTATTATTGTTCTCGCAATTTCAACTGTTTGCATTGCTGTAGAGTGTAGGAGCTCCGTTTATAACAAGCATTAAACACACGTATTTGTCGCCATCAGTCAGTACCACATAATCTGTTTGGTCGTACACGGACACACCCGGCGCTTGTTAAAATGGCCGCCGCTTTGAGTATGTTCTAGAATTTTCTAGTACGTTCTAATGCAGTAAGATATTGTTTATATAAAATTAGAATGTAATGGTTATGGTGTTTCATAGATAAAAATACTTTCAATACATAAATAGCAACATCACTGATTGACTACTAGTACTATTATAAATGTGAAAGTTTGTGAGGATGGATGGATGTATAGATGGACAGAGGGATGTCTGTTACTCTTTCACGCAAAAACTAATGGACGGATTTCGACGAAATTTTGTGTGGTAGTAGTAAAGGCTCCGGATTAAAACATAGGCTTTAGGCATACTTTTTACCCCGAAAACAGTACAGTAACGAGTACAGAATTCCCGTGGGATAAAAAACTAGTTTAGTATAAATCCAATAGATGTTGGGTGGATACAGAGCTGTTTGTGCAAACCGACGTCAAGTGCAGCGTCGCCTGTGTACAAATTGGCGATTGAAGTTTATGAGTGAATTTCTTCACGATATGAATACGATGGGGTCGTCATGACTTATGGAAGAAAACCCTTCTAAAATATTGAATAAAAAAAATAGTAACGTAATAACAAAGTGATGTAGTGTGACCCTGAGTTAAGTTTAGTTGCATTAGTATAGACTTCGCTTTTTTAATTTGATACTTGAGCATCATCATGTGAAAAACAAAGGTGGACTACTACTATGTCGATTTTCTATCAAGTAAATTTATTCGTGCAAATTACATACATTTCGATTCATTGCTCAATATCGCTGTACGTTTACACATTGATTCTAACTTCTGTGCAAAACTTTAACCATTATACCCGCATTTTCATACCAACATGGTCGACGCGTTCATTCATAAATTACGTAATTAAATTCGAAGTCACTACCAGCGTTCGTTGCCACAGAGCATACATAAAACTTTTTAATAAGTTCGGGTAAGTTCAGTCAATAGCCTCCGGGGTAATGGAGTTAGAGAGAGAGTATAAAATAAACTTTTAAGTATTCTCTTAAACTTTGGCATTTCTCATAGTTTTCCCATGAAGCTTAAAATTTACTTATTTACATTCTAATTATTTACAATCGAAAAAGTTACATTTCGACCAGGAATGAAAATCGCTTAACAGAGCCCGTAAATCGTGAGCACGCATACATACTCACTGGACACAACGACGTGAAATAATTCAGCTGATTAGCTATAAAGCACTGACGCTGTCGCATACTTAAGCACAAAGTGTAATAAAGTGTATTAACGCGACTGTAGTTTAGTCCGTACGTAGCACGCATAGTCATCTACGTCGTAGCAGGAGCTACGAAGCGTAGCGCTACCTTAGCAGTCGTATACATGTATACATATACTCGTAATAAATTATGTAACTGGTCGCTGTCTGTACATGAAAGATAAATAAGAAAAACTATTACAGGGGGGCTTAGTGAACGGTATAGAACCCAAAACAATGATTTTAGAATTTTTGTCTGTTTGTCTGCACCTTTGTACGCGCTAATATCTGAATCTACTGAACGGATTTTAATGAAATTCAATATGGTAGTAGTTTAGTCTCTGGATTAACACATAGGCTACATTTTATCGCAGGAAAAAGTACGGTTCTCCTAGGATTTCTTTTACGCGTACGAAGTCGCGGCTAACATCTGGACTATCTATACCAATATTAAAAAAGAGGTAAAGTTTGTTTCTTTGTGAGCTTGTTGACTTACCGAGATTGTAAGAGGATGATTGGAGGGAAAGTTGAGGGAATTGGATCTACTTAAACCTAATTTTAAAATTCTTTTACCAATAGAAAGACACATTGTTTGTTAGTGTCATAGGCTATATATTAACCCAAAAAATGATAAGTCTTTTCCGTGGTGCTCGGATTTGCAAAATAAACCGAAAAATAAAACGAAATCGTTTTTGAGAAACGATGAGAAATGAACTCAATAACAATAAATATACTATCGGGTATCCCGCGTGAATACTGTACTAAGTACTGTAAAAAGTAGCCTATGTTTTAATCAAGAGCCTAAACTACTACCATAACAAATTTCTTCAAAATCCGTTTAGTACTTTTTGCGTGAAAGAGTAACAAACATCTATCCATTCATCCATGCATCCATCCTCACAAACTTTCACATTTATAATATTAGTAGGATTTAAGTCCCCCGCTAAGTCTGTCTGTCTTAGAGACAGACAGACTTAGCGATAATCTTAAAAACTACTGTAAGGATTTTCATGCAGTTTACATTCACCGACAGAGAGGTTCCTTAGAAAGGCTTAGCTCGATAATAATTAGTTAAGGTTTTGTGGAAATTGTTTGATTTATGACGATAATTGTTGTAGCTGTCGAAAGCATCAAGCCGTCTGGGAGCTTTTATCGAAAACGCTGTCTAACCTAACCCGTTCGAGATAATTTATAACAAAACAATGTATGGTGGGATTGTTTATCTTCTAAAAGTCTACAAAAAAGTTATCGACGGCATATAATATTATGTCTATCTTTTTTAATTAAAAATATATCCAAAAACCTATACCGCCATTTACATAACAAACTAAGTGTACAGAAATATAAGTGCATCTCGTATTTTTAGGTGTCAGGTCGGATCTACAGTCTAGAGCTCGCAAGTGTGTCAAGGCGGACTTCGGGGACGAACTCGAGGGAATGTTATGCAATACAGTAACCCTGAAGATTCTACATGTTTTATAAAGAAAATAAGAACTAAAGATACTCGCCTGACAGATGTGTAGTCTGGCCTTCAAAGCAATATTCTTGGCCTTCAGTAAGTGGTGCGAAATACAAGATTCACCTTCATATACTATACAATATAAAAAATAGGAAAAAATTTGTTTGTTTGTTTGTTTGCATTGAATAGGTTCCGAAACTATATGATGGTATAAAATATAATATTATTAATATTATTATTATTATTACTATTCTATATTAACTATATACTATACTATGGCCAATTATGATGAAATGTGGCACATATATATAGTAGACCACGGGAAAGAACATAGGCTACTTTTTACTGCGATAAATGTACGGTTTCAGTGAGATTACTAGTAAACTATATTCGTGTTGATAATGTCATCGGCACAAATGTCAAAATAGCTTAATTCTATTGGTGAATGTGAAAGTTGCAGTAATGAGACAGTTCATTCTTAGCGCTAATATACTCGTAGTAGTATCTTTTTAAATTTTCTTATTTTATATTATAAATGCGAAAATTTGTGACAAAGTGTACATGTGTCGATTGGTGTTCGTTCTTATTTCATGAACAAACCATTGAATGTAAAATACATTCAATGGTTTGTTCATGAAATATGTTTGGCACACAGATAATATATTTTAGCCTGGATTAACAAAAATTGGTTATTTTTAATCCTGCACAAATATGCAATCCCGTGGTAAAGACAGAACGTTCTGAGCGAAAGCTGTCGCAGTCAAGTATTACAAAAGGTTCTTGAAGGAGGGCAGATTTTCTTCTTCGCAAACAAAGTTGCCGGTTGCATTCTTATCATCGCATGTGCTACTTATCCTATGTCATGTTGTTATATACTAGACATTAAAACGTTGCGCAAAATGAATTATGGATATTTCGGAGCATAAAACATAAACTAAATAAATTACATTACGCTCTCTAAGGCGCTGAGGTCATTAACCTTACAAAAACAGTGGATATGAAAATTAAAGCAAAGACTTTGCCTAAATAACATCAATAACATCAACTGTGTGAGGTCAATGACCTTTAAACCGCCGTAAAGGGCGTAATGTAATTTTATTTATTATATTTTTTTTCGAAATTTATATTTTTGTGCCTAAGCGTCTTTAAATAAGCAGTAGATCATATGCCCAAAATATTCGTAATTGAATTCGCATAACGTTATATACAGGTGTCTCTTATCTATATCGAAACAGTCTGTATTGAGCTCCAAGTTCGGAACAGTCAATAGCGATACTACACAGTCTGTACACGATCGATGTGTTCCTCCATACAGCCTCGCGGGATCAAACAAGCTTCTGGCAATATTTCAAACAAGTATCTTCTTCCTATACGTATATTTGTTATTAAAGTGTATGATTCCTTGGATATATTAGGGTGATAACATAAATACGAAAAACAGAGTTTCTGCTGTTATATTGGGCCAATAAACTTATTACGGAGGTATAATTTTTATTCGCCATCACGTTTAAACATTATATTTTCAACTTTCAAAATCTAAGTCTCAGGAATAGAGTCCCGTTTCTACGCTTTAGGTACGGAATCCTAAAAACAGATATTTTTTAAATGTATTTTAAGAAAGCCGTCTGTCATCCTTCCCCGTGGTCCACTATATATCTTATCCAAATTTCATCAAAATCGACCCAGCAGTTTTGTAGCCCGTTTAATGCAAACCAACAAACATTCAAACAAATAATCAAAGCTTTCTTCATTATAATATTAGTGTAGATAATATTAGGATAACAGAAAATGATTTAATTTACATTATAAATATAAAAATAATCCAGATAAAATAATCCTTGATACCTTCTTCAACCTGACTACGGCGTAGCTAATAGAAAGGGTAATGATCTTGGCAGTCTATGTATGTATGTTTGTAGCGCCTAAGCTACAAATCCGATTTTAATAAATTAGGTGTCAATAGATTCGTAATAAGAGTCCGAGTAACATGGGCTGTATAATTTTCGTAGCCGGGTTATAGTTTAAAAATATATATACATATTATTTATCTTATAATATGCTACACATATCCATGATACTATTTTGCAAGTCTTATATATGCTACACATCGACATACAACGATTCCCAAGTATCGTAGAGTTGAAATTTAGGGGTGAAGTGGCGTGAGCAGCGCGAGCACTGCGAGGGCTCTCCACTGAGGACTTCTCCCTGTTGACCTCGTCGCGAATTAAAAAACTACGTGACAATTACAGTCTCGACCTACAACGCCGCCGCCGGGTCAAGGGGCTGATTAGACGCGACTGCGCGAGTAGGCTGCTTTTTTATTGTTCTAATTTATTTCGCGTATTTTTTGTTTATTAGATGAAGTATATTATGTGTAATAGTCTTGTTGAATAGTATTTTTGCTTAAACGAATAAACTTAAAATAAACTTAAACTCTTTATCATGAGTAAGTTCTTAGAACAATATATTAAAATCAGTAAACATTATATTAAAATCAACATTTTCAAAGGTGCAGCGATTTGTTTACAGAATTTCGCAAGTCTCGTGAAAACGCTCTCTTCAAAAGACTCGGAACCTATGACGTCACGTGTTCCTAAAGTTGTATTGAACTAATTGAACTTTATTTATTATATTAAATTTGAATTTAATTAGTTTAATTAGTTTACTTGCATCATACATTTTACATCATACATCATAATTTTTAGATGTATCTCATTACAAAAATAACATACAATTATATATTTTTTTACATTTATCAAGTAATATATCAGAGTATATTTAAACTAAATATTTTACATGCAGGTAGTCAACACCCCTGTTAATTTAGTTTTAATAAACGTTTTGTATACTTAATTTGTATTCGTCAGTCAGGTCAGATAGCTGAACCTATTTAAAACCGTAAATTCTGAACCATTTTGAAAAATACTCTTAATTTTAATATTCTTTAAAGTTATGTATAAAAAAAGGAATAATCAAGTACGAAAAATATTTTGAATGTTATAACACTTTTCCTAACCATTTTTATCTTTTAGGAACTGATATAATTTAATTTAAACAAACATTGTGCTACTTACAATTTGTAGATCAATTTCCATTAGTATTTAACAGAAGAGCGTTGGCCGCTACACACATAAGTCTTCACGGTTCATTAGGGTGAGACCTAATTGAAAAGGAAATGTTTCTCCTTTCATTAGCTCTAAGAGGCTTAGACCTGGACGAGGCTGTTAGCGGCCGTAATCGGTTCAGCGCTACCCAGCTAATTGACCGTTCCCCCGTTTGTACACTTATTGGCTATTGAAAATAAAAAGAAATTAAGAGCTATTATTTCTGAATATAATAATAAAGAATACATTTGAAACAAATTCTTTCAGACTTGTCCTACTTGTAGACCACCGGTTCGGGAACTAACCCAGCGAAAAGATCCTTTTAGCAAAAAGATTAAAAAATTGTTCTTTAAAAATATATATATTATGTTATTGTATATAACAAAAGTCAAGATACATAAGTAATATCAGAGAATTTAATTCATAAACACTTAATCATTAATACAAATAAGTTATGAGAATACTCTACCTGCTTATGAATTAGATTCCCTGATAGTCATAGAAGGCCATCTTATTCCCAAGGTGCACACCTTCGTTATTAAAATCACATAGTTTTTAAAATCATTGACTCAATATAATAAGCTTTAGAATACAAACTTTCTTTATCGTTTATATTTATTAATGGAAAGATTTTGAACGTTTTCTGAGATTCTACATTGACGTTTATACGATTTACTAACTTTACTTAGTCTGATCACCGGTACATGTAGTTTGTGATTATTTCTAGTGTACATACAGTGATTTTTGCTTTACGTTTTAACATTTATACTTAGATTCTTTGGCTAAATACACTAACTTTGAATTTTGATATAATTAATGCTTATTTATATCTAGCGAAAAATGTTAAATGCTGTTTTATGCTAATGTTACAAGATCATTTAAAATTGGTACTTTGTGAACGCATTACTATGTACTGGGTACCTCTACTGGGGGACGATTCGTTCCCCAGTGTGTGAAGAATTAGGCAGTAATACTGTCAGGAAATCTGATTCTTAAACAGGTTGACCCGTTAACGCTGTCATAATTTTTTCGTATTTCAATAACATTGTAAAGCGTCTTTCAGACTACGCTATAATATAATAGCATATAATAGCTCATAGCACAACAATATCGCGCACCATACATTGTTATGGACACGTTTACACTGTACTGTACTATATATTATTGACTTACTATACGCTATAAAATAGTGCGATACGCCGAGTTCATGCTGTGCTATATCGCGCGCCGCCCTCTTCCTCCTCCCTCACCCCCGGCCGTCCCGCAAGCGAAACGAGCGACACAACCATACTGAGCTTGCTATATACTATAAATACTTGCGATAATATCGCTTAATGTGAACGCCATGCTATTGCATATGCATATAGTATAGCGTAGTCTGAAATGAGCTTAATATCCAACTGACGTGACACTTGTATTGGATGTCTCCATTTTGTCATTAGAATACAAATAAATGATGAGAACTCTCATCTGCTTATGAATTACGATTCCCTGATTTCAGTATCCTACAGCCTCAAGTGGTTATTTTAAGATGCGAGGCAAAAATGAAACATTAGACACACTTTGTTGGAAAATAGAAAAAGCTAGGACTATTCAAAAACAGAATGCAAAAAAAAGCAATATAGAGTGGAACAATATAATTGTCTGGCCGAGGGCAATCCTGTCAAGGGCCGCAGAAGGGCTCTGTTGTCCAGTATCCGCCATTGTCGGCTGACGTGACCGCGCGTCATTTGCTTTGCGCATTCACTGCAGACAGGCTTTAATAGCTGCGTTTGTAAACAGAGGTACAGTTTATATAGCACTAGATGTTGCCTGTGAGTTCGTGCGCGCAAAAAAAAATCGCGCAGGAACCGTACATTTTGCTGCGACAATATTTCATCAAAATCAATCTAGTAGTTTTGGATCATTTCAATGTACTCAAACAAACAAATGATTCCTGTTCATAATATTAGTATCTAAGAAAGCTATAGTTAACAATAGCTTAAGTTACCCGGCCTATTACCACAGATTAATAAGTAGTTGCTACGTAACAGATACATCACTACCATACAAAAGTGACAATACCTACGCTATAATTGCCTAGAAAATCTTAATAATAATATCTGCTTTTCACAGGGAGAAAAAAGTACCATATGTACGCGCACAAAGAGTCGAGAATGTGATGCCGGCCGTGCGACTCACGTTACACGTTACGCGTGACTGCTGACGAATGCGCCTGGGTTATACCTATGAGGATTATTGTAATTTATCTGTCAATCAAATATGTTATAAAATAATTTATACATTTTTATACCTTCATTGAATTCTCGATTATTAAATTTTATAGTTGAAAATATTCTAAAACGCGTAATTTTTTTTAAATAGGTATATAATAATAAGGAAAACAGCAAAGCGGAGGAAAATCAATAAATTCTTAAATAAGTAGGTATTGCAATTTTAAAATTTGCAATACTTATTTAAGAACGCTCTTTCTAACTTTTTCTGGCTGGAGGCTATTTCCTACAAAAAAAACTACTAAGAATTAAATGCCTACTAAAGAGGTTAAAAACTACTAAATTTTGTTGTTAAACTGCAGCCATCCACTGCACAATAACTACATGGCATTTCGACGCGTAAGCGCGGGAACGTGCGGAGCGAGTGCTCTGGCGGGCGTGCGGCGGCCTATTGTCGATTGTACCTTAGGAGGTACGCCGAGCGGTAGGCAAATAACGCGTGTCCTTGAGTGAGTGACGAATGCCTGCTATTACTATGAATCTATTGATACCTAATTTATTAAAATCGGACCAATATTTTAGGCACTACGGTGGAACAAACATAAATATATACATAAACTGCCAAAATAACCTTTCCTTTTGGCTTTGCCGTAGTCGGGAATGAATTCGTAAAATCTCAATCACCGATTTCTACAACGTTTTCTACATTATCAAATGCTTAGTTATCTTTTCAATTAGGTTCTGGATTTCTGATAAAAAGGAAAATATATGAAACAACAAAATTGCCAAATATTTAGGCACTTCCTAGAAATGTAAAGTTAAATTAGCATTTAAATTGCTCGCAAAATTTCGATTCGGAAAACTGATGTTAATTTCGTAATACAGATTCTGGTAAATATCGAGCCAGCGGGGAATATTCGCGTATCACAGCTCGATTGCTCGTCGTTAAATTTCATAGTAACTGTTATATTATGCCCGCGGCTTCGTTCCCTTTGGATAAAACTTGTGTAAAATGAATTTTTGGAACATCCATGCAAATTCGTACGGCTATATAGGCTTTTTGCGTTCTCTTACACCTTGATTGCACCTCTTTGCGTCGTCGAAATCGTCATATTATAATATGGCGTTTGAACTGTCCATTCCAAGAATGCACACTTCAAAGCTTTGTGTTCATTAAATTTAATTTTTAACAAAATTCAATTATGAATATTAAAAACTTTTTTATTTTCATTTTGCTGGTGTAATATCACGTGAAACGCAATTTAAATAGGTACCGTAAACATCAAATAACTGATATTACACCCGTTCACGAACGGAACTTAATCGAATCAATATTTCGGGTCACGATCCCTACAAAAGTAAATTGTTACAACACTAAAATCACTTTCTGATAATGGATTTTTACGTATTTACTTTTATAGCCTTTAAAAGTTTTTTGAGACACGGTTTCAATATTCAGAACGCTTTTAAATGTAATTTTTTTTAATTAGCTTATAAACGGACCGTCCGTTTGAAAATATAAATTCGAAATTATTTTTGAAAATATTTTGAATCATTTGAAAAATTATTATTGCAGTTAAATTCATAAAGTTGCTTCAACGTGCTCTTTGATATATGGCACATTTTTTAATCAAATGAGATACATAAATTACTGTTACAGATATAAAAATTAATAACCTCAAAAATGAAGACATTGGCAATCCATAAAGACATTGAGCGTTCACATAACAAAGGGCGGGTTCCTGAAGCAATTTCAGATCGTTTGTTTAGCAAAATTCCTCAAAGCTTCTGTTCAAATACCTCCAGTCCACATAACTTTGAGCTCGCAGTTTACCAACTTCGCCACTAAGTACCTAGACCAAACATTTCAAAACAAATGATAGGCTATGAGTGCTATGACGTACATTTGACGTCAGAATTTACTCTGTCAAATGTACGTCATAACTTTTTCTTGTATGAAGATAAATCTTCATACAAGAAAAAGTTATGCTATTTTGACCTCACCATACCTCTAATGTCAAAATGGCCCCAAACAAACCCAAAAGTGTGGCCATTTAAGTGGGGACAGTTTTTGCCTCGACATGCCGCGTCTATAATATATACGTCTATGGCCTATACCTACTCTGTTTAAAACCAATATAATCCTTTTGTAAACACTAATGTATTTCTTCATTGCGCGGTAAATAAGCAATTTAAATTGGAAGCATTATAGTGTACTATTGTTTTTCTGTTTACTTTTAGATTATATTGGATCTGAACCTCAATTCTCGTATTTAACGTAGTTTTATTTGACGTTATCACAAACTGATTTTGTTTGTTTGAACGCGTTTGACCCTGGTTTAACGTTTACAGGAACGTTTGGCAGTGTTAGCGTATGGGGACTTGATTGTAATGAGGGTGTTTGATATTTTTTCTGTTGTTGTGGGCAGACCCAGCGCACACAAAGCGTCATCTGGTGGCGTAAGTGGTATCAAAAACGGTCAATAAGAATTTTCGATTCTTTTTCTGTCACCAGGCGCCGCTTGGTAGCCCACGGTCCTTGTCGTGTCAAAAAGCTGTCAGATGTCAGGAATTTAAAAACCCTCCATTGTATTATTGCAGGTTTTATTTAGCAGAATTGACCCTCTGGAGTCTGTACAGAGTATACATACATACATAACTTCACTTTGACTTCGCGCCAGCTCAGTTCACCAACTCTACTACTAAATACAGTCCGTCCAGAGTTATTTTACCTCGGAGATTCTATGAGAGTTATCCTTATGTCGTCGGCATAAGGGTCCTGTCGGAGGGAAAATAACTATTAACGGTCTGTAGTGCGATAACAACATAAATCAATTGTTTCTTCGGTCGCAGATTGCTTTTTAATTTTAAGTAAAAAAATTACGACTCACGTAAATTATGGCAAAGCCAGTTTTCAATTAAAATCCTTTTACCTTTTAAGTTATTTGTTGTTATCATACCACTTTTATAAAAAGGCGGGCGCCATTTTATGACAACGCGTTTTATCTCGACGTACAATGTCGTAAAAAAGCGCTCGCTAGGTAAGCTGAATGTTATGAAAGCTACCTTTTAACCCAATGTCAACGAAACGTTTTGTTAGAATTTTTGTGTTTTTATGCATGTACATTGTATCTATACCAAGTTTTTGTGAACGTACCTACTCAAAGTCAAACAAATATAACAAGTAACATCCAAACATTTACCTAAATAAACAATACCTACAGACAATAATGAATCGTCGTTTTCTATACATAATTTCCATAAAAAAAAACAATGATTGCCGACGACGACGGCCGTTAGCAACATGGTTTAACTGTACGTTCATGTAGTACCTATGATATGTAAATGTAATTTGACTAACCTAAGAACTTAAAACAACGAATACAAAATTACCCGTTTAAACTCCATCAAAAAGCATTTAGTATGCGAGGCACAATATCGTAAGCGATGTTTGAAAATTGACGCTTGATCGACGGGCCGAGTTTAAACTAACGAGAAAAGTATTGGACGTTTTCAGCCATTTTGATACGAAAATGATACGAGAACATGGCTGCCGGGTAGCGGCGTAAAATTGTGTTATTTATGTGTCGTCGCACATTTAGTACATATTTAAATTATACGAAACTGTAGAAGATTTTTTCAAATCATTTCCTATATTTTAATATGACAAACATTAAATGTAGTAGAGTAGGTACAACGACTTTCTTGATGTCCATCGAAAATAATTTTTTTTTTGTTTTCATATTTGAACACGAAGTTTTCGAAAGACAGCAAGAACGTTGTTGTAGTTATACAGTATAACAACGTTCTTACTGTCTTTCGACTTTTTTACCTAAAGTATCATATAAAAAATAAAAACAAAAATATATCAACGTAATAAATCAGATGTATCCTACTACTTTTATAAGTGTGAAAGTTTGTGAGGAATGATGGATGTATAGACGGATGGATGTTTGTTTCTCTTTCACGTAAAAACTACTGGAAGGATTTTGATGAATTTTTGGCATGGTAGTAGTTTAAGCCCTGGATCAAGAAGTAGCATCGGCCGCTTTTTATCCCGAACTAGTACAGTCCTCCCATGGGATACTTTATTTACACGGGCGGAGCCGCGGGCAGAAGCAAGTAATAAAAATATATAATCGTCTGTCGTAACAGCAGGATTATGAGCGGACGGAGGAGGTAATATGTCAAAGTATTGTGACCAGTCACGTCGCACGCGTCACAACCTACGTCTGATACCTAATGGGCGGAGCTAATCTCTAGAGACCAAACTTTGGCATCAATTATATCTGTCTCTATTTGTATTTGCAGGGTTATGGGGGACTTACACGGGTCGAACTTTGCCGAGCGTAATATACATGGTGTTTTTTCAGTCAGTGTCCAAACTTTCAGGAGTGAATATACTCTTGAATATAAGCAACTTTTATTATGGGATCAACTTTCATACCTAAAAAAAAATGAGCTGTTTCCTACAAAAGGGTACGGGATAGATTTCGGATGTATATACTGGGTGATTTTTTAATCAGTTTGGAGAAAAACAAGACATGTTTTGTATCAAAAACAGAATATGTATCATACAAAAGCATCGGTGTCAAAGCTCTAGTATTTGAAAGTTGGAAAATCTTAAAAAGTTTATGCTTGTCGGTGACTCACGCTCTTGCTATTTCATTTAAACTGAAAAAAAAAACGACAACCACAATATTTTCTTATAACCAGCCGTGTTGGCTGTGTTTAAACAAGGTTTAAACGGTATTGTGGAAAACTTTGCACTTATACCTATGTTTATAATATAAACCTTTAGGGCCATCACAGGCGGCTAAGATACTATATATTTTCATATTACGAGGCATCTTAAGAAAAAATATTATACCTAGTATCTTCGCCATCTGTAGGCGTTAAAGATTTCTATTCCGTTTCGATATTATATAATTAACAATACTTCTTAATAAGAAATTATTTAAATATTATAAGCTCGCTACGACCTTTGAAAGCGAAAACCGTAACGTAAAAGGAATTCACAGAACATAATTAATATGACACAACAATAGAATCACAAGCACGGGAGTTGGTTGGAAGTTCTCCCTCGGATCAATACCACAGCCCGCGATAAGAGTGAAAATTCAACTTGTGATCAATGGAGTTTATAAATTAACTTTTGTAAATATAATTGATTTATAAACAGAATTTTAATGCACAATAGGGATTATTTATGTATAGAACAGAAAATTTACTTCAATCTATACTGTAATAATCTAATCATATAAAATCCTTTGTCCTGAATATCTGACTGACGGATCAACGCACAGCCAAAACCGCTGCTCGTAGAGACCTGAAACTTGCAGTGCTCTTTGTAATGCGTAGACATCCGATAAGAAGGAATTTTCCGAAATTCGACTCCTAAGGGGGTGAAAAGGAGGCAAAAAGTTTGTATGGGGCAACGTGATTACTTGGTCCAATGTACTTCATATTTTGCATAAGCATTCTGTAATAGAATTGATGGAATATGTGCATCATAGTTTATTGAAATTCGCCCCCAAAGAGGTTAAAAAAGGGAAAGAAAGTTGTTTGGGAGCGATTTGCATTAAAGTTGATATCAATACTCCTTAGTGCTTTTGATTTAAAACTCCAACTGACAAGCGATCGATCGATTTAGTCTTTACAATTTAAACATTTACTGGATTCGTAGTTGCAAGTAAATCGGCAAGTAAATAGATGAATGACGAATATAGCCCGAGTCCTAGGCCCGCATAACTAAACTTTTCATATACAAGTACATTTTTTTCGTACTTTTGGCGTCCACCGCAGAAAATAGCGGGTATGAACTATGCATAGGTATATTCAATAAACACACTTGAACAAACATACAAAATGAAATTTATCAGAAAGAGTGTAAGTGACAAGTGTAGTCAGGCTGGCGTGGGTCAGGAGTCTATAAATTATGGTAACACCTAAAGCGTTCTTTGTTAACAATTTACCTTTACAAGTTAATTTCCAATTTGATCGTAACAATCGATTGCCTGTGAGTGGGATCCATTATTTTTATTTTGTTTTGTTACTAGTTTTATAACTCAAGAACGGCTGAACCGATTTGGCTGAAAATTGGTGGGGAGGTAGCTTAGAACCAGGAGACGGACAAAGGATACTTAAGTTGCCGCCAAGTCTGTCTGTCTGTATGTTCGCGATAATCTCATAAACTACTAAAAGGATTTTCATGCCGTTTACATTTACCGACAGACTGGTTTCTTAGGAAGGTTTAGGTCGATAATAATTTGCTAAGGTTTTATAGAAATTGTTTGATTTATGAATGTGTTGGAAAAAATCAAACCGCCTGGGAACTTTTCTCGAAAACGCTACCTAACCTAACCCGTTGCAGATAAATAACAAAACAATGTATGGTGGGATTGTTTCTCTTTTATAGGTCTACAAAAACTCCGCGATGGCATGGATATGTCTATATTTTAAGGATAGGTTACTATACCTATTCTAATTTTAAAAAAATTATCAGAAACAATGTGGTATTTTTAGAAGCTATTTAGACGGATACAATTACCTAATCCTTATCTAGGAGATATCTTAAAAAGTACGTGTGAAAATTTTTATATATATAAAGTACATATTTTTACTCTGTGCTATTACTATATTGCAGGTATATTTGCTATAGAAGTTTTTTGCCACGAACACTCCCAGGCGGGCGAAGCTGCGGGCAAAAGCTAGTTACTTATATTATAAATGTGAATGTAACTCACATTACTAAATCGACGAAGAAATCTTAACTCATAATATTATAAATTTTTATGTATGGATATTTGTCTAATAAGACGAATTTTTATGAAATTTGGTATGGTGGTAGTTTAGGCCCTGGATTAACACAGAGGATACTTTTTATCGCAGCAAAATGTACGGTCCCCGTTGGATATCTTTTCGCGCGTACGAAGTTTCGGTACACAACTAGTATATACTATTACATCATTCATGCCTGATATATAGAACCACACCCAAATTACACAATCAATATATAGTAATATAAATCAATACAATAAAATCGGTATAAAGTTAATTTTGAAAATTGATTTTTTTTTGGAGACTCGAGCGTCGAAAATATATTTTGCTTTTAAAAAAATGATAACCCTTTTATTTACATAACACTAACACCATCGGTCTTGGAAGTGGCTCATATTCATGCTCGTCATAATTGGAAGTTCATATGGATTCAAAGCCTTTGAAAAGTTAAAACAGCATTTCTATAAGCGGGTCACACAAACATTATCAAATACAAATATAATAAATTTATACATTTCTATAAACCTAGTTATGGCGGGTAGAGCAATTTATATAAAACCATAAAATACATAATTATACAACTGTCAAAACATTCAGAGTAATTACAGCGGTTAGAATTTTTAACCCTAATGGCATTGTTAAGGTGAAAAATATTAATTCTTATCTGTATATTATCTCGGTAATTGTTGATGTTATCTACTATTATAAATATAAATGTAAAAGTATAGTAGCTCAAAACATAATCCTTACTTAGCATTACAAATGTGAATTTGAGTTTGTTTGTTACGCTTTCGCGTAAAACTACCAATGGAGTTTATAAATATAATTTTTGTACCTGAATATAATTAAATTATAGGCAAAATTTTTAATGCACAATAGGGATTATGTATAGAGCATACAATTTACTTCAATATATACATTTGTGGGGTGGCATAAAACTCAACGCGCATCGTTAAGAGGAAAGAAAGGAAGCCGGGCTGTCAGATACTTTGACAGTGGGATTCTTCCCTCGCTGTTGTCCCGCACATCTGGATGTTATGACTGCCAATTTGATTATTTGTACATGAGATTATAAAATAAGGTTTTACTCTGTACCTTAGTGCTAAAACTATAAATGTGTTTAATTGTGTCGCATGTAATACACGTTTTGGTTTGCAATCTATGAATTTCATTTGGGGAGACTCCGGTCTACCTACACCATCGTCTGCATCCCCAAAGTGGTGACCCTCGACTTCGAAACACGCTACAAAAACACGTTACCAAACTAGAGCAATCTTCCTGCATGGTGGCGGCTGGCGACACTCATCTAACGTGTCTATGAAGCCACCTACCAGTATATTACATGTAAACATGTGTCATGATTATAAAGGTTGTCTGGCAGAAATCGCTTGTAGCGATAAGACCGCCTTTTGTGCTTTTATAAGTTTAGTTTTTCTATATTCTGTATGTCCTATTTGTTTTTGGTGCAATAAAGAGTTTTTCATTCATTCATTCATTCATTCATTCATCTATATACCAGTCCACATCACAGTTCACACCTTGCTTATGCTGAAAAGTTACGGCTACGTACCGGTGCACGTGGCTTCACTTCACTTCATCGCATGTGGATGCACGCTGGTACGTACGGTGCTGGTTGCATGTGTATCTCGCCATTCTCAAGGTACTGCTTACTCAATTTTTAATAATCAAGAACCAGTTCTCAAGTGTTGTGCTTTATCATCAGTGCTACACAGAATCAGAACCCAAGTGCTACATGAACATTACTAGCTTAACCCATTCCATGCGGCAACAAAAACTACACTTATTACCCAGGTGCGGGGGCGGTTTTCGTCGCGACGCCGATGGGCGTCTTCCGCACCTCAAAGGGTAATAATAAGACGCCGATCGGCGTTTTCAGCACACTATTAAAAAATTAATCATTATTACGTTAAATTCATTGGAAAATCTTCAGTTACGTCAAACGTGTGGTGTGTTGAAGAGCGTATTTGGCGTAAAAATTAATCTTACGGCATAAATTATTATTTGTGTGAAGTTATTATGGGCTTCAATTGTTATATGGTGAAAATTGGATGAATATGGCGAGAAATGGTAAGTAAATTGTATTAATTAAATAAATTATGCTTCTTTTTTTGACTAACATCTCATATATTTTAGTTTTAAGTGATAAGAATAGTAAAATTATCAGTATAAATTAATAACAAATTAATAACAGGGGTGGCAAACCTTTTCTTAATTTCCGTAAGCATATTACGCAGATCACACATAGCTAATATTAATATCAACTTTTTAAATAATATTTTTAATAACCTGAAAATAAGTATGATAACATTATGATTTTTTTTTGAGATTTCGGATAGTATCCATATGCATATTTTTTTGTTTCTATCTTTTTTTATAAATATATCGTATAACATCATCGTATTAATTAATTTTAAGATAATTTTATTATTTACATATATATATTTTTTTATTACAACTTTGTTAATGGGATATACATGTGTGTACTAAATTATACTTAGGTATATTATGTATTTCACATCTTATTTTTTAATTTTCCAGATAAAAAACGTCCTTGGTCACTCAACATATTAGGTGATACTGGAGATTGGAACGATCCTAATATGTCTGTCATTATTGTCACCGCAACGTAAGACAAAATATAATGTTACAACTAAAGAAATTAAAAAAGATGTAACATGTCAGCATTCATGTGAAGATTGCAAAATTGTAACTCAAAATATTGAACATGAAGATAAACGGAATGTCCTATTTGGTCAGTTAATAGCCGAAGAGTTGAACCATATAGATACCAATTAACTGGATGTTTCTTGTTTGTCCTTACATATTATATGTATATTTAAATATAGGTACCTACCTGTTTAAGTATCAGTTATGATATTATATTAACATAGTTAGGTAATCGGTTTATTTTATCCCGGCGAGAGGCGAGAGAAAAAATGTAACAATAATTCTTACCTAGATTTAAGTTTTTATGTATGTGTAATGTGTAGATATGTTGTGTGCGATAAAAGTGTTCATTCATTAAGACAAAGCATTATATGTTTTTATCGGAGGAAATTTTGATGAAATTTGGTATCTCTGGATTAAAACATAGGCTTTTTATCCCGAAAAGTACAGTTTCCGTGGGATACTGTATTTACGCGGGCTGAGCCGCGGGCAACAGCTAGTAATATAATATATAAAAGGAGATGTCCCCACTGAGAGACTGACGTATAGACCGTAACCGCTAATAGTAAAAACGTGAAATTAGGACAGTAGTTTTAATTTACAATTTCGACGCGCACTAAGAAGGAATTTTGAAAAATTCTACCCTTAAAGAGGTGAAATAGGGGTTAAAAGTTTGTATAAAAAATATTTGAAATCTGCTCCGATTTCCTTTCCTTTCCTTTCCTTTTCCTTCAGGTGGCGTTAAAAAACTCATTTAATATATCGAAATATTTTTGGACTTTTCGCAACTACAAGTGTTCATTGACTAAAGCTAAGCATTGGCTATGAATGAAATTGGTTCCATTAATGTCTTTGTATTTGCCCGCGACATCGTGGATTTCGGCCTGCTACAGAAAATTATGTTTATTTTACCCACACAAACTTAAAAACTATAGTAAATTCTCATCTTGGATTTAAAAATTAGTGGTATTTTCGTATTCAGCACCCCCATAAAGCCAGAAATTGTTACCCATGTCGGTATTTTTTACCAACTCGGGCCCGCTTCTTGGATTTGACTTGGAAATGAGTGTTAATTCCGTAATCAGCACGCCTATATAAACCTTGAAATTGACACCCATGTCGGTAATTTACAAAAACTCGCGTCCGAAATCTTGGATTCAATAATGAGTCTTAATTTTGTAATCAGCACCCCCATAAACCTTGAAAATTGTACCCATGTCGGTATTTTAAAAAAAATCGTGTCCGCCATTTTGAATTAAAACATATTTAGTGCTTTTTTCGTAATTTAATATCTTTACCTACTTCTATTATCGCCTAATTTATAAGAATAACCTATGTTCCAAATTTCACGATTTTTATATCCAGTAGTTTCGGCGTTTCATTGATAGATCAGTCAATCAGTCACAGCCCGGGCGTTACCTCTTATATGTAGGTATATAGTATAGAATATATATAATAATATTATTATTATACATGTTTATGGTATTTCAGTTGGCTGAAAAATTGAAGAAAAATTTATTAAAACCAAAGGTTGTCAATAGCTGGAAAACGCCTTTAGGCGTCTTCCGCATCTAAAAAGGAATTAGCCATTTTGCAGAAAGTTGAATTTGTTGAAACGGCGTGCATTATCTTATTGTATTTTCAAAACTTGAGCATATATTTCAGGTATAAACTTTTATAATTTATTTTAGCCGAAATATAAGCTACTAAAAACATTATTAATCATTAGTTATTAACGCAATAACAGTAGTTACATACAAAATGTAGTTAATGTACAATGAGCATAATTAAAGGCTGTCAATACTCCTTAACAAGGAAAATTCTTTCGTCTGTTTTTCAAACTGGCAATCAAGTACATTCCACTTAAATTTCCAAATACCGAATTGAAGTAATTTAAATCATATAATTCTGTAATAAATTAATTAAGTTTTAAACATTTTATATCTAACCAAATACTAACACTATATCTCAGCTAGTATACTAAGCTGTTTAAAAATTGTTGCTTACCACTAATAGTGCAATATTTAGTAGAAGTATAAGAATTTTAAATAATATATGATTTTAAGTTATAACCATACTCGTATGTAACCTTTCTGTTCTTTTTTATTTGTATGTCTTATGTTTTTGTGAATGTACCTTTTATTAATATTTTAGTTTTTTTTCTTTTTTGCATGCATTACTGATTAGTAACTGTGCACAAGCATTTATACTATCTTTTACTAAGTAAATTTTACTGCACGACTGTTCTGCAACAAACTTGCATGTATCCTCGGGGGAGGATAACAGAGATATGATTTAAGCCTTTATAACTATTTACTTTTTTCTTTATCTTTGATCTTTCTAATTAAATATTAAATTTACACCAAAGAAGAACATTTTACACCAAAGTCTACAGTTACTTTCTCCACAACGGTCTACATACAGTTTGCCATCTAAATATACATTTTTTTTTTTTTTTTCTTTCCCAAAATGGCTGCGGAATTAGAATCTCTAAGGCACAGGTAGCCACTCTACAGTCTAAGCTAGATGCAAATAATAGACTAAATATTAACAGTCTCTATAAAACTGCCTCCTTTCTGGACAGACAGGCCAGCTGTCTGGTTTGCCCAAGCAGAGGCACAATTTGAGTTGGCTGGCATAAGCACTGATTGTACAAAGCTTAGCCACGTGATATCTGTTCTTGATCAACGTGTCATTGGCGAAGTTGAGGACCTGGTATTAAATCCTCCAACCACAAACCATTACAACAAATTAAAGATCAACTCATAAGAAGACTTTCGAAATCTGAGGAGCAACGGGTCCGTCAACTCTTAAGTGAGGAAGAACTTGGAGATAGAAAGCCGTCCACGTGCGAGACGTGCCTTGCACTGCTCAACAGACACACAAATGAAGAAATTTTGAACTGAATTGTTACCTGCGCTGCGTTGGGTCCTGGTTCAGCACCTAAACAATGCCCTAAACGAAAACTTACTCCTAGAGAAGTGATGGTCACTGTTTGGTGGTCTAGTGCCGGTGTGATTCATCACACCTTCTTACCAAACGGGGTGAGCATTACTGCAGATGTGTACTGTGAAGAACTGAACATGATGGAGTAGCTGGCACATCTCCAACCAGCATTGGTCAATCGCTCGTCTCCGCTGCTCCTGCACGACAACGCGGGACCTCATACTGCACAACAGACGGTCTCCAAGTTGCAAGAACTGGAGTTGGAAGCTCTCAGTCATCCGCCCTACTCACCCAGACCTTGCGCCTACAGACTACTAATTTTTCCAGAATTTGGATAACTTCTTGGCGGGAAAAAAAATCAATACCCGAGAGGCAGTACCAAATGCCTTTGAAGAATTTGTTGCCTCCCGTCCAGCAGATTTCTTTAAGAAGGGCATCAATAAACTGCCACTGCGTTGGCAAAGATGCATTGATTGCATGGGTGATTACTTCGATTAATACAAATAAAAAATACATGAAAAAAAACCGTTTAAAGTTTTTCATACAAAACGGCAATTTCATAGGTAAAGACCTAATATTATATAATATGTGAATGCGAGTTTATTTGTTTGGTTGTTGGACTTTCATATAAAATCTTAAATCTACTTAACCGATCATCATGAAATTTAGCACAAATATAGAGTAGACCATGTGGAAGGACATAGGCTACTTATTATCGCGGGAAACCGGAAAATAAACGATTCCCTTGGGATACGCGGGCGGAGCCGCGGGAAAAAGCTAGTATAGTATAATTAAGACTAAAAGATAAATAACGTTTCAAATAGAATTGAAAAATAACGTGTTTTTCTCAATGCTATCAAAACTAAGGATGGTCTTTGACGTACATTTGACCGAACAAATCTTTATACAAGAAAGGAAAAGTCTCATTTTCATCTTCTTTTCACCATACCTTAAATATCAGCCATCTTGATTTCACCGTACCTCAAATGTCAAAATGGCCCCAAAAACCCCAAAAGTGGGGCCATTAAAGTGGGGCCAGTTTTGCCTCGACATGCCTCGTCTGTAATATAAAGTCTATGGTTTTCTTTTGAAAGTCAGATTTCACCCCAAAATTAAAACCACAATTTCAATATTTAAATCATGCCACGCTTAAAAGCTGTAAATGCGGAAATTACAGTTATAACAGTAATTTCGAATCATTAAGCTGATGGAAACGTTACCTTTCACCACTAAATTATTCAGTGCAGTAACGTGAAAATCAACCAAATATTCAATCGTACATCATCAATTATTACCAGCCAAATCCCCACACTAATGACTTGTAATAAAGTCATTTTTGTAGTAACACAGTGGAATGATTTCAAAATTAATGACGCCTTTTCAGTCACATTAGAAATGTAATAATAAAAACAATTAAATTGTTTTTTGTGTACTAGTTTAATCCCCTTACTAATAAAAAGATTTACACAACGGATAACTTAAACAACGTTGCTGTCTTTGTCTGATGCGTTGGAAAAGTTACTTGATAGACAAAGATAGCAACGTTGCTTAAGTGATCCATTGTGTAAATCTTTTTATTAGTAAGGGGGTAAGTAAATACCAAAATGATAGTATGTGATATGTTTCTGAAGTGAAAACTTTTTATGGGAGGGTAAACCGCTTCGATACGTAACGCGTTACGGTGCCAAATAAGATATGAGTAATTTCGAATACTAATGTCAGATACGCGGAACGCAGGCACTTGGATTTTTGACCAATTGGTCTCGGGTTCGAATCTCGGCCAGACGAAATATTTTATTTCTTTTTCTTTTATAGATTTTTTTTATAGATTAGTTTAAGTTATCACTTCTGTCGGGCGTACCGAGGCGCACACTTTTTTTTTATAAAACAGTAGAAATAAAAGACGATACGATCAAATTCAACCTGAAAGGTCGTATTTTAAAGCACAAACAGTTGGATGTTAACCATAGTTTACAATAGCATTTATAAAGAATTCTATAAAATCATGGAGTTATTAAACTTTTTTGCCTAGATGAAGTGTAGCCATACACCATACTGCCTATCGTCCAATAAGCATGACACTACTTATTGAATCAATTTCATAAAGGTAAGACCGCACTAAGCGGCAGCGGAGCGACGCGTCGCTACACGTCCTTACTAATAATACCGCAATGGAGTGCCGCGTCACGTAGTGTATTATATCTCATACAGTTTCATACAGATAATATTTGGCCGTGTCGCGTCGCGTAGTTCCACTGCCGCGTAGTTACGCCTAGTGTGGTCCCACCTTAACCTGTATTGAAAATAAATTTGTTGTTCCAACGCGGGGATCGAACCCTCCGCAGTCGAGAGCTCTATTCCACTAAGGCGTTCCGCTAGTGATAAGTTAGGGCCCTTTCAATAAAACTTGGTTAGGTTAATAAATAATAGGCTCTTATTTCCCCATAAATAATAACAAATAGAAAACCGATTGGTGCCGATTGGTGCGAACCTCAAACGATGTTGTGCTCGTTAGGGCGAGGCATCGAATTAAGTAATTGGCGAAAACTCAGGAGCCGGTGTAATCGCATTAACGCTTGATCATCCGAACTCCTCCGCTTTATGTTCGCATGGTACAAATTACGAGTATAATATCGTCAAAGCCCTTATCGAGGGCTGCATATTTAGGCTATTATAGGTAAAGTAGCTTTTGCCAGCGGGTCTGCCCGCGAAAATACAGTATCTCACGGGAACACTATACTTTTTCGGGTAGTAAAAAGTAGCCAATGTGTTAATACAGAGCCTAAACTACTACCATACCAAATTTCATCAAAATCCATTCAGTAGTTTTTGCGTTAAAGAGTAACAAACATCTAGCCATCCATCCATACATCCATCCATCCATTCTCACAAACTTTCACATATATAACAGTAGTAGGTAGTAGGCACAGTACGACCACGACCTTAAAGTCTTTCAGCTATCGTCGACCGTTGTTTTTAATACATGGTCTATTATATCCATAGAAAAATTAAGACTGCCGAGGACCATTAACATCATGGTTCGTTCGTTCGTTCACGCAGTATGTCGTAGTCGCAGTATATTGTAGTAATAATAGCTCCCCACACTGATTTCAGTGACGGTGGCCGGTTTAATTGAAACCAGGCCAGCTACGCAGGAGTTATTTTATAGTGCCCAAGTGTGTGCGCAGTACACAAGAGCACGCTCTCTTCCTTTACTCTCGTAACCCAGTGGGACGAATAACCGACACGACTGGTGAGATATCAGGCGCAGGTCCGACTCTTCACATGCCCATCCGACGCATGGATCATCTTTCTTGTCAGACAATCAGGTGATCGGCCTGCATTGTCCTAACCAAACTTTTTGTTTGAAACAAGATTTTTTGTTGTTCCAATGCGGGAATCGAACCCACGACCTCCGAGTCGAGAGCCAAGCTCTAAACCACTAGACCACGGAGGGTGTTATATAGTAGTAGCAAAGTCGTATATCTCGCGGGAGCCGTACATTTTGCCGCCACATAAAGTTTTCTATTTCCTTACCCGTATTCTAATGCATATTCGGTCATCAAGTAGGCAACGTTGAAAGTATAAGTACCTACAATATCTATAGGGTTCTTCATCTTATACATTTCATGTATGTTTGTTGGTTTTGGCGTGATGACTTTACAGACAGATAGAATAACTTCCGCATTTATAATATTAGTAAGAATAAAAGTGGCACTGCATTATGCACCACTTTAAATTTCCGTGAAAATGCTGAAGGATATTTTTCTGAGGCAAGCTATTATTATCTATACTAATTTTATACAGAGGAAGGGTTTATTTTGTTTGCTTGTTTGTTTGCTTCGAAACGACTGGACCGATTTTAATGAAATTTGACACATAAATAGAGTAGATCAAGGGGAAGGACATAAGCTAATTTTTATCGCGACAAATTGCACGGTTTTCGCGGGATTATTTTTGCGCTTTCGAAGTCGCGGGCAACATCGCTTGTGGAGATTCCGCTGAGTACAAGGAGTGTCCGTACATTTTCAGATTAATACTGAAACGCTAATCAAAATTAGGAGCCCTCCTATTCACAGGCTGTCGCTGTCTCTGCTGGACGAAATGACAAGGACAGCATGTGACTTGAGCGTCACTTAATTTAACTATCGTTTCAGTATTCGGCCGTTTGTCTCCTATCCGAAAGCCCCAGCTATTATATGTCGCCGACTGTGGAGATTGCTGAAGAATGAATTTGACACATTTGATAACACTGGTCTTCAAAAAAATGAGAAAAGTCGGAAGCAAGAACTTATTTATGTGATTTTAATGGACTTTAGTTTGCTGAATCCAAAACTGTTTACATAATTATTATATCACCTCTAGTTTTTTAGCTTATTTTATTTAAATTTTACTGCAAATGACATTTTAAATTCGTATCGCTCTAAAAATGGATCAAAATTTGTTTATAGCAACAAAACTAGATGAGCTATGAAAATTCTGTTTACATATTTGGTTTAAGCGCGTCTATATGTATCGATTCCACATATAACTATTTTGCTACAATTTCGATGCCGACCAGTGTATGATTACACAGTCTATCATAGTAACGAAACTGTTTTTTTTTTTCACGTTACGAACCTCTAAATGTTTATATACTTTTTACTCGACTATGGCGAAGCTAAAAGGGTAATGATTTAAGCAGCCTATGTACCCAATTACTTAAGTATGTATGCTCCATTATAGCGCCTAAGCTACTGATTTTTAATGAATGAGGTGTCGATAGATTCGTAACAATGGCCCGGGTAACATAGGCTATATAATCTGTGTATACCGAGTTCTCTTTTTTTGCTTTTGTTTTGTCTCCTGAACTTGCCTATATAGTATTATTCCAGGATGAAGATCATCACCCGCGAGAAAATGGTTCCTAGTTTAGCTACTATTTTAATAACTTTAATTTAATTAAAATAATACTACGTTAATTAATTACGTAGCCACTTTCTCCTAGCCTCTGTTATTTAGCTTTTAAAAGTAGCATAGCGTATTTTTTCTCAACAAAGGCCCTGTCCCCTGCCGCCTATCTGCCATCGATCCAATATAAATAGCCTCAATCCTGCCCCGTGCCCGCCCGCAAATGTAAACACGTACAACCTTTTCGCGTAATTACTTTCTCGTGTGTTATTATTTAAAGTTATAGATCGCTTATAAATTAAAATAACCCAACTTTAGTACCAAAAAAATACACACAGTAATATGAATTCTATTATTTATAACTATTATATGACAGGATATATATATATATATATATATATATATATATATATATATATATTTTGTTTTTTTTTCATCCTTTGTTTATCAATATAAATAAAATATTGTTGAATAGGCATGTAATAGAATAAAAACGTACTCGCAATGTTAGTGGATAATTGATTTCAATATGTATATCAACTTGTATTATAAAAAAACTAGTTATGAACATTTACGACGCAAAATCTTGATAGCAATAATTTCACGTTTGCAACCGTTAAATGTTTTAATGGCATAATGGTAATAGGACCCATTGTGATTACAGCGGTAATAGTTTACGAAATTAAAAACTATAAATATTTTATTATTATTTTTTATTCACTTACCTAGAATCCTGCTCTAGGCCGACATGATTTCGACACGTTAGACTGTTTATATAACAAAGTGTAATATTATAGATATGAGTTCGGTTCCGCGACGAGCGAACAGTGAGACGGCGCGCGGGGCACTGGCCAAGCTGTGCATCTGCGCCACCCTGGGGCATAGAAGCCTTCAATATTATGTAGATGCGACATTGCTGAAGAAAGCGAATGTGATTTAATCTGTATAGCCTGCAAATCCATCGCCAATACTCATGACCGTCATTAGTGACAATAGTGTTAATCATTTTTAATTTTAGTCATTTTATACTCAAAGATATTGATTTTTTGATACGTTTTTATTTTTATTTTATTTAATTATGTACTGTTAAAAAAGTCGATTTACAACTATTTCGTTTTATTAACTGCTGCCTACAAATAAATGCTATTAAACTTACATACTCTTAAAGCACTTTATTCATGACAATAACATTTATAAGTACGTAGGTAGGCAAAGACTAATATTCTTAAATAATAATTATTAATAAAGACAAAGAAGGTAAGAACTATTCGCGTCTGTACGTGTGCATAATCTTTGCTCTTTAGCAAGGGCGGGCGGAACTCAATATTGCGCGAGCTCTCTGGAAACCGCTAGCCCTTTCGGACCGTTGTTTAACAACGTAGGGCCATCCAGATCATTGCGATGACAGTTAGAGTACCTTCGTAATTATTAGCCCTTACAGACCCTTGCTGTATTTCATTGTGTCATTTGTACGTTTATTATCATGCATGTAATTTTAAAATTATCGAAGTCACGCTATCTATATATTAAAAAGGATTGCAGTCTCTATGTCTAACTAAAACTCGATAACCAGCAGATGGTAGATGTAGATAGTAGGTGTAAGTTTTACGTAGGTAGGTATGCGTAGATGTAGGTTGTTTGTATTATATATATAGATGTTGGTGTAGGTGTAGTTCTTTATTTATTTCAGTTCAAACTTAAGAGCTAGAAGTATTATAATTTAAATACAATAATGGCCGTTATCCTATTATTATGTTATCAATTCACAAGTGAGTCATATTTAAACCGAATATTATGCGGTAACCGAATTTGTAATATTTTTTATACTTTTGTTAAGTTTTATAAGTCAATGAATGTAATTTTTGTTTTAATTCTACCCACCGGACGACTCTAAGTGGCTTATGTAGCGAACAGATATTAATATTAAATGTTTTATGCTAATAAAATAAAATAATTATTAAATAACATTTTCATGTTTTCATGTTTTCATGCTAAATAACAAACTAATACTAAAAAAGAAGACTTAATAAATAAAACTATCCCTACAAATACCTATAAATAGAAAATAAATTCCCAGGTCGTCCTCGTCTGGCAGAGTACCTAACAAACTGACAGCATTGCCTCGTTGGAAATAAAATAAATTAGATGCGTTTATTTTCTATCATTCAAGCCAAAGGCTTAGCTAAGAACTTGAAAAGAGGTTGGGTGAAAGGAAATCGCAATATTTCAGAACTGTACATTAACTCTGCAGGAAGCTTAAATATTCATACATCAACCAACTGAAACTGTCCCTGTGAATGCACGAAACAAAATAGTTTGAGAGTTACTTTTTAATGAGATACTTGTATACCCGGTACGTTTACCCCACACGTGCACCAATAATAATTTGGTTATTTAAAAAAATGCTGATTTCAAATGAATGTGTTAATGAATATTGAATGCGATGATGGACGGATGGATACATGGATGTTTATTACTCTTTTATACAAAAACTACAGTACGGATTTCGTTATAAATTTGAACGTTGAAATTCAAATGGCTACTTGTATCCGAAAAAGCACAGTATTCCCGTGGGATACTATATTTACGCGGGCGGAGCCGCGGGTATAAAAAAACAAAATTGACAAATGACGTATGAGCCGTGTTCACATTAACTAAAGTAAGCAATTTTCACATACCTATGTACGCATTTAAATTCATAAATTACTGCCTTATTAACGCGAATCGACTATAGAAGCATGTAGGTGACGTGAATCTACAAGTTTATCTATCATCAACGCACTCAAAGAAATTTTCGCTTCGAAAATCATTCGGTACGTTTTCAGATGTCACAAAGAATCACATACGCTCAGCATAAAGCAATGTTCCGGCTTAAGCTCGTTTCATTTAGTGTCGTCGATCAGGGGCGTGCACAGGATTATGACACTGGGTATGCGGCGAAGTACTCGGTCACAAAAACTTTTTCGTTTATAGATTTTTAGCATAGCTACAGCCAAGCGACGGATCTCTAAGTCGAAACCATGCCAACAGAGCAAGTCTTAGATGTACTACTATTCATGTATATCTTCTACGGCAACGCAGACAAAACAGCGATCGATCGTCGCGGCGGAAGAAATTCTAATAAGTAAAGTAATAAGCATATTTTAGAATATTATAACTACTCACAGTCAGTCAGCTTCAATTTTCACATATTCAAGGTTCCGGTTACTTGAGATTACTATATCCCGATGTAAATTACTAAATAATATGCAAGGAAAACAATATAATTTAATCGTGTGTACACAACCACACAGCCAGTTATACGTTTCATAACTTTTACATGAAATTTTCGAGTTACATTATTTATTTGCTGGTTTAATTGTTGTAACTCGGGTACACACCTACCTTTAGTCAGAATTTGAATCTTTTCACTGAATGACAATTGTGAGAACTTGTTATTTTTAATTTTTAATAAACACTCATTTTCAACACAAACCTCACAATCAAATAACATTTTTAAAAAATCTATAGACGCACTAGTAAAAGCAAATCACTACAATTATTATAGAAACTCAGTAATAAACTGTTAAATGTACACACTTTCAAATGTTAAAATGAAAAATCATTAAGAAAACTATAAATAAACTGGAGCGATTAAATTGTAAACAATGCTTATCACATGAAATATGAAATATGGCCCCCGCGAAACACAAAACGTTTCTTCTATTTAAACAAATAAAACCTTACTAAACAAAAATGCATAATGTGCATACGTGATTTATTAGATTTCCGTCTATTATTTTTACTCGGATTATAGGCAACGAATAATTTCCGACAAGCCATTTCGGCGGTTTTCGGAAGCGATCGGATAGCCGAGAGCCATCGCCTGCCGCGGGAGTTGGCGCTATATAATCATGTCAATATTCATGGGTGTGTGCGTTTGCGAAGTATGAAAATTACACATACATGCGATGATATGTCCTGCAGAACGCAACGGCATGAGATGAGTTGCTATTTATAAAATATTAGGCGTTTTAAGTTATTATATTTTTTAAATTAATTTATTTACTATTAATTAAAGTCATCTAAAACGTACGAATGTTACATTAAAATATCTGTGAATGACAAGTAAAGCACTGCATTTCTACCTACAAGGAGCGCACGCCCCTGTCGTCGATAGGTGTCCCACTTTTGGACCTAACTGCCATAGTAATATGGACGTAATGTGATACACTGGGTCCGTCCGCGACGGTACGACGAGGGTCGCCGCTTGAAACTTTGTCCCATTATAACACGTAATGAGTTCTTGGCAAGTTCTTCACACTCATTCGTACAATTTACAAATGGATGTAATATTCAACGGCTCTGTACAGGTTGTACAAGGCATAGCTTTAACAATTTAAAAATTAGTTTGTCTATGTATTTGAGCGTCTGTGTATATGCTTATTATTAAGATTTCATAATATCAATCGAGTGCGAGCTGCTCACATGTTTGTAATCTATTGATTGTACCTACTGCATAAAAACTTAGGATAAGCGCACACCAAAACGAGACGCGACGCGACGGTGCGTTAATAAGACAGTGAATTTTAAGGAATCAGGGCTACTTTTTGACGTGATAACGTCTTATAAATCGATGAACACCGGCTGCACGTACGAAAAATTATCACGTTTCGCCTGATTGTCACGTTCCGCTTGAGCTGAGCGTGCAAGCGAGAGCGTAGAGCAAGCGATAGAGAGGCACGATCGGCCTAAGCGTTCGGCTTGTGATGGCGTTATCCGACATAACAGACAACCATTTTTTTATTTTATCCCGAAATAGTACAGTGTTTCCTTAGGACACTCTATTTGGCCACGTGGGAGGAGCCGCCGGCAAAAGCTAGTTACTTAGATAATGGTTAACGTTGCACATATTTATTTGTAAATAGTACCTACTCATCACTGTAGGATCAGTATCGATCTGAAGCACATAAACTGTTGGACCATTTGCCTTCACAATATAATCGTTATCAAGCGTTTTTATACATAGCCGACCAGGAACGAGCGTTTGACGGCTTTGGAATAGAATATTTTTGTATTTTTACATTTTTTCCGGACGTCCATTGTCCCTTAAAATGTAGGAAACGGTCGCCGATAATCCAATTGTATCTTGTAGACCTTATTGTCATAGTACTAAGATCGAAATGCCGTATAGCGGGTCTTTTAGCGAGCGAACATCGATGTGATGGTTTACCTAGACGATATTCAACCCAGGCTTAATCGACCCAAAAATCCTCATCACCATCATAGGATTACTGTAACATTCTCACTTCCCAGAAGGGCCTTGACCTCCTCAGTAGGGTACATCATACATGTCAAATGAACGGACGTATTTTTTTATCTTAATATTATATACTAGGTTTTGCCCGCGGCTTCGCCCGCGTTGAATTGTGTTCTTGGAGAAAAAACTTCTTCAGCAAATAACTCTACTCACTGCAATATACTTCTGTATACAATATTATACATAAGGTTGACAACTATGACAAGTGACATTTATTTTTTACTATTACTATGACGTCAACCAATGCACATATAATAAGCGTTTTCGACAGATCAGATTAATATTTTTTTTTAAATTAAGTTTATTTATCCATCTTGCTCTTTTATTTCATGATTTCGCTATATATCGCCAAGTACTAAAGGAAATACTCATTCTATGTATGAAATTAAGTATGAGTCAAATAGCCTATCCCTCACGTTTTATCTTACCCAAAGATCTCACTAAGTTGTGTACTGTTTTATGTGAATTATTTTGTCAATTTTCTACTGTTGTTATGAAGTTCGATGCATGTGGTATCGATTATCGGGCGGCAGTGTAGGGCCCTCGCGCGCTCGTTACTCTGAAGTGTACACGACATCGCCATAGTACGCGGCTTAAACTGTTCATTGTACTTCATACACTCATCAATTATTGTAATTTGTATGTATGTAAAATACAATATATAATAATATATAAAATATAAAATGTAAAAGTTTGCTAGGATGGATGGATCTTTGTTACTCTTTCAAGCAAAATCTTCTGTACGGATTTTGATGAAATTCAGTGTGGTAGCAGTTTATGGTCATGATTAACATATAGGCTATTAATTTTAAAGTTTATTAATAGACTAGCTTTTGTCCGTGGCTTCGCTCGCGTAAATACAGTATCTCACGGGAACACTGACTTTTTTGGGATAAAAAGTAACCTATGTGTTAATCCAGAGCTCAAAATACTACCACACCAAATTTAATACTGTTAAGTAGTTTCGGCGTCAATGAGTAACAAACCACATAACAAATTTACACAAGTTTTTGCGTGAAAAAGTAATCTATCCTCACAAACTTTCACATTTGTAATATTAGTAGGATATAATAATAGACAGTAGTAAAGAAGATTGCAACAACTTTAAGTCATTTTTTACCACAATATTATGTAAAAACAATTTTCATAAACGACATTAATTATACAGTATGACTGTTCGTATCGGCCACATTAAATCTTTCAAGAATAAGAGCACAGTATCTGGGTGACCGAGCTTTACTCGGAACTCTAGTAGATTTAAAAAAATAAAAAGAATCACAAAAATATTCGATTTCTCTCCCCCAAAACTCCCTGCATACTAAATTTCATGGTAATACTTGCAGTCGTATTCAAGATTACGATTATATATTACTAGCTGTTGCTCGCGGCTCCGCCCGCGAAAGTATAGTATCCCTCGGCAACACTACTTTTTCGGGATAAAAAGTAGCCTTTATTTTAATCGAGAGTCTAAACTACTACCATACCGAATTTCATCGAAATCCGTTCAGTAGTTTTTGCGTGAAAGCGTAACAAACATCCACGCTTTCACATTTATAATACTATTAGTAAGGATATATACAAGATTGTCTCGTTTAAAGTATAAGATATTGGTAGTTTTTTTACTACGGCATGTAATAATTATTCGTAACTTCACTCCACATAATAATACAATTATGAAAATGCCTGCGCACGTGATTACCGTGTGTGAGTTCATTATTCATTCACGTGTATTTGCCGTGAAACAGTAAGTTAATATCGTTCTGGAACTTCATTTTCGTAATACATTGAAATTTATTTATTAATGATATACATATGCATCATCATTCATTTATAAGCTTTTGCCCGCGGCTCCGCCCGCTCAAATATAGTATCCCACAGGAACACTGTACTTTTTCGGGATAAAACTAGCCTATGTGTTAATCCAGAGCTCAAACTACTACCTAACCAAATTTCATCAAAATCCGTTAAGTATTTTCGGCGTCAAAGAGTAACAAACGTCTATCCATCCATACAACCATTTATCCATCCATCCATCCTCACAAACTTTCACATTTTGTAATAATAGGAGGACTGAGCAAACATGCCCCAACATCACAGGAGTCGAAAATAATTAAAATAAGGTCTTACCAATCCCCCCTTGGACCACCACCTTGGTCACTCGACGAAATCTAATGAAAACTTGATTTCGCGTCAGTTTTCTGTAAGATTATGGCATTTCAATGGCCAAAGTTCTGGTATAACATTTTCTTAACTAAGATGTAAAAAATTAAATAAAAATCGTTATATTAAAAAAATTAAACTGTAGCCGTCAATATTTGATAATATAATAGTAAACTAATATATTTTGTTTATATTACAATACTAAAAGAAGATAGTCAAGCAACAGATCAAAAGTCATGAGGACATGATTTTTTTCGTAGCGCGCTACGAGATTCTCAGACCGCCGTAGCTGGTCACGTAGCTCGTAGCAGTGCTACGTAGAAGTGGTGGGCTACAATAGGCATGTTGCCAAAAATTTTATACCTACTTATAGTGTTCTCTATCGGGAGTTCCAAAAAAAATTTTTTTTGATTTTATTTAAGATTTATTGAAGTTAAAAATTATTTTACATTTAAACTTAACTAAAATGAATCAGATCTATGTTGGATCTAAACTCAAGAATTATAATTAAATCAAGACTACCGACTTTGAGCGATGTAAGATCTGAAGTGTCCAAGTTAACACCAAATTCACGGTCCCACGGAGCTGGGACCACCGCGATGATGCGGCGACAGCATTTCCAGTATATGACGATTTCTTTCGTAATTTATGAAGAAACTGCACGACATGTATTTTCTTTATAATCCAAGAGGCGGCTTCAATTATAATACGTTATATGTTAATTATAGTCCAAGAGTATGTTCGACTGCAACTGACCGATGATGATGATTCCCATATAATGGTATTCGGAAATTCGGTGCCGATCCATCTAAGTCCATGTTACATAGGGGGTACATATGTAACTATCGACCTTAGACAACATTTTGATAAACAATCTAGAACCCATTTTCGTATATATTTATAAAATAACGAAGATACAACCAATTTAAATTAACAATAAGAAAGAGGGCGATATATCGGAATGTGACGTCACGAGGTGCTCTTGCCATATATCTGTCGTTAAAAAATGTATGGCGGTAGTAGCTTGTGATGTAACAAATCGTTTTGAGAGAAAGAGATGGGAAATATTATTTATTTCCTATTTCTTTATATTTTGTTTCTCTATTCAACAATTTTAAAACTTAATTTGTAAAAACGCGTTATTCCACAACTAGAAAACATGCCTATTACAAGTGAATCCGACGTTTAATAGATAGGCTGATGTCTCTAGAATCATTACAAAAGGTAAAATAAAATTAAAATTTAGGCAGAAAGGAAAAAAATTCGTGGACAAGCAGGCGAACTATTTGTACCGCACGCTCAAAAAATGTATCATGCATAGTGTGCATACAAAGGCATAATTTATTTAAAGTCGTTACAAATAGTTATAAAACCAAACTTGTGTATATTGTAACATATTTATTAATGAAAATTATATATGTATATATGTAACCTCATTGCTTTTTAGACTGGACAGTGAATGTCAACTGTCAAGGGAATGAGACTTATATTTAATTTCTTATGAATTATTTGTATAAAATATTATTTAAATTGTGAAATATTAGCATTAAATGTTGTTTCTTTAGTTGTAAAGCAACACATTATCTTTTATTTCCATATTGTTAAATAATCTTATTATAAAACAACATTTTCGCTATAACTTATGAACAATGGAAAAACTGAGATTTGATTTTGTGGTAAAGGCAAGTGATGATCCAAAATCTAATATTATCTGCTTAACTTCGATTACTGCTACTGATAAAAGAATATACTTGATTCCGCAAGAACTTCAGGCGGCTAAATTACATGCTGCTATTCTTAAGACGCAAGTATATGATAATATAAAAAAAACATTGATGAAAAGGCATGAGAGAAGACAAGTATGGATTACAATGACACAAGAAATACATGATACCTATATAGATGACGATGGAAACATTCAATTTAACGGATATTTTTTAGAAGAAATAACTTCAGAAATTGAAAGAGCACCACAGCGTATAGGAATTTCGGAAGAGTATTTGACAGAGTTATTACATAAATGCATGGAATCAAATAAACCACAAATTTAGAGAAATATAGTAGACAAATTTATATTGGAAAAGTTTAACAGGAGGACATCTAATGCATCTCAATGAATGAATAGATTTGAAGAGGAATGTTCACGATTATCAATTGTTGAAGATGCAAAGAAAATTGAGATTATAAGAGCATTTTTAGAGGACCTAGACTGGCATACCTCCATGATGATTAAATATACAATTAATTCGGAATCGAAAACATGGAAGGAATGTTTCTGTGAAACTTATGCTGACAAAGGTTGGTCACCAGTCAAGTATGCAATTTTATTTCAATACAGACAAGGTTATTTATTAGACTATGCCTTGAAAAAGGAGAGACTTTTATTGGAAGTGAACAAAAACATTGATGTTTGTACATTGATTGATTTGATTGCAACAGGACTACCTACGTTATTTTAAGAACAACAGAAGATTTATTTAACCAAATAAGAGGTCTAGAATATTTAGTTACCAGAAAGAATTTTGAAAACAACTTTAGAAGGAATGCTGACAAAGATTCAGAAAAACAAAATAAAAATACAAGAAACCCACGAGGAGTAGGAGAAAACAGATACCCCATAAGAAACGTTAACAATTCAGAGTTAGAAGTTGAATTAAATGAAATTATCCAAAAAATTTGATATCCCACCATTAATCAAAATTGAAGTTGAATTAAATGACTCCTTAAAAATAAAAGGGATCTATGATTCAGGCTCGAATGTTTCCTTAATAAATTCCAAAATTTTATCATTAAAAGGTAGTCAAAATAATAGGAACGGTATAAATGCGAATCTCAAGACGATTAGTGGCGTTAAAAAAAGTATTGGTATGATAACACTCAAAATAAGGATTTTCGATATAGAGAGAAATGCCAATGTATTTGTCGTAGACGAAGAAAAATTCGATTACGATTTTTTGACTGGATTAGACATAATAATAAAAAATCATCTTGTTCAAGATGATCACTTAGAAATAAAACAAAGTATTCCGTTTATGGAGAATAAGACATATTATAAAACAAAGACATTTTATAGAACAAAAATCTTTGACAAAGCAAAAAAGGAATATGTAATTAATTTTAACGAACATCTAGAGGAAGAAGACTTTACTATTATGGTGAATCACCTTAATGTGTATCAACGGAATGAGATTGATAACCTTATATCAAAATATAAATCACTTTTCGCAACAGGCAAGTACGATGTTGGTAGAGTAAAAGATTACGAAGCTCATATTGATTTATTGGTCGATAAGTACTGTGCTAAAAGACCATATAGATGTTGTATAGAAGATAAAAAAGAGATAGAAATGCAGGTGGCTAAATTATTGGACGAAAATTTGATTGAAGAATCGTATAGTCCTTTTGCAGCACCTGTTACTCTGGCATATAAAAAAGAAGACGGACGGAAATCCAGATTATGCATTGATTTCCGAGATTTAAATAAAATTGTAATACCACAGTCACAACCGTTTCCCTTAATAGAAGACTTAGTGGTGAAAACTCGAAATTGTAAATACTTTACAACACTTGATGTTAATTCGGCATTTTGGTCAATCCCGCTCAAAATTGAAGACAGACATAAAACAGCCTTTGTAACTCAAGATGGACATTTTCAATGGACCTGCCTACCCTTTGGATTAAAAACTTCAACAGCAATTTTTCAAAGAGTATTAAGCAATATAATAAGGAAGCACAAACTATGGAACTTTACTGTCAATTATATTGATGACATTTTGATTTTTTTAAGATGTTTCAAGAACATATTACACATTTATCATTACTACTGGAAGCAATATCAAAAGAAGGACTCAAATTAAAATTTTCAAAATGTAACTTTGCACAAGATTTAGTAAAGTACCTTGGTCATATAATTAAGAACAACACGATTGCCCCTTTGAAAGACAATTTAATTGCAATAAAAGATTTTCCTGTACCAAAGACGCAAAAGAACGTACGTCAATTTTTAGGAAAAATCAATTTTTATGGTAAATACATACCAAATATATCAATTATTTTAGACCCTTTACATAATTTATTGAGAAAAGGGCAACAATTTGTTTGGTCAAAAAAGTGTGAAGAATCTTTTCAGTTGATTAGAAACTTAATGTGCCAGAAGCCTGTATTAACTATTTTTGATCCTGATTTACCAATACATATTTATACTGACGCCAGCATACTGGGTATTGGCGCTGTCATGAAACAGCCACAGCTTAATGGAGAGGAAAATTCGTGTGCATATTTTTCAAGAAAACTCTATGATACTCAGAAAAAGAAAAAAGCTATTTACTTAGAATGTTTAGCTATAAAGGAGGCTGTTAAGTATTGGCAACATTGGTTATTAGGGAAAAAGTTTATAGTTTTTACAGATCATAAGCCTTTAGAAAAAATGAATATTAAATCTCGACCAGATGAAGAACTAGGAGATCTTACATATTATTTATCTCAATACAATTTTGAAGTTATTTATTCGCCGGGTAAATATAACTTGGAAGCTGATAGTCTTAGTAGAAATCCAGTGTTGGAACCAGATTGTAATCATGATGATGAAAATTAAATTGTAATTTTTTTTTAAATAGAAGATATTCAATGTGATCAGCAAAGAAATGAATACATAAGACAAAATAAAAATAAATTAAAATATGAAAATTTAATATACAAAGAAGAATAGAAATTAGAAAAGAAGGTATATAGAAAAGTCAAAGAAAAAATCATACTAACGGAAGAATTTAGTAAAAAGCTAATAAAAGATATTCATTACCTCTACTGTCACATAGGAGCAGAGCAGATAAGGAATAAAATATACATATAGGATATAGAATACACATAGGAGCAGAGCAGATAAGGAATAAAATATGCTCATTTTATACTGCTAATAACTTGATGAGAAATATAAAGAATATGTGTGACACATGTGAAGTGTGCATAAGAAATAAGTCCAGAGGTAAATATAATTATGGGTTATTGTCTCAGTTGGGACCAGCTTCATGTCCTTATGAAATCAAGATCAAGATAATAATAATATTTATTTCATCAAGATAGCACATACATAATAATAAACAGAGGTTGACCTTCCCTATTAAGTGCTAGGAGCACCTGTGTCAGGAAAGGCCACTCTTCCTTAGCACACTCTTATATTTTACTGATGAAATAGTTACAGCAATTTAGATTAAAACTAAAACTATAGAAAAAACAGCAGAGGATGTGTGTGTGTGCTGTGTGTGTGTATGTATGTGTGTGTGTTTGTGTGTGTGTTTGTGTGTGTGTTTGTGTGTGTGTGTGTGTGTGTGCGCGTATGTGTGTGTGTAGTGTGCCTTAGGATAAAACAAAATCGTGAATAGTAGATAAAGTGCTAGTTGTAAAATAACATTTAAAAAATAGTGTAAATATAAAATATTGTGTAAATAGTAAAAATAGTGTAAATATTAAATACGGTGTAAATAGTAAAATAGTGTATATATTAAATATGATGTAAATAGTAAAAATAGTGTAAATATTAAATATGGTGTAATTTATAGTAAAATAATGTAATAGTAAGCTTTAAAAATTAAAACTTAAAACTTATACTAGAAAATATTCAGTTTCTTCATAATTTAGGGTCTTAAGCCAGGCTGTAACTTTGATTTTGCAGTCGCGTTTATTTAAAGAGTAGATTTTTAGTATTTTATTACATTTATTGTATAAATACGAGGAAAGGTAATGGAACTGACATTGGGCGAATTTTGTACGTAACTGTGCAACATTTGCTACTTTGTATTCCCTTCATTTTTCCAAAATTTTTGGGTCATATTCTAATTTTATATGTTTTTTATGTTGACATGCAGTATGAATAGTCTTCTAATAGACAGAGTGTTGGTAATATTATGTAAGGTCTGTGTGGAAAATCTTCTCTTTTTAAAATAAGCGACTTTAAGTAGTGCCCTATGTGCTCTCTCAACATCAATAAACCTTGTTTTGTCAGCGCCACCCCAAACTGTAATGCCGTAAATCGCTATCGATTGAGCCAGAGCAATATAGATTCGGTCTATTATTTTTCTTGTGGTAACGTGACGAAGAAGCTTAAAGAGCCAAATAAGCTTACGTAACCTGGAGGCAACAAGATCTATTTGAGAATGCCACGAGAGTCTTTGGTCCAGCATAATTCCTAAGTACTTCACAGCGTTTACTTTAGTTAGTGCAGAGCAGTTGCAATTTAAGGCGCCTAGTATGTTACTACATTGATGTACTCTGATGTTAAGGTCAACTTCAGGCTGAGTCTTATTAGTAAGTGCGAAGGTCACGTAATTTGTTTTTTGGGTGCTTAGCGTGAGTAAATTTTTTCTTAGCCACTTCGCTATTATATGTAACCCATACTCAGTGTCAGTCTTAACCGCCTCCCAAGTTATGTTTGTGAATATAACTGCAGTGTCATCAGCATATGAAAAAATATGAGCATTAGGTATTTTTAGATTGCAGAGATCATTCAGGTAGACCAGAAACAGGGTAGGGCCGAGTACACTTCCCTGAGGAACTCCATAATCTATTTTTTCACTGTTACTCACCTGTTCGCCGACCCTGACCCTCTGAGTCCTGTTACTCAGGTAGTCTATAAGCAGTTTTAGTGAAACATCTCTAATTCCAATATATTCCAACTTTTTTACAAGGATGGGGATTGACACTGTGTCAAATGCCTTTTTTAGGTCGAGAAAAACAGCTAGGCATTTATTTTTAGCATCTAGTTCATTAACAACTACAGACGTCAGTGCCTCAACGGCGTCTGCAGTTGATTTGCCAGATTGAAAACCATATTGATTATTTGCTATGATGTTATATTTGCATAGGTAATTTACGATACGTATATTTATTATTTTTTCAACAATTTTTGAGATTGCAGTTAATACTGAGATTGGTCTGTAATTGCTAATGTCAAGCTCATCCCCACCCTTGAATACTGGCGTAATAATGGATTCTTTTAACGCAGTAGGAAAAACACCTTTCTCGAAACATAAATTACAAGATGACAAATGACTGGCACAACATGGTGTCTAGCTAACTTGAGGTAACTAGTTGAGATGCCGTCTCTTCCAGGTGCGCTATTAGACTTTAGGTTTATTAGGACATTGTAAACCTCTCTCTCATCAGTGTCAAAAAGAGCGAAGGAGGAGGTTTGTGGCGAAACCGCAGGAGTAACATCGGGTTGATCAGAGTGCAACAGCGGTATAGTATTTGCAAGCTCTCTACCTATGTTACTGAAGTACCTATTAATGTAATTAACGGAATCCATTTTCGAGGACTTAATATGTAGCAATTTAGAGTTATCAGATTTATCTTTTTTTAGGTTTGTTACTGTGGCAATACTTTTCCAAAGCTTCCTCGAGTCACCACCAGAATCCCGCAATAGTTTTCTGTTGTAATCTCGTTTCAACTTCTTTATTAGAATGTTGCAAAAATTGCGGTAACGTCTGTAGGTGAGTCGAAGAATATCGTCTGTTGGGTTTATACGAAGTCTTGATTGCAATTTGTTCCTATGTCTAATGCACCTAAGAATTCCTGGTGTAATCCATGTTTTTAAAGTACGCTTATTTTTTGGTATGATTATAGTTTTAGTGTTTTCTTCAATTGATTGTGTAATTTTGTCTATAAGTCCCTGAGCCACCATCTCTGGATCACTGCATAGTAATAGTTCATCTATATAATTTTTTTTTTTTTTAATAATGTCAATAGACACTATTGGAGGATTTGGTGGATCTCGATCTACAAAAAAATATTAACACATTTTAGTGGGTCACTTTACAAGATATGCTTACATTTTGACCTCGAAAACACAGAAGTCAAATGATTTTATAAAGTTATTGCAGAAAGTGACACAGGAACATAAGATTGGCATTATTTTATCTGATCAATATCCAGGTATAAATTCAAAAGAATTTAAATCATTTTTAGATACAGAAAATATAACTATAGTTTTTACTGCCATGAATGCGCCGTTTTCAAATGCTTTAAATGAGAGATTAAACCAAACTATTGTAAATAAAATAAAATGTAAGATAAATGAAAATAACAATAACTTAGCCTGGACAACTATTGCTCATGAATGTATCAAAAGATATAATGAGACAGAACATACTGTTACAAAGTTTACACCTCAATATCTTCTGGAAGGCAAAAATTACACCCTTCTACCAGCTGAATTATAAGAAAATTCTACAGTTGAAGATTTAAAAAGGGACAGAAAATTGGCATTTGAGAATTCTATGAAGTCACATTTATACAATAAGCAAAAATTTGATAGAAAGAGGAGAGATCTAGATTTGAAAGTTAGTGATTTCGTATATATTGAAAATGCAAATAAACTTAATAGAAGAAAGTTAGATTAATTAAAGATTGGGCCTTTTGAGGTTTTGGAAAAGATATCTGACTCTATATACAGAGTAGACACTGGTCACAAGAAGCGTGAATAAATTTCTATCACATTACGAAGATGGTTCCAGCTGCAGCGGTCGGAGTCTGATCTGGAGGGGGAGATGTAACCTCATTGCTTTTTAGACTGGACAATGAATGTCAACTGTCAAGGGAATGACTTATATTTAATTTCTTATGAATTATTTGTATAAAATATTATTTAAATTGTGAAATATTAGCATTAAATGTTGTTTCTTTAGTTGTAAAGCAACACATTATCTTTTATTTCCATATTTTTAAATAATCTTATTATTATATATATTTCCATCTCAATTCCAAATCCATCATTTTCATATTTATAATAGTAGTAGGATATAATAATATTTTTTTTTGTGCACAACACAGCAAAACACAAGCATGATTTCTTACCATAAGGGTTGCAAACCAAATGCAAAATTCCGTACTTCCAGACAGTAATGTTAATCAACCGCTCGATGGTAATTCACTGTGTTCCGATAACAAGTTTTTTTCCACCATTCTCCAGCATTCTCCGGAACGTTCTAGACCATTTCAGTCTGCAGCGAAATTAGATGCATAGAACGGCGATTTTATCTCGCGCTACTACGAGTTCTCGATTTGTGATATTAGTTAGTAATGTCGTCTTGCACCTAGTGATTATCTTGAACGGTCGGCGACTGAAACTGTACGCGATAGCGGACACAGTAGCTAGATCAAAAAGTGCTGTACATTGCTAATGGGCTGAAAATTTGGACATAAGACAGTTGAAAAAATTACAAATCATATGCTGTGAATCCTCGTTGTGGCTTACGAATTCTTACAGCTTACAGACACCTAATTTGTATATATATATTTTGAGGCGTCCTAGTGCAAAGTAAAATGTTAAGAAACTGGTCTAGCGAGAACGTGGTCGAGATTGTACCTTATTTAACCTAATAAACTTTATTGACTACTAGCTTTTGCCCGCGGCTCCGTCCGCATAAATACAGTATCCCACGGGAACACTGTACTAATTCGGGATAAAAAGTAGTGTACTATATGTAGTGTACTATATGTAAGTACTATATGTTAAGAGCTCCAGAAATCCAGAGCATAAACTACTACCATACCAAATTTCATTAAAATCCCTTCAGTAGTTTTGCGTGAAAGAGTAAAAACATGCATCCATACATCCATCCATCCATCCTCACAAACTTTCACATTTATAATAGCAGTATGATCTGTCTAGTACACTTCAAAATTCTCGAACTCGTGGTACCACACACTGGCTTTTGAAGTGTTTTGCCTCGCTCCTTTGACGAGCAGCTTGTGAGCGCCGACAAAATAAATTCCCTCGGATACCTGCCATGCGCCGTGCGCTGCTCTATTTGTTATAACAAATGAGCATTTTATCATACAAAATGAAGAATAAAAAGCAAAGGTTTTTTCATTTGTCTATATTCGATGTTATATTTCGATAGTCTAGGAGATTCATGAGGAATATTTTTTTTATTTAATTCACGTCAAGAACATCCACAAACAAGCTATTAGCATTCGTAATTCATTTTGTTGGCTTCGTGTGGAGCGAAAATCAATCCTACGGAAAACGTACATCTATTCTAAAAATATTATAAAGAGGAAAGGTTTGTTTGTTTGTTTGCATTGAATAGGCTGCGAAACTACTGAGCCGATTTTTGAGCCGAAAATTTGGCATGGATAAAGAGTAGACCACTGGGAAGGACATAAGCTACTTTTTATTGCGGGAAGATGTACGGTTCCCGTGGGATTTACTTTTGCGCGTACAGAGTCGCGGCAAACATCTAGTTAACCTATTACTTTATTTTTATTTCTATAACCATAAAGTGTAGTAAATATTATTTTAATATTAAAAGCTTTAAACTGTCAATAAGCTTTTCAATTTTCATTAATATTTATTCAGTGTTTTAAGCGAGAGAAAGTAGAAAATCCACCTCAAACCTCTGCATCTATAATATAACAATATAACATCAGTGAGATAATGTTTTACGATATAACGTTCCAGAAACCTATTTGGCATAATATTTGGCATTTCTAATTATGGCGTAGTTCCGTTGTTTTAAGTAAGGTAAGTTGGAAGGACACTAATGGGACAAAAACCCTACTCTTTTTAATACTTTGTCTTTGGAAACTGTACGAAATCTTTTAAATACTTGTAATAGTAGTCATTAATAAAAACAGGGAGTCCATAGATAGAGTCAACTTTAAAATACTTATAATAAAAATAGCTCCAATTTCGGTGACAGTGGCCGATTTCATTGAAACCAGACCAGCTACGTAGGAGTTATTTTATAGTGTACAAGTGTGTGCGCAATACACAAGAGCGCTCTCTCTTCTTTTATTCTAGTATAACCTAGTGGGACGGATGATCGACACGACTGGCGAGAGATCAAGCGCAGAACCGATTTTTTTACATGCCCATTCGAAGCGTAGATCATCTTTCTTGTCAGACAATCAGGTGATCAGCCTGCATTGTCCTAGCCACACTTGAAAACAACATAATTTATCTAGTCTTAATATATCTTCAAAACAATAGTTACATCAAAACATTAACATAACCATTATGTTAATACCTTCAAGGACAGCAATTCACTTTCACCTTATGAGTCAGTGGCCTAATGACTCAGTGTGACTCAGTTGACTCATCTGCTTAATAACTTCGCTGAAAGCTGAGTCTAACAAAAGCTTTTTCATGACAAAGGGCGCCGTTTAGCATCACAAACGAACTGTGAACCCACTGATTATTTTAAATACCTGAATATTTGTCGATGTACTGGGTGCACGGATCTTGGAGTACTTTCAAGCTTAAATGAGCTTGAAGTAGTGAGTAAGCTTATTGGGAACCAAATGACGCTGTTAGAAGACTTTTAGACTACTATAGTTATAATGGGTATAAGATTTTGATCTTAATCATATTTTATGATATTTCTAATGCGCGCTACACAGCACAACGATAAAACTGCATAGTTCGGTCACAGTAGACGTATACAGTACTACATCTTCAGACTAGACCACCCGGTTCGGCACACGCACATATACTAATGCCCGCTACATACCACAACGATGACTGTATAGTTCGGTCACAGTAAACGTATACAGTACTACATTTTCAGACTAGACCACCCGATTCGGCACACGCACACATACTAATGCCCGCTACATACCACAACGATAAAACTGTATAGTTCGGTCACAGTAGACGTATACAGTACTACATCTTCATATTAGACCACCCGATTCGGCACACGCACACATACTAATGCCCGCTACATACCACAACGATAAAACTGTATAGTTCGGTCACAGTAGACGTATACAGTACTACATCTTCAACTAGACCACCCGATTCGGCACACGCACACATACTAATGCCCGCTACATACCACAACGATAAAACTGTATAGTTCTGTCACAGTAGACGTATACAGTACTACATCTTCAACTAGACCACCCGATTCGGCACACGCACACATACTAATGCCCGCTACATACCACAACGATAACTGTATAGTTCGGTCACAGTAGACGTATACAGTACTACATCTTCATACTAGACAACCCGATTCGGTACACGCACACATACTAAACATGTCTACTGTGACTGAACTGTGCAGTTTTATCGTTTAGTAGCCCAAGCAGGTAAAATTGATAACTACGTATTCGTAACTTAATCGAATAACAATTGTATGGGCGCTGTCATATTTTTTCGATAATGTTACGAATATGTAATTGTCAATTGTTCCTGCTAACCCCAGATCACTGGGGTACATATATAAATATATATCATTATGCCCGCTACATATCAATGTAGCGGGCATAATGAGGGATTTACATGGGTCGATTTTCGCCCACCCACGTGAATCCTCCATAAATTATCTTATATGTATCATCACTATACCATAGTGATGATTAAAAAATAAGAATAAAGTAACATAGACGGGATTTAAATCAAAATCCTTTATAGGATAAGATTCGCAACGATGTACAAACTGGGCAATATGATCATCACTCCTACAATAGTCTGCATTGAAGAAGGATTTTGTAGTAAATCTTGCTATAACCTGACGAATCTTATACTTTCAACGAGCAATTATTTTATATTATAATCAGAATCTCGGAAACAGTTTAAAGTACTTCAATGAAAATCGATCTGACTATAGGTCTTAGGGGCATTATAGGGGCATCATCATCATATCATAAAAATAAGATTTACAAGGTAACAAATATTAAAAAAAACGAAATCAAGAAATCAATTCTCCAAAAATAAAATTGCCCAGAGACAATACCTACTAGGTACTATATAAATCCGTTTTTTTTTCCCGTACTATTAGAACTCTGAGCAAAGCTCGGTCACCGAGGTACGATTACATAATAATAGCAAACTGCAAATCAAGTTATAAAACCCTCATTTACATAGTATTAGTGTCTGTGCCAAGACCGGCCCACATCTGCCGCTGATCGGACATGTATGATATATGAAATCTTATATCACTTTCCTCAATAAAAAACCGGCCAAGTGCGAGTCAGACTCGCGCACGTAGGGTACCGTACTATTATACAAAAATTCATAAGTTTACTTATTATTTTGTTATTTTTACTCGACTACGACGAAGCCAGAAGGAAGGGTAATGATTTTTTTTACGAAGTTTTCCAAGTAAGCTTATTTTACTCCTAAACTAAAAAAGTGATATAAGCCGCTATAACTTTCCTTTAAATTTCATCACATGGACTACCATCATTATTTTTTTATTTTTAACAAAAAATCGCTTTATCTCGCAAACGTATTTACCTAAATAAAAAAAGTACGTTGTTGTATATGTGTACAATGTTTTTAAAATACCTATCCAATATCCTCTTTGATGTGATCTCAGGGGTGCCCGAGGGACATGCTATATCTGTATTGGGACCCGTAACAAAATGAATCAGAAGAATGTAGGAGGAGTAGAAAATTGCTCAATTCACTTAACGATGCTTATAATATGTCAAATACATTTATGTTTTCGAACTTCGTAGTCGTAATTAGCGATGGCAACTTGGCTAAAAGCTCTGTATCCTTAAAACTCGCCCATTTACGACGAGCGAATAGTGATACGGATATCAATTTTGTGCTCGAACACTATAAAAAAAGAGCAATAAAAACCTCGTGGTTAAAACGAAATCCACGGCCGCCGGAATTGCCCAGTGGCTACATATGGGCGAATGTAACTTGAAAATGGTTTTCATAATGTCGTAAAAATGGCGGCTTTTCTTTTCTGTGTCCATTTTTTGTTCGATACGCCTGGTAACATGTCACCCTAATATGAAAATATGAAAGTTTGTGACGGTTGAATTAATGTAGATATTTGATACTACCTATAGCTTACAATTAATTTATAGTGTTAACGGATATAGTTCAAATATAGACTACCTTTTAGTACAAAAATGAACAGTTTCTTTAGTAAATTGTATTTATATATCATTGTCATTATGATGAATTGTTATTTATGTATCATCTCAAAAGAAAATACGATTATTGAAAATGACAATATGATAGAGCATCATGAAAAGTAAGTAATAAATACTTTATTATAGAATAAAACTCAATTGGTATTCGAGTTTTATCTGAAATAAATAAGAAAATAAGAAAATATACAACAGTTTATATTATTATAACAAAGTTAATTCATATATATTTGGAAATAACTTAGTTCGAGTGAAACAACATCGTGAATAGCAATTTATCACTGTGTCCTGCCGCCTGCGGGCTGCGGACATAGCCGACTATCGATTACGCCGAGAAAAGACGCTCTTGAAAGTATCTGCAAGTTTGTCATTATCAGACTTTAAGACAATTGTTTAAAATTGTGCATCACATTCCTACACATCACATTTCTATAGGAATAGAAGGAGAGTTTTGATTTTCAACTTTTACGCGTTCACTTAAATAAATGGTTTTAGACGAATGAAGTCTACACTCTGTATGACGTTCAGTTAGTATATCGTATGTAGACTTCATTTGTTTCAAACCCTATCTCTGTGTGGCCGTGTTATATTTAAAAATACTCTGTGGGTTTGAAATGATAATGTTCTCTTGAGGTTTAACTTGACATGCATTCGTCCCGTGATATATTTAATGACAGACTTGATGTTACTTCTGTGACGTCATCTAATGCCCGCTACATACATAATGTGTGTGCGTGCGCCGATTCGGGCGGTCTAGTATGAGGATCTAGTATTGTACAGTGGCGAAGGTTGGTTCTCCTTCATGGGGAAGCCCTAGCCTGTATTATAGGTAGGGAATTGGATGAGGGTCTTCAAAAGGTAAGTGGTAAGTGAAGCCGATAGGAATGGAGTTGTAGGAACCCCACGCCACGGGTACTGTATACGTCTACTGCGACCGAAGTGTGCAGTTTTATCATTGTGGTATGCAGCGGGCATCAGTAAGTTGCTGTACTGAAATAAAACAATAGCTTCAGATCCTGGGCCTTCTTTTTAAGACGCATTCTCAGCCATGTAACTATTATTGTCTACATACACTTCGTAGCGCATCCAGGTATAACTTCAAATTGAACCTTATCTAAAATGCCTTTTCTCCCTGAAGGCTACGATTTGAACACAGAGAATTTCCGCAATAACTTTCACTTTAGAGGAAAGCTTTAATATCAGCACAATTTCAGAGATACTGCTGTGCAGGTGCATAAAATGCAACGAAATATGACTCCAGCCAGGAATAATGACACCTTTAGCTTTGCCTCAGCGCCATAATCTGACAGACTCTACCGACGGAAATTTCCCTCTAAAATAAGCTTGACATTTTTAAATAATAAACTGAATTTTATGAAGATTTTAAATTAAAGTGACGTAAATATAAAGGGCGTCACAGACGGCGAAGATACTATATTTCATCTTAAGATGCCTGAATATATTTCATATTACAGTACGCAATATGAAAATATATATAGTATCTTAGCCGTCTGTGGTAGTTCATACAAACTAAAATTATAATATAGTATCTTCGACGTCTGCGATGCCCCAATATAACATTATTAGTCTTTAAAATTCATGCCTTATAAGAACACTTATTAGATAAAAAAGGGATTTCTAAATAGTGTAATATATATAGGGCATAGTAAGTCGTTTAAATGTATTAGAAAAGAGACTTTAACCATGAAATGACATTCGCTCGTGGTCTCACCCACACATATATAACTAAAAACTATAAGGTTTCGCCAGCGCAGTTTCTTTACAGATTAAAAGGTTTTAAAATTTTTTTTTAGGACACAAGTCTTCGCCGCCGTTAAACTTTCACAAAAACATAAAGTACTCTACCGTGACAAAAGCTTATTGGCCACTCAGATGAAGTTTGGCAGTTTCCGAAAAACTTTCGTGAAGAACTCGTATATACTTGAGAAAGAGTTCGCTGTGTAAGTAAAGTAAGTCTGGAAGTGAAGTCAAGAAGTTTAATTAACTAATAACAAGCTCATTTGGAGGACCAGCTATTTGTAATACAAACTTTAATCAAACTGTAAATACCTCAAGCAAAAAGTGAGCAAAAAGTATACAAAAATGCGATTTATACCTATTTAGTTACGAAAACCTATTTTATATGTTATGCTTGGTCATACATACAAAAATTTAGGTTTTTTTATTTTTATTGATAAGAAACAAAGTACAATATTATATTATGCACTAACCATGTAAGTTTAAGAACGCAGCGCTAGCTACTAGCTAGGCGTTTACGTCGGAATCCAATTTATAATAAATATATATAAACAGTTCCGTAAAAGTTTCCGTAAACATTAAAATAATATTAAAAAAATTTTAGTTAGGTGAGTGCATTATAGTAGTGTCGTATAGGTATAGGTAATATATAATATTGATACGCGTTGACTTGAGAACCTCCTCCGTTTTTTTTTCGTCAGTTAAAACGCATTGGATACATAGTTGTTAATGATACATAATGCTATTTATAATAAGAATGGACGACTAAGAAAATATTTATTCGTCCGCTTAGTGGACGACTGAATAAAGGCAAGCTTTCATTATTCATACATTACCTTTTTACAAAGTCAACCATTTTCGTGTAATCGGCCTCCAGCCTCGGCAAAAGTGGTTTATAAGTTGGCAGGGACCCTGGTATTTCTAAACTATAAGAGATAGAAACTTGCGCTGATAGATCATACTAAAAACTCATTAGGGAAATTATTTTAAGCCAAATCGGACAATAGCTTTTGGAGTACCTAATTAATAATTTATAGAAAACCTATTACGCGTTAATAGTTTCGGAACCCTCCTTAAACATATCCGGATATGCTCCTGGTGAGGTCATTCACCCTATACTTATTAGAAATTAGAATGCTACAAAAAGTCTCGCTATACGCTATAGTTATACTCTCGCGTAACTAAAAAATGTATCAAAGATTGCTGGCAACAGATACCTAAGGCAACAATAGTCAGAACTCAATGGCCTCCTCTTTCTATTGAATTTTTTTCAACTAAAGTCCCTTTACGCCGACTTCGCTGAGGCTATCAACATAATCGAATGATCTCTTTTATCAGGGTCCATTGCGAAGGTTTCTACTCAAATATATTTTACTCGAAGAATGAATTCCTTAAAAATGCTGAAGATTACAAGTGGCTTAAATTTGGATTCATTGCAAACATTATTTTTACCCGACTACGGCGAAGCCAAAGGAAGGGTTAATGATTTTGGCAGTCTACGTATATACTATGTATGTTCGTTCTACGGTAGCGCCTAAACTACTGGTCCGATTGTAACAAATGAGGTATCAATAGATTCGTAATAATATCTCGGGTCACATAGGCTATATAATTTACGTAAACCGGTTATATTTAGGTTTTATAACAATTGGTTATTATATTATTTATTTTATGATTGTATGTTCATTCATCTATTAGTTGCTTGTCAATCCAAATAACTTAAAATCATTAATAGGTAAGCTCCCTGGACCCTGGTGGTTTAAAAATGTATGGACGTCGGATCTACTTAACATTAGATAACCCGTTTGCCCGTTACCCGTCAATGCTAACTGACCCAACCTACTTCTGTTTTCGCTATGAATAATTAATTTTACTTTCAAATTAATAGACGAACAGTCAACAGAGACCTACAACTTCGGCCGATTCTAATGTAATATTCACAAACACCACTAATACTAAATATAGGAAACGCGAAACTTTGCGAGGTCGAATGTTTATTAGCTTACATATTTTTTTGTAATTAGATACGGGGAACTGGGAAGTAGCGGAAACGTCGATTGAAGTTTCCAATAGCTATTATTTACCTGTTAATTGTGTTCAATTTGTCACTTGACTATGGACTATGTACGTATGTATAGGTGATGTCAGTTTACCTGTCTGTTTGGTTCATAAGCAACGGGCGGCTCCAGTAGGCTTATAAATGTTGGTGTAGGTGTAATTATTAATTATTTCTAGTTCACAGTTAAGACAGAAAAATTGCGAGTGTCGGGGGAGCTAGTATTTACATAAAATTACTTTCTTAGGTGCTGTGGTGTATAATAACGCTTGTAGGTATTGTTTTAATGCGAGTAAATAAGGGAACCGGTTCCCTGATTTACTCGCTAGGCGGCTAGGGCTCTGTTACAGAGTGGTTCAGGATTTAGTTAAAAAAAAAACTATTTTAATTGACACACGAAAAGATATATTGTAAAAAAAAATAGAGAAATATATGCACCCGACGGAAGTCCAATTATTAAACGGAAATATATATAGGTTTCCTATTACATTAGCAATAATGTAATGCGAAACTCAGCAATTTTACTATACATATGAACTCATGCAACTTGCGATATGAGAGCTTTTATAGACCGGGAACGCACTTGCAATTCCTCTGGTGGTAGCTGCTTACTATCAGGCGATCCACTTGCTCGTTCCCCAGTCTATGTGTGTTCATTCCCAGCTTAGAACAACTAATAAGCTTAAAGTCCTTACACAAAGGTTGTCATAACTGTGTAGTGTTTGTATAAAGGCTTATTAAAGTGCCACGGTGCAGGATGCGTCCGCCGCGAATCGATGTTACCATGGCAACCGGCCAGCCTCTACGAGCGCTTTATACCGCCACGACACGACAACGACTTTTGTAATAATTTAAATTTGACCGTAACAATCTCAGATTACAAAACAATAGGTAACGATATCGTCTCCAGGAATAGCAGGTCTTGAACATAGGTAGGTATGTATCTACCTATCTACATACCATAATAATTAGTGCCTGGGTAAGCGAGTTTTGTTCGGAGTTCTGATGAATTGAAAAAATGAAAAGAATTACAAAAATGTTTGTCTGACCGGGATTCGAACCACCGTATTCGAATTTTCAACCAAAGCAAAAATTATATATACCTACACATTCCAAAATGCCATCGAACTGACATAATAGAGTAGAAATTATTGATATATTGTTGCGCGACGAAAGAAAGCCTATATATCTTAAAAATGCGAAGTTTCCCAGGAATAAAACCTAGCTAGATCGATTTTTTCTCCCCTAAATTTCATGTAAATATTTGTAAACGTTTCCGAGATTACGATTTTATATAATATTATCTCGTTTAAAGTATAAGATTATTAAAGAAATGTAAACGACACATTATTAAGGGTCTTAAAGGAGTGCGTGAGGATGTTTTCTGCTTTTTAAATAGTTTTGTAATTGTTTATTGTTTGCGTGCTACAGAAACTAAATCATTTACAAGGCGACTAGCCTCGTGCTAAGTAAAGTACCCGAAGAACTTGTATTACGGGGAAACGGGAAGTAAGTATATTTAATTCATTTTATACTTTATGTATGTGTAAGATTTTTATTATATTATACACATATTTAATACACATCCATGAGCCAGGAACACAGAAAACTTTTTGTTCCTTCGGCGGGATTCGAACCTATATGGCATGATCGCCAACGGGCTAACTACTGAGCCACAGAGGTCGTCACATTAAGTCACTTAGCGATGCTTATGTCAAATCACATGCATTTTTTATTTCAAACTTCTACGTCGTAATTAGCGATGGTAACTTGGCTAAAGGCTCAGATAGCTTAAAGTGATATATAGGTACAGCTCGATCAGAACCTCAATTCTCGTAATTAACTTACACTTTTTTTTACTTTTATTGAATTATAAATGAAACGTCTTGATATCATAACTGATTTGTAGAGTTTGGACCAATCAAAACGCGTTTGAAAGTGGTTTGACGTTTATGAGAATACCATTTTGCTGTTTTAACTTATCAGGACTGGATTGTAACTGTATTATTGCAAGATTTAATTAGCAGAATCGACGCTCAGATCAGAATAGATCTTGTTGCGGTCCTCGCACTTCACTGGCTCACGCGCGATAGACGCGTGTTTGAATGCGACACTACCCGGACCGAGACCGGATTATAATCACAAATAGTTACGAGAATTGGACTTCTGAAAGTCTGCCGTAGTCGCGGTCACAGCTTTGGTTACCAAATTGATTAGACAAGACGTAAGTATTATTTATTAATTATATGTCGTGCCGGAATCGTCACGTAGGCTCTAAGTCATTCAAATGAAGTGCCCGCAGATGTGACGAAGCCTTCATTCGATTCCTTACAGGCTAATGGAGTTTGTGGCAGCCATTCAACATACTACAAACAAACTACGTGTGATTTCTCCTACAATCTAATTTGTCACAAAATAAATGTAAAACAATTTAATAATAATACTTTATTTTGTTAGGTAATTAGGTACATCTTGAAATCTTTGATTAATTATTACATAGATAAGTTACATTACGTACTATAGTTACATTCTCTTTGGATACGTTATATCATTACAAAAGTGATAATATTTCTGTGCAGCGACACACATTGACATTTTTCATTATTGTTACATTTCACTCACACAGCAAAAAATTTGAAAGGGTGTCATTCTTAATTATTGAATTAAAACTTTGCACAATAGCAATGGAAATGTTAAATACCAATTACACACGCTTCCACATTTAAAGTTTAGAATATCTGCCATAGAATATTTAACGACACAGAAAGAACAAAATGCGTATAAACTATATTTCATTCATAGTTATTTTACACCTTGCTATATACCTTTGACGACATACTTAGATTTTTTTTTTTAATTCAATGATTAAGAATGCCATCCCTTTCAAAAATTTTTGTTGTGTGAGTGAAATGTAACAATAATGAAAAATGCCAATGTGTGTCGCGGCACAGAAATATTATAATTTTTGTAAGGATATAACGTATCAAAAGAGAATGTAACTATGCTACGTAATATAACGTATCTATGTAATAATTAATCAAAGGTTTCAATACAGTTAATATGTTTTTATGTCTGAGACATTATTATTATCTTTAGTTCGCGTCCACCGATCGTCTCCGATTTAACTTTACCTATAATATTATTTATTTGTCGTCATTATACTGCAACATATATTAACATCAATACGAAGGCTGCAAGAAAAATTACCTAGTTAATTTTTTTGTACATTTAGCGCCCTGTACCTGAGAATAGGGAAGATGTATATTTTTATATTTTTCTTTTCATTTTAAAGAATTCCACGTAGAATAGGCCATAAGTCTATCAAAAATTTAAACACTGTAATTTATTGCAAAAATGCTGTTCTAAACTGACAGTTTAAATTTTCGAAAACGAACCTAAAGTTCCGATGACGTCACACCTTTCTGTCTTATATCCTTCTTCCATGGTCACTGTTCGAATACTCCATTGCTGTTTACATTCAGATTACTACTAATATTAGGTCCTTACTTATGAAATTGGCGTTTTGTCGTACTGGCCACTTTGAGCTCAAATATATCTTCTTTGGTTAGGAATTCCAATTTCAAATTTATACCGCTATTTACTCCTGCATTTGTGTTTCGAAAACCGTAATTCATTTGTTTTTAAGCTATTGCATAGCTTTTATCGCGGGCTTTGAGCGCGGCGACCTAATCAAGAAATTCCGTAACGAAAATAAACCTAACACGCCCCACTCCGACCGGCACAGCGGTGCGGCGTTGAAAGCCGTGCATCGTCTAGCGTCGTTACAGTTCGGCAGACTTCGGCACGGTGCTTGTGACTGCGAATAGACGTATGCGTGTAGACTAGCTGCTAACTGCTCATAACTGATTCTATCTCTTTTAGACACAATGCTAGGTGAGACAGCGTGCTTTTCGGCCGCGTCCACGAGTGAGTTCGAGTTCGAGTTCCGCGACTAGTTGAACCTTAAAGTGTATGTATATGGTACGACTGTACGAAGCTCGCACGGATCGAGACGAGCTGCTCCGAAATTGGACGAATACGTAAGCAGCTGTTTGTGAGAAAGTATAAAAAATGCTATGCAATAGTTTTACTGCGGTAGTCCCCGAGTGCCACACGTATTTTTTTCTTTTGGTTTTTTCTTTGCGTCATTCTGTTTACAAAATGGTAAACTTGAAATATCGTATTATTTTCGATTACGAGTTCCACCGTGGCACCAGTGCTGCAGAAACGGCTCGAAGGATTAATGGTGTGTATGGCGGCGGTGTCGCAAAAGAAAACACAGTACGTTATTGGTTCCAACGTTTTCGTTCTGGAAATTTCGACCTGCAGAACAAGACGACCGGAGACCAAAGTTGATAATGAAGAATTGAAGGCTATTGTGGAAGCGGACCCATCGCAAACGACGTCCGAGTAAGCTGCAGGCTGTGGTGTTAGTGATAAAACTCTTTTAATCCACTTGAAGCAAATTGGGAAGGTGAAAAAGCTTGAAAGGTATACCTCATGAATTGAGTGCAGCAAACCGACAAACGCGCGTCGACTGCTGCATTACATTACTCAACCGGCACAATAATGAACGGGTTTTAAATTGAATAATTACCTGTGATGAAAAGTGGATCCTGTGCGATAATAGGAAACGCTCATCGCAATGGCTGAACCCTGGCGAACCAGATAAAGCCTGCCCCCCAAACGAAAATTTACTCAAAAAAAGTTACTTGTGAGCGTTTTGTGGACTAGTGCCGGTGTCGTTCACTACAGCTTTATTAAATCTGGCCAGACGATTACGGCAGATGTGTATTGCCAGCAACTGCAAATCAGGATGAAAAAGCTAGCTGCTAAACAACCGAGATTGGTTATTCGCTCTAGGCCACTGCTGCTTCAGGACAACGCTAGACCACACACTGCACAACAGACTTCCAGAGAGGCTACCAAATCAGAGGAGCTTCAATTGGAATGTCTAAGACATACACCGTACTCCCCGGACCTGGGTCCAACAGATTACCATTTTTTTCGAAATTTGAATAACTTTGGATAAGTTCAAAGCGCCTTCAAAGACTTTATTGATTCCTGTCCGAATGTTTTTTTTACTAAAGGAATCAATGAACTACCTATGAGATGGCAAAAGTGCATAGATAGCAATGGTGTATACTTTGGTGTACAATTGTAATGTTGTTACAATGGTATATATTAAATAAATATATTATTATGTTTAGAAAAAATCGACTTTATGTTACTCCATCACAAAACGCCAATTTCATATGTAATGACCTATATAATCTATGCAGATAATATTGAATCGGACTAAAGAGCAAAGACGTATATCCTTCTTCTGTGGAATCGGAACGGAGTATACCTAATCGTGCCTTTCAAACTTTTTTATATTTTCTCAACATTCAAGATATTTTTCTGTAAAATTTGAAATGGAATATATTCTATCAACATCAGGTTATTATAACAAATATTTGTCTGTAGATTTAAAATGTATGCTACAAATTCTACTATTTTTTGAGAGCATCACAACTCACAGTTTTGTAGTTTAACCTTTTTAAGAAATTATATATTTCGATTTTAAGAATATTTAATTAACTGATTGAACGATATAATTGAATTCTTTTCGCAATCTTATCAAAATATATTTAAAGCTAGATATAAAATAAAGTAAGTGAACGGTCTGTACAACTAACGACATTCGCTTCTGTACTATTTACTCTATGGCAGAAATGCATGCATCCCTAATAGATTCACAAAAATAGTTTAAATATATTGACATTGCTTTCCTTTTTTCTTACGTCATAAACTTTCAAGTATTTTTCTGCAATTAATTATTGTTTTTTTTTCTATATATGGCATCGGCTTATAACTATTTGCCAGTGTCAAGTTAAAAAGGCGGATAATAGAAGTTTCGTTTCAATTTTCAACACCGTATTTCTAAATCATCAAGTCTAAAGTCTAGTTAATGTCCAAATAAATAGTCAGTGCAGTCGATTCAGTAAAGTGGTAGAAGCTTTACTAAAAGTTCCTAGGGAGTTTTGGCGGAACACAAAATAGTACGCTTTTAGAAATTGTACCACTTGCCCACACTTGTGCACGTTAACGAATATTTAATGGTTAATATTCTACCAATATTACACATTAAGAACCGAAATAACACAAATTTATGAAGTTATACTAATTTCACAACGTCACCCATTGAACTCCCGGGCAAAACTCCCATTAATTATTGTTAAAAATATATAATTTCAAATTCAGCACCACTGCACCAGTATTATCGTTAAAAGCTGAAAATGGAAGTTTCGAGTGTCGAGCATTCATATTATATGACATTGACATTTAACTTGACACTTATATGTTTGATTTTCAACTCTATTGTATTAGCGCAGAATTCTATTTTTAGTGCTCTAAATTTTCGCCAGCGTTCCGGATTCCAGAGCATTTAGGCTGGGACTATATGCACCGGAATCCGGAAGGCCGTAGAAAATTCTCAACATTGTAAATAGAGCTCTGCGCTAATACAATAGAGTTGAAAATCGAACACATAAGTCTCGAGTCAAATGCCAATATCATATATGACAGCTGGACGCCTTAAACTTCCAGTTTCAACTCTGTTGGACTACACTGACACTGGCTATTCCTCAAGGGAGGCCATTTTTAAAGAAGAAGAAGAACTCTGTTGTAGTAGCATAAAGTTCTATTTTCAGTGCTCTGATTTTTCCCCGGCGTTCTGGATTCCGAAGAATATCTTCCACGCCACGTCGCCAACGCCCAATCCCAGCCTTATGCTCCGGAATCCGGAACGCCGGCGAAAATTCAGAGCACTGAAAATAAAAATCTGCGCTAATACAATAAAGTAGAAAATGGAAGTTTCGATTGTCGAGCTGTCATATTATATGACGTTGAGATTGATTCAATACTCACTCCATCGATTTTCAACTCTATTTTATATAAATATTGTACCAGCCTAATAGTCCCAGCTTTATAGTCCCAGCCTTTGATAACTTTTGTTTGTAAAGCGTTCTTCTAGTCTCTATGGATCGTGACGACATGGTGTTTTTATCTGTAGAAAGGTATAGACTATAGTTTATACTCTATAGTTTTTATATGTGTATTTGATGCCGTTCGAAGTTGCTGTCATTCTTCTAATATTGGAATTTATCACACAAACTTTACAAACTGTCGTGTTTAGGTATGTAAGGAGTGTAATTTACAATATTTTATTGTTTCTCGTGTAAAAACATTCATCAACGGTGTGTAATTTCCTTTGTAACCTGTTTAACAGGCGTTGCCTGGTTTTGGATAGTGTCAGTGATCTTTAGAGCGTTTAGTGTAAAGTCACAGTTTTGCTCATGTTTCGCTAGGATCAGAACGCATTGTAGCTTCTAATCAATTGGTTTCATTAGCGTAAACCAACCTCTAATGTTATCAGGGTGCGGGCATAGATCGGTGACAACACCGCGTTAGATATCGTTATTCGTAGTGAGTGAAGTCAGTTCGCTTTTCGATACCGGTCGGGTGACTAGTGTTCGTAGTATGCTAACATGGTAGGCTGATGTTTGATATGTTAAATAGTGTTTGTGAAGTGCGCTAAGTGATTCTCTTGTTGCAGGCCGGCAGAATGCTAAAGTTTATACGTGGGAAGGGGCAGCAGCCCTCGGCTGAGCGGCAAAAACTCCAAAATGAGCTCTTCGCGTTTCGAAAGGTAAGTGTCTGAACTTTACAAGATTGGGGTTACTGTAGAATTTATGAGTTGTTATTATTTTTAAGTGGATTAGTCAAGTTCCGAGAGCATTATGGTCTAGAATTTTCTACACTCAGCAATCTAAAATACCCAGAAAAATTCTATGAAAATTTATAACTTAAGATTGAAACAGAAATTTATTTAAAAAAAATATATATGTTAAAAACAAAATTAAACACAAAGTAAACATAATTTATACCACACTATAAAATGCTTCCAATTTAACACATGCACCATTAAGTATATTATGAAGATTAAGTATATTAAGAATATTGTATGTATAAAATTAAAATGCCCAAATATAGTAAAAGAAACAAATGTATCCATTTACTTGCATGATAGTACAATTATAAAGATACCATCAGGTATATTATTTTTTATTCCTTATCAGCCAAGCCCTGTGACATATTTGCTTTGAGATTAGATTTTATGGCTATTTCTTTTAGTCATAATCATAATAATAAAATTAGTTCACGGACATGTTTAACATGGTTAATTGATTGTGATAAGGAAAGGTACTAGGTAAATATTAAATGACTCAAGGTTTATGGAGGTACAATATTATATAATCTATAGGATTTGATTAAAAACTTTACTTTTAAATAATAAATCTATTTTTAGTCTTAAAACCAAACAATGCAGAATATTACTTAACATTACTCACATAAGTTTATGAATAATATAGGTTTTTACCTCACCTATAACCTCTGTGGCTCAGTGGTTAGTGCACCAGCTTTTAAGCCGGAGGTCCCAGGGGCCAGGATCAAAACCAAAAAATTATGTAGAGTATAATATGGTATCTGTGATATAAGTTCTTCATATACTTAGTACAGGACCCGATTAACATGTGTGGTAGAGTCCATACATATTTAGATATTATAAATTTCCATGTTTATATATATTCATTTTATAAACTGAACATACCTAACTTTTGAAAATGAATTGGAATTACTAAAAGTTTTTTTGCTGCATTGCTGAATGTACAAATTTGCTTGGGCTTTGTAATGTCATATAATTGCTATCACGGATACATGATTGTGACAAAAATATCACAATTACTGAATCTAAGTGGCCCCATACACCATTCGTTCCAGTGTAGACAACTTCGATTTTGCGAAAAACTACTAAAAGAATACAGATAACTATAAAAAAGCTACTAAACTTAGGAATCCCGAAAAGTTTTGTTAGGGATTGTGTTTACAAACATACATACATTTTCAGTTTTAATATTTAACTGTTAAATTAAAAAAATATAGTAGGAAATTTAAAAATTAAAAAAATAATAATAATACGTATATAGAAATTATATCGGTAGTTTTAAGCGACTTACGGATGCATGCTACTATGTGCTATTATGATAAGGTGTCATAATAGCACATAGAAGCAGGCCATTTTGCATATTATGATTACTGTCTAACTATTTTCTACAAAACCACTACTTACAACAAAATTCCTACTAAGGAGGTAATAAAATACTAAATTTAGTAGTAAAACTTTGTAAAACAACTAAGTTGGGAACATTAATTCTGACCTGTACGGATGGACTGAACGGCAATAAAATTGGACTGAACGGTAATAAAATTCGAGTGTAAAATAAAACCGGTCTAGTGCGAGTCGGCAAGAGGGGTTCCGAACAAAACGGACAAAATCACGTTTGTTGTATGTGAGCCTCAAAATTTTATTTTATTTTGTTATTAGTAATTGTTGTTATAACGGCAATATAAATACCTACACCATACATGTGTGAAAATTTTAACTGTCGAGCTATCACTGTATAAGAAGGTTAAGATACAGCCTGACGACAGACGGATGAACAGCAAAGTCTCAGTAATAGGGTCCCGTTTTTACCCTTTGTGTACGGAACCCTAAAAATGGCACGTGGTCTAAAGAAATTTATTAAAGTTCATTGAAGTATTTAAAACTTTAAAGCCACTATGGTTGATAAAATCTAAAGACTATTATTATAAAACAAAGAGAAAAATGTATGACACAATAATTCGGTTTCGTCGATAGCGTGATTACAATTGCAGCAAAATACAATTAATAAATAAAATAATAGCCTAAACTGACCAAGAGCATGTCTAAGGAGGGTTCCGTAACTATCAACGCGCAATAGGTTTTCTTTGAATTACTACAAAAGTTATTGTCATAAAGTTATTACAGAAGCTAGGAGAGCGGCGAACAGACAGACTGACGGACGGGCAGAGTGAAATTATAAGGGTTCCTTAATTATTACGGAACCCTAAAAAGACTACCGAAGCTCGTGGCAATTTTCCGTGTATGTGCTCGAACCCGTTCAGGCCGAACCTTAGATTAAAACGCCTAGAAACCGAGTACGCGCATGAAAAGTGAAGTAAATCATACTGAGCCATATCGGCTCAGTTTGTTCGAACGACCCGTCAGTTATCAAGGTCAAGCGCTAGTGCATACATTTCCGACTGTTAAAAACATGACGGTTTGTGTCGGTATTGGGTGTCACAATGCATCGGAAAATAATTAAAAAAGCTTCGGACATAACTTTTCATATGTAAGTATGAAATGTTATGTCCGAACAATTTGACTTTTATTAAGTCAAATATTTAAAACATTTTAAAATAAAATCATATTATGTCGCCATCTTGCTGCCCTATTGTGAATTGTGAATGTGTTACTAGGACTAAGCAACTAAGACAAAGTTTTATAACATTTTATGATTTTTTTAACTATCAATTTAAAATATTGCCAGTATTATGATAATCCTTAATATATTCCTTAATATCAGTTTAAATAAAGTTCACAAATTGTGCTTTTATGGTTTAAAAATAAAATATAAGTTATATTTTTACATATACTCGATCACGAGTCACACGATATTATGAAAACCATATACAATAATTCCAATTTTAAGAGTACACACTCCACAACTTTAACGTTATGTTTGTGTGCGTGTCGGTATCTAATGCTTACGCCTACATCTATCTGTTGCTTGCTTCACTTTGTACGATGCGTTTGTTTGAAGACTATCTAGGCGTTATTAATCTAAGGGCCGAACTGACGTCAGTGCGGGCGGATGCGATTTTCTCCGTGTATGTGCTCGAATCCGTTGAGGGCGAACTGACGTCAGTTCTAACTGAAACGATTGGCCTCTCGTCTGTGGACGCCTTAAACTGTGAATGAGATCATTCTCTATTTTGTAATGGAATAAGCATCATTTTTCATTTGTATGATTTCAAACATCAAAAATCAATTCTGAATTATTTTTTGACAAGTTTCTGTACTCAAGAATGTTTTTTTTTTTCTCCTTACAGCACATGCTCCTATTCATAGTTGGGGCATACTTAATATGTAACATTGGTGGATGTAAATATAATGCCTGTAATTTTTTCATACAATATTTGATGCCTTATCAGGTGTTGTGCGATAAGGTGTGATAACGATAACATTAAATCGATATTTCCCTGAAATGTACAATGAATCATTACCATTTTTTTGTGTAAAGATGTGTAACAATTTCTGATGTTCAGATTATTATTGTGTTTTCATAATATATCATGTTCACTAGTATCGCTGTATTCAGCGACTATACTAACTGAACCTTGTATGCTAGTTTATTACTTTTGTACTTTTGACTTGACAAAAGTGATAAGAATTGTTTTATAGTAAATAGTCAGTCAGTAGATAGTTGAAATGATTGTAAATTTATTACTCTATTACTTCTTCAGGTTATATAATTACAAACAAAATAAGTTATCAGTAAACATAATATGTAAGGCCTCATGGAAGTAAACTAATAGTATGTAGCAGTTGCCCCTACACAGAACAAAAAAAAACGTTTTTTGGCACTTTGTTGATATTATTAGATTAACTTTAATATTCAATACCTTGTCACTAGACTTATAAAATGTATTCAGCCGGACGTATAACCGCCTCCTTTTTGGAAGTCGGTTAAAAATTGAATATAACAACGCGAGCATTGTTTAATAAAAACCTATTAGCTAGATAGCTACTTTTATGATCTTTTTAATTCATCCAATTTATGAGACATGGGTTTTTTTGCCTTGGGAACTAGCTGAAACTTCTCAGACTTTAATTAAATATGACAATTTCTTATTCTGATAAACATCACATTATTATTGTTATATTGTAGCCGTAAGATTGATAATAATTCATTTAATTCTGAACTTTATAAGGGTTCTTTTGCCTCCGAAAATAAACAAAATTACATATTTTAAATAATCCCCGAATTGTCAAGCAGTCAGCGAGCTGATGAAGATGAACAATGGCTAAGAAGTTGGAACACTCGATCATATCAGCTTTCGAACCAAAAAAACAAGATTAAAATCAGTTTAACCGTTAGGGAGCTACGATGGCACGCAGACAGAAACGTCAAACTTAAAATTCCTCTCTTTTTTCGTCAGGGGTCAATAAAGTAAGTAGCCTTACGTGAAGCTATTTAAATATCAGCTAAGGTCCAAGTAGGTCTTTTCAATAAACTGTTGCAGTGGCGTAGGGTTCCTATAACTCCATTCCTATCGGCTTCACTTACCACTTACCCTCATCCACATCCCTACCTATATACAGGCTAGGGCTTCCCTATGAAGGAGAACCAGCCTTCGCCACTGAACTGTTGCTAACTAACCTAACCTAATAGGCTACTTGATCTTGTTTTTATTGATGTCCTAAACGCTTCATTACAAAAAAAAATACATTTTTGAAACCTAAAAACCTACAAAAAAATATTTTAAAAATACTTTTTTATAAAACCGCCGAAAACACTATTCGCCATGTTGGTTGATAGATTATCTGTGCTGTGACGTCATATTAGTACTATTTGTAATCTGTGCTATAGCACATAGCGCCATTTTATCTGAGCGGCGGTGTGACGTTCCGTTTGACGTTTTGACATAAATAAATTTAAAAGATGTCATTAACTATTTATTTACAGAAACACGTTCCGTTTCACTACTACGTATGTGTTTAGTGTGTTCCTGTCGTCACATCCTTACCGGAAGATACTTCGAGGTGTTTTCATCAGTAGAAATTAAAAAACAAAAATTCAAATTTTTAAATCAAATTTACCTAGTATTGCCATAAATACTGAAACAAGGAAAAAAAAATCTATTGCAAATAACATTTATTACTTTTACAGTGTGTTAGTTTAATACATCAATATAAAACGATTTAAAATATAAAAAGCTTATTCGAAGTGGTCTCCATTGGCTGATATACAGTCCTTTAAACGTTGAGGGCCAGTTATCGAGAGCGTTTAGAGCAAGCCGTACTCTCTAAAACTGACCATAAATCATAATCCAGCGGATTAAGATCGGGACTAGCCGACGGGACCAGCCTTCAGCTCTGATGAAGTCCGAAACGTTCGTTTCCAACCAAGACTGCGTAGACCGAGCTTTATGACCCGGAGCCGAGTCTTCCTGGAAGGACCATTCTTGGTTATTGAACATGGTGTTGTTAAGGGGCTTCACTACTTTCTCAAGAATGGTATCATGATACACTTGTGCCGATGTTTTGATACCTTTTTCACAAAAGTATGGCTCAGTCACTCCTTCATAGCTAATACCCCACCAAACCATCACTGAAGTCGGATAGTGCCCACGTTGCACTCTGTCGACTAATTGGGAAGCTTCCTTAGAACTTTGAGCATAAATACGGTCATTTTGTTTGTTAAAATGTTGCATAATTGTAAAAAAATTCTCATCCGTAAAAAAAATTTTCTGTGACCTCCCTTTGCGTCAGTAGTTGTTTCCCTTCAGTAGTTGTTTCGATTTTACCACCCTATTCTTTTTTTAATTATCAGTTAAGAAATGACCAGTATGTCTCTTGTAGGCTGCAAGTCCTAAATCATCTTTTAAAATACGCGACATGGTTCTAGGTGCTATCTTCATCTCCGGAGATAAAATCTTTTGTTTTCGGACAGGATTTCTTTGAATTCTTTCCCTTACTGCTTTGACCACCTTTTTCGTACGAACACGACGTGGACGGCCAGATCTTTTGCTGTCACAAACAGAGGAGGTCTCATTGTACCTATTAATAGCCCGGTACACAAACATTTTACTAATGCCAAGAGTATGGAGAGTTTTAGAAATTGCATTTGGCTTCATACCTACTTTGTGTAATGCAATCACAGCGATTTGGTTCTTTTTATCACCCCACTTGATTTTAATATCGCAAAATATTGTACAATGTATTGGCGCCAAAATGAGAAAACACAATGAACAATCATATAAAAATTACAGATTCCAAATTCAAATGTAATATTTTGTATATTTTTAATTGTAACAGTTTTTATGGCCAGACTAAATATTTATCAATATTACGAGTCTTTAATTTATGATATCGCTAGAATACGTTTTCCTAGCCAAGCCAAGTACTAAAGGAAATACTCCTTCAATGTATGAAATTAAATATTATGAGTCAAGTAGCCTATTCCAACAACCTACACTCTAATATTGACCAAAGCACAATTGCCTTAGCAATAACAAGTCTTCCTGTGTCTATTCCAGACATGATATCATTGCTAAAAGTTAGTTTGGCTGATGTGGAAAGGAAGACGTGGGTCGTAGGCACATGATAGTTGTTGATGTAACGGACCGCGTTGTTTCAATCTACATTTTCGAGAGCCCATACAAACTGACTGACGTGACGTCGATGTAATATGCTAGATACACAATATATCTTTAATTTTTAACTAATAATTTATGATATTGTTGTGATAGTAATGAAAGGGTTGAATCACAAGTTATTGTTGATGAAACTAGATTTTCCCGCGGCACCGCCCGCGTATATACAGTATCCCACGGGGACACTCTATTTTTCGGGATAATATGTATCCCAGAGCTAAAACTACTTCTATACCAATGTGGGAAGAGTGGATGCCGAAAGGGAGATCTGCGACCGAGCGAGGTGGTATGCTCGGTCAGGCCGAGGCCCGCGTGTATGAATTTCAGATGTTGTATATATACCGCCGATCTTAGAAAACTTCGATAGCGCGATTCAGGATTGTGGCGCTTATTGTTCCGCCACACCAAATTTAATCAAAGGCCGCTCCGTAGTTTTTGAGTGAAAGAGTAATAAACATCTATCGATCCATCCATACGTCCATCCATCCTCACTAACTTTCACATTTATAATAATTGTAGTAGGATTGGACAAACCATAAATATCATAAATACTCTTGAATGCAGAGGTTCAGATTATTATGATAGTTCGTGCTATGTTGGTTAGATTTCAAAACTTTTTGCGATTATATCTGCAAGAACAATTTGGATAGTTTTTACTTAGCCGCTTTTAAATTTAATAGCTCTAAATAATAACTCCCTTAATAATAAAAATATTTATACAGTGGATAAGCAATACAACGTTTTGTCCTTGTCTGTCAAGTGTCAAGTGACTTTTCCAACATACATATAAGACGAGGACAAAACATTGTATAACTTAACCATTGTATAAATATGGTTTAGTAGTATAAGTTCATATTATAATATATTTTAATTGCATAGCACTTACACTCGAATCTATTATATAGGCGGCCATACTTATTACTCACAATTATTAATCACAACGCACACGTGATTTATCTATATTTTATTATCAACGATGTGAAATTATGTTTCATGAATTGGTAGCAATAAAAAGTAGTTACGCTAGCGTTGGGATTAATTTATAGTCGCACTCGAAATTAATATCGATTTTTACCATTAGCTTTATGAACAAGCTGGTTTTGTAATGTAACCGTATGACGCAGAAACGAAAATGAAAGAATTTTGTAACACGTTTGTATCGTGCTCAAAAAAGTTCGACACTTGAATGCGGAGTTGCATCATGGAGGATAAAGTCAAAAGCAAAAAAATATATTCAACGTTGGTATTTTTATACACTTTCTGAACGTCGGTCTACAATATACATGATGCCTACCACTATGCCTGCTACATTCCACCACTGCCAAAATCATCACCCTTCCTTTTGGCTTCGCTGTAGTCGGGTAAACAGGATACCTACCTTTCTATCGTAAAACGCACAACCATCAACTCTCCCATTTGTTGTGGCAACTTATACAATAGTCACAAATTATCCAATTTGTACGGCACAGTTGCGTCAGGCGCGAGACGGGGCAAACTTCTTAACCCCTATTACTGGACTCCGCTTCCTACTTGCCTCTATTTATTATAATAAAGACATTTTGGGCGTTCAATGTTTATATGAGGTCTCGTAAGTGCGTATTGTATTGTCAGATTGGGCTACTTGATGGTCTATGTGTAAAGATGGCCGGCAGGATTATAATGGCCAGTGGCCAAATATTATGTATTAAAAAGTTACTCTTATAGTATAAGTTCTAACAATTACATTATTTGATTATTTGTCCTACTACTATTGTAAATGGGAAAATTTTGTGAGGATGGATGGATAGATGGATGTTTGTTACTCTTTCACACAAAAACCGCTGAACGGATTTCTCTGGATTAAGTTTGGTATGGTAGTAGTTTAGGCTCTGGATTAAAACATAGTCTACTTTTTACCCCGATAAAGTAGAGTATTCCCGTGGGATACTATATTTACGCGGGAAAAAGTTAGTTATTTGATAAATAAGCTATTCGTAACAAGTGTGCTATTCTACGCATTTCTACTCGAAAACTGTCAAAATTTATGAACTGTCAAATTTTATGATATTCTAAATTAAACAAAGCATTTTAGACCTACCTGCAGGTGCCTGCAGTGCTATACAAAAAGTATGTTTCTCTTAGGTCTCAAGTCAGGTAGGAAAATAAAGTAATATACTCTCCTCCTCCTCCTCTTGCCTCATTTAACTTTCGAGCGTTGCGTCCATTGCAGACGATTTATGGCGTTTGATGGTCTGGGGGACAGCTCTCTTACGCCAGAAATTAATAATCAATCTTAATAACATTTTAGCTATCTGAGATCAAGATTTCAATACATTTCAACGATCCTAGGATTAACGTCACGTCAATTTTTCTTTGAGATTCTAGTCTTATATCGTATATATATATCGTAGTATAGATTGAAGTCAATCTAAGATTTTAGATACCTACGTTATTCATTTCAGGCGTTAGTAGACAGTTTAAGCACAATGGAAAATATATTTCTATTGTGGTATGAGCCTATATGCATAAATACTTAAATAAGGCCTGTATATTTTGTGCACGTCACCTTTGAAACATATAGTGTATGTTGAAGTCCTATCTAATGCTAACTTTAAGAAGAGAAGAAGAAAAGAACAGAAATTAGAATCTGAAATCTAAATCATATTATTAACGTCATCAGTACTTACCTTACTTACTAGTAGTATTACTGCAGGCTTAGCATGCGCACCCTAGAATAGACAAAATGATAGATTGAAAAACATTATACCATTCGGAGCAAAATAGTTCTTATTGTAAGGCAACAAGGTCGATGCATCATTGTTATGAGAAACAACATTTCTTTTCTTCCCGAGCATGAGCTCACAAAATGGCCTCTTTTGACAGCTAAAGTAGTAACGTTTTCTTAATTCAATGTCAAATAGTCTTACGATAATGTCCACTACTCCACATCATGGCGGTCCAAGACAAATAGTTTCTTTACGTTCAGTTATTTACTTGAATATTTGATAATTTTTGACAGAAGATTTCCCGGCAGCCTTTTTAAAAATATGGCTATTTAGAAATGTTGTTTTCTATTGACGACCTTGTTACCATGGATTAAGATTAATTTTGCAACGAACTGTTTTGCATAGAATATTTCTACTTTAAAATTATTTCTTCGGATCGCCATGCTAAGCCCGCTTCTATGTTTTCTTTTCCACCTTTATGTAAAAGATGGCCCCGCGCGGGTTTCTTACGCGGGTTTTTTCTCGCCGGGCTAGTTCCCGAACCGGTGGTAGGCATCACGTATACCGACGTTCAGAAAGTGTATAATAATACCAACTTTGAATAAAAAAATTTGAATTTGACTTGCTTTTTAGTCATATATTTTCCAAATATTATTCACTTAAAATAAAAATAGCCTTTATTCTCTACTACCATTTATACATGCCAAGCTTAATATTCATAAGTACATTATTGTTTAAAAATTTAAAATTATTTTGAGAAGTAGTCGCCTCTACGGCGGAGGCCTCTCCTAAATCCTACCAGAAATCTCAATCTCACGCCATTCGTATACATAAGGGTCCACATCTCTAGTTAAATTAGAAAAATAAAAAAAACCCGACTGTAAAAAAAACCTAATGTATCTAAGATACCTAACGCACTAAAAAGACTGAAACTAGACTGTAAAATCACAGTAGTAAAACCTAATTCAACCTCTATTTTATCGTACGAAAATAAATGGGTCCCACTTGCTAACAAACACCATGACAATTATTTCACTTCACATAATCTTCAACCCATAGTGTAATCTGTTAAACTAAAATAGGGGTTGAATTAGGTTTTAGTACTGTGATTTTACAGTCTAGTACTAGTCCCTGTCTTTTTAGTGCGTTAGGTATCTTAGGTATATTAGGTTTTTTTTACAGTTGGGTTTTTTTATTTTTCTAATTATTTATTTTATTTTAGACTTTTTAGTGTTCTGTCCGGCACATTTCTATGAACTAGAGTGTGTTCTATTATGACTTTTGTAAATTTGACAAAATTTATTATTATTATAGCGTGTGAAACAAAATAAAAATGAAAATTATAATTGACGTAAGCGGTTCAATTCCTCAAGAGAGTTTTGGTCGTGTGGTTGATGTAGCAATTTTCTAGGATCTAGCGAACTAACCCCTAGACTAGACCTGAAAGTGATCTGACTCTGCTCAAAGCCACGTACGCCTGACCTCTCGCGAAAATATTACTGCCTAAATCAACAACAGCTTGGTCTAAAGTTGTGCCCTGCAATTTATGAACTGTTACCGCCCAGCTCAAAATTAATGGAAGCATACATCGCTCGTCATCTTTCCTTTACCACGCAAAGCATCAAGTAGTGCACGGCTCTATACGAACACCAATGCCTGGTAAATTGCCAGTTATACTAGAATCATCAAACTAGAAATACAGCTTGAGGCAGTTCTCCTACTTCCAGCTGGTCTCTGCGTCATCTAGCAGTGAGTAGCGGAATAAAAAATTTAAAACTGATTTGGTGACCGTCGTAAATACAAAATATGATTAACTATACCGGGTATAACAAAAATGCGCAATAGGGTCCAACATTTTTATATATTTAAAGCTAGTACGACTTTTTGAATCCATTGATTACAAATTGAATGTGGGAACGTGGGAATAAAGGAATTTACATACATACATACAAGATACGCGCGAAAAACATAACCCTTCCTGACAGTCTGGTAAAAAGTATATTTACATTTTATATGGTCTTCCTTTTTGCCTTTCTCTCTCTCTGTAGGTACCCATTCTGTTACGCGTTTGGTACATTTATTGTCGCTCATACTGCATAATATGTGTTATTACTTACATAACATTATTGATGATGATTGATGATCATTACCAAAGCAACCACAAGATAATCCTGCGTGGTGAATGGCTGATTATACCCGAATGTCCTGCGGGGAGGGGTTAATGTACGATAAGCCAGTTGAGGTTTCTAATCGGTTTTATATCAATATTATTCAAATATGATCTTAGTTTAGGTCACCATTATTTTGTCAACGGATAGACGAATTTAGAGTGAACCGTTAGTTATCCGACTACATATTTTGATGTAGCAGACAGCAGTAGCCTAAGTGTCAATTTCACCAACGCCTGTTAAAATTAATCGTTGATTAAATATCATGTTACTCTCTGGTTCCTAGTATTAATGAAAGTGAAAGTATGATATTTAGACGAACGATTAACACTACCAGGCGTTGGTATTTAACGAGCGATTAACACTACCACATTGGGACATAAGACATAAGGTAAGAGTTGTTCGGACTTTTGCTGGAATAGCATTATTATATTCCGGAAAAAGCGGTATATTTTTAATTTTCCGCTTTCGTATAATTAAATCGCGCATACTAAGTAGTATAAGAGCTCGCTCGTTCTGCATAAAAGTTGTTCGATGAATGTTCTAGAAAGTTTACCTGGTAAAATATTTCGTGCGACTTGTCGTCAAAAAATCCAGATTGATCTGTGGGCCAGCAGGAACATTTGACAGCGGCGTAAACGTAATGTTATCGAATGAAACTGGTGTGGGCGCTGTCATGATTTTGACACTACATTATATTGAACTACTTTTCTACGCTACGTAATTGCCTCTAAAACGTGTAACTTTTTATAAGGCTTTTTGTGGCATAATTAATATGTTGTATCCTATATTCAGTCGATAAATAGGCTCCTTTGTGTTCGGCCAGTCACCTGCGAAGGTCGCTCGATGTGAGTAGAATATTTGTGTACCTATAACGAAGCTCCAACTGATTTTTTTGTCTATTACACCTTATGATCGAACGCTTTTGGCATTTTACGTGCGAGTATAAACGAAGGCTACTGTCTTTATTAGGTAGGATTATAATTATATAGGATAATAGGAAAATTAGGATCTTTTCGAAATTCCAGGATTATTGCAAAGAGCAGGATTATTTGATTCTGAAATAAAATTTCGGCGTCTTCCCAACAAATATTGGAAACTTGAGTACTGATTGGCTGTTGCGATGAGTATCATTCGATAACGTTACGTTTACGCAGCTGTCAATTGTTCCGGCGAGGCACCCGGGTAGTTACAATACGCTTCGAGAACAAGCGTGCGGTATCTATCGTGCGGTTTACATACTACAAGAGCACCTCCTTCTGAAATATGAATGCTAAAAATCCTTTAAAAGGTAGCAACATAATGAAAACTTGGTAAATGTAACCCCAAGCTGTTGATTTGCTAATTTAATTTAAAAGCACTTTTTTCCATCATATAATATCATGTAATTAGTACATTTTTTTAAAAGAAAAAAAAAAAGGTTTGTTTATTATGTTCCCTTTAGTTGTCGATTCAGCTTCAGCGAAGCCATGTCGGCGCGACCTACATCCAGAACTTTTAGAAGCCCTACCCATGATCCTACTTATTTCGTATATTACTATGGCGATCGGCATAATACGTGATGGATATATGCGCTTGATGCGATAAACTGAAGCATGGAACAAAGGATGTATTAGAATATTGTTAATAGATGTACGTATGTTTGTTACCAAATCATTGAAGGGAAAAACTTTCTGAATGTTTAAGTTTAACGCGTAGCACAAGTCTTCAGATAAAAAATTACCTCAAATAAAAAAACAATCATAAAAATCGGATCACTCAGTCGAAAGTTCTGAGGTAACAAACAAAAAAACAGTCGAATTGAGAACTTCCTCCTTATTTGAAGTCGGTTAAAAACTGGCAACCGTCTTTAAATGCATCGGTTCTACCGTCTACGTTAGACTAAAGTTACGTCCCACTTATACCAAAATGTTTTCAATTGCAGATTAGACATCAGCTATTCTGTGCAATAGAGTCAGCACGAAAAAAAAATAATGCTTTTATCAGATGCAACTCTGCGATTGTGACATCATCAGATTCAAAGGAAACAAACGCGTTGCTCTACTGATTACACAGCTGCTGAATGTTCTTATTTCATAATATACAAACATACACGTTGCTTAGTACCAAGACTACCAAGGTAGTAATTGTATTTTGTCCCTTATCAAAATACCTTGGGCTTATTACTGAAAAATTAGTTCATAATGTTTTTTAAATATCGAATCATATTTATTCATAATTCATAATCACTGCCGTTTACTGTACAGTAAGTTGATTAATTTACCATAGAGCACTCATGAGTAGAGACAAGTGAATTATAATTTCAAGTAAATGTAGTTAAAATAAATTAATAATACGCAAAAAATAGGATGCTGCGTTGGAAATTGGAACCGGAAATAATAAAAAACAGGATTACAATAAAACAATATTTGCGTGACAATTGTTCACAATGACTTTTGTTGTCGACTGTACACGGTAATTTTTCGCTATTTAAGTATTATGTTTATGCACCCTGTCAATCTCTGCCTACACAAAACCAGTTTGGTGTCCCACTTTCGTTGGGTCAAAAGCCAAAATGTTGCAGAAATTTATTTAAAACAGGTCCTGGAAAACAAAAGACAGCTCCTCTCGAGCTATGTATGTGCAGGATTAGACGCCATGCAAATAGCTAGTGTACAAAATTAACGGAATAATTGGTGTCTATATCTATTGTAGAGAAAAAAGGTTGAGCGCAATTGACCAATGCTCATCGAGCCATTATGTGCTCCCAAAAATACCTCGAGGCCAAAATGCCTCTCCAAAAGTAGGTACTATTTATATGATTTTATTTTACATTTATAATTGTAAAATAAAAACATGTAAATAGTACCTACTTGACCCAATGGCCAACAGCATTTGAGCCATTTGTGGCTGCGCGTGTATGTTTGTATATTATGAAATAAGAACAGAAAAAATAAGAAATTCAGCAGCTGTGTAGTCAGTAGAGCAACGCGTTTGTTTCCTTTGAATCGGATGATGTCACAATCGCAGAGCTGCATCTGATGAAAGCATTCCTTTTTTTTCGTGCTGACTCTATTGCACAGAATAGCTGATGTTCTAATCTGCAATTGAAAACATTTTGGTATAAGTGGGACGTAACTTTAGTCTAACGTAGACGGTTGAACCGATGCATTTAAATGTGGTTGCCAGTTTATAACCGGCTTCATAAAAGGAGGAGATTCTCTATCGACTGTTTTTTTATGTTTGTTACCTCAGAACTTTCGACTGAGTGATCCGATTTTGATGATTGTTTCTTTATTTGAATGCTCATGCATCTAAATGTTTATAGTGTATTAATTATATTTTAGTACGTGAATCTAATCAAAGCAAAGTCCAAAGATAATTTCAGATTGTCTACCACCAAGAAGGTAACCAACAATTTAAAAAAATTCAAATTACATTCTTCAAGTTTTAATGCCGGAAAAAGCTGTCCTCTATTCCTAAATAACATCAATAACTAATCCACGTATCAATAGCATTTCCTAAAGATATGGTTAATTTATTTTACCGTATATTTACGATTTACACATAAAACATGTACAGTCGCGGAGAACTGCATTGTACAACTTTCGGACCTTATTGTCATAGTGATAAGGTTGTAATGTTGTACATCGGGTTTGTCGGCGAGTGTACCATATAACCGTTAGCTATCCGTACTTTATCAGCTGATAGTGTTATCGTTTTCGGCCCTCGAAATGTTTACTCAATACCTTTCAAATCTCATTTTGCTTAGTCAACGACGATTACTAGGAATTTGAAAACTTAAGGGCGTCACAGACGGCGAAGATACAAAGGCCAGTATTAATAAACCGTAAAAATGTAATACTTAATAATATAAATACCAAAAAAAGTTTAGTCTGTATTTTTTATATTGAAAAAAAAAACAGTTTTTCATTAATTTTCACGTAGACATTAATATTTATTATTCTCTAACATATCCAAATTTTTATAACAACTACGCAAAACGGAATGCGGATCATTGCCATTCGAAAAAAGTTATTTTTCTTATTATTCTTTAAAATAGCTCCTTAGTTATTCGCCAATGTCAGTGTGTTGACGAAAACTCTGCCTTATGAGTGGGTTTTATGAATAAAATTAACAAAAAACAAGGGCACGGTGTCCTGTTGAATAATCTAAAACCTAGAACAAACACAAACATTTAGGGTTAGTACCACAGTTTTATTTTGTTAGTAAGAATATTATATTATGTACATAAAGTTTCAATAAAAGGAGTATTTACAAAACACCACAGATTTATGGTCGATAGGGTCGAGGAATTGTAGGAGAGAGGGTCATTTAATGAGAATTGATTTTTGGACTTCGAAAAAAGTTCTGCTGTCAAGTGTCAAATCAAGTCACTTTTGTTTTGACTTTTATTTTTGGTATTGAGTGCTTTTAATATAAATCAAATAGGTAATTCGTTTAATGTAAATAAATAAATAAAATCGAAAATATTTCTATAAATGCTCGACACTGGCAGAATGGTGCAAAACATTTGCAACCGCGATTGCCAAAAAGAAGGAGAAGTATTAACAAGCGGAGAATATAATAAAAATGAAAGGAAAAATAATTTTCGGGCGATCTGAGGTCGGGAAGGGGAAGGGGGCGAGTTTAAGGGTAAAAAACGGCTTATCTCGATTCTCGGCAAAACTACTAGTCCTATGGAAAAAGGTCAAATGGCATAGTTGTAGGTAATAAAAAGATCTACAACTTTTGTATTTACACTTTTTTCACATAACCTCAAAATTTATGTGAAAAATTAAAAAACCCAAGTTTTTGGTTTTTTATTTTTATCTTTTACAATTTATTTTTTTTACGAAATTAGGTGAAAACTTACCTTTTCATGTCAAAATTACAGCTTGAATAACGAGTCTCCTTTATTAATAAATACGTTCGCACTCACTTGATACGCCGTACCTACAGCTGTACTTAAGTACGATCTAATAATTAAAACAACATCATAAGTACTTTCATGAGAATTGTCTTTGAGCACGCTTTATTAATACGGGCCTAAATATCTCTTTAGCCTTTAGGCTGGGTCCATAATGTTATGATCCAGAATCCGGCAGGGCCGGGAAAATTCAGCGCACTGAAAATAGAACTCTGCGCTAATATAATAGAGGTGAAAACCGAACACACAAGTATTGAGTCAAATGTCTATGTCATATATATCACAGCTCGACACTTGCGTGTTCGATTTTCAGCTCTATAGTCCCAGCCTTAGATGAGTGTAAAGATGGGACCGCACTAGGCGGCAGCGGAGCCACTCGACGCGTCCTTACTAGTAATACCGCAATGGAGTGCCGCGTCGCGTAGTTCCGCTGCCGCCTAGTGCGTTATATTTCATACAAATAATATTTGGCCGTGTCGCGACGCGTAGTTCCGCTGCCGCGTAGTTACGTCTAGTCCCACCATATATATCTTAGTTTTATAAAAATAACATGAAAACTGTTGTTAACCAGAGACAATGTTTAAAGGTATTTCATGTGAATTTTACCAATCATTCTGTCTTATTTAAACAATTATTGAAACGAATATTTATTCGTATACATAACACAATTTGCTGCGGTCGGTTGTTCAAGGAACGAATACTCGTAGTAGTAGGAACTAAGAAGTAGGAGGTTTGCAAATAATAAATCTCCCTTTCTCCCGAGAATCCAGATCCACAGACAGAATACCGAGGGATTCTGTAAATGGTCCCGTATTTTCTTTTTAGTCACGAAACCCTAAAAACTAAACTAGACTCGCCCTGTATTTATGTTGTAGTTTTTTTTCTATGGACGCTCAACAACAGGTTAATCTTGTGCCTCTTGATAAGTTCTCGAAGAACATGTGTTACAGGTACCAAACATATTATAATAATTATTTTAGATTTAATACTTTTATAGTATACATATATTTAACATTTTTAATATTATATAATACACATCCATGTCACAGAAACCTTTTTTTTTGTGCCCTGGCGGTATTCGAACCCGCCCGCGACCACCAACTTGAGCGTCAACGCGCTAACCACTGAGCTATAGAGACCCTATTATAAACAAACAGGGCCTGGTGTTTCACACCGCTACCACTGCAGGAGTAATCGTAACTGGTCGTAATTTTATTTTAACTATCCCGTAAACAACAGCCGCCCGTAAACCCGCCGCGCGCCGTGAACGTAACGTATACGGGACGCGTGACGTAAATCATACATCGTAATTGCCCCTGATATAATATATATCAATGAATTCAAAACTAAGGATGGGCTATGCTGTGAATTATGACATATATTCGTCAGAAAGAATCTTCATACAAGAAGTTGCGCCATCTTGATTACAAAAGATTTTGTCAGATAATGCGGACGGATAAATGATTAGATACTGCGGAAAGCGAAAGTCAGAATATCAAGATGACAAATGTCAAACCTCAACTGCCCTAAACAACCCCAAATTGGGGCAGTTTAAGTGTAGACACTTTATGCCCTCGACATGCCTCATCTATAATAATATCGTTATGTCGTCTACGGTTGCGATAAATTACGTTCATATATTTATATACCAAACGTTCAGTGAACAGCTGACGCATGTTTAGATTGTTTATCCATCTCTACACTAATATTTTATATTGTGTTGAACTTGTAAATGAAGCTTTAGTTTTGAAGTGTTTAACGATTTTTATGTGCAGTTTTATTTAAATAGCTACTTCTAGTTTACCGCTGTTAAGATCTTGTAGATTTTAATAATTCAATATTTACTTTGTTAAATTTATTTATTTATACACTTTCTGCACAATGTACAATGGCGGACTTAATGCCGGAGGGCATTTTCTACCAGTCAACCATAGGGTGGTGACAGTCAAAATACCAAGGTGTTTTCCATCTAGAAAAATTAAATCTTATTTTATAAATAATCTATACTTCTATACAAATACAATAAAGAGGAATGGTTCGTTTGTTTGTATGTTTGTTGTCAATGCAAACATTGAATATATAATATATAATGCTCCGAAAGTAGGTACTGGACCTATTTTGATGAATTTTGGCAGATATGTAGAATAGACCACGGGGACGAACACAGGCTACTTTTTACTGTGGCAAAATGTACGGTTCCGTCGAAATTTCCTGTTGCGTGCACGAAGTCGCGGGCAATATCTAGTTTGAAATAAAAAAGTTCCTAGCCCTAATTAATGGCAGGTTATGGCAACGTAGATATGGTGCAGCTTTAATATTATGACGTTTCTTAACTACTGAAGTAAATGCGGATACTAATAATATTTTAACAGGAATTGGACGTTTACACATATTTTCAAACTTGCAATCTGTTAACATCACTACAAAAAATTTGCAAAATTGAAGCAAAATTAAATGTGGTGTGTCTGTTTACCATAAAACTATAATTAGCGCGATGATTATCATAGAACATAATATAGACTATGCCATTATAGTATGTATACTGTATAGTGCATACACAATGGCCGATCGGCGTTGTGACTTATGACCGGAAACTGCCAGGAAACCGTATGTCCGTCACCGCGCGTGTCGCAGGACTTGCTAGCAGAGTAATTGGAAATGTCTGATTTATTGCCATTTTGGCCGTCAAATACTGCGCATGCGCAGGCTAGGCCGATTATGATGAAAGGACTCTGGCGAATCCTGCCTGATTTTCCGACCAAGTTTCGGAATACGTGGTTTAATAGTACTTAAAAGTTATTCTATAAAAAAAAATGTTATATTCTTTTATAAAATCTTTTTCTATAGTTCAGCAATTAATTTAGTACAAATGTTATGAAAAAAAAATGTTACTTGGGGTGTGAAATAGATCTCTGTACCATTTATACGTATACTAAAGAAAAATAATTAATTATTGTTTTTAGTTTTCGTAACATGAAAGCAACATACGAGGGCTGATTGATAAGTTTCCGAAACGACAAAGAAAAACTTCAAAAATCTATTTAAAATAAATTTATTTCTCAACGTAGTTTCCTTCTACCTCGATGCATTTAGTCCAGCGCTTCTCCAATGCCGTTACACCAGTTTGATAAAATGTTTTCTCCAACCCCACAAAATACTCGTCCACGGCAACAATGACTTCTTCATTTGATGAAAATCTCTGGCCACCTAACCATTTCTTCAGGTTTGGGAATAAGTGGAAGTCGCACGGGGCCAGATCCGGGGAATAGGGTGGATGCGGTAGCAATTCGAACCTCAATTCATGGAGTTTGGCGACTGCAACCATTGACGTGTGTGCAGGTGCGTTGTCATGGTGGAACAAAATTTTTTTCTTGGCCAAATGTGGTCGTTTCTTCTGGATTTCTTCACATAATTTTTGCAGCAAGCTTGCGTAGTACTCTCCATTTATTGTTTTTCCTTTTTGCAGATAATCCACTAAAATAATCCCTCGAGCATCCCAAAAAACAGTCGCCATCACTTTGCCGGCCGACAAAACCGTTTTTGCTTTCTTCGGCGCAGGTTTTCCGCTCTCAGTCCACTGCTTATATTGTTATTTTGTCTCGGGAGTATAATGATGTATCCAGGTTTCATCGACTGTTACATAACGCCGCAAAAACTCATTAGGATCTCGGTTAAACAGCGCCAAACACTCCGATGAATCGTCCACTCGACGTTGCTTTTGGTCTACAGTGAGCAAACGCGGCACCCATCGAGCGCAAAGCTTTTTCATTCCCAAATGTTGGTGCAAAATATTAAAAACGCGTTCAGATGAAATGCTCACCATCTCTGCTATCTGTCGCAACTTTAAGCGCCGATCATTCAATACAATTTTGTGAATTTTTTTGATCATGTCCGGATTCGTGACTTCATTTGGACGGCCAGACCTGTCTTTCTTCGCAGCTCTTGTCTTCCACGTTTAAAATCAGTTACCCAGGTGTGAATTGTACTCAATGCAGGAGCAGAATTACCTAAAACACTGTCTAGCTTGGTTTTAATCTGGGTTGCTGTTTTCTCTTTTAAAACGTAAAACTTTATCACCGCACGAATTTCGTTTCTTTCCATTGTTAAGAAAATTTACCACAGAGAAAGTTCTACGTCCTCTCAAACAAATTCCATCAGTTCGATTAAATTCAAATTTGGCGTTCTATTTTCAAAAAGATGCCAGAATATAATGTAATATTCATTTTTTGCGTATCATTTTTTTAAGTTCGTCGTTTCGGCCAGTTATCAATCAGCCCAGGTATATCATTTATCTGTTATCATATTGCGTTTCCAAACAAACTAGTTATTAATTTCATTACGTAATTGACGCCACTAGGGCAATTTATTGAACACTAGATTAGGTTATATTTAATCAATTATCTTTTATCCGCCGAGTTTGATGTTAAAAAATAATAAGTACAACTTACAATAAATACTGTTTATGGCCACGTATTTTAATTACCAGACGGTAAATGTATGGCGATTTGCCGGTCTCCTTTACAAAATTAAAGGCTTTTGTTTGTGTCCATTTACGCAGAATTTCCAAGCTTATTAAGCTGAGTTTAAGCAACGAATTTTTAATGTAACATATGTAAAATATGTAAAATTTCGTAATGCCTATGTGCTCCATATCGTTATGCGCTCCTAATAGCTATTCTTGATAATGTAGCGCCATGTCGCCTTTCGTTTCGGTACGAATTAATCCTTATTGCGACAACATACGCTAACACTGGAACATTATTGCGAGTTTTTGGGCTTGAGGCTAAACCGAATTTTCTCCGAATCGTATGCATGTAACAGACGCATTATACAACGCCGGCGCTAATTAGCATTTACCATAGTCGCTAATAGAAGTAATAGAATGATTCAACGCTACGGCACCATACCTTATATGCGATAATTGTATAACTCGCTGTGTTGACTGTTTCATACACAACCAGTGAGGGCTTAATCAGTAGAATAGATTTGAACTTGGTAAGATTGTCACTATATTTGGGTTACATGTAGAGTTGTTTTTACCCGACTGCGGCGAAACGAAGGAAGGGTAATGTAGTATGTATATATATTGTGTGTATGTATGTTAGTTCCACCGTAGCGCCTAAACTACTGGTCATATTTTAATAATTAATCAATCATAATTGTATGTCAATAGATTCGTAATATTAACCCGGCTAGTATAGGCTGTAATATAATACACGTAGTCGGGTTATAGTTTTTTATAAAAATTGTAGTTATTACTAGAGCAAGTCTTCAAAGATCTTTTGGACTTGTAGAGTTTGTAGAGAGTAGTTAAATTCCCGAAAGTAGAGATCATAGCCTGAGCCTAAGAGTCGCCTCATACTGAGATGCGACATTTTAAGATGTGCAAGTGCCGATAAAGTGATACAAAATTTTACGTCACTCACTACACAAGAAGACACCTTTTTTTTTAAATCTAATATTTAATAAGGGCTTTTGTCTATAAGACATGACAACCCCATCGTATCCACCGTAAAGAAATTCACTCATAAACTTCAATCGCCAAAGAATACACCCGATACACGTTTCATTGTAACAGCAGCGCCGCGCCGCGTGGTGCAGCTCGAAAATTCGAACTTAAAATATTATCTACTATTTTGAATCGCTACCTTAAAATGCCGCGCCACGTCGCGTCTCGGTGTCAACTGACGCTTAGTAGAGATTATCAACTACTTTAAAACTCGTCTAAAGGATGTGTGATTTTGACATTTGAAAGCGCGATTCATTTTCTTAGGAGAATGAATATTCGATGAAAAATATCTAGTAAATCATAATTCACAAAACTATTTATGTATTAAAATACTTGTTATCGTTTAGTATCGCAGTTTGTCACAGTGCCATAGAAACGATGATGCCAGTGATAAGCTTCACTGATAACTACAGGCTACAGGTATATGGACTCCATCCGCGTTGTTGTATGCCTAGTACCTACTACAATAATAACTCTTGATTTTGATGCTCTTATTCACATAACAAAACTGAAAGATTTAATTACTTTATTTTTTTAGGGTATCCGTAGAATCCGTAGTACTCAAGGAACCCGGGTAGTATATATTTATGCTCTGTACGGCCGTCTGTCTGTCTGTCCGCTCTTCTAGCATACCTACTAATGAATAACTCTGTTTTTGATGCTCTTATTCACATTATAAAACTGAAAGATTTAATTTCTTTAATTTTTTAAGGGTTTTTAGGGTTCCGTAGAATCCGTAGTACTCAAGGAACCCTTATACTTTTTCTCTGTCCGTCCGTCTGTCTGTCCGCTCTTCTAGCTTCTTTAATTATGAATATAAAAGAATGAAATTGTTATTGTGTAAACATTTCTGTTTTGCCATCATAAAATAATAATATTTTTATAATTTAGGGGTGGCTCTCCATACATGTGAAGTATGTATGGAGGGAATGAGAAATATTTATCCATTCTACCCCATTGTGTGTAGGTAGGTATACGAATAGGTATTTTTAAATGAAATCAAGGTTTTATACATGATTTTTTATAAAATCAACAATTTTAGGTCTCGGAGAAAATCAGTCGGTTTATTACTGGCAAGGAATATTGATTATGTTGAAAAAATCGCCTAGTAGAAAAATTCACCTGTAGACGTCACAGATGGCGAAAAGATATTGTAATGAATTAATATAAGCTGTGAATTGTGATTCATCTGTTGAAAACATAATAAATAAATAATTTAATCATATAGGTAGGTATATAAAATTGGATTGAATTTCCAATGTCTCGCTAAAACTTGAGAACGGCTGGACCGATTTGGATAATTTTGGTCTTGAAATGATTGTGGAAGTTCAGGGAAGGCTTAAACGGTGAGAAATATTGGAGGGGTAGTTATTTATTTATTCCAGTTCATAGTTAAGACAGAACAAGATGTGTCGGGACAACTAGTCATACATAATTACCAATGTAAATTTAAACCGGTTTAAGTTAATACAATGTTTTGCTATGATTACGTGTTATGACAAATTTTTCGCACTATATATTTTATGAATGAAGCTGCGCTTCGTTTGTACAACAGAAATCGTCAATGTAACATACAGCGTCACATAGCTACGATGACTCAACGCGAATGCTTCAAGGTTAGCTTCTATTGTGTATAAGGTTTGGAATATCTCATTTAAAAACCAACCAAGTGCGAGTCGGATCGCGCACCACGAGCTCCGTACAACACGGCAAAAAATATTTTTGTTGTATGGGAACCTCCGTAAATATTACACAGTTTTAGTAGATGTTATTAGCGGCAACATAAATGAATCATCTGTGAAAATTTCAACCGTCTAGCTACCAGGGTTCATGAGATACAGCCTGGCGACAGACAGACGGACGGACAGCGGAGTCCTAGTAAGGGGCTCCGATTTTACCCTTTTGGTACGTAACCCTAAAAAAAGGAATTTGCGAAGGTGCCAGAAGGTTTCCAAGAAAAGGACAGATAGTATCAAGCATCTCACTCTCGCACACTACATCTATCAATTTGTAGGTTGTGTCGTAACTGGCGCCGAACAAACGACTTTCTAATGGGCAAAGTAATTACTAATAACAATAAGAGGCATGCTCGGAAAATTCTTTCGATACTTGCGAGTGGTTTTTGTTTGTAAGATAAAAAACGAATGCCCATTGCCCGCTGAACACCACAACGATAAAAGTCCACAGTTCGGTCACAGTAGACGTATATCAATGTATACTAATATCTGTCAATGTATACTAATCTTGATACTAGACCGCCCGTATAAAAATATGCAACCTATGTAATCTAAAATCTAACCTAATTTAGTCTTTGGTCGTCGCGACTCGTGGACTAGTCGTGGGTAATTGTTCCATAGTAAAATTGCTAGCTAGTGTCCTTTAAGCTTAATTTAAGAAGCGCTTGAGCGCCTACTTGAGGATGATGATAATTATTTTTAACTTCGTTTATTCCACTGTGATGACGAATTGTGGATCAGTAGTAGTGATATGTACAGTAAGGCCGGATCGAGTTACAAAGGTTGCTCCTAGAATTTCCACCTCCTATAGTATTGATCGCATTGTGAATATTATGCTAGAATCTAAAGGACGTACAGTGAAAACCTTTTATAATATCATTGAAGGGACCGATAAATTGTTGCCATAATGACCGATAGTCGTTAAAACCGGTATTAATATGTTCATCATACAGTCACCAAAATTTCAATGTGTTACCCGGTTCGTCGTTACGAAGGGTATATATTTTCAATTACATATTATGCTGCAATCTTGGCATTATCATGTCAATTCTACCCTTCAGTCTCAACTCAGCTATCTGCTGAACTCATAGACGTTTATATTATAGACGAAGCATGTTGAGGCAAAAAGTGTCTCCCAGCCACAATTTTGAGATTTTTGGGGCCATTTCGACATTTTAAGTACGGTGAAAACAAGATGGCGTAACTTTTTATTGTATGAATATTTGTTCTGTCAAATGTACGTCATAGCCTATCTTTAGTTTTGAAATCTTTGGCTGAACTGCCAAACGTTACTTAAAGATGGGTTTGAAGAGTCTCTTACGGCCGAATACTGAAACGCTAATCAAAGTTAAGAGCCCTCCTATTCGCAGGCTGTCGCTGTCTCTGTCTCTGCTAGCCGAAACGACAAGGACAGCATGTGACTTGAGCGTCACTTAATTTAACTATCGTTTCAGTATTCGACGGTTAATTTAAGTAGCGTTTGAGTATTTGGCCGTAGTATCTTCTTAAACCGGACGAAGCACGAAGGGTAAAAAATACAACGTTTGTTGTATGGATGCCCCACCGAGATATTTATTTATTCTGTTTTAGTATAGTTTGCTATTACAGCGCGGCGGCAACAGAAATAGATCATCTGTGAAAATTTCAATCTACACGGACAGTCTTATTAATAGGGTCCCGGTTTTACCCTTTAGGCACGGAACCCTAACAGGTACGTTAAAATGTCGGCTTTCCAAATAGAAAAGGTAATATGCAAGTAATATGGCGACATCTCCTCCGTCTCGACTTCAAGAGATCTTTAAATTCGACCTCATAAAAATCTAAATTATAACATCCTGTTCTTGTTTCGTATCGCAAATTTGCCGTTAGGGTCAAGTTACACCGAAATGAAATGATACGCGACATGGCGCTGCATAAGATAGCTATTCAAAGTTAAACCTTACTCATTACACAAGAAGATATTACACGTTTCATTGTATGAGTTCGAATGTCAGGTTGAACCGCGCTACACATCGCACGTGCAGTGTACGGCTGATGTCACATGAAGCGTGTACCTTTTTGTGTAGTGACTAGTTAATTAAGTTCAATTTGAATAGCTATCTTAAAAATGCAGCGCTGCGTAGCATCGCGTATCGTCGCGGTGCGAACTGACCCTTATACAGTGAAAGTGTAAATCGATCCGACTATTACGTATCACAGGACGCCAGCTCTCGTGTAGCGGAACCAGCATTGTGGAGATAAAAAAATATGTTTTATCTATCACAATGTTTCGCAAACATCGTTCCGCCATGGCCCGGTAATTTTCACACTGTCTCTTTGTGGCCCATTATTAAAGTTAAGCGAATGTTGCGACCCGGTATTTAACTTTGATGGTCCGGTACCGGGTCGCAACCCGGCAGTTTGGAAACACTGATCTTATCATATTATATTATGTCATTTTAATTAATATTTACACCGGAAGTACGCACTACCATTGACTAAAACGTGAATAAAACGTATAACGCTTTATGAATATTCCGTTAGCCGTGAACCTGTGACTAAAACAGTACAGTGAAATTACTTTCTTAATTTCCCTCGGCAATCATCGTTTTACTATGGAAATGATAGACGACGTATGAAAAACGACGATTCCCGAATGAATTAAGATTTATGAACGTGGTCGTACTGTCTGTTCATTTTTGTTTTAATGTGATGTTTGACCTTTTATGCGTTTGATCAGATTAGTGATGCGCCTCGAATAGGATTTTGTCATTCGAGTCGCTCGAGCGTCATACTCGAGTTTTCGAGTCACTCGAGTAAGTCTCACTCGAGTTGCAAGTTATTTTTCTTTAACAAACATTCAAATAAAAGCTAAAATAAATATGTACCTTAGGGACAACAGAATGTCCGTGCGCCGCGCCGAGTAGTTTTTTTTTTTTTTTTCATAACTTGCCATAGAGGCTCGAGTAAGATTTTTTTCAATCGAATACGAGTTTGACAAGTTTACTCGAGTGACGCATAACTAGATCAGATAGAGCTTACAGATTTAATTTTTAAATTACATTAACATTTACGCCATAATTCTATAGTTTCTCATTCACAAACCGCAAAGATTAGACTATCTTACTAAAAATAAAATTCTAAGTCTAATCGATGTTAAAAACAATCTGAAACTCATTTCATTATATTATGATTTAAACTCGCAATACGATACAGCGAAATACGGTTGGTGTGACGTCATTATTGCAATAGTACGCCGTACATTTTTCATAGTCAAAATTACGCGAAAAACAGATGGACGACATATTTTGTTTCCTGACAAATTTTAATCGCTTGAACCGTATAACTTTACTTTTAGGTGTAAGTTTGTCTATTCATGAACAATTAAATTTATTAAAATGTGATAATTTAACTGTACTTAACTAGTATTTGTTTGCGCCTATTTCGACGCTAGTTTATTTAATACTAGCTGTTGCCCGCGGCTCCCCGCGCGTACATATACTGGAATACTGTACTTTTTCGTATATCTGATCATATCAGAGAACTTACGTGTCTATGTTCTTGCAGAAGTAGATCAAATAGAGAATTGACTAAAAATGCCTCGCCTAAAGCTAGCCATACAAGTAAGGGTATACCTGACAGGTTTGCCTGCACAGTTATACCTGTCAGGTAAGCTTGGGCTGATACTTTATGGAAACCTGCTCAGTTGTGCAACATACACGCTCCAGTTCACCTGTGCAGGCATACCTGTTCGCACTGTCCGGTATACCGTTTCGTATATAGCTAGCATTAGCATGCTGGCGGCATGAGCAAGAAGTAGACAAGACACTTTCAACATTCAAAAGGAACCAAGGCTTTTTAGTGAGGAAAAGATGCTCCCATTTCCTTCAAAACTAACCTCATGTCTAGAGAACACTAGAGGGTGAATGTCCAAGAAAATTTATTTTGTTCAAGAAAATGACGGTAGGTTTTTTGAGCACTAAACGGAATTTTATCGTACGGCAGCTAATTGTTTACTTATAGTGCCCTTATCACTATATAAATAGGGCGTTATAAGTAAAAAATTGGCTGCCGGACGATCAAATTCCGTGTAGTGACTAGTGCTCAAAAAACCTACCGTCACCTGAACAAAACATTTTTTCACGGAGATTCACCCTAGAACCTCATCCTTACATTGAGGATACTCGCGCCCCAGTATTAGGACATTACAGTGCTTAATTTTTTCATAACATAGTTTTTGCCAAAGATTTCAAAACTAAAGATAGGCTATGACGTATATTTGACAGAACAAATCTTTATACAAAATAAATTCCGCCATCTAAAAACCATTTCACCATACCTCAAAAGTCAAAATGGCCCCAATATTTCCAATATTCCATTTAAGTGAGAACAGCTCTCACCTCAACATGCCTCGTCTAGAAACTCGCCTATGGTTTTTGCAATAACATAGCATTTCGTTACCCACTAGCAGGTACTCCTCATTACGGAATGATGTCACCCGCGAACAGCGGCGGCCCAGCTGATATAATGGCAGTGATATCATAGCTGTGGCTTGTGACCGCCTGTGGGTGTGTGCATACTCAGTAGTCAGTACTCTGATGCGATTGACGGTTGACTCTTCCCATACATTATACTAGAGTGGTTATTTTATGAGGCTATCACTACACTTCCCCCTTATTAATAAAAATATTTACACCACGGATATTCGCACGAGGCATCGCACAAACGTCGCGACGTCGTACAATACTTGTAAATTGTATTGCAATGCGACGTCGTTTTTGGCGATGCGTCGTCGTGACGCAGTGTCGTGTTGTGGCATCGCCATAACAAGAATCCTGTCAAACAAACTCATAATCCACAAGCAAGCATCTAACGTGAAATTCCTTTGCAAGGGCGTCGTATTTATTGCTTCAATTATATTTTACTATCGATTTAATCGTGAACTTTGTGATAAGCTTTCACTGAACAAAGTTACAATTGCACATAAAAACTCTATCCTGTACAGCGTTACCCATTTGCACTCTCTTGGGACGGATAACTGACTCGACTACCAAGAGATCAGGCGCAGAACCAACTTTTACGTGCCCATCCGACGCATGGATCATATTTTTGTCAGACAATCAGGTGACCAGCCTGCATTGTCCTAACTAAACTTGGAAACAACATTTTTTATTGTTCCATTGGGGGAATCAAACCCACGACCTCCTAGTCGAGAGCCAAGCTCAGGCTGTACAGGGTTTAAAAGTGTCAAGTGGGACACGAAGGGACAGTTTCAAAATTACCGGGTCATGGCAGAACAATGTTTGGGAAACACTGCTCTAGTACATTAAGGTATTTGAAGTTAAAGTGTCAATATACGGAGGCTTCAAGTTTAACGATCGAATACTGGAACGATAGTTAAATTGACGCTCAAGTCACATGCTGGTCTTCATCCTTGTCATTTCGTCTAGCAGAGACAGCGGCAGCCTGTGAATAGGCCCTCCTATTCACCGGCTGTCGCTGTCTCTGCTGATTCACACTCTTCATTTTGATTAGCATTTCAGTACTCGGCCGTAAGCTTCTTAAACTTAAAATTAGCATGGAACTTAACGCGTGCCGGTTTTTATTATAAAAAATGTAGATACGCGAAAACACCAAGAGTGTGCCGATGTTTTTCGAAGGCCACTCGTGGGTGTTAGGAATTTATGCTTTAGTCCATGACCATCTAAAGGTAATCTTACTAGTTACTTTAGAGAAAACCCGCAAGTCTAGACTTTCATAAAATTTTGGAATATTTAATAAATAATAAATATTTTAAAATATCGTTTATGTTATTTATTTTTGCATAAACATGTGCAAATCGTCGTAATATTATAAATTAATATGTGAAGCAAAAACTTTCTTATACACTTTTACGAGAAATGTGCGAACGGAGGAGAATAATATTTGGCACAGTTAAAGTAGATGTGCAGAAAACTTACATTGAAATCTTTGAAATCTTTATTTCCTTAAAAAACAGTTACAAAAGTAAGAAAGAGAAATTTATTTTAAATAATCCTTAGAAATAAATAAAATTAATAAAAATAACAACAACACGCACTACCTCAGATTATTAATTAACACACACTACCGTGCGTTTGATGTAATATATAAAATTTTGTTACACGTTGACGTTCGTCAATCTGTCACACACTTACTTTTTTTTTCATTTTTTCTTTATCTAAGAGCCAAAAATCCCTTATAAAGTTTAAACATATAAGAATTATATGAATTCGGCGACATCAAGTTTGATAATTAAATTTATTTACTTATACATTCTTCCAACATTCAGAAACACTCCTACAGACTCAAAATTAAGTGGAATACGCAATATTGTTGCTTGTCGTGTATGCCATAGATAACAATGTCCTGATATTTTTAGAGAGACACTAAATCTGATAAGTGATAGCATTGTTACTCGTCTCTAATGCCTTATACAAGGAGCTGAACGCTCAATACATAATATACAGAGATAGCTAATCTGTAGGTACATATTTTTAGTTTTATATTATCCGTTCGAATTTTAAGGGGAAAAAGCTCTACATTGCATGAACGACAAGAAAAACAAACATTCAAGACCAAAATAGCCTTAATAAAATACTATCCTCTAATTTTATTACATAAATGAATTCTTATTCTGAAAAATAGGAAAGTTCACAAAAGGAAAAATAGTATACTATTATTCAATATTTTCAAAGAAACTGCGGATTGTTTGAAGCACTTTTGTGAGTCTTGCAAAAACGTCCCTGGACACAAAAGTCGTACTGGCATGTGACGTCACACGCCTGCAAGAGCTACGAAATATTGTATGGCAAATGGCCATATGCATAAAATTCCCTGAGTTTGCGGGTTTATGTTCATACCGCACCATAGTAAAACTTTTTGTATTTGTAACTATAGTAATTATGTAGGTTTTTTATACTAATGTTGTAAAAAATATTCTAATTTTTTAACTTTGAAATGCACCTAATTACAAAACTATTAAATAAAATCTTATTTCTTTTTACTTTTATAGGTAAATTTAATTATGTTAGCATGTTCGCCCTTGCATCCACGAGATTTGACAGCTCTACACGATTTTCAGGTCTACTGCATTAACACAAGAGTTCTATTTACAGTGCAGTTTTTTCTGTTGCGACCACTAAAAAACCCTAGTGGGAACGTACGGTCATGCAATTTCACTATACAGTAATTTACATTATGATAAATGTTTTGCCGTTACCAATTTTTCAGAAGACATTTTATCTGCAAACCTTCACATAAAAAGTATCGATTTGTCAAGTGACCGTCAGTCATTAAATGACATATTCAATAAAATATATTTATCACGCTGTATTTGTAAACAGAACTCTCAAATTGAGCAAAACCAAAAAAATTGTTGTCTCCTTCATACTCAAAAGCTTATATGCGCGCGAGAGTGTGACAGTGTGTGTCTGATACCCACAACAAACGTAACTATCTATGTGTAGACGTGCCAACAAAACTATATTTACCTATATCAAGTTGTAATTAATACCTACTTATTTCTGAATGTTAAAAAAACATTTTTTTACATTTAGGCACATACCCAATTTTATATTGTATAAAAGTCAAGAACAACATACACTCAAGAGTCAAAACCAAAAATAACCTTAATTGTTAGTTACAGGTTGTTATGTTACAGGTTAGAACCTATTAGAGGAAGTGGATCGCAACCAGTTTGCGCAATATTCTAAATACCACGACAGTACCTGGGCCCTAACGGTATAACCGGTATGAGGTTTCGGCGCTGCCGGTATACCTGATCCCCCCGTCCTAATGTGGCCTATGCAAATAGGAGGTCAAAGTTACGTGGTTTATTCGCATCTAGATGTTGCTCACGATTTCGTTCGCGTAGTTGAAACTGTGTATGTGGTACAATTTTTCAGGCTAAAAAGTGGCCTAACGTTTATCCAGCCAACAAACTATCGGCAAAGTTTTATTTAAATCGGTTCAGCTGTTTTTGTGTGTATGGCCGCTGCCGCGAGGGGTGCGGCGGCGAACGGCGGCCCGCGTGCACTCGGGCGCTATAGTCACTGCTTGACCGCTGTGTTTGAGGCAGAACGGGGTCTTAGGGTTAGCTCACACCGAGACGCGAGCGAATAACTTTTATTCACTACTCAAGAAGAAACACGTTTAATTGTAAGAGCGATGCCGCGCTACGCAGCTCGGTGCATCTCGAAATTACATACTTTTGCAATTGATTTTGAATCGCTGTCTTAAAAATGCAGCGCCGCGTCACGTCTGGGTGTGAACTGACGCTTAGACAAAGTCGAACATACAATGCTTACCTAATATAAACTCACATTCTCTGGTCTTATTGGACTGATCTCTGCAAGCTCTTATCACATCTATAATTTTTTTTTTTTCATTTCTATATAATATGTTATCTATTAAATAACACTTATAGAATTATTATCGTACATGAGGCCTACCACCGGTTCGGAAAACAATTACCAACGAGGGGTCAAAGTTTGTTTGTATTTTTTTTTATGAAATGAACCAGGAAACGAGCAGACGGATCGCTTGATGGTAAGCGATTACAAGTGTAACACCAGAGGAGTTACACTTGTAACTCCTCTAGTCTTGCGACCTGCGTTCCCAGTCCTTAAAATCCCCAACCCCCTTGGGCCTCCGGTAACCTCACTCACTCGGCGAAACGCAACGCAAACGTTATTTCACGCCGGTTTTCTGTGAGGCCGTGGTATTTACACGGTCGAGCCAGCCCATTCATGCCGAAGCGTGGCTCTCCCACGTGTAAAGTTGTGAAGCGGAACTTAATGACGATTACTACTCACTAGTAGTTAGTTGCACTTGTACTTTGTAAGAATTGTCTTATAAATGAGTTTATCTTCAAATGTTATAAATTCTTCAGTATAAGAATTAGGTGAAGCAAGTAAATATTGTATTCTAAAGTTAAACAAGCTCTTATAAAAATATTTCTTATTGAAACGTAATCAAATATTTACCTAATCATCCTATTTTAGTGTGCATACATTGTAAATTAAACAACTGAGCTAAAAGTGTTGATACCTCACTTGCGAGTGGTCGTGTACTAAAATAACCGATAGGGTTGTCAGATAACGTAGAAATACAATATTTTGCTGTTATTTATGAAAGATAATTTAAAAAAGATTACTAAAATGCTTGTAATGTATACTATGTATACAAAGTAAATTACTTTAAGTTAACAAATCTATATTTTTTCCATTAATCTTGTAAATTGAAACTTTTCTTTCATTTAAAACTAGATGGTTCGTACGCGCAAAAGGAACTCCCATGGGAACCGTGCATTTTGCCACGATAAAAGTATCAAATGTGTTAATCCAGAGCCTAATCTACCTCCATACCAAATTTTATCAAAATCCGTTTATTAGTTTTTGTGTGAAGGAGTCACAGACATTCGTTCATCCCCATAATCACTTTAAATAGGAGCAATTAAATAGCAATTTCGAACTTTTATCAAAATTCTACTTGACCGTTGCAGACATGTATGACAACGTTTAATCGATTGTTTGTTTTGCAGCAAGGGTATCGAGCGAAAGGTAGCCCTATTACTGACAGCATAGATTATGTTAACTCCTCTGGATGTTTTTAAATAACTTCGGCGTTAGTTGACAAAATATTTACTGAGACCGCGGGTCAAAGATAAAACGTTACAGATAAAAACATATACTTACGTTTACTTTCGCATTCGGAATGACACAAGGATAAAGAAAACTTTACTGCAATTGTGGTGCTATGACCGTTGGCTAATCTAAAGGCACAGCTTTTCAACCAATAGCCACTAATAGCCATCGGTGTTATTGGAGATATCTAAGCTTAGTTTTAGGGTCAGTGCACACCGAGACGCGGTGCTTGAAGATGCTGCAATAAAAACATACACTTCTCCGACTGAATTAAACTTTAAGTCTATCCTTAGGGTAGGCTATTTATTATAGGCATTATCTAATAATATTTGCAACCAAACAGAAGGTTACGTCGCGTGTCTCGGGTGATATTATCTTGCGCAATCTCAGTTATAACTTATAACGGGTTCACACGTTCGCCTTACCAGACACACTGTCACTCTGGTATGTGATTCATCGTTATACGTTTACACCTAACTCGTCATCTACAGCTGAAATCGTGCGAATTCGCACCGCATCCGCGAGCGTGTATACTGGAGCCCATACACGAGCTCGCAGATATTTGCGATGCGATGCGAATTCGCAAGTTACTACATCATAAGTTATAAAAACTTAATAACTAAGATTTAGACCTCTACACCTCACTTTAACCACTACACTTTATAGTAGAAGGAAAAGCTACACGTTATATTCTTCGTATATTATTATAATTGTCTTGGTGAAAACGATGACACCATGCGTCTCTTATATTATAGTATAAAGTTCGCATTAATTCAAGAATATAATAAATTGAAATGATATTGGCCCCACTCCAACGTGACGATGAAAAGTTTTTCATTGATTTATGTATAATTTATTTTCGAAAATTACGTATACATAAAAATAGATTTAATTGAGATGCATATCCGATCTAAGTTGTAACAGAGTTGGGAATAGGAAAAATACAATATAATGGCCCCTAACTCTTAATATGTTATCACACGGTGTTCAAGCCGGAAAAAACTGGAAAATGTGATTCTATGAGTAATGTTGTTTCTTTTTATAATTATTATTCTAGTATCGTAGGAGGATGGACTGACTGACTCACTTGTACTTTCGCTCCGAGCGGCACTCGCACCAACACGAGGAAGTCTATTGTGTTTCATATATTGCCATTGTAGGTTAATCTGGTTGTTTTTTGTCATTTTATTGTTTTAAGACAAAGCTCGAAGACTACTTATGAATTTTCTGAAAAAGAAATCTTAATTATTAGGCGGTATTTATTACCTGTTTTAAGTCTTTCAATCCGAATTTAAAAAATCTAGCGGATCCTAATTCACCACTACTATTCTGGATGTGTGAACTAAACTAATAGACGAATAATAACGAAGACTAGTTTGCGTTTGCCTTGTATGTATTAATATGACGTACAAATAATTTCACTATATTTTTGCCTTTTTTTGTCCTCAGACAGTACAGCACGGGTTCCCGCACCGCGCGTCCGCCCTGGCCTGGGACCCGCTGCTGCGGCTGGCGGCGGTGGGCACCGCGACGGGCGCGCTCAAGGTGTACGGCCGGCCCGGCGTCGAGCTGTACGGCCAGCACACCACGCTGGAGGTGGCCGTCACGCAGATACACTTCTTGTCCGGTGAGTAGTCAAGTACAGTACACCCATTGGACTCGTAGACCCTTGTCTAACTTAAAAAGATGACATCTTTGGTTTGAGGGCTAAGACTGGGACTATATGATCCGGAAACCGGAAGGCCGGGGAAAATTCAGAGCACTGAAACAGAACTCTCCGCTAATACAATAGAGCTAAAAATCGGACACACAAGTGTCGTGTCGAATGTCCATGTCATATATGACTGCTCGACAGTTCCTATTTAAATTCTATTGTATTAGCGCAGAGTTCTATTTTCAGTGCTCTGAATTTTCCCGGGACCGCCGGACTCCGGAGCATACAGTTCCAGCCTAAGTCCTCGTCCGTCCATTGAACTCAAACGTCGTTAATAAAGATTGAAGATGAAGTTTAAAGAAAAATAAGTTGGGTAATAAATACACTAAACACAAAATATTTGGAAAATTGGTAACTATCTGAATGAATCATGCTTATAAATAATATTAATATAATGTTCTTTTGAATTTCCATGTATTTTTCTCGGTAGAATATTTAAATCACCGTTAATGTATGTATATAATGTACTATGGTTACTGTTTGTTAACTCTAATAAAAATAAAAAAAATGTACTGTACGACCTTGTGATGTCGATTAGTGAATCGATTTCTATGTAGCGTCTATGGCCTTTTGTAGTAGACATTTAGTGATAAAAAATAACGTTTTAATGATAAATTAAACAAGTAATGGTCATAAATCAGAATAACGTACAATATAACATGTTGCCGCTCGACCAGGCCTAAGAATTGAGGCCCAGATCCGAAGGCCCTGAGGAATAACAATGATTATATATTATAAAAAGGGCATTAAAAATTAATGTTCATAGCAAACCTATTAATAAATCATTCTAATATCCTATTATAGCTTGTATAATTTCGCTTAACAATCGACTTCTACACATACCAGATTATGATGTGTGAAATAATACATCTTTTGTTACATGAGATTTTCCTCAAACAAAGAATCTAAGGTTTTTGATCTTATTAAATTGTCAATTTTTTTAATATCTTAGTTGTTTTCTTCTTGGAAAAATGTACAGGTCCCTTAATTAAATATTTCAATAATAATAAATTAGCAACCTGACAAAGCTAGCCTAAAATTGACGATCTCTGTGCCTCAGTGGTTAAGCGCCTCGGTGCTCAAGTTGGACGTCGCGGGGGTCGAATCCCGCAAAAGGAACAAAAAAGTTTACTGTGATCCTTAAGGTGCCATAAAAGTATTAAATATACTTCCCGTTGAATGGTATAGGGTACCGTTGTACCTATAACACAAGTTCTTAGGATACTTAGCACGGGGCTATATTGATGTAGTGTGGAGCGTCCATAGATATTATATTATTATTCATAAAATGTATGTATTTTGATTCCAGGCACCGGCAGATTAATATCACTATGTGACGACAACAGTCTACACTTATGGGAACTAAACGAGAAATCACTCATAGAACTTAAGTCACACGCCTTCGAGGGAAAGAATAAGAAGATATCATCCATATGCTTAGAATCTTCAGGCAAGAATATACTGCTGGGTACAGAAGGAGGGAACATTTACACGATAGACGCGAACACGTTGACTGTCAGCGAAGATGTCATATACCAAGATATTGTTATGCAAAAGTGAGTTTTGTTTCTGTTAGGTACATTGATTTTAGTTTTATAGATAATGGTTTATGGTACGGAAGTCTTCATGCGCGAGTCCGACTCGCACTTGGCCGGTGTTTAGATTGCCTGGAAGAACTGCTGTTAGTAATAGGACTGACAATTTGTAGTTTCCAGTAGAATATAGCTTTATTAGTGTAGTGTGTATTTTTATGTGCAAGATTTGTCTAATCTTTACATAATTATGCGTCGTCACATCGCAGTGTTGTGGTCTCGCCCTTATTGCTTAGCTTATTTTTTAGCCTACTATCATTACATTTACTTCTGCACTAATATCATAAAGAGGAAAGATTTGTTTGCTTGCATTGAATATTCTCGAAAACGAATGGAATATGATACTTACAATATTATGATGAAATTTGGCACAGATATATAGAGTAAACCAAGAGGATGGAAATAGGTTTTTATCATGAGAAAATGTACGGTTCCGGCGGGATAATATTTTGCGCGTACGAAGTTGCGGGAAATATCTAGTTACAAATTTTTGGGTAAATTATTTTGCTAATAACCTTACCTAATAATATGGCATATTTCCATCCCAGCTGCCCAGAAGACTTCAAGGTCAACCCCGGAGCGGTGGAGGCCGTCTGCGAGCACCCCAAGTCCCCGAACCGTTTACTCGTCGGCTACAACCGAGGTTTAGTCGTGCTATGGGACAGAACCGCTGCAGCGCCCACACACACCTTCGTCTCTAACCAGCAGCTGGAGAGTCTGTGCTGGAATGATGACGGTAGGTTGGTAACATAATAATGGTCGAGTGTGATAGGGGTGACACTACAGTGCGAAGTCTGTGTGCTGCGTGCCAGTTTTTGTCACTACTCGCGGTGAAGAAGTTAACTACAATTTGTATGGCATCGAAACAACGCCCCCAGTGGCGAACAATGGTAACAAATAAGATGCCATACAAATCGCAGTTAACTTCTTCACGGCGGCTAGTGACAGAAACTCGCACGCAGCACACAGATCATTTTGAATCGTTTTTTTTTTCGAAACCTTTGATGTTTACCAAAAAACATTTTACCGAGCCGCTTCGGGCATCTTGACCGTAGTCGGCGTTGTTTAGAAAATATATTTCAACTAGAAAAAGTCTAAAAGTCCAGCTTAGTTAGCAAGGAAGGACCTTGTTGTAAAATTTGTAGCAAAGTAGTATAAATATGAGTCGATTCATTCTGTTTATTTCTTTCTACAGCTTTGCACCTTACGTTCGCGGATTAACTGAATGCCTTATAGCATTATTATCTAATATTTTCAGTTACATTGTTGTGTTTCAGGGGAGCACTTCACATCGTCCCACAACGACGGCTCCTACGTGACGTGGGAGGTGGCGGGCGCGGCGAGCGAGCGGCCCCTCAAGGAGCCCACCACACCGTACGGCCCCTACCCGTGCAAGGCCATCACCAAGATCCTCACCAGGACTAGCATCGCTGGCGAGGAGATCACCATATATGCCGGTTAGTTGTGTGGCATACTAGCTTGTTGCTATAAATTTTCAGCAAAAATTTCCTAAAGGACTGCGAATTCTGCCTGATTTTCCATCAAAAGATGCCAAGTTTCTAACATATATGGTTTTATAGAACTTAAAAAGTTGTTATATAAAAAATATATATTATATAATCATAATATCAGAGAATTAATGTACAAAATACGTACTTATCTATGGTAATCGTTGTCACCATATCTATACAGGGTGACCTGAAATTCGATACATTCCTTTGAAAGATAGAAAGTAGACCTCATTTACAGTAATATTTTTCATGGCATCCTCTATCCGAAAGTTGATATTTACAAAGTTATTGAAATTTCAAAATTTTTTTCTTTATTTTCGACTTTTTGACTTTGACATGACGTATTTTTAAAAATGTTTGTCTTTTTAGTGATTTTTTTATGTATTTTAACCGTCAATGAGTCAAATATTATTTTTAAGGAATAAATAGGGACAAACTAAGCGAGAATTTTTCATTATGAGACATGAAACAGAATTTTCTTTTAAGAAAAATGCACATTTTTCTTAAAAACAGGTGATTTTCTTAAAAAAATGTATGATACAATGCGTACAAATGTTCTAAATAACTTCCTTATCTCATTAGCTTTCCAAAAAGGTGCAAATGTCTACATAAAAATATGACGTTGTAGAAAACATATTAGAAGTAAAATGAAATAATGTCTAAATCGATTTATTTGCGATAAGGTTAAAATAAAAGGAAAAACTTGAATTTAATTACGTTTATTGTGTTTAAAAAACATCAATGTTTAATTAAATTTAATAATAAATATTCTACTTTAGGTCTTGTTCAAAATGTGAACCTCTGTTTCTGATACAAGCCCGTAGTCTTCTCCGTACCTCTGTTTTGATTATTCTGGTAGTAAGACTAGTTTTGATTTCTTCTGCTGCATTTCTTATGCGGCTTCTGAGCTCCTCTACAGTAGTTATGGATGTAGTGTAGTATACACCAAAGCCTTCATATGACCCCAAAGATAAAAATCACACGGGGTCAAATCGGGACACCGTGCTGGCCAAGGAATTGGCCCGCCTCGACCTATCCAGCGATGTGGGTAAGTTTGGTCTAGCCACTGGCGTACGCCGAGGCGGAAGTGGGCCGGGCAACCATCATGCTGGAAAATCATATTACGACGAGTTGCTATTGGCACATCTTCCATTAAACCAGTAATCTCCTCTCTTAGGAAATGTTCGTACATTTCACCATTTAAATTTTGAGGCAAAAAATGAGGTCCAACTAAATTATTATTAATTATACCCATCCGGACATTTAGACTGAATCTGGTTTGATGGGCCCTTTCTTTTTTCATCCTGGGGTTTTCTCCTTTTGGTGCCCAGTAATGTGTGTTGTGGAAATTGTTTATCCCGTCACGGTCAAATTTCGATTCATCCGTCCACAATATTCTTGATAAGAAATTGCGATCCTCCATGTCTGCATTTATCATAAAACGGCAGAATTCCATTCTTCTAACCGGGTCTCCCTCTTCCAACGCTTGGACAGGTGTGTAGTGAAATGGATGTAGACGCGCTGTGTGTACTGTAAACCACACCTTCCATTGACTCAATCCAAGTCTTCTAGCTGCCGCTCTTGTAGAAATAGAAGGATCATTTTGAAAAAGTGTTAAAATTTCTTCAACTTCTTCTGGAGCATACAAACGAGTTCTGCCTGAATCGCCACGTCTTCTATCAACACGGCCGCTTTCCCGAATTCGCCGAAATGTTGTTGAAAACACTCTAACGTTTGGCACTCGTCGATTCGGAAAACGTTCAACGTATGTTCTTCGTGCAGCAGCAGCATTACCATTACAAAGTCCGTAACAAAACAAGATGTCAGCGTATTCATCGTACTCAAAAGCAGCCATCGCGATACAAAAAAATCACAAGTAGAAGTAAGGGTGTAGTTTAAAGCAACAATACGTCCGTACACGGCAATAGCTGACTTAAAACTAATATTAGCTATTAAATTTGCTCTCTAAGCCAGTCGGTAACTCATTGACAAAGGGCCGCGACGACAGTAGCCGAAACATCCCGAAGTTTGAACAAAGGAAACAATTGAAAAAAAAAGGTTGCCTCAGGTAGAGTAATTCTTGAGATAACGTTACCTGATGATTGTTTTGTCTTTGTTTATTACATGTTCATATTTTTATGTACATATTTGTACCTTTTTTGGAAGCTTATGAGGTAAGAAAGTTATTTAAGGTATTTGTACGCATTGTATCATACAACTTTTTAAAGAAAATCACCTGTTAAAAAAAAAATAAAAGAAAATTCTGTTTCATGTCTCATAATGAAAAATTCTCGCTTAGTTTGTCCCTATTTATTCCTTAAAAATATTATTTGACTCATTGACGGTTAAAATAGATAAAAAAAATCATTAAAAAGACAAACATTTTTAAAAATATGTAATATGTTAAAGTCAAAAAGTCGAAAATAAAGAAAAAATTTTTGAAATTTCAATAACTTTGTAAATATCAACTTTCGGATAGGGGATGCCATGAAAAATATTACTGTAAATGAGGTCTACTTTCTATCTTTCAAAGGAATGTATCGAATTTCAGGTCACCCTGTATAGTCTATTGTTATCATGCTGTAAATTGTGACATAAATAACAATTTGAGGCGTAAAAGCTCCATCTAGTGGCCCAGTAGATATATTTATTTAAATTGGAGTATAAATTTTATAATCAAAATAACCATGATACCAAAAATAAAGTCTATATGGAATCTATAAAGTTATTAAAAATTTCGTCTTTTTATTTTCCTAATTTAATTAAATTACATAAGTTAATGTTAAGTGTATGAATATAACTTTTATACAAAATTCTCTATTTGTTTGAAATTTTCTGCTTTCCTTTTAGGTGGCATGCCAAGAGCTTCATATTCGGACAAATACACAGTGACGGTGCAGCAGGGTGACAAACATGTGGCTTTCGACTTCACCAGTCGAGTATGTTCACATCAGTTTAGGCTATATGATACGGAATCCCTCGGATAATTCAGAGGACTGAAAACAGAACTCTGCCCTTATACAATAGAGTTGAGTGTCGAGCTGTCATAAATGACATTGAAATTTGACTCCACACTTGTGTGTTCGATTTTCAGCTCTATAGTATTAGCGTAGAGTTTTAGTAGTCTGAATTTTCCCTGCCCGCCGGATTCAATGTCATATTATAGCCCCAGTTTTATGCCCGGTTTCTGAAGATTTTATATAAACCCTATATAAACTAAGTTTATCTGACTCAGAGTCCCAACAGATCCATCTAGTGGTCACTAGATGCATCTTTTTCAATTATGGGGTAAAACATTTGTTTGGGATTGAAAAATTAAAAGTTTTTAATTCCTTTCTGTGTCAGCGACATCTATCAGTAGCAGTGTCAATTACGAGTTTTTGGAATCGATAAATGGACCTTATTTTATATAATGACACTTTTACACACAGTTATGATTAACTTAGTTTATATAATGACACTTTTTTGTTCAGAAACAAGTTATCGAAGTAATGAATATATAAACTACCTAAAAATTCACCTCAGAAACCGGGAATTAATCATATACTTTCCACAATTGAAATACATAACTATTGGCTGAGTCTCGTTAAACTTATTCCCCCCTTATTCATAAAGGTATTTCAACGACTTATTTGTTAGTCAATATTTCTATCCTCCTCTGATACTAATGAAAGGTACTTAATGGAGAGGACAGTGATTAATTAACTATTCGTTTTTATATAAACGTAATAAAAAATACACTCACATTAAATTCCGTTCAACATTTAGTTTTGTTCTCAACGGTTCCTACACCAACAAATACATGTCCACCTACTATGATTTTGGATTTTACTCTTGCTAGTAACTTCTATACCCGGTGTATTTCAGGGTTGCCCCTTTGGTGTCATTAAATATGATTTAAAGTGAACCCATTGCCAAATATTTCATTGCTGTCAACGCTAGGTTTTTTTACTATGAGTTTTGGTCCATGCCCTTTTGTTGAATTTTTTTGCCAATAGTACGTTTGGTACAGGTGATAGACATGTTCACGACGACGCCCGTGCCGCCGGACGGCACGCCGCTGCAGGAGGAGCGGCCCGTCACGCCGGCGCATATACAAGTGCAGACAGTTAACCAAGTCGCCGCCGCTTTGGTGAGTTTTTTGCTGACTGTATCGATAATTTTGCTAACAAATTATTAAGATACAGCGAGTCATCAGTGCAAATGTTAAAAAATTACCAATTACGTGTACTGATTGAAGACTTGCTTGCCGCTGAATACTGGAACACTAATTAAATTAAGTGACGCTCAAGTCACATGATGTCCTTGTCATTTCGGCTAGCAGAGACAGCACAGCCTGTGAATAGGAGAGCTCCTAATTTTGATTAGCTTTACAGTATTCGGCTGTTATTTCAATTGGTGAATGTAAGCACGGCTTAACATTACTTTTGCGTGACCAATTGCAACACTTCTCTATTTTTGATAATCACCAATAATAAAGTAATGACGATAAGATTCGGATGTCGTTTCGTGCTCTTTTGGTCCTATTTTTTTGTTGTTACTGACTTTAATGGGGATATTATTGTAACATGTTGACTCTACCATAGGTGGTGCTGGCGGAAGAGGAGCTAGTCGCGATCGACCTGTGTGACAGCAGCTGGCGGCCGCTGCGTCTGCCATACCTGCTGCCCGTGCACGCGTCCGCCGTCACCACCGCGCACCTCGCCGGCCCCGTCGCCGACAGCGTGCTCGACTCCATCGTCGCCGCGGGTGAGGCATACGCGTGTTTCATAGCGACGCGGACGCTGCGCGCGGACGCAAAATGTACCGCCAGTGCGATGCGAAGCTATCCGGCGCGAATAATGGCCACTGACCTGACACTGACCACACACACACACACACACACACATTTATTACCGAATATTTAACCTCAGTGAGCCTGAATTCTAGTTAAAATTAACAAGGGCATTTTACTATGGAACAATTAGCCACGGTGACCTAAGACAAAATTAAGTTAGATGTAAGCGTAATTACATCTGGATTACAACGGCATAGGTCGCATTTTTGCAGGAGGGGGCGAAATACTGTAATATTTTAACTGATTTCAACGAATATTCATATAAAATATAATTAACAAATTATTTATATTAATCTCCAGTTGTCCATGAATCTGAATTAAAATAATAACGGGAAATGAAATGCGAAAAAATATTGTACAATCTAATAGTATTTTAGTTTAATGGTTGCCATTTTTTCAAACAGCGGGTCAAAAACGTCTTGTGTCCCAATCCCAATGTCTTTTTATGTAACAACTAGATGTTGCCCGCGACTTCGTGCGCGCCATAAGGAATTCTCGCGGGAACCGTACAAAATGCAAAACGATAAAAAGTAGGTCCATGGTCTAATCTATATCTGTGGCAAATTTCATAAAAGATGATCTAGTAGTTTCGGAGCCTAATCAGTACAAACATAAATCTTTCCTCTTTATAATAGAAGTATAGGTATAACTGTTGTGTACGAAACATACGATTTTCTGAAATAAAATACATGTGTTAATACAAACTAAATGCAACATCTTTTATTGTGTTTACAGGCAAGCAACAAACAGAGAACATATACTCCGAGGGTCAGTGGCCCATATCTGGCGGTATAGTGGAATCAACTGAAGCCGAGCCCAAACAGATTCTGCTAACGGGGCACGAAGATGGTTCCGTACGTTTCTGGGACGTAACTGGTGTCGTCATGACACCGCTGTACAAATACACTACGTCGCAGCTGTTTAGGTGTGTACTTTTTAATGTTTTAAAATGTTTTGCTTGGTCTACAATGTATCGCTTCATATCATATATATTTAACATTAATTCCTTGTCCAATACCTAGGCCAGATTCGATTACACGATTATTTTTATCCTTTGGTTGAATGTGACCTTTAATACTGTACAAAACTATTTGAAATAAATTCTATTGTTATATGCACTGCAGATTCTAACAAATTATCCTACAGATTTAATTTAAAATTCTAAGCTAAATTGACGTTCTAAACTAAAAATCCACTATACTGCCGCTACCGTGTTGCATGACCTATGTTGCGATTCAGCTACATAATGTAGTACCTTCGCCTACGCGCACATCTAGCTAATCAGATTCATCTTTTGCTTATTGCTTCCTATGTTGCGAAGTGGCCTGAAACGATCGACGCCAAGGTAAACTTATACATACAGTTATAGACATTTCCATTACATTCTAGAACCATTTAAACGCTAGGATCGCAGAGCTGGTGGATGATAAATAAATTTAATAGTTTAGTACTTGGTTAAGTTGTAAATATTGTAGTAAGAATGTGGTTATTACTTTAGTACTTATACTTTTAGGTTCAAACAAAATAAGAAACTGCAAAGTTAAAAAAGTAACAGTGGGCAGTCCAGCTCAGATTTAAAAATGCAATGTATCTTTAATTTTGTTAACTATATAAATATGAAAACATCACTGAGAGAAAAAGGCAATATGTATGTAAAATATTGTTGGTATTTACAATCTATTTACGTTTTTACGTTGGTATTTACAGTTCTATTTTAAACTGACAAATTTTCGATTTACAGTGGAGAAGAAATAGGAGAAAACAACGACAGTCAGAACGAAGAAGAAGAATGGCCTCCATTCAGACGAGTTGGATCTTTTGATCCATATAGTGATGATCCAAGACTTGCTGTCAAAAGAGTGAGTAAAAGTCTCTAAATAGATACACAGTTTCCATTATAAAAAGATACACTTATGGGTAATAACTAACGGTCTGTTTTGGCTCTTAAAATTGGTTCGTCCTTTAGGCCTCGGCCTCGAATTTCGCGGCAAGCGACGCGGCAACAGGGACATCGCGCCCCTTCGCGCGTGTGTTCACCGGCTGACGCCTGTCAAGCGTTGACCACTCCTGTGCACCGCTCATGGCCCGCACATCACTACCGCACCGCTTGCAGTGAAATTCGAGGCAAAGGTCTAAATGTTGGCTAGTAGAAAATCTACGAGTCATTTGGACCGCCTTTGTCCAATGTGTGTGCTTAAAGTATAATTAAAAATATATTTTAAATGTATTATTAATTATACTTCATTAATATAATACATTAATAATATTTTTTAAATAAATGTGTATTTAAAATCCTTAATTGATTATGCTTACGATATTATTTTTTAGGTGTTGCTGTGTCCATTGTCAGGCATGCTGACTATCGGCGGAGCGGCCGGACATATCGTAGTGGCCAGTCTCAAAAACTCACCTAGCATTGCTGAAGTTAAGGTATACTTACCCTTGAATCTCCGCGCAAAATTAAAATAATAAGAAATTACAGATATTATATACACATATTAATACAGTATATTTTGATTTCTGATATACACAATTAGTTACAGAATTCATACAAAATCACACAGTATCTTAATTTTCTTGTCTTAATTTGCTTTTGTTTTCAACAGTCAATATCAGTGAACATCGTGTCGGACCGCGACGGTTTCGTGTGGAAGGGCCACGACCAGCTCACTCTGCGTTCCGGCCCGCTCACATTCCCGGCTGGTTTCCAGGTATATTTGCGTGCTAAATTTAATTATATTCTTGAACATCCTGACGTCGCGTTATGACGATAAAAAACCTTTGTGTCATTTTTCCATGTAAAGTGTAATGTTTAAATGTTTCTTGTGTACAATAAATTGTTAAATAAAAAAAAGTGGAGTTATAGAAGTGATAATGTGAAACGCATGATTGTTAAACTTCCAAAAAATCAGGGCATTGAAATAAATATATATTGTACGGTAGCGTGTTTTTTTTTGTGCACTTGACTTGGACGCGCATGTCCACAATAAAACACACTTACGGTCAAAACTAAGTCCAATTTATGTATTTTACGTCATGTATTATTTTTTGTGACATCATATATTTACTTATTTAGGCGAGCACAGTGGCGCAGCTGTCGCCCCCGGCGGCGGTGACGGCGCTGGCGGCGCACTGGGAGTGGGGCGTGCTGTGCGCTGGCACCGCGCACGGCCTGGCGCTCCTGGACGCGGTGCGCAGCGCTCCGCTCCTGCACAAGTGCACGCTCAACCCGCACGGTTAGTGACGTCTCGCATAAAGGAGAGCGAGTACACAATGTGTCAGATACTATTCAAATATTCGAAGTAGCATTAGGGTGTACGATAAAAACGTTTTAAAAAATATATTTTTAAGTTACTGTCTCTGTAAATAGACCATTCCGGGGCTGGAGACACACCGATATCAAGAAGAAAATCTTTCAAGAAATCACTGCGAGAATCGTTCAGACGGTTACGGAAGGGGCGATCGCAGCGGCGCCAGACCACCGCGGCCAGTCCCACCTCACCCACACAGGTATAAGCTGTCTAGAATCTAGATAACGTGACTGATGCGTATTGGTGACTACATTTTATTGTGTACTAGCTCTTGCCCGCGTAAACACAGTATCCCGCGGGAAGACTGTATTTTTCGGTATAAAATGTGGCCTATGTTTTAATCCAGAGCCTTAACTACAACCATACAACAGTTCATCAAAATCCGTTCAGTAGTTTTTGCGTGCAAGAGTCACTGAAACAGACGCCCTCGCACTACAACATTTTTAAAAGTAGGTTGGATTATGATCAATTGATGTGTCGTTTGCAGTCGTCATTTGTCGCAGTCCTTTATTTAAACGAGGTAAATACTGACCAGCAATATAAAAACCTGTACTTCGGGCGCATCAATTTTATTGCAACACTACGATATGTCCTCTAAAACAGGGATGTGATCGATATGACTTTTTAATTTAATTTCGTAAATTTTTGGCAGCTAGGCGTTTTTTTTTCTATTCCAGCACACTTAGCATAACCACTGTAGAAATGGTTTCTTTCTATGAACTAATAGACAAAATGACAGATTGACAAAGGAAAGCTGTCATTTTGTCCCATGTCTTTTCTTGTGTAGACAAAACGCGTTTCTGTGGTAGTCATGCTAAGCGTGAATGTATATACTATATATACCTTCGCTCTTAGCATAATATTAACTGAATAATCTAAATCTGTTATCAGTCAAGAAGTCTTCTATGTAAATAGCATAATGTATATTTTTTAAATCAGCCAGCTGCAAAGAAAACTCCAGCGCCAGCGGAAAAACTGAACGAAACGGACCCCGACGTGAAACCCGTGGAGCGCGCGGTGGAGGCGCGGTCGACGGACGACGCGTTCGGCTCTATGGTGCGGTGTCTGTACTTCGCGCGGACATTCCTCATTAACTGTGAGTTTATACCACTCTATTTACAACAAAGAGTATTGTTTCTTTCCCCACGATAACCGATATCTATGGACGCTTTTACAACACGTCACTCTGGTCCCGTGCTAAGTTCTCTAGGAACTTACGTTACGGGTACCAGATAACGGAAACATATATTTTAATACTTTTATCCTCCTCCTCCTCACGTCGTATTCCTCATTGCTGAGGGTCGTGATTCCCGCGGAATAATTTTGTTTGTGACTATTTTTCGCCATCTAAAGTGATCCTTTACAGTATGGAGAGCGTCATGAAAGTCAGTGTCGAGCGTAGTGCGTACTTGATCCGACCATCGGCTTGGACTTCGACCTCTCGAGTGGCAATCGTCGACCTTGCCTGTAACCATGAGCTGTTCAAGGTTCTGATTTTCCATCCATTCTTGCTAAGTGGCCAAAGAATTTCAGAACTCTATGTATGCATATGGATGATATATTTTAAACGGGCAATTGGCCCACCACTGCAACTCCTGTGTAGCCAGGATCGACAGTGGTAATGATATGGATCATCGTCGTGTTTTTTATTTGTAGCTCACGTAGAATGGATACGTTAGTACGAGAGGCGGTCCAAGGTATTTGTAGCATTTTTCGCTAACACCACATCTCAAAGGCATCAATTCGATCCCGGTCTGTTTTTTTTAAAGTCCATGTTTCTGCTCCGTAGGTAAATATAGAAAATACGAGATACTGGACTAGTTTTATTTTCCGAGAGATGTTACGGTCTTTCCATATTATCCCTATACGCCTCCTGATCTCCTTTTCGCATAATCCTTGGTTATTAATGTTGGACCTTAGGTATATGAGTAGTAATAGTCCTCGACTATTTTGACATCAAGCAGCCCTTTTGAGATCAAGCAGGCCTGGAAGTTGTAGTGTGCCAGTGCGATCTACTACCATTAGCTTGGTTTTTGTGTTATTTAATTTAAGGCCTAGTTCTAAACTTATCTTTTCTGTCAAGTAGCACAGCCATTTCTTGTGCACTTGGGGCTAATAAAAATACTTTAATACTATACATGTTATATTTAAAACAAATATTATGTATTCTATATATTTATTATATTATGCACATATATAACCAATAAACGCTGTCTGAGCTAAGTGTTCATTGGTTTCCGTATTGGAAAACATATCTCTTAAATTATCTTTCAGAGACGATTATGAATGTAGGCAGACCTACATAAATTACGCGATACACATACTTGTAATTAATTAATATTTACAATCTGAATAATCAGACTACCTTTCATATATTCTACGGGAATATAGGATTCTTTTTGTCCTTGCAAAATGTGAGCTTTACATGAGATAGTAGCCAGTGCAGTACAACCATGTTGCTAATGGCCCTCGGCATTCTTCCTTTTTCTATGGAAATGACAGACGAAAGACATCGATATCGTTGTCGTACTATAAATACTTATGATATGTTTGGTGACAGCACAAAACTCGACACCGACTCTGTGGGCGGGGACGAACAACGGAACAGTGTACGCGTTCACGCTCAACGTACCCAACACCAACAAACGGAAAGAGGACCCCGTACGTAGTTTATTCTACTGATAGTAATGTACTCGACTTATATTATTTACATTGCATGATATGAATAGAAAGCTAAATTTGAATTGTTGTGTGAACAACAAGTATTTTCTGAATGCTCTTGTGTAACGTTTTAAACATTAACTCGAAAAAAAAAACTTTCGTAGATTTCTGTGAAAAACATCCCCTTTCTAATAACAACATAAGCAATTCACTTTCATTTACTGTGAGTATTGTATTTCTATGTATATAACGTCTTGTAGGTAACATGTCAGTTGGCGAAGGAAATCCAACTGAAGCACAGAGCGCCTGTCATCGGCATCACAGTGCTGGACGGCGCGTCCGTCCCGCTGCCCGATCCTTTGGAGGTCAGTAACATTTATTTTATCACGTATTTAAGCATTCTTAAGAATACATTATTATACATTTACCCCCTTACTAATAAAAATAATTACACAATAGATAAGCTATACAATGTTTTGAACTTGTCTGATTCGTTGGAAAAGTAGCTTGACAGACAAGGGCAAAACATTGTATACCTTATCCATTGTGTAAATATTTTTATTAGTAAGGGAGTTACATTTAGTTATACTGTTTGTACTACAAATAATATCCTCAGTAACTTGCATCATGCTAGCCAAACTACTAATTTTTGACGCTTTCTCCCTGCATGCCTGTCCAAAATGATCCTGCAAATATTAAAAAAAAAAAGTATAATTCCTTACGAAATGTGCTTTGTCATCAAAACATCGAATTTAAAAGCATTTGCGGAATTTAACCGTTAAAAACGAACTTTAACATTAAAGAGAAGATAAATTTTATCAGGTTGAGAGAGGCGTTTCGCCGCTGCCGGAGAGCGGCGCGCACCGCGTGCTGATCGCGTCCGAGGAGCAGTTCAAGGTGTTCACGCTGCCCGCGCTCAAGCCGCACCACAAGTACAAGCTCACCGCGCACGAGGGCGCACGGGTAACTAGTGATACATATAAATAGTTTAAATAAAGACTCTCTCTTTATTATTGCCACAAAAAGTGTCAAATCATTTATAAAGTGCAATCGGTTAAAATCTAGAAGTTGGTTACATATCATGTCTATTCACACTAATTAGTGTGACTAGACCTGTATCCGCCTAAATTAGGCGGGGCTAATATGAGCACGCGTAGCATGACAACGTGTGCTGTTTCTTGATAGTGCTAAAATTTCCGATCGCATCACTATGCGAAGCCACTGCTTCAACCGCTGGCAATACTTTAACGTTTAGGCTGGTTATCCTACCTATATATATCCACCTGTCGGCGCTGACGATCAGCGCGCGGTCAGCGCGACACTAAAATCCGCCTTAACCTAATCATTTCGCCCGCGCCAGTGTCATACGGCACAGGCGAAATGATTGACGCGTGGCTAAGGTTCAATAAACGAAAAATTTTATTTTTTTAAATTATGCAATTCGTAAAACAATGCCGTTGATGACAATTTGAATCCTTGAAAAGAATTTAAAAATTGCATGATCAAATGACCAGAAACGCAGAACATCTAAAAATTGTATGATCAAATGACCAGGTACGCAGAACATCGTTCGCGTGGTTCGAGACCGCCGGCGCGACGGCGGGAGAGAGACACCGCGAGTGGTGCCTGCTCTGTCTCACCAACCTCGGCGATTGCCTCGTGCTGTCGCCCGACCTGCGCCGACAGCTCAACGCCGCCGCTGTGCGCAAAGAGGACATCAAGTGAGTAAATATCTGCTGCAAGCTACACGAGTCGCTAGCTTGATAACAAGGTTGTTGATGCAATACTCACTGCCGCATTGCATTTGCATTATTCCAAAAATTAATAAAATGGCTACTATCATGTCAAAAATGTAAAAAGAAGTGTCGAGCACAATTTGAATAAGTAATATTATATTTCTTTTATAGCGGCATTGCCAGCTTATGTTTCTCGAAACGTGGCGAAGCTCTCTACTTACACTCGTCGTCAGAATTACAAAGGATCACACTTTCAGCGACAAAGGTAAACACGCGATGACTATATTTACTATCACAAAAGCTTGCATTGGTTTTGTGTAAGTTACTGATAGTATCATAAAAGCAACACTAAATTTCAACGTCAATGCGTATAGTCGACAGTGAATGGCCGTTCCTAAGCGCCTTTACACACGTGCCACAGCTGCGGCACAAAATCCCATACAAATCCTAGTGCAGCGGTGCCGCTGGAGATACGGCGCGTGTGGAAGCGTACTAACGCGTAAATTATCGTGATTATTTTTTGACCGTTTAAACATTCGCGACAGTTATATTACGGCTGCAAAGAAAATAATATTATAACAGTGTATTACCAAACTTTTTGTGGCAATTTTAAAATAAAAATAGAGATACACAGAATACACGCTTCAGAACTTAAAATCATTGAAAATTTCACTTACAACGCGCGTGCAGAAGTTTCATTTTAATTTTATAACTTAGAAATGTATCGTGGCAGGTGACGGTGGCGACGTGCCACATCCTGCTGTCGCCGTGGGCGGCGGCGCTGCGCACGCAGCCGGAGGAGACCCCACTAACTAATGGTGAACACAAAGTATGACTTGTTTTATTTTCGTTGTGTGGTTTGCACAGACAACGTGTAAGTCTACTGTAATTATTTAGCTTAGTTATTCGTTTATAGCAAATGTAAAATATTTTTACATTTCATTGCCTAAATTATACTTTGCAATTATAGTTATGATTTTTTTTAATAGCCTATTTTGTTTTAGATTTCCAATAGTAGTTCGTTACAACAGTTCAACCTATCTCTTATACTATACTTGTTTATGTAATAGCCGCATACACATAGTGTAGTACAAAGACAACTTACTTAACTGACAATACTAAAAGTTAATATATTTACTCATGGAGATAATATTTAACTACTTTGACCTCTCGCAATGCTAATCTAATTGTCGACACTGAGTAATGGCGTCATCAACAGGAGGAAACGGCGGAGACGGTGCATGACGTGACGGCGGCGTCCGGGGACATCACCGTGGACTCGGTGCGCGACCACTCCGCGCCGCCGCCCGAGCCCGAGCTCAACATCAACCTCCAGGTACAACCAGTAGCTGTTTCACTCCGACAGGGGGTGAATTTTAAAAATTTACCATGTGTATGCTATTGACTATCCGTAAAATCCATTAAATTATTGACATTGAGTTTTCGAGTCTCTCGGGTCTGACAACTGTATAAATCCACGCACACGAAGCTCCGCCCGGCGGGAGATAAATATTGAAGTTTATTCTATTTCTACCCTTTTAGGGTGAAGAAATCTGATAAACAATACTTCACACAAGATGCATACAACCCATACGTACGGTCGCTGACAGATCCGGTGTACCACTTTTCGACCTTATTACTAGCGATAAGGTTCAAAAGTGATACACTGGGTCTGTCGGTGACTGTACGTAAACGCACAGCGCATGACTCTTGCGTACGTACACGCAGGACGCATAAGTCTATGCACGATGCGTCAAACCTATGAGTACGTATACAAATGATGCGTATAATCATACTTACGTGTACGCATTTTGCTTACAACTCATTCCTACGTATAATAGCTCCCCACGCCGATGTTGGTGACTGTGGCCGGTTTCATTGAAACCAGGCCAGCTACGCAGGAGTCATTTTTATAGTGCCCAAGTGTCTGCGCATATCTTCCTTTACTCTCAAAACCCAAAACCTAAACCACTGGACCACGGAGCCTGTATAATTTATTTAATATTCCTACGTATACGCACAATTTGTACAAACACTACTCATATAACTGGCCTACCAATCTGCGGTACCACAGAACACGCAGGTGAACACCAGCTCGATGGTGGTGAAGACGACGACGCGGACCACGGTGAACGATAACAACGTGGACGGAGCAGCGACCGCCACCACCACGACCACCACCACCACCAACGCCTCCGATAACAGTGAGTAGAACTGCAGATTGTACACATGATCTAGTTAGAGTATTGCCAAACACTATGCCGTGCTGCTGTCAAATATTCGAACTCCAGTTATAACCCCTGCCAATAATAAGTGAACGACTCAATAACCATAAAATAATAAAAAAAATACAATCTAGCGTAACCAACTAGAGTAAGGGTCAATTCACACTAAAAAAAAATCGATACGCGACATGGCGCCTCATTTTTAAGATAGCTATTCAATTAACTTTTTTCATTACACAAGAAGATACACGTTTCATTGTAAGAGTTCGAATGTCACGTTGCACCGCGCTGCACGGCGCACGTGCATGACAGGTGTCATATGAAACGTGTATCATTTTGTGTAGCGAATGAAGTTCCATTTTTAATAGCCATCATAAAAATGCCGGCGCGTATCGTCGCGGTGTAAACTGACCTAAAAATGAATCAAACTGATGATTAAAGTACAAAACTAAAATTGAGAGTCCGTTGGTACATTTTAATTAGTAATGGTGCCCACCATTATGTTCTCATAAAACATGTGAGGCCGCTGCCTCGAACACAGGACGAGCGTCACGGCGACCACGCGCACGGCGCTCCGCTCGCCGCTGTGTTCCGCTCGCCGCTGTTCCGAGGCAGCGGCCTAAGTGAGACAGAGATCGCAACAGAGTGTCCTGTCACATTTTATAGCAGCATGGACAGCGAGTGTTTGACATACATGCAAGCTAATAGTTTGCGTTTTACTGCAGGCATTATACGCAATACGCATAGTAGGAATTCAATTCACATGTATTGCATTAAGATTATACTATTAAATAAACTACACAACAAAACATTGAGCTTTGTTTCAAATATCAGGCTAGGATTTTTGTTATTGTATGTAATGTATGGATTTTATTTATATAGAGTGCTAATACAAGCTATTAAAAAGCCATACGCATGAAGCAAGACTGTTATTAGTTTTGTCCATAACATGTTTGTTCGATAATGATTTTTACGATTCCCATTAGTCTGCTATTTTTACACGTTACATTTTATTTATATTTATATAATTCGAAATTCAAATAAATTGAAATAACTCAAGCAGGGGTTCACAACCTTTTTTTCTCACAAACACATTTCGCATCCCTAGGGATGCTAAAAGGTTTGGAACTCCTGCTATATCGCTTTATCTATATGTTACATGTGAGTATGTCTGTATGTTGACGCGCGCTTGTGTTTTGTAGTCCTAGAGCACAGTCGCGAGGAGGGCGTCATCACGCGCATCGAGGTATCCCCACTTGCTTATTATAATATAACCTGACCAGGAATATACAAAAACTTGCCATGCTTAGACAAAGTAATTATAAAAACGATAACGAATTTAGAAAACCAAACCATCCTTTGAATAAGAGGATATTTCTTATCTACTCCGTTATCATTTCTCCTTTGCAACTTGATATATCGAAATGTTATTATTATATGTCGTATATCGAGATTGCAGCTTCCACAATGCAGATGTTTCATATGACTGGTCAGTCTTTAAAATGCATGATTAAGCTACATAGCTTAAAGATATTTTGTCTGTATTATAATAACTTGACACTTTACAACTAAACTTCAGTTTTATCAAAATATAGTATTGCCACATCTAGATGCGACGCGACGCGGCGCTGTACTTTTAAGATAGCGATTCAAAATTTAACTTTATTCACTACACGTGTCGAAGAAACACGTTTAATTACAAATTTAAAATTTGAGCTGCGTAGCACGGCGTCGTTTTTGCAATGAAACGTATATCTTCTTGTGTAATGAATAAAGTTCAATTTTGAATTGCTACCTAAAATGCAGCGCCACGTCTCGGTGTGAGCTGACCTTAATACGAATTAAAGCCTTTTTAAATAAATTGATAATAGTTGCTTGTTACGGAATTGTAATTTTATGTATTTTGAAATGATTCAAGATTTGAGTTTTTAATATATTCGAACTTCATTTAAAAAACTACTTCTATTGCTCTAAACTGTCTAATTTTTAGTCTACTTCATTGAAAGTGATAAATTGAAGTTATTATAATAAAGTTCTTATATTTATGCTGTTTATACTGTAATTAATACATTATATTGTAACTAACAATGTGTATTCTCCGACAATGTTGTGGCGTCCGCTAGTGTCCCTGTGATCCATACTACGGTTCATAATGTAGCTCGCTTCATCTTCATACTAGTACAAGCAGATACTTAGTGACATAAAACTACGCCAGGTATGTTTTGTCCTGACATACACTGGCGGACACATAAACTGCATCATAGTGCAAGATAACTTTCAATGAAATATAATTAGTGAAAGTGCAAACTATTTTGATTTATTTCAATGATAATGCTAAGACTGGTTCTGGTTGGAATCGGATAAAAAAATCAATTCATGTGTGTATAGGTCAACTTTTCTCACTAAAAGAATCAAATTACTCCTTTTGCAGCTTTTTGGAATGAAACAGTGAATAGAACAAAAACGGCTTTATTATGAAAATTTTACTATACTAAGAAAAGAAAAAGTTTTTTTTGTTTTTAATAAAGTATATTACCTCCTCTAATTTAATAACTGATTCAAGTCGGTTTCACATCGACCTGATCAGTGTTTTTAAAATATCTTGAGGTATTGTCCCATTCTTGTGACAACGCAACACCGAGCTCCGCAACCGTTGTTGGGACCGGATTTCTTGTAAATACAGCTCTTTTTAGGTTGTCCCACACGTGTTCTATCGGATAGAGGTCTGGGCTACGTGCTGGCCAATCCATGGAACGAATCTCAACCTGAGTAAAGTATTGCTCAACTTTGTCTCGCTGCGTGCGGACGAGCATTATCCTGCTTCAGAATGAAGTTTTCATCTATAAATCCGCTAAAAGGTACCACATAAGGCTCCAATATCTCCGTTATATAGCGATGTGATGATAAACCACGGTTACCACGGCCATGGGTGTCTGCGTCAATAAACACAAGTTCAGTTCGAGCATCCATCGATATGCCGCCCCAAACCATACAAGACCCGCCTCCAAATGGAATAGTCTAAGATCCGGCTGATAAATTAGTACATTAATAATGTAAATTATCAAGATTTAATTTTTAAGTATTATTACACCTAGGGGAAGTCACTTTTCATCAGGTGCCAGTTAAAAATTATCCGCCAGTATTATTAATTAAAATATTATTAATTTACTTTTAGAGAAACATTTCGTTTACATCTTATGGAAATAAAACCTACACCACTTCACAACAGTGTATTTAAAAGATCTGAAAAGTCGTTCATAACGTATACTCATTTCATTTGTACCACATTAAAGCTAATTTTTTTCTGTATTTAAGGATATAAAGCTGCTTAAATAAAAAAACCCGCAAATCAAAGTTCCCTAAAAGATGCTAGGTATTAAAAATTAAATGACAGAGAGTGAGCGCGCGACGCTACTTGTTAGATAAGGATGCTAAATGCCAGCTGAACGTGTTTTTTGAGCTACTACTGCTTCGATAAATAGAGTTCTCATCCAACGTTCTAAGTAGTAATAGAAAAGACTGTACTCAAATGCTCCAAAAATGCAATGATTAAAGCATCAATATTTAACAAATTAATATTAAATATAATTCACAAAATAACAATCGCATTAAATATTCAAACAATAATAATAATAAAAAACTCAGATACATATTTAGCAAAAAATTAGACTTGATTAGTTGTTTTTGAAACCACATAACAAAACTTTTATTTTAAAGTAAAAAATCTAATTCATTTTCCAAAGAAAATCATAAGAACATATTTATAGGTTGTTTATAGTTAGTAAGAATAACCAAAAGATCAATTCTGAATCTTATATTCACAGGTCACAACATTGTTTCACAATTACACCATAAAAACCTATATTTAAATGGAAGGAGAGTGTGAGAGTCCGCAGTAACTAAAGTACATAAAAAAAAACAAAACAGCTGACCACGATATCGAGGTCGCGAACTTAAATTTCGGCGCGCGAGCGTCACTAGTTTCGCGTATCGATCCAGAAATCCAACTAGCGAGCGGCCGCGCGGCGCACCGCGATATCTTCATACCGCGTAGGTACTCGCCATACCATAGAAAACCGGTCGGCGCGCGAGTCTCCCATGCGCTTTAGCGTAAACATCTATTTAATTATAATATTTTAAATGAGCTGACTGAGCACCTGATGCCTTGTCAGAGTTTTATAAATATATATATATAATAAATACTTTTAAATGAAGTAAATAAGTTTAATTTTTGAGTTTGTAAATAGGTGTATAAATAAAATTGTGTGTAAAATAATATGTAAATATTAAATAAGATGTAGGAGATCCCTACATTACTCCCCCCCAGAGACCGAGTCTACGGGCGATAGTAGTCAGGGAATCTTACAACACGTCCCGACCTAGTTTTTTTAATATTATAATCCTGGGTAGTATCAGGAACGGTACTAGAAATAGGCACAGGATTAGGGATAGAAACAAAAGGTGGTATGGGGGTAGGAAGTAGATTAGGATTGGTATGTGGGTTAGGGGTTGGTATAGGGAAAGGCTCAGATAATACGTAGGCTGGCTTTAGGCGGTCTACAGATACTGTCATCGGCTTTCCTTTGACAAGGATTTTGAAGGTCTTGTCGTTCCGGTCGAGGACCTCATGGGGACCGGAGTAGGGAGGCTGTAAAGCGCCTCGTACAGTGTCGTCCCTTAGAAAAACGTGGCTCGACGTATTTAAATCCCTAAAGATAAAGATATTATCTTTGGTGTGACGCGCTGCAGGTGATGGTTGCAACTTCGTGACGAAATGGCGTAAGCGAGTGGTGAAATCAGTGATATCACTCGAGCCAGGAGTCGTCACATGGAAAAATTCACCAGGTAGGCGTAGGGGTTCACCATAAACCAGTTCGGCTGACGAAGCCTGTAGGTCATCCTTGAAGGCGCTTCGGATACCAAGAAGCACAAGGGGCAATGTGTCGGTCCAGTTACAATCGGCATGACACATGATGGCCGCTTTCAACTGTCGGTGGAATCGTTCCACGAGACCGTTACACGCGGGGTGATATGCGGTCGTACGGCGATGTTTGAATCCGATCATTTTTCCAAGGTATTGGAAAAGTGTGGATTCAAACTGTCGACCACGATCAGTGACAATATCAGATGGACATCCAAATCTAGATATCCACGATATTAATGCCTTGCCCACGGTTTCGGCGGTCATGTCGGCCATAGGGATGACTTCAGGCCAACGCGTGAAACGATCCACAACAGTTGTGCAGTATCGATAGCCTTGTGATGGAGGAAGGGGACCTACAATGTCCACATGTACAAATGCGAAACGTGCTCGAGGTAAGCTGAACGTGCCAAGAGGGGACGACACGTGACGACTTACCTTTGCACGTTGGCACGCTAGACACTTTCGAGACCACTCTCGACAATCTTTGCGCACACCGGGCCATACGAAACGCTCAGCTACTAGCCTGGCAGTAGCGTTGGCACCTGGGTGGCTGAGGTTATGAAGACTGTCGAAGAGTTGCTTCCGCAATGGTTTCGTCACGAAAGGCCTGGGGGTTGGGGTGCTGACGTCACAATAAATTTTGACGTTGGAATTGGGGGCGGGCAAATTCTCCATGCGGAGCGATGATTCGCCGCGGAGTAGTTGTGCCAACTCCTCGTCCACAGCCTGTGATGAAGCCAATTGGTGGTAATCGATACCTATCGATAGTTCATCGACACGTGACAATGTGTCGGCAACGACATTATCTTTGCCGGAAATGTGTCTGATGTCGGTTGTGAACTGCGATATGTAATCGAGGTGGCGAAACTGTCGAGGCGAGCAGTTGGCTTTTCTCTCATGAAAAGCGTAACTGATCGGCTTGTGATCAGTGTAAACCACGAAGTGTCTGGCCTCCAACATATGGCGAAAATACTTTATGCTCTCGTAAATGGCCAGCAGCTCGCGATCGTACGGTGAGTACTTTTGCTGTGAATGGCTCAATTTCCGAGAAAAGAAAGCGAGTGGTTGCCATTGGTCGTCTTTCCACTGCTGCAGTACTGCTCCCAAGGCCAAGTCGGACGCGTCTGTTACCAGAGCGAGCTTGGCTTCACTTTCGGGATGCGCGAGTAATGCAGCATTTAATAAACTTTCCTTACACTGCTCAAAAGCCGTCAGAGTATCGCCAGTCAACTTGACTGGATGTGACGCCTTCACGGAGCCTGTGAGTAGAGAATTCAGAGGTGCCTGTGTCAGTGCGGCATTAGGAATGAAACGCCGGTAAAAATTTACCATGCCCAGGAACCTACGAAGCTGTCGAACATTCGTCGGCGCAGGGAAGTCCTTTATGGCCTGGACTTTGGACTCCAGGGGCTTGGTACCGGTTTCGGAAATGCTGTAGCCTAGAAAGGTCACCTGACGGACTCCAAAGACACACTTGGAAGTGTTCACAAGGATGCCGTAATCCTTCATGCGGCTGAACAGCAGTTCCAGGTGGGTCTCGTGGTCTTCTGGGGTCTTGGAGAAAACTAGGAAGTCGTCAAGGTAGGCGTAGCAGAAATCCAAGCCTCTGGTCATCTCGTCGACAAAACGTTGGAAGGTCTGGCCAGCGTTCCTCAACCCAAAGGTCATGAAAGGGAATTCATACAAACCGAAAGGTGTGGTAATGGCTGTCTTCTGAATGTCGTCTTCGAAGACCGGAATCTGGTTATATGCCTTCACTAGATCAATGGTCGAGAAAACCTTACAACCTGCAATGGAATGAGCAAAGTCGTGGATATGCCGTATAGGATAGCGGTCTGTAATAGTGCGGGCGTTAAGTAACCTGTAATCGCCGCAAGGACGCCAGCCGTTATCCTTTTTAGGGGCAAGGTGTAAAGGTGAAGCCCAGGGACTGTCAGATGGACGAGCTGTACCGCTATTAAGCATAAGCTGGAATTCTTGCTTTGCAATTTTGAGCTTATCTGGAGCTAATCTACGTGGATTACTAAAAATAGGTGGGCCAGGTGTAGTGCGAATATAGTGTACGGTGTTGTGCTTTTGAGTGCGCAAAGTGCCTGAAGGGCGGGTGATTTCAGGATATCTAGCAAGAATAGCGTGATACCTAGTGTCGCCCATCGAAACCTTAATTGAATGAATAATACTATTCACAGACTTAGCAACACGAGCATTGGTACATAATGTAGTAGTACTATCTAAAAGTTTTTGATTTTTACAGTCTACAATTAAATTATAAGTACTTAGGAAATCTACTCCCAATATTGGCTTAGTTACATTAGCTACTGTAAAACGCCAAGGAAAACTACGCCTTAAGCCTAAATCTAAACTAAGGTCTAAAAAACCATAAGTGTCTATAGCACTACCATTAGCTGCACTTAGCTGAAAGTCCGTCTTGGTACGGCGTTGGCGAAGCGCGGAACGGGGGTAAACGCAGAGGTCACTGCCGGTGTCTACTAGAAATTGTAGTCTGGTGGTGCGGTCAGTGACAAAGAGACGACCTGAGGCAGCGCAGCAATCACCAGTCGTCATCAGTGACTGCTCGCGGGGTTTCCCGACTTCTTGTTGAAGTCGCACGGTTTGATGCAGCTACGGGCCTGGGTTCCGTACTTCATGTGGTACCAGCAGAGGGGATGCCGGCGGTAGCTGGAATCGGATCTGAAGCGAGGGCGCGAAGATGAGCGCCTCCTGGGTCTGGATCTGATGCTGGAACATTGACCTGAGCGTGTGTGCCTTTCAAGCTCTAGCGTGAGCCGTTTCACCATCCTCTTCAGCTCGGCAATCTCACTCGTCTGCTGTGCCGCGTTCGACGAAAAAGAAACTCCTGCGGTGTGGGGGGTGGCAATCTCCTGGATCCTGTCGGCGAGGTCGGCGAGTTGTTCCAAGGACTGGCCGGTCTGCGAGGCTAGCACTGTCTGCAGGTGATGAGGCAGACGGCTGGTCCAGATCGACTGTATTAAATCTTCAGGAACGGTCGGGCCGGCCAGGTCTTGAAGGTGGCGAAGAAATTGTGAAGGCTTCCTGTCACCTAGTTGTTCATGGGTCAGGAGCTGGCGAACCTTGGTCTCCTTCGACGCAGATAGTCGTTTGACGAGCTCGGCCTTTATTCGCTCATATTTGTTAAAAGCCGGAGGATTTAGTATGATATCCTTAACTGCTTTTGAGTGTACAATGTCGAGGTTATTGATAACGCTCGTGTACCTTTTTGTATCACTCGTAATATTAAAAAACGTCGAACTGACCTTCAAGTAGCGCAAACCATATTTCGGGTTCCTCTGGAGAAAACGGTTGCACCTTCAAAACGTTGCTGGGGGAAGATGTCGTGGCCACGTGCTTTTTACGGCGCACGGTAACGCCGCCTTTCTGCGAGCACGCGGTCGCCGCCGAGTCACTGCTACTTTCACTCATTTTGTGTTCGCGGGGTCACCACTTATAGGTTGTTTATAGTTAGTAAGAATAACCAAAAGATCAATTCTGAATCTTATATTCACAGGTCACAACATTGTTTCACAATTACACCATAAAAACCTATATTTAAATGGAAGGAGAGTGTGAGAGTCCGCAGTAACTAAAGTACATAAAAAAAAACAAACAGCTGACCACGATATCGAGGTCGCGAACTTAAATTTCGGCGCGCGAGCGTCACTAGTTTCGCGTATCGATCCAGAAATCCAACTAGCGAGCGGCCGCGCGGCGCACCGCGATATCTTCATACCGCGTAGGTACTCGCCATACCATAGAAAACCGGTCGGCGCGCGAGTCTCCCATGCGCTTTAGCGTAAACATCTATTTAATTATAATATTTTAAATGAGCTGACTGAGCACCTGATGCCTTGTCAGAGTTTTATAAATATATATATATAATAAATACTTTTAAATGAAGTAAATAAGTTTAATTTTTGAGTTTGTAAATAGGTGTATAAATAAAATTGTGTGTAAAATAATATGTAAATATTAAATAAGATGTAGGAGATCCCTACATATTTATTAAAATTAAAACCTTGGTTACTGTTCAAAGGAAATTGTATTATGTAAGTTTAGTTTGAGCAAATGTTAGATTTTATTTATATTTATATAGTAGAGTATTATTTACAGTAAGTTATGGATAATAATTGAAGAGTTGTCATAATAAGTTACAAAATAATTATCTTCTTATACAGAATAAACAAGAGTGTTTAATAAAAAAAAAAGATTAATTAATTAATTAAAAAATTATTAAATTTCATTCCTTGTCATTTAATAAAAGTCGGATTCCAAGCTGCTCTCACTATCATCGCTGATATCAACTTCGTCACTACATATATCAGAATCTTTTTCGTTAACAGCTGAATCGTCCTGGGAATTACCTAGTATGACATTCTCTACCTCAACAGGTGTCGCATTTACTACAAACCATGTTGGTTTCAGAGAACCGTCTAATATTAGCCAGCCATTATTCTCTGCGCTAAACTCAGTAGGATTCAACCACATAAAATTCACATAAATACTCCTCAAGATCTTTTGTTTTAAAGACTCCCAACATGGCAGAATGTGAGTAGAGTCGAAGCCTTTAATATTTTTCATAAATTTCTCATTTTTATTTTTTGAGCCATACATTTTATTAAACATAATAAATCTTGCCTCATTACACTTTTACAATCGGATATCCCGTACATAAGGCAAGTAAATTCTTGGACCGTTTTAATTTTATCTTTATCAAAAATGTCATGTGGATCAATTAATGATGCAAAAACTTCTTGAATTTTTTCATGCTTCATAAAAATTTTCAAGTGACGAACTTTTCCTTTGTTGAAGAAAGCAGCAGTGTAATCACTTCCCGTGAATGCATGAAATGCCGGAAGCGCATGACACAAAGTTGGGCCTAATATTTTCGATAATTTTGTACAGTTGATACAAATTTCGTCTTTGTTACTTCTTTTGGATGCACTGTTTGCTAACCAAATTTAATTAATACCTACCATCTTTTAGGGCAGGGAACTTTGATTTGCGGGTTTTTTATATAGGCAGCTCTATATCATTAAATACAGAAAAAAATTAGCTTTAATGTAGTACAAATGAAATGCGTATACGTTATGAACGAAAAGTTTAAACAAAATTATACCTGTTTACACCTGGGTTGCGGCTAAGCAATCAGCAGCAACTATGACTTTTCAGATCTTTTAAATACACTGTTGTGAAGTTGTGTAGGTTTTTTACTTAAAAATAAATTCTTGATAATCTACATTATTAATGTACTAATTTAGCAGCCGGATCCCGCACTAGAAACCTCTCCTCAATGCAATTTTGAGCATATCGCTCTCCTCGTCTACGGTAGACTAGTCTGCGACCATCAGCACCGTACAAACAAGTCCTATACACATCAGTAAATAATACGGAAACCCATTGCTCTTCAGTCCAACTTAAGTGTTCACGAGCAAATCTTAGTCGAGCTGGCCTGTAAGCTGCAGACAATTTTGGTCCATTTCCGGGTCTGAAAAGTGTGATATCACGCTCTTTTAGCCTTCTTCTTATGGTTCGTGCACTAACTGCTACGTCACGTACCTGGTGGAGCTCATTTTTAATGCTTATAGTCGTTAAAAACCGATTTCGCAAGAAAGTCGTCACAAGACGTTATCACCCGAGTTCTGCCGGTTCCACGTCTTCTTTTGAATGAACCTGTCTCCATAAACCTTCTGTAAACTCGGGAAACCGTAGACTGGTTTACATTTAAATCTGCAGCAATTGTTCGTTGGTCTAAGCCTTGCTGCACTAGAGCAACAATTTGTGCTGCTTTTTCGGACAATACATACATATTCGTGAGAGAAAACGTGTTTAAAATGAAAACAGACTATCAATTATACAATTAGTAACGATAATTCAACATGTAACAAAAAAAAAAAAACCTTTGACGACCTCTATGGCTCAGTGGTTCAGCGAGTTGGTGCTCAAGCCGGGGGTCGCGGGTTCGAATCCCGCCGAAGGAACAAAAAGTTTTTCTGTGTTCCTGGGTCATGGATATGTATTAAATATGTGTATAATATAATAAAAATCTTAAATATATGTATAAGTATAAAAGTATTAAATATACTTCCCGTTTTCTGGTACCTGTAACACAAGTTCTTCGGATACTTATCACGGGGCCAGATTGACGTGGTGTGAAGCGTCCATAGATATTATTATTATTATTATTATAACCATCAATCACAACATTAACGTAACAACGAGTTAATTTTTAGTAAATTGACAAGATTTCTTCTATAGAATATTTTCTTTCTTTAGTGACAGTACCATATTTAAATTTGATTTTGTTTTTGTGTTTATAAACCGGCCTTTATTTTCCAATACCAATAAATGTAAAAAGTTTGCATATTTCGTAATAAAATTTGATTGAATGTGTTCTTGCACTCTGATGCAGTTTATGTGTCCGCCAGTGTATATTCAATCTTTATAGTTGCCATATTAATACATAATAATAAATTGATAACATAAATATATAATATTTTTAGCTGGCAACACTGAATGTTTTCTTGGTTGGAATACCCTTGGAAAAATAAACTAGACAGAGCATAATAATAATTATTCTAATCTTTTTTATTTTATTTTACAATAAATTTAAACACTTTGTTTTATATTAAAAAAAATAACAATAAAAAACAATAACAAACAAAAAAAAAAAAACAACTATATCTGAATATGCGCTGACTCTTTTCTCTTGTGTCTGAAATGTTTCTGCTTGTACGACCATATAAAATGTAAATGTATAGCACTATGTTAAAACCCGTTGAATAACTATAGAATTGTTCAAGCATAACAGAGGGACTTAGATTGAAGTTAGCTATAATGACCTTGACGAAGTAAGGTACTCGTTAGTAATAAAGTATGGTCATCAGAGCCACCCAAACACTTGCGGACGCCCCGCGTGTCGGAGAAGAACGTGCGGTGGTACTCATGAGGCGTCTCCACAGACGGGCACGGTGACGGTGCCGGCCGGGACCGACCCCAAGCTCATCCTGGAGATGTTTGACCGCCAGCGATCGCCCTTGGCCGTGCCTACACATCCCGCCGCCGCCGCCGACTCGTAAATTTAAATAAAAATCCCGAGGAAGTCTACATGGCGCTTTGCGACGTTACTGAGCAAAATGTTTCGCCGCTTATTGGCGCTCACCTAAATGTCAGACCATTGAGACAAGTCTATACGTATATAAACCGTATGCTGTACTGCGTCGAAGCGACATATGAACGCGATAATTTGCTTGTGAAACAACGCAAAGCGCAATTGGGCCTCATTGCGTCAACGCAACGCGTCGTGTGCACTGACTCTTAATATACAAACTGAGCTTGATAATGTACGCACGTAAAGCACATGGAATGATAAAATTGTATACAATACTCTGCAATTTGCCGGCAGTCAATACCACTGTGCGTTGCAGTAAAATAAACTGTGCGCGTCTTTCACGAACTGGATTGTAATAATGATTACTCGTAGACACATAGGTGTATGTATGCTATCGATAATATATAATTATTATTGTCGGTGTAAAACCGAACGTACCCACTTTAAAGTATGATAAAGTCAGAAATGTGTACGATTTTTTAAGTGGAAACTTTGGTCATAACTTGCATTTAAGTCGACACAACATTGTTTCGATTAGCTATCGTGTGAGTAGAGTAGCTACACACACAATAACAATTCGACTCCTATCATGTGAGTGGAGTAGATAACGAAATTGTTACTGGCCAAAATTTTCTTTACTTAACGAGCGCCACAATACGTGCGTACATTATAGGAGGCCTGTGCATAATAATCGTCCCGTAGACAGAGAGTGGTCGTCATCGACTTATAGCGTTTCCAGGAAAATAAAACACCTCGCTATGTTGCGGTAAATTGCGAAACTATATTGAAATGTCATTCATGTTAGGCGGGGAATACATGATCCGGAATCCGGCGACCCCGAGAAAATTCAGAGCACTGAAAATATAAATAATTCTGCGCTAATACAATAGAGTTTAAAATGGAAGTGTCGAGCTGTCCTAAATGACATTGACATTTGACTCGACACTTTTATGTTCGGTTTTCAGCTCTATTGTATTAGCGCAGATTTCTAATTTCAATGCTCTGAATTTTCCCAGCATTCCGGATCATATAGTCCCATCCTTAGATACTCGAGATTTAAATCACACACCAGATTTTTGCTGTGTTACTGCAGTAAAAAATGAGGTGCCGATTTTTTATTTTCCTGGTCCGGCTATATCAGTATCTTGTCGGTGCTGATCACGGTACTAAAATATTTCGATGTATCTTTTTAAAAACGACTGCATTTTTATGCCTAAGATGTTTTATACATGCTGCCTCGTATGAGGTTAAAGTAGTTTAACGAATCACTTTTTTAAAGTTTTTATACATAATACACGTTACACATTCATTTTAAGTGATAAGGGTTTTTAATGTTATTGCGAAATCATTAATTTGAATATATTCCTAATGGGTCAATGAATAATTTTATTTCCTTTTAGAAATGTTTGTAAGACGTACAATATTGCGCTGAAGTAATGCACAATTTTAATAATTCAAATCGAGGGCTTAAGACCTATTTTAATTGTTTTTTTTTTGCAATCACTCAGTTATTAAACCCCCGAAGCAAAAATATGTGTGTTATAATTTTAATAATCCCGTTTTAAAAACTTTGACCCTGATCAATTGCATTTTATATAAGATGTTATTTACACTTTACAGTGGCAATTATAATATATTGTAGTGTTATTTGTGAAATATATTATACGAACTACAGCATTCTAAAACAAATACAACAATTACTGTGTATGCAATACAAAATGTACGTAATCGTACATAGAGATTACCTATGTTTTTTGTCAATAACAAAGTTAGTACAAAAACGGCCATAAGTTTTTTTTTTTTATACTGGCAATTTTGCAATATGTAGTTTGTTAACGAAAATTATCAGAAATAAATTAATCGAACTATTCTAAGTTGTGTTTCTAAACATTCAGAACGAATGTGATGTGCCTATTTATTTTTATAATAAAGAAATCTTTATTTAATTAGTTTTGACAATTAATGACTAAGTTATATTTAATATAGCTAATAATTTCGCACGTGGATTTTGTCTTGCAGTGTGGTTAGAGAATTGTATAATCCCAGAATAAATTATTATTATCATCAAATATTTTTTAAATATTTGCATACAAGTGCTTAGAATTTTTGTTCATTTGGCACGATATTTTTGTAGATGGCAGCTATTAGTTCTTGTGCGAAATTTCATTGATGTACATATAATATTTTAAACAGTATTCGATGGCAACATTATTGTAACATCACAATTACACGGTGATATGAGGGATTTTAGATATATTTTATTTTAGCTTTAAGTTCAATGTGCCTGCCAATTTTAAAGAGCATCCTAAGCTCCTTATTCTGCGAATTATGTAGTTCATGATGCTTCAGTTTAATGTACAATTTTCATTAATTAGATTTGTTACGAGAAACGTCGTTTGTATCCAATATTCTTACATAAAAATAAATTTTTAAGATTTTATATCGTCTTTACTTTCAGAAGTCTTTTTCTTTTACTTTTTCTTGAAGTCCTTCAAATTCCTTATTAGTTAAGTAAGTACATCGAAACAGCAACAATATAAAAGGCAATTCATATTTTAAAATTCTATCTATCAAAATATCAATATCTGAAGATTAGACTGATTGGTCAAGATTAAAAAGATCAAAAACATTTCGTCAGGATCAGCCGTACAGATTGTTCACTTTCCTGTCTCAGTCTAAATGAGTAGAAAGTGTTCAAGCCTACTCTGCTTACTTTCACCTGATTGACACCAGCTTATGTTCAATGACGTAGAATAGAATGGAATAGAAAACTCTTTATTTGCACAAAAACACGCACAATAATTAAACAAAGGAACTTTACTAAAAGGCGGTCTTCATTTGACGTTTATACTATAGCCTTACGTAAGGCGAGGCAAAACTGTCCCTACTTTAATGGTCTCGCTTTTGGGGTTTTGGGGCCATTTTGACATCTGAGTATGGTGAAATCAAGATGGCTGACATTTGAGGTATGGAGGGTAGAGGAAAGGAGATCATCTCCATACGTGAAACTATTATTTTACTACTTTTGTCGGACACTTTTTAGCTTTTCTGCCTTAGAAAGATAGTCCTCCATTCTTCTACCCTCCATAATTTGAGGTAAGGTGAAATCAAGATGGCGTAACTTTTTCTTGTTTGAAGAAGTGTTCTGTCGAATGTATGTCATCCTTAGTTTTGAAATCTTTGGACGTAAATTATTAACACACTCGCTAAGTTTTCAATATTTTATTGTTTTTATTGAATTGCTTCCATCAGATTTTGGTTCCTTGGACAAACAACTGGTTAGTATATTATGCTCAGTCCTTAAAATAATATTGCGTCATCAGATTATTAAACAATAGGCTGATGTTCTATCACGCAATGAAAAGAGTGAAACCACCTTTTAAACATGTGTGCGTATGGCACTTGAGACCTCTGTACACGCGCATCCGTGTGCGTCTAATGATACCAGAAACAGAAAAAATCACCCCGTATCTTTGTACGTATTTGTATAGCAATCTGCAATAATTGTAGAAGTACCCCACAAATATTTTACAGTTATAAGCTAATATATTATTAGATCATAAGCAAAGTTAAATCACTTTTTACGTACCAGAATCAATTTTATTGTCAATAAAAAATATTTTTTTATTATTATTATGATAAACCGTTCATTATAATAATTATAACTGCATTTATTGAAATTAATTTTAACATTGCTAACATTGAAGTTTTCAAATTCAAATTCTTTATTCACACACACACAGAATATATTATACAAAAAACATTACATATTAAATCACGTGGATGAAGTTGTTTACGGGTATCAGATATCGGATATAAACACATTATCGTTACGTCAAATATTTAGCGGAACACAAAAAAAGGTCCATAATTAAAAAAATATGGTTTTATTTTAAAATCTACTTACTACATTTCTTTTGTTATTTAAAGTTTCATTTGTTTTACTTAAATTTGAGATCACATTAAGAACAGATTATGCGAGTAAAGGCTATTTGTGAAAAATGGTACATTTTTGAACTTTTCATGTAACCGGGAAAAGTGAAAATTAATATTAAAATAACAATTAATTAAATTATCAATGGTGATTAATATCGCGTATTTCCTCCACGTGCTCTTATTAAAGTTTCTACCCGTCTAGGCATACTGAGAATGATGTTATCGATGGTCTCCTGGGATAGTCTCCGCCATTCCTCAAGTACGGCGATTCGCAGTTCACCCACGTTGGCAGGAGCTGGAATTCTGGACTTAACTTTTCTTTTCAGTCCCAAACGTGCTCTATTGGCTTTATATCCGGTGATCTCGCCGGCCACTCCATAACAGTGATATTCATATCATTAAGATAAGCTTGAGTTACCCGAGCGGTATGCGGCCGAGCATTATCCTGCATAAAAACAAAATCGTCACCGATATATGGGACAAACGGTACGACATTTTCTTCTAAAACTTCTCTGATATAGCAGTCTGCAGTCAGACTCCCTCTGTCAATCACCACCAAGTCTGTGCGAGCTCCCAAACAAATGCCCGCCCAAACCATTATTGATCCACCACCGTATGCAACTGTAGTTTCAAAATTTGTCTGAATGTATCGTTCTCCTTTGCGTCTTTATATTCTTTGCCTGCCGTCAATTTGATTTAAGAGAATTCTGCACTCATCACTAAACAATACCTTACTCCATTGGTCCGCGTTCCAAAGTCGATGTATCTGAGCAAAAGTTAACCTGTTTCTACGATGATTTACCTCGAGCCTTGGAGCCTTGGTGGGCACAAATGAACCCAAACCAGCTTCTTCGAACTTTCCTCGTACCGTACGCGTACGGTTACACCCCGCACTGCTTGCGGGCTCATATCGGGCTTGGACGGCCGTCAAACGGGGGTTCCTACGTACACGAAGCCGAATGAAACGATCATCCCTACTCGAAGTGCGTCTTTTTCTGCCTTGTCCTGCTCTTCTCACATAAGTACCGGTCTCCCTGAACCGTTGGATACTGCGATGGATCGTTGAAACTGGTCGACGAAGATCTCTGGATATCACTCTGTATATATGTTTGACCATTTCTTCGCATTTCGAGTGCCCTGGCAATCTCCGTTGGGGCTCAGTCAGGCATAATTCAGTCCTCAACTCCAAAAAGATACGCGAAAAAAAAAAACTAACAAAAAACAGTATTTCAATGAAATTTTAAATCAAACTCAGAAGGAAGAAATACTCGAAGATCGCTCCATATAAGGTGTATTTGAATAAAATTAAAACAATTGCATAAAATGTGATGTTCAGTTGTTTTCTTAATTTGAAAATATTTCTTTTTAAATTAAATGACGTATAAACCAGCCAGCAACCTTATATGATACTGATATCAAACCTTTATTTTATGTTCCGCTAAATATGCCGGTGTGTGTATATTGTGGTAAGTGGTACTTGCTACAACTTCAAAATATAGTAAGTACAAGTACAAATAAGTTAAGTTCGGCAGCAATTTCCTCGGTGCGCGTGTTTACCTTTAGTCCGCGGTCTTTGGGGTAGCGCGTACGAGTACCAGCTGACTTGAGTGGACTCACTCAGGTCAGCCAAGTAACGTTGTACACACCTGTACTTCTTTTCACCCTGGGGTGAATCTTATGCCCTGGCCGTACGGTTTCGCATTTGGGGCGTGCCCCAGGAGCTCCCTGAGGCGGCGGAAGTGACCTACCCAGTCGTCCATCTTCTCCACAATGAGCGGTGGGCTCAATAGTCGGGGACATGTTCACAATATCACAACACAATAATTGAAACATGTAAAATCGGACAGTTAAACAAAACGGAAATAGTACTCACAAACGCAGGTAGAACTAAACACAAACACGTATTTAGTGTTAAAAGTAGTCACTGAAGTGTACGTACTTAGCACGGAACACACACTTAGAGGGGCTGTTTCCTCGTGACCCCAACGTTGAAATAACTAAATCTCAACGGGAGGCCAAGAACAGGACAACTCCTCAGCAAGGCGCCAATGTACACCCTATTCTAACGAATTAGCGTGTAAATTGACGATCGCTATTTGGAGTTTATTAGGCACTGCACTTGTAGGCGGGGTCGGCACGTAGGCGGGAACACTGACAGAGCTACAGGAGACAGGACGATCCGGTCGAATGGTGACTTGACTCATTGACTGCACTGACTATTTATTTGGACTTTGACTAGTCTTTAGACTTGACGATTTAGGAATACGGTGTTGAAAATTAAAACGAAAATTCTATTCCGCCTTTTTAACTTGACACTGGCAAATGGTTTTCAGCCAGTCAGTCAGCCATGACACTTGACATTGACAATCCACGTCACACGACGTAAATGTCAGTTGTCATTCTATCGCAATCGTTGCTTGTGGTGGAGTACCGTGTTCCTTCATTGTTTACATTTTCAAAATTATCATGATTGTAATAGTAACTAATTGTTATGAGGCATTGAAAAAATACTATTAATAAAATGAGTTCATGTAGAACTTGTTTAAAGGAACTAAGTAGCCAAGCCATGGACTTCAGTCAATTACCCAAAGATTTGAACGAGTTGAAATCATATTCTGATATTATTTTCTTTTGTCTGAGTATAGAAGTATGTATATTTATAACTACTATTTGTAGCCTAATAACTGCATACAACGTACACATTCAAGTCTGATACATGTGAAAAATCAAAGAAAACAAAAAACTCACATTTTAATTTTTTAGCAACAAGACAATTAATTTGCTTTAAATTACCACCTTAATGTATTTTAATGGATTTTATTTTGAAACCCCCTATAATAACTGTACAGTTACAGTACACACAGTAACTACAGTATGCCTGACGGAATATTTAACTTTTATGTTTACAGATTCCATCAAATTGTGATGAGTATGCAAAGCTATGTGAAATATGTTATAAAACGATCATAGATTACTACAAGTTTAAGTCACTTGCACTAAACAGTGATAAATATTGGAGATCTCTAGATGAGGATAAAAATAAAATCATAAAATTTGAGAACATATCAGATTTTGATAATGATGACTCGCAAATATCTCATTTAAAAGACGAGCTTTTTGTTAAGAGTGAGAGTGATTCTGACAATGAGCTGCTGAGTGTGATAAAGAAAATTAAGTATGAATATATTGAAAATGCCAAAGAGAAAGAAAATGAGGCAAATAAAGGTAAGGTAATGTATATATATATATATATATATATATATATATATATATATATATATATATATATATAAAGGCAAAGCTGATTTACTGATGTATCAAGGCACAGGTCATTTGTATGAAACTTTTTATTTCTTGGACATATTTGCATGATATTTCGTATGAATTGAGTACGGAAAAAATAATGAATTATGTATATCAGCATTTTCTAAAATTCAGCCCCTAGGTGGGTAAAATAGGGGATGAAAGTTTAAAACTTAATTTCACACGGGCAAAACCGTGGGCAATTAGTGATAGTATTAGATGAAGGAGATAATTTTATTACAAGGGGCATGTGTTTGGGGGGGGGAGGGGGGGTATTTGTAACAAATATATCATAATGTAATTCAAATATAATTAATGTCTTAGTAAAAAATAAAAAGTGTTAAATATGTATTTTAAAATCCACCAATAAAAATTTGAGTACATAATTTTTCTACATTGAAACCTCTTATTTTCTAGTGAAAACTAAAAGAAAAAGGAGCAAAAAGAAATCTAAAGATTATGAATATGACAAAAAGCATATAATTTGTGAAATATGTGGCAAATCTGTCAGGAACATGAAGGATCATATGATTTCACATACTTCCTTTGAGGACCGAAAGAAAGTCCCATGCAAATATTGTGACCGCACATTTAATACTATTGGTGGCAGAAATGCTCACCACAGGTCCAGGCATTTAGGGATTAGGCAACACTGCGAAATTTGTAACAAAGGTAAGCCCTAAACATATTATGATTCACACAAACATTTCAGTATTACAAACTTACTGCTTACAAAGATTACACAGTGTAATCAAAACAAAAATAGGTATTCAAGGAGTGTGATCAGTATTTGATCTCGTCACAAAAATATCTATAACATGTAACCTTAAATTTTTACCAGATTATCCTATAAAATGATTAACATGATGATGTTATGATACATAATGGGGGGGCCGATACTGAGCTGCGGTTGCGTGACCTTTAAAGTTGGCGCGACGAACAGCAGTGCGAGGGTGTCTATGCATATTGAGAGTTATCAGGAAAAGTTAATTATGTTATTTTCTGTCAATTTTGTAATGCATACTTGTATTATTAACTTAATATTATAGGCTAATTAAAAATACATCCAAAATACCACTAATAGAATAACATTGTTGCTTGATAAACACATGCTAGTTCAATGGATAAGATATGGACTCTCGATCAACAAAAACCACATTAATTACTATGAGCACTGAGCAACCCATATTGTATTACAGCCACACAACGTAATATACATATCACAATTATTTTTTTGTTACTTTTGCTGGAAATAAGGTAATAACAATGTTCTTCACAGATGTGGTTAGCTTGAAGAGCCATCTACAACTCGTACACAAAACAGTGCCGAAGCCCTTCAACTGTGTGCTGTGTGAGGACAGCTTTCTCTCGCGGTCGCAGCTGGAGATCCACATAATGAAACACACCAAGCATAAACCGTTCAAGTGTGACCAGCTCGATTGTGATAAAGCATTCTACACCAAAAAGAACTTGCAGCTACATTTGTATGTCTATTATTAATTATTTATTTGAATAACCTAATTATAAATTTAAAAATATTGCAATTAATTAAGGGATATAATTAATCATGCAACTAAAAAATAACTTGGTCATTGCACAGTTGCATACAGTATTACTGAATTTGGCAGCGAATTAATATGTTGGCGACTAAATTACTAAACTGGCCAAAGCACTCAGGTGACAAAAATGACAAAAGTTAAAAAAGATAAAAGGTGGCGAATATTAACCCAAATTGGTACTGAAATTTATATGTTGGCGACTTAATTTTCGAGTTGGCGACCGTTATACTATGTAAGCAGCTGTTAAACCAGATTTGGTTGATAAATTAATGGCTGCTTAAAATCAACTAATAGGATACGAAAATTCACCATTTCTTTAATACTATTGGGGTTTGTTATATCCTTTGGTATAGGTGTCGTTTTCAAGGTTTTGTTGGTGCTGAATGCAAAAATTATAACCATTTTCAAATACAAAAATGGCGTTTTTTTTTAAATCAATTTAATATGGGTGTCCTTTTGAAGGTTTTTGAGAGTGCTCTTTCTAAGTTTTCGGGGGACTAATTATAAAGTCATGCATTTTAAATTTCTAAGATGGCGGACATATATTTTTTATTTTTTTAGATTTTAATAAAATGAATGTAGGTGACCGTTTCTAGGTTTCCGAGGGTGTTGATTACAAAAAAATCATTGATTTTAAAATTCCAAGATGGCGGACACTTATTTTTAATAAAATTAATATAGGTGTCCTTTTCCAGGTTTCAGGGATTACAAAAAATATGATTCTTTTTGAAATTTCGAAATGGCGGTTTTTTTTTTATAAAATTAAAATGGGTGTCGTCATCAAGGTTTTTTTGGGGTTCTAAATACGAGAAGGGCATTCATTTTGAAATTCCAAGATGGTGAATATTTATTTTTATTAAAATTAATATGGGTGTACCTCGAGAAGAGGTTACAAAATTAGTGGGCCATTTTGAATTCCCGTAACATCAACATGTGTTAATTTTGAATTTCTGCATAACATTCAATTTGAAAATATTGAATTTTCCAAAATTTATATAGCTTACATATAAATTAGATATCTCCTAAATTTAATCCAAATTGGCACCGACATTTATAAGTTTGCGACTTAATTTCCGAGTTGGTGACTATTATATGATGTAAGCAGCTATAAAACCAGATTGGGTTGATCAATTATTGGTTGCTAAAAATTCAATAAGCAGGCTACGGAAAATCGCATTTTTGGATACTGTTAGTTTGCTTTCCTTTGGTATGGGTATCGTTTTGAAAGTGTTTGGGGGTTCAGAATAATATGAAAATTAAATCCATTTTGACATTCCAAAATGGCGTACATTTTTTTTCTGGGGGTGCTGATTATAAGTGTCTTCCAATTTCAATTTCCAAAATGGAGAATTTTCATTCTTCGTTAAAATGACATGAGTAGTAATTTAAAAGTTGTTGCGGATGCTGATTAGGATTGATGATTATTAACACAATATGTTATGTAGTACCGGCTATGTAAGCTATAGAAATTTTTGAAATTTTTGATAAAGAAAATACGTAGTTACGGGGTTTACTTGGGGGGAGGAAATTTTTAATATTTTTTCAGTAGGATTACATGTTCTCGAGATAGAAGCGATTATAGAAAAAAAAATGTCAATGCTCTACTTTGAAATACGAACGATGTATAAAGCTATAAAGATGTTGGAGAATTCAGGACTTTCAAATTTCTTTTTCTCCTATCAAGAAGAAAATATGTGGTTGCGAGGTGCGTTAGGTCTTCCTAACGCACCTCGCAACTTTGAAAGGAAATTTTCATTATTTTTTCAGTAGGATGCACCATTTCCGAGATAGAAGCGATTATAGAAAGAAATATGGCAATGCCTATTTTGAGATGCGAGCAATGTATAAAGTTATAGAAATGTTAGAAAATTCAGGACTTTCAAATTTCTTTTTTTCCTAAGGACAACCTAAAGGACACCTAGATTAATTTTATTAAAAATAAATGTCCGCTATCTTTGAAATTCAATATGGATATCATTTTTATATTCAGCACTCCTAAAAACCTCGAAGACGACACCCGTATCAATTTTACAGAAAAATAAATATTCGCCATTTTGTAAATTTCAAAATGAATCTACACAATATCTACACCCTCCGAAACCGACAAAAATTAAAAATGGGAATTTTGTACGCTCCTTTACGTTATTTTTGTGTGCGCTGGTTTTACTGCTTATTATATTTTTTGAATTACCTACATCAGGGAAAATATATGTACCTATTCTTAAATTAAATGTGTACTCTCAAATTGTCGCCAAGATGGTTATTGGTTCGCCAAAATAATATCTGTCTGCAAGTTTGGAATATTCAGTTAGTAGTAACAAAACTGGTATTATTTAGTCGCCAGATTTGGAATTTTTTGTTTCTTACATTCTTTCGCCAACTTGGTATTAAGGCCCGTATTAATAAACCGTTCTCAAACTCGTTCTCAAGACCTTTCTTGGCTGAGACAGTCTCAAGTAACGATAAGCTTCTCAAGACGGTCTTTAATTCATAGTATGATCTCAAGACCGTCTCAGTTGATAACATTATTGAGATCACTTACTCAACTTTTAAGCGTCATCTACACGACAAAGAACGAATAAAATAACGTTTCGTTCACACTTCTACAAAGAACGGATTTATTGATTATACATTCCTTCAATATTTCTTTTTTAAAATGTAATATTTAATAATATAAATACCAAAAAAAGTTTAGTCTGTATTCTTTATATTGAAAAAACTGATTTTCATTAATTTTTACGTATATATTATTATTTATTATTGTCTAGCATAATAATATCCATATTTTTTTAACAACTACGTAAAACGGAATGCCATTGCCATTCGAAAAAAGTTCTTCTTCTTCTTATTCTTTAAAGTGGCTCCTTAGTGATTCGCCAGGTTTAAGTAAAGTACTTATTCGCCCATGTGTTGTGTTGACGAAAACTCTGCCTTATGAGTGGGTTTTATGAATAAACAAGGGCACGGTGTACAGGAGGAAGTCTGTTGAATAATCTAAAACCTAGAACAGACAAATTTAGGGCCAGTACCAAAGTATGTACATAAAGTTTCAGTAAAAGGAGTATTTACAAAACACAGAACAGATTTAAGGTTGATAGGGCGAGGAATTGTAGGAGGGAGGGATCATATAATGAGGATTGTTTTTTGGGCAGCGAAAAAAAGTTCTACTGTCAAGTGTCAAATCAAGTCAATTAATATAAATCAAATAGGTAATTTAAATAAAAGCGAAAATATTTCTACAAATACTCGACACTGGCAGAATGGTGCAAAACCTTTGCAACCGCGATTACCAAAAAAAAGAAGAACAAGTATCAATCATGTATCAATATAGCATCTTTTTTTATTACTTGATTTTGTGTTGAGTATGTAGTGTAAATTTTGAGTTTGTTTAATCATAAATATTTAGATTTTAATTTACATATTGTAACACACCCAAAAACACCACAAATAATAATGTACTCTATCCCAATTCCCAAGCAAGCCGTTCTCAAGTCAAGGTTTGACTGTACCCACGAAACCGCGTCTCAAGTAACAGTTTGACAGCAATGACAGCGTACTTGAGTAATGAGTCTCGTTTATTAATACGTTCGCACTCACTTGATACGCCGTACCTACAGCTGTACTTAAGTACGGTCTATTAATTAAAACAACGTCTTAAGTACTTTCTTGAGAATTGTCTTAGAGATAAGAACGCTTTATTAATACGGGCCTTAGTATTTCATATTCGGTTTTAGGGTAATAGCACAAAAGTATGCAATTTCAGAATTTTATAATTTAACTCATACAAAGTCCCCATAAAAATAGTTTATACAAAAAAATGACTATTTTGTTACTAAACATTTAGTATGTGTTGAATTATATATTATAGAAAACAGAAAATAATTGTTTTAAATAAAAATTAATTTATTATTTTTAAATAAAAATAAGGAATGGATATTATTTTCTTTACAGAAGGGGAGTACATGAAAAAGAAAGATCACATCTCTGTCAGTTTTGCTCAAAGGGTTTCTTCAAGAAAAGCCACCTGATCATCCACCTTAGGTATGTTTCAAAATAGCTTTTATACATAAATATACATAATCCGAAGTTTGTATAAAAACATTTTTCTGTTGTGTTTAGTGTATGCTTTTGAGTAATTTATTGAATCATAAAATTCATTATAAAATAAGAAACATAATATTGAACCCGACATTCCTATGACATGTTGAGGTCTTTCATGGTGTATACAATATGGCCATTTTATTATCGGTTTTAACCACTATCTGAGTGCTCCGACAAAAAATTATCAGTGTAGTTTATAAAACCTATAAATATTTCAGGACTCATTCCAATGAAAGAAACTTCAAGTGTGATGAATGCGGCAACTACTACAAGACACACCAGACGCTGCGGTACCACAAGGAAACGCACGTGACTAGCCGGAACTTCCCCTGCCAGCTGTGCGACAACACTTTTACCAATGTCAAGTGAGTAGTCGGTTTTTTAGCCCAAGCGCGCACTGGTGGCAAGGCCGCGGCGGCCATCGAAATGCATGCAAGCGGGCTGGGCCGCTTGCTTCCTAGTGCGAGCACTGATGATACAATGTATACATTTCAGTGGCCGCCTGGCTGCCAGTGCGCGCTTGGGTATGTCCTTGGCCGTGTTAGACAAAATTATAAAAGTACTTATTTAAGATGCGCGCGCACACCGACAGCCAGAAGGCGACATAAGGAAGACAGCTGATAAGCACACACGTGTGTGTGTCTATCAGCTGTCTGACAAAACTTTGGCGTGCCAAAGTTCCGCCGGATTTTGTATGAATTTCACCGCCGGCGCTGCGGCAATAAACGACATAAAATTTACAAAAACTTGTGTAGCGTCACCGCGGCAGTTGCGGCACGTGTGTAAGCGTACTGTATGAAGTTTCCGTGAAACCTCGTTACTAACAAAAAAGTGCTAGTCTCCTATGTGCGTACATAAGAACACATGTTCACAGTGGCGTGCACAGGATTATGACACTGGGTATGCGGCGAAGTACTCGGTCACAAAAACTTTTTCGTTTATTGATTTTTAGCATAGCTACAGCCAAGCGACGGATCTCTAAGTCGAAACCATGCCAACAGAGCAAGTCTTAGATGTACTACTATTCATGTACATCTTCTACGGCAACGCAGACAAAACAGCGATCGATCGTCGCGGCGGAAGAAATTCTAATAAGTAAAATAATAAGCATATTTTAAAATATTATAACTACTCACCAGTCAGTCAGCTTCAATTTTCACATATTCAAGATTCCGGTTACTTGAGATTACTATATCCCGATGTAAATTACTAAATAATATGCAAGGAAAACAATATAATTTAATCGTGTGTACACAACCACACAGCCAGTTATACGTTACATAACTTTTAACATGAAATTTTCGAGTTACATTATTTTTTTGCTGGTTTAATTGTTGTAACTCGGGTACACACCTACCTTTAGACAGAATTTGAATCTTTTCACTGAATGACAATTGTGAGAACTTGTTATTTTTAATTTTTAATAAACACATTTTCAACACAAACCTCACAATCAAATAACATTTAAAAAAAAAATCAACAAACGCACTAGTAAAAGCAAATCACTACAATTATTATAGAAACTCAGTAATAAACTGTTAAATGTACACACTTTCAAATGTTAAAATGAAAAATCTTTTAAGAAAACTATAAATAAACTGGAGCGATTAAATTGTAAACAATGCTTATCACATGAAATATCAGGGGCGTGCGCTCCATATAGGCAGAAATGCAGTGCTTTACTTGTCATTCACAGATATTTTAATAAAACGTTCGTACGTTTTAGATGACTTTAATTAATAGTAAATAAATTAATTTAAAAAATATAATAACTTTAAAACGCCTAATATTTTATAAATAGCAACTCATGCAATAGCTTTGTGCAGGACAAATCATCGCAGCTATGTGTAATTTTCATACTTCACAAACGCACACACCCATGAATATCGACATGTTTAAATAGGCGTAACTCATGCGGCATTAGATGGCCTTCGGCTTCGGGCGCCCGTGGCGCGAGCTTGGTACTACAACGAGTTCTATGATTGTCAGTATAATGTTATTTACTAAGAAAACTTACTAGATGGCACTTTACGTGGAAATAATAAATGACACTATTTTCAGAGAACGAACATAACCAAACATAACTAAGTATATTATTATCTACGTACTAACGTAGTATATTATGATCTCTGTGCTATAAAGATAAGTTGTTAAATAAGCGCCCATAGCGCCGCCTGCGCGTTGCGTCGTCGTTTTAACTAGGCCGCCATCTATCGTGAATTGACGATATTTAATTTGAAGAGTCCCGTAGTGCTGATGTACTTTATCAATTCAATTTTTAAAAAAGAAGGCGTTGTATGAATAAAATATTGTTATAAATTCATATTTTATTCAGTAATCATTGAAAATTTTGAAGAATAAAACTAAATAAATCACTGACGTAAAACAAAATAAGTTACATGGCGGTTTAATTGTGCTTTTAATGTGATTTACTTTTCCATGGTTCACAATGCTTACTCATAGCGACGTCTTTACGTACCGAGCATGTACTTCATTTTCCAATGTATGAAACTGACCAGACATTGTTCGGCTATCCGATCGCTTCCGAAAACCGCCGAACTGGCTTGTTTGAAATTATTCGTTGCCTATAATCCGAGTAAAAACAATACGACGCGAATCTAATGAATCATGTACGCACAATATGCATTTTTGTTTAGTAAGGTATTATTTGTTTAAATAGAAGAAACGTTTTGTGTTTCGCCGGGGCCATTAGCCATATTGCATATTTCATGTGATAAGCATTGTTTACAATTTAATCGCTCCAGTTTATTTATAGTTTTCTTTAAAGATTTTTCATTTTAACATTTGAAAGTATGTACATTGTACATTTAACAGTTTATTACTGAGTTTCTATAATAATTGTAGTGATTAGCTTTTACTAGTGAGTTAGTCGATTTTTTTTAAATGTTATTTGACTGTGAGGTTTTGAAAATGTGTGTTTATTAAAAATTAAAAATAACAAGTTCTCACAATTGTCATTCAGTGAAAAGATTCAAATTCTGTCTAAAGGTAGGTGTATACCCGAGTTACAACAATTAAACCAGCAAAAAAATAATGTAACTCGAAAATTTCATGTTAAAAGTTATGAAACGTATAGCTGGCTGTGTGGTTGTGTACACAAGATTAAATTATATTGTTTTCCTTGCATATTATTTAGTAATTTACATCGGGATATAGTAATATCAAGTAACCGGAACCTTTAATATGTGAAAATTGAAGCTGACTGGTGAGTAGTTATAATATTTTAAAATATGCTTATTATTTTACTTATTAGAATTTCTTCCGCCGCGACGATCGATCGCTGTTTTGTCTGCGTTGCCGTAGAAGATGTACATGAATAGTAGTACATCTAAGACTTGCTCTGTTGGCATGGTTTCGACTTAGAGATCCGTCGCTTGGCTGTAGCTATGCTAAAAATCTATAAACGAAAAAGTTTTTGTGACCTAGTACTTCGCCGCATGCCCAGTGTCACAATCCTATGCACGCCACTGTGAAATATGCAATATGGCCCCCGCGAAACACAAAACGTTTCTTCTATTTAAACAAATAAAACCTTACTAAACAAAAATGCATAATGTGCATACGTGATTTATTAGATTTCCGTCTATTATTTTTACTCGGATTATAGGCAACGAATAATTTCCGACAAGCCAGTTCGGCGGTTTTCGGAAGCTATCGGATAGCCGAGAGCCATCGCCTGCCGCGGGAGTTTCGCTATATAATCATGTCGATATTCATGGGTGTGTGCGTTTGCGAAGTATGAAAATTACACATACATGCGATGATATGTCCTGCAGAACGCAACGGCATGAGATGAGTTGCTATTTATAAAATATTAGGCGTTTTTAAGTTATTATATTTTTTAAATTAATTTATTTACTATTAATTAAAGTCATCTAAAACGTACGAACGTTTTATTAAAATATCTGTGAATGACAAGTAAAGCACTGCATTTCTGCCTATATGGAGCGCACGCCCCTGCATGTTCATTATGTACTTGTTACTTTCAGATATTTACGAGTTCATATGGTGAGTCACACGAGAGAGCGGCGGTACCCGTGCAAGTACTGCGGCGTGAGGTTCATGCGGTCGGACCACAGGCTGCGACACCAGAAGACCGCGCACGAGAAACATATGAACAGCGACGGCTCGTAGCACTCAATGTTGCTGATATAAGAAGCCACATATGACACTATGATATAATTTAATTAATATTATATCTAGCAATATCCCGCGAGAAAATATCCACAACCTGCAAGCAAATGTGTGAGTGCCCCCTCTGCTTATGCAATGGTGTTGGTGTGGGGCCTTGCACGATCTTGCTGACATTGTTGCTTGTGTAGTGGTGGTGTATGCACGATCTTGTTTCTGAGTGTACTATACGTAGCAGTGTGGGAGGAGGGAGGTGCTTTACGCATTCTCATGCATGCACTCACACATTTGCTTGCAGGTTGTAGGTATTTTTCGCGGGATATTGCTAGATATAATATTAATTCAAGTTGAATTAATATTATATCTAGCAATATCCCGCTTTCAGACCATACAGTTGAATTATTCAACGGAATGTCCGCAAAGTAACGCCTGATTATATTAGCTATGATATAACTTTCAAGGATTTTCCAACGTTCGCTTTAAAAGATTAAAATATTTTTCTTGCACTATCTAATGTTACAAGTTGCATCGTTAGATAGTGCAAGAAACATGTTACGTTAAAATTATTGAATATCATGTATATTACGGAGAATTTCATGCGTCAAATCTCATTTAAAATTTATATGTAGGACCTGGTGAGGGAAGAACACTATAAAATACAGAAATGAATATTACACTAGTACATTTGTACAATATACATTTTTATACTTTTTTAATTGATAAAATGTATGTACGGAATATAATGTTCAAATGTGGTTTCTTGAGTCTCTTATGCTGATAGTATAATTTAAAATGTTGCTTTTTCGGGTCCAAAATTTACTATTATTATCCTTGAGGTTTCGAATATAATTGTTATTAGCTTTTTATAATAATAAATAAATAAATAAATATTTCTAAATTTTATGTAATAGAAATGTTAAAAAGTACATTTATTATTAATTACAAAGAATTAAATTAGTTTTAATAAATTATTTTCTTGTTATATTTTAATAAATGTTTTCTATTACTAACCTCAGTTTTTTTCTTATGTTTCTTTCTAATGTTTCTTTCTACTTAATTTTACTAACTTTGTTGTTTTGTTTCTTTCTACTTAATTTTAATAACTTTGTTTTGTATATCTTAAACCTATTTTTATTTGTCGTTTAAAAAGATTTCGATCGTCAACACCAACTCACACCGTAGTTTACTGTGGAATGTTAGATTGATTTCGATCGTCAACACCAACTCACACCGTAGTTCACTGTGGAATAGTTAGTTTGTTTTCGATCGTCAACACCAACTCACACCGTAGTTCACTGTGGAATAGTTAGTTTGTTTTCGATCGCCAACACCAACTCACACCGTAGTTCACTGTGGAATAGTTAGTTTGTTTTCGATCGCCAACACCAACTCACACCGTAGTTCACTGTGGAATAGTTAGATTGATTTCGATCGTCAACACCAACAAAAAATAGCACTTACCGATTACCACGCCGCACGAGGTTACAAGAGCTGCGTTCCAGTAGCACAATCAAAACAAAATTTTCATTATTTTCATTCACATTCTGTTTCTTTCGCACCACTGTGATAATTCGTACCTATTTTCGCCCTTGTTCCACACGTAACTGTCATCTGTCAAAAACGCTAAGAATGATCACGCCATTTTGCATATTTTTACCCAGCTCTATACTTGGGTTAAAATTAGCAATTTTTGACGTTTACAAGGATTGGACTGATTTCATTGATTTGATATTTTATTTTTAGGATATCATAGAGTAAATTTATGATAGGTTATTTTAATTTGTTATTATTAATGCTAATTTAAAATAGAAATATAATACAATAAAGCTACATTCTTAAAGTTATACCGGAATCATCGTTTTTCATACATCGTCTGTCACTTTCATAACAAAACGATGATTGCCGATGTTTATCGGCAATGTTCGTTTTTCTATGTATATACCTACTATATTTAGGTACATTACAATTAACTTCTTAATGTCTATTATGAAGTTAATTGCAATGTACATAATATAGTAGATACAACGTTTTAATGTCCCTCGGCAATCATCGTTTTTCTATCGAAGTGACAGACGATGAATGAAAGACCGAGTCCCGAAAGACATTAAGAACATTTATTTAATCGAGGTAAAATACATCTGATTCTGAGTTTAACTATAGTCAACGTCCGTTCAGTCGACTGACATGGACTATGATTAACCATACGAGAATTAATGTCAAAATTTAACACCAGCTGTCGTTGTTCCACTAGTTACAAAAAATGCTAAAAACAAAATTTTAAAAATTTTCAATGCTTTCGTTATTTCGCTAAAGAAACTCATTTTGTGGTAAAAATTATCGTAGCGTTTTGGGCAAAAAAAGCAACTAGCAAATAGAAAACTGGAACAAGCTAATAGTATCCCACAATATCAACCTTGACTGCTTCTCACGGTTGACAGCGCGAGCACGTAACGAGCGCAAAAAAGACCAAAAACAGAAATAACGTGCTCGGCCACGAACGACACGAGACTTGTCGGCGGCCATCGGAGTCCTAGCGCCCGGGCTATTGAACGAGGTAGTCGTCGACGCGACTACCTCGTAACTGACACAAAAACTTACTACCATATATACTGTATTATCTATTGGTACTACTGAGGGGCGACGCCCAGCGCCGACGCTTCTGCACAAATTACAATCTACCCACAGAGAATAATATTATCATTTTATACCCACTTGTAAAATTATTAAAAGAATTTTGAAAATCAAAGGGGGGCGGGGAGTTTCCTAACTTCCTTCATGTCGTTATTCCACAAGTTGTGACAACAACAAAACATAATCAGGTCAGTTACTTTAAGTATACAATCACAAGATTATTTTTATTTATAAAAATAAAATTTTAAACTACACAGTTTGTAATACTAGACAGTAATTAAAAATTTTAAAATCTCCTTGATATGTGTGAGACCGCTATGGACGAGGATCGGCCATCCTGAAAATAAAAAAAATGTTACAAAAACTATAAAAAATTAGAATCATCTAAGCAAAATGTGGCAATGTTGTGTATTTTCGAGTATGTGGAAAAAACAAACCAACGCGCGCGGTTTAGAGCGTGTCGACCTTTGTGTTGTGTGGCCACGTGCGTGTACGTGTGGTGTGTGCGTGCCGTACATATGCGTGCGTGCGTAACTCACAGGTGTATGCTGAGCTGGCGGCTGGCGGAGAGCGCGGAGGCGTCCTGCGGCGTGAGGAACACGAACTGGCGCGCGCGGTTTTTGAGCGCGTGATCGATCAACAGCTGCAAAACTATCTTGCGATTCACGTTGTCCTGTAGTGAAGATAAGATGAAGGTGGCTTGAATGCAACATATAATATTTTTCTAAGGTATGCACCGTGTCTTATGTCCCACAGTAGCAATTTTCTTATATACGTGCATGTCAATACGCGATTAGAAAGCTTCGCGCGTGACCCCCTCACCTATGTAGCACATTTAGGCAAATTCGGTTTTATTATCCAAGCCCCCGCGAGGTATAATACAACAAGCAGTATTGAACGTAACATAATCCGGTAAGGCTTACATTCGTACATTGTTACTAACTCTTCAGTGCTATAGAAGTTGATTTGAAAAGTCTATTGACGCGAGATAGGTATGTCGCGCGGCGATTACGCGCAATGTGCTAAGGGAGATCGTATTTCGAAGCAAAAACATATTTAACAGCTTAAGTCGTACCATAAACACGTCGAACTCGTCCATAAAGTAGAAGGGCAGCTCGACGGCGTCCCAGAGCGCCATCATGAACGCGACGGTGGCGTACGAGCGCTCGCCCCCGGACAGCGCGCTCGTGCCGCGCCCGCCCGCCGCGCCCGCGCGCCCCCCGCAGCACAGTTCGAGTGCGCCGCGCGCCTGGTCTATGTCCATGCGACCCTGTGTAGTGAATATAGGATGAAGAGTACAGCTCGACACAAAAGAAAAAAATAAACGTCTGTCAAAATGATTTTTGATCGGATGTATCGTTTGTCACTTAAATTATAAACCATCGCATAGTAAATTTGTCAGCAACTAACTGTTTATTCTATTTGATCCAAAGGTTGCGATCCCCAGATTGTTTGTTTACATTTTTTATTTATTCTAGCGAACCTGACTTAATGATAATACTAATTATTTGGCGCTCATGTAACCCAGAAACTGGTCACTGACCGTGTATCCGCGGATGGTGAGGATGGCCTGGAAGCAGTGCTGCACGCGCCGCGCCACGTACGTCTGCACGCGCTGACAGAAGCTCAGGTGCTTGTCCGTTGTACGCTTTATCTGAAAGCATACGTTATAAATATACTTATTGAGTTCGCGCCAGTTTATGTATGAAGGTGGCACTGGGCAGAGCAAATATATCTTTATTTAAATTTAAGCAGCATAATTATTTTTACAAGAGAACCTTTTCCTTTCTTTGTATAGTAGAGGAAGTATTGCCAATTTAAATAAAATACGCCATTGCCAATTGCCTAATTTACATATCCGTTTTATTATTTCCGTTTCCCTTCTAATAAGGTTTCTTGTCGGTGAATAGATAAACATTCAATAGCGATTTTGATTGGTTAACGCAAACGCGGTAACTAATCAAAATAGCTATTGAATACACCAACATGAAACCTCAAAACCGGGCATTAGTTTTTTTCCAAGTTTCTTTTTCCAAATTAACCTCTTCAATGAGCGCGCTCAGCTTCTTGAGCGTGAGTTCTGTGCGGCGATAGGTGCGCTCGACGGTCAGCAGCTTCTCGGCGACCTGCGCGCGCGTCAGCCGCGTGTTGCTCATGGAATTCAATTTCAGTTCTGTCTTCTTGAGCAGACCGATGACGACCGACTTCTCCCTAGCGGCAAAAATTGGAGTCATAAGGGCTAGTTCACGCCGCGACGATACGGCGCTGCATTTTCAAGATAGCTACTCTCAAAATTGAACTTTATTCACTACACAGAAAGATACACGTTCATGACATCAGTCATACACTGCACATGCGCTGTGCAGCGCGGTGCATCGTGACACTCGAACTCTTATAATGAAACGTGTATCTCGTGTAAAGAAAATAATAAAGTTCAATTTTGAATAGCTTAATATGTTAAAAGTGCAATTAAGAACTAATACTATAAAGAAGAAAGATTTGATTGTTAGTTTGAATTGAATTGGCTCCGAAACTACTGGCCGATTTGAAAAATTATTTCACTATTAGATGTATGCACGATACATTATCCTTGTTAAACTATATTATTATCTCTACTAGCTGATCCAGCGAACTTCGTACCGCCATATTTTTTGCCGTAAAATCCATTAAAACACAAGAAACACGTTTTTGCGTTTGCTGTTACGAAAGAAACGGTAATTTAATTAATTAGTTTTTTGAAATGAAAACTTGAATGAAATGTCATAAAATGCCGACTAGGGACGTCACTGGCGTACGGCAATATTTACATATGAAGCACCTTCTTCAACTTCAGACAGATCAGTGTACAAACGACTCGAGCCAACTTCAAAAATTGTATGTAACGAACAATTAGATATCTCTTTCTTCAAATCAAATCATTTATTTTGCATATGTGTGTAGGATATAGGTCTTTAACATTCAGTTTAGTTGCAGCACATAGGCCACTTGGGGCATGAAAAAGTTATTTTACTTAGTTACTATAATTACAATTGATTGTTGATAAAACTAATGATTACATTAAAATTCACATTATAATATAAATCTATTAATTACATTTTATAATTATTATTTTTTTAATATTATATTATGTATGCATTAAAATAATAATCTAGAGCAATTTCGTATATAGAATTTACATAACAGCAGTCAATAGAATAGTGCAAAATATTATGTTAGGAATTGTCCAGCAAATTAATTTAATTAATAATATCACCATATTTACATGTCATCGATAATAATTAAATAGTAGAGAATGTCAACATACATAAAAATAACAGTTAATAATATTATATCTATATAAATATGTTAATAATACATCATTCAATAATAAAAGCGTTGTCATTTAAATATTCATCAATATCATAATAAGCTTTTTTGAGCAGAGTTGTCTTAATCGTATTTTTAAATAATTGTGACGAATTTATCTCTAGTATACATTTTGGTAGTTTATTGTACAGGCGAACTGCCATGCCTAGGTGACTCTTATTAAGTAAGGCAGTTTTGCTACTTGGATAACACACCTTATGGCGATTTCTAATGCTTTTAAAAGTCTCATACTCGTGTAAATTGGATTTTACAAATGTTACGCTTTCTAAGATATATAGGCATGGAAATGTCAAAAGTTTAAGTTTTTGAAAATGTGGCTTACAGCTGTCCGTTAATTTATTCGTGTTCGTATAGTCCGTTATATCTTCCTCATTAGCATGTGTCATATAAGGGGATAAGGAACGATATATGTTTTATCCTCTTGCTAATAACCTGGTACCTATGTTAATTATAATCTGAGAATCTCTCTATCCATACTGTCAATATTTTGAAGATACACTGGCTAAACTGTCTGACTGACTGACTGACTGTCACTCTGTCAGAGTTTTGTTAATATATTGGAGACGTCTCAGTCTTCTGTCTCATTCGCACACTCATTTTTCGGAGATTTTTAAATATTTCTATCATTTTTTAAATATTTTTTTTTCATACAAACCTCCTGGCAATAATGAACACATAAAAGAAAGATTTATCCAATTTGGTGCGGTCGTTTGGAGGCTATGCGCGTACGAACATTTGGTGCGGTCGTTTGGAGGCTATGCGCGTACGAACATTTGGTGCGGTCGTTTGGAGGCTATGCGCGTACGAACATTTGGTGCGGTCGTTTGGAGGCTATGCGCGTACGAACATTTGGTGCGGTCGTTTGGAGGCTATGCGCGTACGAACATTTGGTGCGGTCGTTTGGAGGCTATGCGCGTACGAACATTTGGTGCGGTCGTTTGGAGGCTATGCGCGTACGAACATTTGGTGCGGTCGTTTGGAGGCTATGCGCGTACGAACATTTGGTGCGGTCGTTTGGAGGCTATGCGCGTACGAACATTTGGTGCGGTCGTTTGGAGGCTATGCGCGTACGAACATTTGGTGCGGTCGTTTGGAGGCTATGCGCGTACGAACATTTGGTGCGGTCGTTTGGAGGCTATGCGCGTACGAACATTTGGTGCGGTCGTTTGGAGGCTATGCGCGTACGAACATTTGGTGCGGTCGTTTGGAGGCTATGCGCGTACGAACATTTGGTGCGGTCGTTTGGAGGCTATGCGCGTACGAACATTTCGGTAATTAATTTTTATTTATATATAATAGAATAATAGATAGATAATCCGACGAAACATAACTCTGTCTCTAAGGTATAAATAAAAAATGAGAAATAAAGTGAATAAAAAAAAATCTCTGACTGATATAAATCGTGTTTTACCTGGGGTTATCTACCCTAGGACATAATAGCAGAGCCTCCTGTATTTTCTTCTGAACATGGCTCTGTTTGGACTGCAATATCTCCTGTACCGCCTCGAGTTTCCGCTTGTCTTCGGTCAGCCGCTGCTGGTACGTCTGTCTGTCAGCCACACCTTGGTCCATCTTCATCTTCTCTTGCTCTATTTCTTCCTAAAAAGAATAGTTGCTTAAAGAAACTCGATTACTATGCGTTAGTTAAATTTATGTACCACAAATACCATATATTTTTAAAAACATAAAAAAATGTCATTGGACTAAACGCTACATCAATACATTTTAGTTTTTACGACCTCTGTGGCTCGGTAGTTAGCGCGTCGGCGCTCAAGCGAGTTGGAATCCCGCCGAAGGAACAAAAAGTTTTCTTTGTTCCTGGGTCATGGATGTGTATTAAATATGTGAATAATGTTGTAAAAATCTTAAATATTTGTATAATATAAAAGTATTAAATATATTTCCGTTGTCAGGTACCCGTATTACCACGGGGCCCGATTGACGTGGTGTGAAAGCATCCATATATATTATAATAATTATAAATTTTGCATCAACTTTTAAACAACAAAATAACAGCATTTAAAAGTAGAATTATATTCCAAAAGCCCTACACACAATACACATACCCCACAAACAACAATAACAAAAACAGGATCAGAACAAATCACCTCATAAAAACAAGAACATAGTATAGGACGAAATAAAGAACAGCGCAGGAGGAAAATGGACAAGTACTTATTGCAAATGACAGAGAAAATTGGAAGGGTCTGGGGGAGGCCCTTGCGTGAAAGAGACACACAGACGAGACAGGACCAAACAGATTTTTAAGTGAATAGCAAATATTGTAACACTGTCTGAAATAAAGGCTTAAAAAAACATATTCCAAAAGCAATATATCGGATAGCCCATGTGATTGATATGTGAGAGGATGTCTATACTCTATAGGCAACAATAATCACTTACTATTGCTATGTTGGTGGTTATTTCATTATAACTTACATTCAGGCTCCTGCACTTGGCCACGACCTGTGCGTACTTGGCTTTGAGCTTGCTCGCCTGCGCGTCGTACTCCTCGATCTTGCTCTTGTACTCGTTCTCTTGCTCGTTGAAAGCGGCCACTTGCTCGGACAGCGTCCGCACTTTGTCCTTACTGACATTTAGTTCGTCTACCTAAAATGATAAATATCACTCAGAATGTCTAAAATAGGTTGTAAATAAACAATATTTTTAAACAAGTAAAAATGGGACCACACGGGAAGCACCAGCTTTCAAATAAAAAAAGGATCATCAAATTCGATTCACGCAGTCGAAAGTTCCGAGGTGACAAACATAAAAAAATACAGTCGAATTGAGAACCTCCTCCTTTTTTGACGTCGGTTAAAAATAGGTGTAAACTTTAACTGATCAATGTCATGGATAATTCACAAGCTTTATCATTTTTTAATTTCAAACTATATTAGGAGTTTTTTTAGTCTCTTAGATACAAAACTAAAATGTAAATGTTGTCTATTAAATGTGACTGACAGATTGACAAATGTTAATGTGTGATAAAATTGTATCCAACGCATGGTAGAGCGAGTTATTCATTTGTGGTAGTTATTAATCTAAGGTAGTGTATGTAACGTTATTTTTATTCATTTGATGCATTTTTAAAGCATCATTCTGAATAAATATTAGTTACTCGTCCTCCATGTAAACTTTAAAAGTTCAAAATTTCATACTCCTCCATTCGCATAATTTTTCGTAAAAATGTGTACAAGGTTTTTGTTTCACGTATGTGATGTCACATTACAAAGACAGAACGTGTAAATAAGTTTCAAAATTAATATTATGAAACAGGCCCTAACTGTAAAAAAGTGTTTGAATTGCATTGACTTTTGTATATGAAGTATGAACATCGAAATGGATATATGGATGTAAGTATGTTACTTAATCACGACAAAACTGATTGTCAATAGTGTGGAAGAATACTGTTTTTTTTTATATATCTGCTAAACAACTAACTTAGTCGGGTTTTAGTGTTGCGCTGACCGCGCGCTGATCGCCAGCGCCGACAGCATGAAATATATGCAATTCTATGAATCGTTTTCGAATAACGCGTAGAGGTCAGCGCGGACGTTTCATACATTTCGGTGTCGGCGCTGACGGTCAGCGCGACACGATAACCAGCCTTAAAGTAAATTGTTTAGAAGATACATTAAAAAATTCAGCACATATAATATTAGGTTAGCATCACATAATATGAAATTGGCGTTTTGAAAGGAACATAAAGTCGATTTTTTTGAAACATAATATATTTATTTAATCAAAGTATATACCATTGCTATCTATGCACTTTTGTCATCTCATATGTGAGAGGCAACAGGGTGGGAGGTCTCTCGGTTAGTTCATTGATTCCTTTACTAAAAAACCATTCGGACAGGAATCAATACAATCTTTGAAGGCGCTTTGGACTGCCCCATCGGAGTTGAATTTTTTCCCTTGCAAAAAGTTATCCAAATTTTAGCAGCTAGCTTTTCCATCATGATTTGCAGTTGCTGGCAAATAGACATCTGCCGTAATCGTCTGGCCAGATTTAAGAAAGCTGTAGTGAACGACACCGGCACTAGTCCACCAAACGCTCACAAGTAACTTTTTTTGAGTCAATTTTCGCTTGGGGCAGGCTTTGGCTGGTTCGCTAGGGTTTTCCGCCGTTTTGCGTTGACCGTTTCCGATTATCGTACAGGATTCACTTTTCATTACAGGTGAGTGACAATGATTCGATTCAAAATCCCTTCATTATTGTGCCGGTTGAGTAATGTATGTATGTAATGGTACCCACCATTCAAGCTTTTCACCTTCCCAATTTGCTTCAAGTGGATTAAAACAGTTTTATCACTAACACCGCAGCCTGCTAGCTAGCTCGGACGTGGTTTGCGACGGATCCGCTTCCACAATAGCCTCAATTCTTCATTATCAACTTTGGTCTCCGGCCGTCCACGGGGCTTGTTCTGCAGGTCGAAATTTCTAGAACGAAAACGTTGGAACCAAAAACGCACTGTGTTTTCTTTTGCGACGCCGCCGCCGTACACATAATTAATCCTTCGAGCCGTTTCTGCAGCACTGGTGCCACGGTGGAACTCGTACTCGAAAATAACACGATATTTCAAGTTTTTAATTTTGTAAACAGAGTGACGCAAAGAAAAAACCAAATGAATATCGGTTTTCGAAACACAAATGCATGAGTAAATAGCGGTATAAATTTGAAATTGGAATTCTTAACCAAAAAAAATATATCTGAGATCAAAGTGGACAGTACAACAAAACGCCAATTTCATATGTAAGGACCTAATATATCTGCTAATTTTTTAAAAAATATGCCGACATAATTTATTTATTTTTTTAATATTTATTAATTCATGGCTTCATTTCAAGGACCTTATCAGCGTATTATTTAAATGAGCAAAAAATGTAAATAAGCGTTCACTGTATAGAGACATTATGGCCTACTACTTATCGCCGAAATAGCTCAGTTGGGAGAGCGTTAGACTGAAGATCTAAAGGTCCCCGGTTCAATCCCGGGTTTCGGCAACATCATCTTTTTTGGTAATTTTAGTTTGTTAAAAGATTAAACAGTAAACTCTATTTTTATACATTGAACTGATATAATATAACGAAAACTGTATACAATAAGTACTAAACATTTCCCAAATCACTCGTGCTTATTTTACTGATGTGGTTTTTTTTTTAATTTTTGTGACATTGTAGAGTTTTTTTTAAATAACAAATAAGGGGTAAGAGGAAAATACTTTATGTATGATACTATCTCGCGCTTTTTTTTAAATAAAAATAGGGGGCAAACGAGCAAACGGCTCGCCTGATGGAAAGCGATTACCGTCGCTCATGAACATTGGAGGAGTCTCAGGTGCGTTGCCGGCCTTTTAGGAGGGAGTACGCTCTCGTCTTGGAGATTTGTAAGTCGTAATATTTTATCGTAATAGTCGTAATTGTGCGCGGCAGAAAACTTCCTACAGAATCTTTTTATTCAAAATATTTCTATTTGTAATCTTTATCGCTAAAAAACATACCTGTATAAATGTTTTTAAAATTTATCTTGAATTAATTTTAAATTTAATAATCAAAAAAAATTTTTTAACATCAAATTTCAATCAAAATTCATTCAAAAAAGGATATGTACTGGCACTACAGAACGTGACGTCATCGTACAGACGAACGTGTATCAACTTTCAAAACTCATTTTTTTTATATTTATGGCGTAAGGTATTTAACCATTGCCAGTGTCAATAGGCTACTTGACTCATATTAAATTTCATGAATGAGTATTTCCTTTCGTACTTGGCTTGGGAAAACGTATTCTAGCGATATCATAAATTAAAAACTTAAGATTGATAAATAAAGCTGATTTAAAAATATGTATTTTTGTTTTTTAATTTCTACTGATGAAAACACCTCGAATTAACTTCCGGCAAGGATGTGACGACACAAACACACTAAACACATATGTAGTAGTGAAACGGAACGTTTCTGTAAATAAATAGTTCATGACATCTTAAGAAGTTATTTATGTCAAAACGTAAAACGGAACGTAACACCAACATTTTACTACTACGGACTATAGCACAGATTACAAACAGTACTAGTATGACGTCACAGCACAGATAATCTATCAACCAACATGGCGAAAATTGTTTTCGGCGGTTTTTAAAAAGTGTATTTTTAAAATATTTTATTTGGAGGTTTTTAGGTTTCAAAATAATGTTATATTATTTTTTGTGTGTCACGAAACAATTATGAAGCGTTTAGGACATAAATAAAAACAAGGTCAAGTAGCCTATTTTCATTGTGTCAAATGAAACAATTTTCGTATAAGGCTGGGACTATATTATTATGATCCGGAATCCGGAAGGCCGAAGAAAATTCTGTGCATTGCAAATAGAACTCTGCGCTAATACAATAGAGTGAGACAAATGTCAATGTCATATATGAAAGCTCGACACTCGTAACTTCCATTTTCAACTTTATTGTATTAGCGCAGAGTTCTATTTTCAGTGCACTGAATTTTCCAGGGCCAGGCGGATTCCGGGTGATATAGTCCCAGCATAATAAATCTAAGGCTGACCCAACATTAGGCATGCGCTTTTGGTTGAAATATGTTCAATTCTATGAAGCGTTTTCGAATAAGGCGTAGTGGTCAGCGCGGACATTTCATACATTTCGGTGTCAGCGCTGACGGTCAGCGAGCGGTCAGCGCGACACGATAACCAACCTTATAGTAAATTGTTCAGAAGATAGATATATGAAAAAATTCAGCAGATATAATTCAGCTTGTAGACCAGACTGCCCTATACAAAGGCATTGGATAGAGCTAGCACTAGGTATAAGATGAATTGGATACATAATTTATATATTATGATGAATTATGTATCCGAATCATATTATTATCGTAAAAATGTCATTACTAACAATACTAGCATAGAATAAGTTTATTTTGCTACTAACACATTTACTAATATCTTTATGGACTATTTTATGGGTCTGAAAAATAAAGGTATTTTATTTATTTATTTATTTTATAACATATCTGCTGATTTTTTTTTAAATTATCCCGGCATAATTAAAAAAAAGTTACGTATTTATTAATTCATGGTTACATTTCAAGGACCTTATCAGCATAATATTTGAATGAGCAAAAAATGTAAATAACCGTTTAGTGTATAGAGACATTATGGCCTACTACTTATCGCCGAAATAGCTCAGTTGGGAGAGCGTTAGACTGAAGATCTAAAGGTTCAATCCCGGGTTTCGGCATCATCATCTTTTTTGGTAATTTTAGTTTGTTAAAAGATTGAACAGTAAATTCTATTTTTATATATTGAACTGATATAATATAACGAAAACTGTATACAATAAGTACTAAAAATTTCCCAAATCACTCGTGCATATTTTACTGATGTGACAATGTAGACATTTTTTTTAATAACAAATGGGATATTAATCTTGCGGACAAAAAAAAAATAAGCGACTGCACATGAGCATACTGTATTACTGAATTTGGCAGCGAATTAATATGTTGGCGACTAAATTACTAAACTGGGGAAAGCACTTAGGTGACAAAAAATACAAAAATCGGCAGATAAAAAGTGGCAAAATTTAATCCAAATTGGCACCGAAATTTATAAATTGGCGACTTAATTTCCGAGTTGGTGACTATTATACGATGTAAGCAGCTGCTAAAAATTCAATTTGCAGGCTACGAAAAATCGCATTTTTGGATACTGTTGGAGTTTGTTTTCCTATGGTATGGGTTTCGTTTTCAAGGTTTTTGTGGGTGCAGAATAATAATATTATAAAAATAAATCCATTTTGAAATTCCAAAATGGCGTACATTTTTTTCATAAAAATTAATATGGGTGTCCTTTTCTAGGTTTCTGGGGGTGCTGATTATAAAATTGTCTTCCAATTTCAATTTCCGAAATGGAGAATTTTCATTCTTCGTAAAAATTACATGATACGAACGATGTATAAAATTATAGAAATGTTGGAAAATTCAGGATTTTTAAATTTCTTTTTCTCCAGTCATGAAGAAAATATGTGGTTGCGGAGTTACCAAGGGGGAGAAATTTTTAATTGTTTTTTTAGTAGGACACACAATTTTTGAGATAGAAGAATTTTACAGAAATTAAAATATATCCGCTATTTTGAAATTTCAAAATAAATGAAATTAGAAAAGGACACCTAGATTCATTTTATTAAAAATAAATGTCGGCTATCTTTAAAATTGAAAATAGATATCATTTTTGTATTCAGCACCCCTTAAAACCTCAAAGACGATACCCCATATCAATTTTACATAAAAAATAAAAATTCGCCATTTTGAAACTTAAAAATGAATGAATTTTTGTAATCAGTGACTCCAGAAACCTAGAAAGGGAGCACCTATATCCATTTTTTTAACGTCTAACATCTTGTAAATTTAAAATGGATGACTTTTTTGTAATCAGCACCCCCAGAAACCTACAAAAGGATATATTAGTGTTTATAAAATGAAGTATGTCCGCCATCATGGAATTTCAAAATGAATGTCATTTTCGTATCCAGCACCCCCGAAAACCTGGTAAACGACACCCATATCAATTTTAGAAAAAATAAATATCCGCCATATTTAAATTTCAAAATGAATCTACACAATATAATATATACACCCCCCGAAACCGAGAAAAATTAAAAAATGGGAAATTTGTACGCTCCTTTACGTTTTTTATGTACGCTCGTTTTTCTGCTTATACTGTTTTTTGAATTACCTACATCAGGGAAAATATATGTGCCTATTCTTAAATTAAATGTATACTCTCAAATTGTCGCCAAGATGGTTATTTGTTCGTTAAAATAATATATGTCTGCCAGTTTGGAATATTCAGTGAAAAACTGGTAATAATTAGTCACCAGATTTGAATTTATTTGTTCCTTATATTCTTTCGCGAACTTATTATTTAGTATTCAATATTCGGCTTTTTCACACCCAAAATTTGATTGTTTTGTCACAAGTCTTTATGTATGATACTGGCTCCGCTTTATTTAAAATAAAAATAGGGGGCAAACGAACAAACGGATCGGCTGATGGAAAGCGATTACCGTCGACCATGGACATCGAAAGAGTCGCAGGTGCGTACCGGGCTTTTAAGAGGGATACGCTCTACGATAAGAATACGCTCTATATCGCCCAAAAATTATTGTGATTTTAAAACATTTTTTCTAGCCTAATGGATAATATTTTTGTTATATATACAGGATGTCCCGTAAATCGACGTCAAGCCGTAAACCCGTGATAGGCCAAGTTACAATAGTTATCAGAAAATTTAAAAAAAAAATCCAAGTAATGTGTCTCAAAAAATACAAAGCTTTTAAAAAAAATCGAAAAATCGACATCTTGTGGTGCTTTTTTAGTTCCCGGCACTACAAATTTCTACTTTTTTTGTATCTTTTTTCTGTATGTAATCCTGAATGATGCTTTAGTAAACTGGTGCCTAAAATTTAAATCAAACGACTCCGACTTGAAAGGAAATGAGGCTTTTTGTCCAAAACAATGATTCGAATTTAATAGTTTGCTCGACTTTAACTGACTGTACTGGAAAAAAATGTACTACGCTTGTTTGGTAGGTAATTTTAAAAGTTGGCGCAGTTAATAAGGATTCCAAAATAGTATGACACTTGCTAGATTGTTTCTTAAATTTTGGACAGTATTGATTTTTGTAAAGGAAGTCAGTTTTCGACAATTTTTTCTTACTTACTTAAAACTGATTTAAGTGTACCCAGGACTTTCTTCTAATTGATATTCTGATTTGGATGAGACGGAGAGAAACATTCAATGAGTGTAAGAGAGACAGATATTGACGCCACAAGTACGCGAGACGGGTAGACACAATGCTACTAGTGTGAGCGAGACAATGTCGCTATTGTCCATGTTCCCGACGTACAGCACACAAAATACAGTAGATCAGTACGTTACTCTTCTTCGTTTACTGCGCACACCGTATTCGTTCGTCTTGATTTCGTACATACCACTTTTTGCTTTGTTTATTGGACTCGATTGCTTGTGATTTGGATTTGGACTGTTTAGTTTCTCTTTCAACGACCTTTTCTTTCTCCTGGACTATCGTTGATCGTGTGATTGTGTAGTACCACCATGTCGGTGTACACCGCACAGGAATATGCCAACATGCCTCTCATTTATGGTGAATGCCGATGCAATGCTAGTGCTGCAGCTAGGCTTTACCGCCAAAGAGACCCAAACGCTGCTCGTCATCCCGATCATCGAGTTTTTGTGAATGTGCACCGTTCACTCTCAGAGGGACGATTCCCAAGCCAAGTACACAGTGAAGGAAGAAGTCACTTGCCTTACAATGACATCGTACTACAAGCAGTCGCAGAACATCCAAGTACTTCCGTACGACAAATCGAAGAAAGCACAGGAGTGCCCAAAAGTGTAGCCCATCGAATCATGAAAATTCATGACCTCCACCCATACCACGCGAGTACAAATTTTACTACTACTACTATCTCCCAAGAGTTACGTTTTGTGAAACGATGTTACAAAGACACCGGGAAGATCCACTATTCATAGACAAAATTTTATGGTCCGATGAGTCCACTTTAAAAAAAGATGGGTACATGAATCTACACAACTTACACGAGTGGCATGTAGATAATCCACATTTGATGAGAGGATAGATCCCAGTATCGATTCAAAATAAACATGTGGACCGGGATTCTAAACGGGAGAATCATCGGACCTTTTGAACTGCCAGAGACCTTGAATGGCGACATTTATTTGGACTTTTTAAGAAATCATTTACCAAATTTATTGGAAGACGTACCTCTGCACATTTACAGAGACATGTGGTTCTAGCAAGACGGCTGCCCGGCGCACTATGCCCGTTCAGTGCGAGATTATTTAGATAATGAATATCCAGAAAGGTGGATAGGGCGGTCTGGTACCATTTCGTGGCCAGCCCGTTCACCTGATTTAAATCCGCTAGATTTTTTTTACTGGGGAGCTGTGAAAGAAAAAGTGTATACAAAGCCAATTGAAAATGTAGTTGAACTACGACGACAATTAACGCAAGCAGCTGAATTAGTTAATAACGGCAGATTTGCCCGTCTGATAAAGCGGTCTTTTTTAAAAAGATGTCGAGCTTGCATTTATGCTGGTGGGAGGCAGTTTGAACATTTGTTATAATGTAATAAAATATTTTAGACTCCAAAAAATTATTTCAATTAAAAGCTTCCTAAAAAACACCTTTCCTAAAGTTAAAAGTAATGAGACACTATGTCCCCGTGGCCCATGATATTCTTTTACTTCTTGGATTTTGTTTCTCTTACACTCGTTGAATGTTTCTCTCCGTCTCATCCAAATCAGAATATCACTTAGAAGAAAGTCCTGGGTACACTTGAATCCTTTTAAGTAAGTAAGAAAAAATTGTCGAAAACAGACTTCCTTTACAAAAATCAATATTGTCCAAAATTTAAGAAACAATCTAGCAAGTGTTATCCCATTTTGGAATCCTTATTAAGTGCGCCATCTTTTAAAATTACCTGCCAAACAAGCGTAGTACATTTTTTTTCCAGTACAGGCAGTTAAAGTCGAGCAAACTTAAATTCGCATCATTGTTTTGGGCAAAAATCCTCATTTCCTTTCAAGTCGGAGTCGTTTTATTTAAATTTTAGGCACCAGTTTACTAAAGCATTATTCAGGATTACATACAAAAAAAAATTACAAAAAAAGTAGAAATTTGTAGTGCCGGGAACTAAAAAACCACAACAAGATGTCGATTTTTCAATTTTTTTAAAAGCTTTGTATTTTTTGAGACACATTACTTGGATTTTTTTTTTATTTTTCTGATAACTATTGTAACTTGGCCTATCACGGGTTTACGGCTTGACGTCGATTTACGGGACATCCTGTATATATATATATATATATATATATATATTTGGTAATGTATGTTCCCTATACTCGGCTCAGATCCTCGACGCGACCTCCGGCTTGAGCGCCAATACGCTAACCACTGGGCCACGTGGAGGTCGTCAAGTAGTATTTGCCGTGCGAAATAGAAATATAATTTTAATTACACATTAATTTGGTCAAATTTAATGGTTTTGTTTACAAAAAAATTCATTGGATCTGTACGCGGCTATGTGACGCGTCACTACATAATGTGCAAAGGCATTACCAGCACAGCGTGATGCGGCGCGTTGTGCTCCGCGCGCGCGGCTGCGGCGGCGCGCAACGCCTCGTCGGCGGCGTGTCGCGCCTGCAGCAGCGCCTGCAATGCACGTGCGCACTGACGCTCCTCCGTGCGCGCGCGCTCCGCCTCGTTGCGTAGCTCCACTGCTTGCGCCTCCAGCGCATGTAGCTTGGCTTCGCCTTCCTCGATCTCGCTTAGCACCTGCCTGTGAATACACAGAATATAATTTAAAAAACGAGTGTGCTTTAGACCATACAACTGAAGTAAACCTCCTTTAGCTCCATCTATGAATACACATTAAATATTGTATAACATTTAAATATTATATGTATCAATTTTCTACAAATATTTAAGTATCTTAGATATACGAAACGTAAATGGCAATGACAGAAAGAAAGAAAATGTGTGCTCCCACCTCTCTCTTGCTCCTACAGTAATATACGAAACGTTACTCTCTCTTTCTATCTTCACAAACTTATCTCTCCCTCTCAACTTCCGTTCGCCTCGCCCAATCATACTATTCATAACGCTCTTTTCACGCATTCACCAGCTCACCCAAGTCAAGCGCGCGTAAAGAGATTTACTTAAAACTTAAAACCAGCCAAGTGCGAGTCGGGCAGACAGACGAGCGGACAGTGGAGTTTTAGTAATAGGATCCCGTATTCGGTACAGAACGGTAACGTTTTACCTAAAAGTAGGTAAAACGTTACCGTTCTGTACTTGCAGTGATAGTTAACACCATCAGGGGTTATCAACCTTTTCCGGTCCGCGGTGCTGGTGGCGAGGTATCTGGCGGGGCGCGCGGCGCCGCCGTAGCTGCGGTAGTGCGGAGCGGGCAGGTACTCGCTGCCGTCGAGGGTCACCACCTTGTTGCAGTGCTGGGGCACGTTCTCCACCGAGTCGGAGAGTCGCACCGCCTCGTCTGGGGACAAGTATGCATTGAATTATCATATGGTGACAATAATTTCAGGTATTTTTCGGCTAGTCAAGTATTTTTGCTGATCGAGGTTGCTGATTAAAAATATGATTGCTAAGTCAGAATCATGAAGTTCTGTATGCCTAATGTTAAGGACACTAAAAAGCATGTAGAACACATTTTCAACACTAGGTGTGCAATAATCCTGCCAAAAAAGAATATGTTCTACAAAGCCTGAACGGCACTAACCGAATCTATATCCTTTCAAAGGTTTTTAAGCAAATATGGTATATGCATTCCTTTTAGTCGTGTACTGTACTATATTATACCGTGGTCGGCGACAAGCAGGATGTGTGTACTGTACCTATGTACCGAGGTCGGCGACGAGCAGGATGTGTGTACTGTAACTATGTACCGAGGTCGGCGACGAGCAGGATGTGTGTACTGTAACTATGTACCGAGGTCGACGACGAGCAGGATATGTGTACTGTACCTATGTACCGAGGTCGGCGACGAGCAGGATGTGTGTACTGTAACTATGTACCGAGGTCGGCGACGAGCAGGATGTGTGTACTGTAACTATGTACCGAGGTCGACGACGAGCAGGATATGTGTACTGTACCTATGTACCGAGGTCGGCGACGAGCAGGATGTGTGTACTGTACCTATGTACCGAGGTCGGCGACGAGCAGGATGTGTGTACTGTACCTATGTACCGAGGTCGACGACGAGCAGGATGTGTGTACTGTACCTATGTACCGAGGTCGGCGACGAGCAGGATGTGTGTACTGTACCTATGTACCGAGGTTGGCGACGAGCAGGATGTGTGTACTATACCTATGTACCGAGGTCGGCGACGAGCAGGATGTGAGTACTGTAACTATGTACCGAGGTCGGCGACGAGCAGGATGTGTGTACTGTAACTATGTACCGAGGTCGGCGACGAGCAGGATGTGTGTACTGTACCTATGTACCGAGGTCGGCGACGAGCAGGATGTGTGTACTGTACCTATGTACCGAGGTCGACGACGAGCAGGATGTGTGTACTGTACCTATGTACCGAGGTCGGCGACGAGCAGGATGTGTGTACTGTACCTATGTACCGAGGTCGGCGACGAGCAGGATGTGTGTACTGTACCTATGTACCGAGGTCGGCGACGAGCAGGATGTGTGTACTGTAACTATGTACCGAGGTCGGCGACGAGCAGGATGTGTGTACTGTAACTATGTACCGAGGTCGACGACGAGCAGGATGTGTGTACTGTAACTATGTACCGAGGTCGGCGACGAGCAGGATGTGTGTACTGTAACTATGTACCGTGGTCGGCGACGAGCAGGATGTTCTCCAGGCCAAGGTTGTCTATCAGGTAGTTGGCGATGACGTGGTCGGCGACACTGAGCGCCTCGAGCGCGTTGTGGTGCGGCGGCGCGCGCACGCTGCTCGCGCGCACATCGTGCCGCTTCGGCAGGAACTGGCTGCAGGTCACCCCTGGTTTACCACCGCTGCCGTACACCTAGATAAATACACTAAGTTATAAAAATATTACTTACGAGAGAACAAAAATAATAAGCATTTTAATAATGGTTGTAGTGCAGGCAGAAATAAAGAATTTGCTGCTTACTGTAAGATTTAATATAAAGACACAATTTCATTTATAATTTTACTCTCTTATTATAAAGCGTAAGTGTTTGTATATGGAAGAATACTTTGTTACATTTTTAATTTGAGACTACTGAAGTATTTTAAATAAATGTAGCGCAGTTTATAGCTTCTATTCATCAATATTGTATAGATGCAAAATGATATGTTCCCGTAAGAACATTCAATTAATTACATTTAATGGCTATAATACCTGTCCCATAATATCGAACAGTTTGCGGGAGTCCTCGGGCGTGTTGACGCAGAAGTTCTGTATGGAGCCGCCGAGTATATGTTCTAGCGCCCCACCCCATTTCTTTTCCTTCACCTTTAAATATTGACCTGCCCAAAAAAATCCTATAGATTTTTTATATACTTTAGCATCTATACACACAGCACCTTTATAAGCCTTACTCTATAATATAAGATCAGCTATATAATACATATATTACTGCCAACCAGCCAAAACAGCCAAGTTTTTTGAGAGGTATGTATTGTATATTATGTATTAGCTTGACCAGAAAAATAAAATAAAAATACCTGCACGCTTTATTTTTCATTGCAACTACACAAAACTACGAAAAGCTGTCATGTGATTGATTAATAGCGGTTTCGGCATCTAACTCCACTGGGGCAGAGCAGCTGAATAGCTACGGAAAACGAAACCGATGATTCACGAAGTACTTCATATCCATCGTCTTTTAAAATTTGCAATATGATAGCACTAATATAGACATTGACATTTATATTCGGATATTTCCGTACACATTCGGCTGCCCTGCCCCGGGGGAAGTTTTATATGCCGAAAACGCTATAAATGTCGAAGATTTGACATTATTGACATTTCAATTTCGTTTCGGTAATGTTCCGGAATATGGTGAAATTTTTTCATCTATCATTTCTAAATTGCTGGTCAGGCTATGTATAATATGTATGTCTGTGTGTGTTACCGATGGGCCCACGCGGCGGCTGCGAGAACTCCTTCCGTTTGACGGCGCGCGCCACTCGCTCGCAGAGCTCCACCATGCGCTCGCCGAACACCGCTAGCGAGTCGTTGCCGCGAGACTCTAGCTCGCGTAGCTGCTGCTTCAGTTGTTCTGAAACAAACAATAGAGATGAACAGATTGTCGCAAATCATGACAGTCATATAAACGAAAACATGATACAAATAAAGAAAAATACTGACTTTAGACACATATTCACGGGAGTTCCGTATAGACGCCAATGTAATATTATGTAGGTATCTACTTTATGAGACGTATACGCGCTACATGGCAAAAATTTAATCCAGTTTTATTATTATATTAATTAATAAGTGAAGCAAAAACTTTCAATGCAATTTCACGAGAATTGTGCAACCGGAGTAGTATCAAATTATGCCGGTAAATAAAAAAAAAAAATTTATAATCCTTAGAAATACATAAAATTAATAAAAATAACAACAACACACACCTCGGATTATTAACACACACTATTGTGCGTTTGATATATACAATTTTGTTACACATTGACATTTGTCAATCTGTCACAAGTCTGAATCTACATTTGAATATTTCTATTTTAACACTTTTTTTTCTTTCTAAGAGTATAAAGTTAAGGCTTAAAAATTATATTATGAACTATAATTATTATAATTATATAATGGCATATTTAGACCACAGGGCGACCTCTAATTATAAATTAAAGTGTCTACTCCAAATTTAATTTTTTTCCTCTAAAAACCTACTAAGTTTGTCCCGCTGGTGAGCGGCGGCTGCGGCGGCGGTGTCAGCGGGTGCAGCGGCGTGCGCGGCGTTCGCTCTCGCCTGCTCCGCCTCATGCTGCGCCGTGTCGTAACGCGCGCGCGCCGCTTCGGCCTTAGAGCGTGCGGTAGACTCGGCCCGTTCTAGGGCTTCACGCTGGGACTCTAAGCCACCTGATCTGTTAAATGTTAAAAAATAATCGGTTGTCTCACTTTGTCTGTAAAGTCGGTTTACTGACGATAGTTGAACGTGACAACGTCATAAGAAAATACTGATGGATCGCTCACTCAAGTAGGAGAGAGACATGTCGAACGCTGCCGAACGCGGAGGCCGATTGTGCCTCTACGAGCGACACTCGTTCCGCGCTCTCGCTTGCACTTCAAGGCTTAAATGGAACGCCTCAGAGCGAGGTAACGCCGCATGAGTCATGTTTTTTCGTGCGTGCAGCCGGCTCCATCGAATTATAAGACGTTGTCACGTCAAAAAGTTATCATATATTATGTTGTCAACATACTTATGTACAATAAAAACTTTTTTACTCTTAAATAATCCGATTTTATTATTAAATAATCAAATTACATAATTTTAATAGTTATATGTTCTCTAAATTTGTGTGCCTTCAGGCAAAGCCCTCCACCAATCTCCTCCATTCCTCTCTTGATAGAGATCTAGATACCAATCTAGATTGGCGTACTAAAAATTATAGTTTAAAAAGACTAAAAAAACACGCTTTTATAGAAAATCTAACTAAAAAATTAAAAATTAAATTTAATAAATTTGGATTAAGAATAGTGTAAAATGTAAATGAAAAGTAAATGTTTATTATTGTAAAAAAGCGTGGGGAGCAGTGTCTTCACCTGTACGTTTGTTTGTATGTAACCAACTCCAGTGGATTTGATTTTGATCCACTTCAAACGGTCAGATTTCATTTAAAGTGATTTTAAGATATTATCAAAGTGAAGAGCCTTCTCATATCTGCCAATAAAATGTTTATAACTATTGACACTACGCACCCCACGCTTTTTTACAATAATAAACATTTTTTTTTCATTTACACTATTCCTAATCCAAATTTATTAAATTTTATTTTTTATTTAGATTTTCTATAAAAGCGTGTTTTTTTAGTTTTTTTTAACTATAATTTATTTTTTGCTTTTTACTACGATTTGCCAAATAGTAAGCCTGGAACTGCACGCATGCGTATTTCGCGCACTAGTTCTATCTCTATTACTATCATGCAAAGGATGCGGAAAGAAATTGATGAACCCTGACGAATTTAATCAGGATAATCGGATATTTTAATCGAATTATTGCATTGTCATCGATCTTTGACAGGTGTGCAAAGTTTGAATTAAATCTGATTGTTCAAAGTAGGACGAAATCGAGCCCAAAGGGGTCGGTTACAAACAAGCAAGCAAACATACAGGTGAAACTAATAAAAGCGTTATAATAACTGTAACCCGACTACAAATTATAATAGCCTATGTTACCCGGACTATTATTACCACTCTCATTACACACCTCATTCATTAAAATCAGGCCAGTAGATGAAGGCAAGAGGCTACAATGGAACAAACATACATACACATAGGTCATGAGACTACCAAAATCATTGCCCTTCCTTTTGGCTTCACCGTAGTCGAGAAAAAATAGTTATACAAGAATGGCCTACCCAGCAATGTAAATTAATTTACTTACTGTATATTGTTTATCTCTCGCTCCAAGTCCACAACTTTTCTCTTCTCCCTCTTGAGCAGATCCACGTGTTTGCTGGCGGTGTGCTGTGCAGTTCTAAAGCTCTGCTTAACACTATGCGCTTCATTTTCAATCTTTTGTAGCTCCTGCTCAAATGATCTTTTTTCAGTTGTACCGTCCACAAGCCGTTGTTTCAGAGAGCTGTAATTTTTTATACAAATATAGTTTCATTATTTTCATTGCGGTTTTTTATTAGATTACCTGTAAGTAACAGTATAAAAATACAAATGGCTTTCATTTAACCACCAACATGTAGGGTGCAAAATAGTTCTTCAAGAAATTTTTATCTATACTCTATACTAATATTATAAAGAGGTAATGTTTGTTTGTTTGCATTGAATAGGCTCCGAAACTACTGGACCGATTTTGATGAAATTTGGCAGAAATATAGAGTAGACTATGGGGAAGGACATAGGCTTTTTTTATTGCGGAAAAATGTACGGTTTCCGCGATGTTACCTTTTGCGCGCATTAAGTCGCGGGCAATATCTAGTCATAAATAAAGTTTAAAGTTGTATCAATCACTCACTCAATGGTACTGTTGTAACTCCCGTAGTTCTCCTCCATAGTCCTGAGTCTGTCAGCCAGCTTCTGACACTTAGCACTCTGTTTCTCGCACTGTGCTTGTATTGACGCCGCTTCCTTCTCAAACTCGGTAATCTCACTCCAATAGTACTCATTCTGCAGTGCTTGTTTATGTGCCTCTATTTCATCTCTCGACTGCATTTGATCATGCATGGTTTTCCACTTTTTGTATTCCTTTTCTAACTCTTTACTTGCCTACACAACATAAGTTTTAGGTAGTCATTTAATTTATAGAATTGTAACATTGGTTAACATCAAAACATAGCAAATACCTACAAAATTAACTATAAAACAATTCTACTTCTATTATAAATGTGAAATTTTGTGAGGATGGATGGATGGATGGATGGATGTGTTATACTTTCACCCAAAAACTACTGAACGGATTTTGATTAAATTTGGTATGGTAGTAGTTAGAGCCTTGGATTAACACATGGGCTACTTTTTTTACGGAAAAGTATAGTGTTCAAGAGGGATACTTTATTTACGCTGGCAGAGCCGCGGGCAAAATCTAGTTTGATATATTGTTTGGTTTTATGTATGTATGTAAAGCAATAAACAATATTTCAAAATTTAAGTAATCCTCAAATTGTCAAATAGTGAGAAAGCTAATGATGATGAATTATGTATAGCTAAAAGACCACTCTCAATCATGTCAGCTTTCAAACAGAAAAAGTAAATCAAAATCGGTTCATCCATTTGAGAGCTACAATGGCATGGACAGACACACACATACAGACATGTCAAACATATAACACCCCTCTGTTTTCATCAGGGCTCAAAAACAGTTATAAAATTATAAATAGTGTATACCTCATTCTTTCTGTTCCAAATAGCAATAGCTTTATTACAATTTTCTAGGGCTTTCACATAATTGTTCTCGGTTTGATCTAAGTTTGTGGCTTTTCTGAATAGTGAATATTTCTTTTTTGCATCTGAGGCATGGAAACTTCTCGCATCGTCTTGGTTCAATACTGATATAGGGTTGTCCACTTGTATATCATGAGCGAGGATTATAGAATTCACCTCCTCAAATTTATTTGAAATGACTTCACCTAGAATGTATGAAATGTGAAATTAGATTTTAATTCATATAATTTCTTCACTACAGTAAATTACTACTCTATACAAGGTAACAAACCTGTGGCTGATTTTACTTTGTAACTCGATCCTCCTGAAGCGTTTATAGTCCTGACTATTGTAATAGAATCACCATAAATGTCATGTTTGAATGCTTTCGGGCTGCTATTCTTAATTTTAATCTCAACAGTTGCCGAGTTTGTTCCTTTTTTTATAAAGGCTGGAAATAGAGGACATTCTTTTAATATCGTTAGTGTGGATATTTAAAGACAAGACGTAAATGCTGAAGAAAATATTACAATGCAAATTATTTCCTCTGTTGGTGGCTGACGCTCTGCCGCCAAGTCCAACCACTAAAGCAGATAAAATAGCACTTTTTCCACTTCCATTTCGTCCGATGATGAAGTTAACATTTTTATTAAAGTTTATTTCTAAATTATCATGACAAAAAAAGTTTTTGACGTGAACGCTTAGTATGAGTCCATCTATGTCTTCATCTATAGAATCTAATTCCATATTTTGTAAATACAAATTTCTTTCGAACTTTAAAAATATTATAATTTCGCCATGTAATGGACTTTTACATTGATTTAAAACTTTAAACACAAATAAACAAAATTGATTTATCCATACATTCCCACAAAATTCAAACGTCAAAATTGTTTTGACTTTTTTTAGTAAAGTTAAAAGGGCGGGAAATAGAAGACTGGTGTATGTTTTCAGCACCGTATTTCTAAATACTTACTAGTCAAGTCTAAAGTCTAGTCAACGTTCAAATAAGTAGTCAGTGCAGCTAATGAGTCAAGTCAGTCGATTCAGTAAACTGGTAGAAGCTTTACTGAAAGTTCCCAGGAAATTTTGGAGTAAACACAAAATAGCACGTTTTTTGAAGTTGTACCCCTTGCTCACACTTGTAGACGTTAACGAATATTTAATGGTATTATTCTACCAATATTACACAATAAGAACCGAAATAACACAAATTTATGGAGGAAATACAAAAACAATAACGACACATATTGAATTCTCGACAAAACTCCGACTTTTGAATTTGCGCATTTGCCGGGTTTTTTTACTTTCGATCAAAGACCGCCTCTATTCAAGCTACAAGTTACAAGATAAAAAACCTTATTCAAAAAGAGCTTTTTAGGTTAATATGTTATTATGTTTTTTTTTATATTAGAGTACATTTATTCTCCTATAGTATATCTCTATTATATCTACCTATATAGCACGTTCGCGCGCGGTAACGACTTTGGCCGCTTTTTTTGTATTGCAAATATGGCCAGTACGGTTATTGCCGTAAACTTTCAAATTCTCCGTATTGCCAGTACGGTATAAGCAGCTAATCGACTGTGAGTTATATATACAACACATTTCCACTGGCAAACTGTGAGAGGAATATTATACGATTGTACTGTCAAAATGTAATGCTCAAGAGCAAATTGTATTGTTAGTCGGCTTAGGACATGTGTGTGTGCGCACACAGCTACACGACGGCTGTTGCCGTTGTCTTTGTATGTGAGTTACTTCGACGCACGAGTAGTGCCGCGTGGGACGCCATCTTGTCAGAACGTGTATTTCTCTAGCGCTCTGCGATCGAAAGTGAGTATAAATACTTATTTTACTTTACTGTAGGGATAAAATCTTATTGTAATATAATAATCGTTTTACTATAAAAATAGCTTTGAGCTATATATTGACGTAATTATGAACAAATTTTATCAATTGAATTTGTATAATGAAGGTATTTATATATTTTTTTTAGATGGCACAAAAGCAGACAGATAGTGAGCGTATTAGGCAACTTTTAGAGGATACATCTACTCCAGAGTTGACTCCAGAACGGGACCCATACAGTGATGATGGCGACTATCGATCGGATCTAGAATTTCAACCTAATTATGATGATATGTCGAGCTCAGATGTGGAGTCTACAGAGACAAGAAAAATTGTAAGAAATATGATGAGAACAGAGTTCAGCGGATCTAGTGATACTAGAGTGTCAGATGATGAAGTAGAGGTAAGAATCCACTCAACTTTGACTGTCCCTGTGGAGCAGCCGTGCACTTCAGATCAAATTATAAACACAACTAACTACGATATAGGGGATGATAATGCCAGGGCAAACAGCCCATCTATACTAATGTGCCATGAACAATTCGATGATGCATCTGATGTACACGAAATATCGTGTGAAAATTCTCAAAATGACACTGACGTTAGTCCACACAGAAGATTTGATCAAATATTACGAGCCATTTATGTATCAGATATTGAGGCAAAAAGCGAGAAGAAGATAACTGGTTTTATTGAAGTTCTATTAAGAAGTATTTAAAATAATAAGAAGTGGAGTAAGTTCTTACTAATTAAAGGCTGTGATTGATTATAATAGATTTTTCTGTTTTATTTTATTTAAAATAATTAAGAACTGGAGTAAGTTCCTACTAATTACTAAGCTGTAATTGAAAATCAATTACATAATAAATATTTCCTACGAATGCTGACTTTTATTTTTAAACTGCTATAGCCTTACTGTTATCATGCAATGCATATTCCAATATATTACACGGCAGTACGGCCTTAGCCGTATTACTGTTATAACCGTACTGCCTTCAGGAATACCTTTTTTATTATGTGTTACGACAGTACTGTTATAACATAGTGTCCCTAAAATGTATAGAAAATTTTAGTGATTTTTTACGAAACTATCAGTTTAATTACCGGCCACGAACGTGTTAACTCTATCTTCGGTTACGCTACCGGACGCTATAATGTGTTGGGGGCCCTATGGCCAACGATTTTATATTTACAAAGATGTCCCACGAACGCTCGAATTGTATCCCCTTTTGACTAGTGCTAAAATCGCAAATTAGCACTTGGTTTAGCGAGGTTGTAGGGGGTAATCTCTGGATCTACAGAACCGATTTTGAAAATTCTTTTACCTATAGAAGGCTACGTTTTTGTGAGTAGCATAGGCTATATGGATGAATGGATGTTTGTTACTCTTTCACGCAAAAACCACAGAATGGATTTCGATGAAATTTGGTATGGTGGTAGTTTAAGCTCTGGATTAACACATAGGATACTTTTTATCCCGAAAAAGTACATTATTCCCATCGGATACTATATGTAGGCGGGCGGAGCCGCGGGCAACAGCTAGTTATACCCACCACAGCACGCCAGGCATTTGAATTGACCTTGAATTCAAACTTTTTAGAGAGCATAGCTAGGTGATTCATGTCAATAAAGTATATTTAATAGTAACTAACATTATCCCGCAACTTCGCTCGTTTGAATTTGGGTTTTAAACAATAATAAGATAATTTTAAAATTTTCATCCCCTATTTTACCCTCCTAGGGGCTGAATTTTAGAAAACGCTAAAATACGTAACTCATAATTTTTTCGTACTCAATTCATACGAAATATCATGCAAATATGTCCAAGGAATAAAAAGATTCATACAAACTTTTATCCCCCATATCACCCCCTTGGGAGATGAGTTTTGAAAAAGGAAAATTCTTCCTTTGTGGATGCCTACATTATATGAGAAATACATGTGCAATATTTAAAATTTCTAACCTGTGCATTGATACATCAGTCGATCAGCTTAGCTTTCAGGACTACTTTTATAATTATAAATCCCGAAAACCGGATCAAAATCGGACTAGTAGTTTTGATTTTGCACAAACAAATTTTTGCTGCAGCGCTCCCTGATAGACTGTTAACGTAACACCTGCATATGAATGTACCTATCAAACCCGAACCCATCACTGAAAACCGCATCAAAATCGGACTAGAACTTTTAGAGATAAAGCGACAAACAACTCACCCCAAACCGTTTCGTCGCGGGTAAAAACCCGATGACAGAACAAATAAATGAAACGTTTAACGACTCCACCAATACTCTGTTCTTCAAATATTTTTTTATTAGGTGTACATCATACATCAGTCAATATTCGGCAATACAGTCTAAGGATTAAAGTCTATAATTGTAAAAGCAAAGCAAACGTCATGGAAAATTTACAAAGAAACTTTAACATGTACTCTGAGGACACTTTTCCAGTACCTAACTTTTTGTATGTGATAGTGAATACAGAGTATATTAAAGCAATGCCTATGGCCCGTCTTTATTAAAGACGAGGCATGTCGAGGTTGAGGTTTTTGGGACCATTTTGACATTTGAGGTATGGTCAAATCAAGATGGCTGACATTTAAGGTATGCTAAAATCAAGATGGCGTATCTTTCTCTTGTATGAAGATTTGTTCTGTCAAATGTAAGTCATAGTCATAGCCCATCCTTAGTTTTGAAATCTTTGGTTGGGCGCTAATAGGTGTGGGGGACACGCCTAGATTACCTAGGGCTACAGGAATATATCGAACGGGAAACTTACAGGGGAAGGAAATTTGAAAGTATACTGGGAAAGTCGAGGGAAAATAGTAGGGTAAAGGATTAAAAGGAATTAGAATAGGGAAAATGATCCCACCGGTCAATGTACACTATTTCGATTGGTGATGAGGCAGGGATTTGTCTTACTTTTCGGCTGGTTATGAGCGAACTACAAATTGTATGGCCGCCGGCCCCATACTTATACCGACGGCACATACAAACCTTCTAGAACATTCCATGCCTCATCCCCTTAACTCGAAACATCGTTTGTTCATTCATTGAATAAAGTTTTATAAAATTTTTACAATGCTCTTATTCTAGTTATATACATATACCATATAATTTACAACTCTCATTCCTGAAAGGCTGCCGGGAACTGAGTAATTTAGGAAAATTGGTTTTCATGATATTTATACTACCTCGTCCTTCCCTGCCTTAACGGTCTCCCGTTCGGTCCCTTTCGCACAGTAAGTCTCTATCGCAGCGGAGGCGACCCCTAGCGGAAAAGCCGCTGCAACTTCCAATTTTCCGTTATAAAACTTAGTCAGCCCCCGCGCGGGCTAACACCCCTACTTTATAGGTCATAAATTCGCTAAATTTTAATAATTTACACATTTATTTGTTAATTTTATGTAAGTAGCAATAGCTCACAAAATCTAGTTTTTCTTCTCCTTCTTTTGGCATAGCCTTCCCTGCAATAGGAGTTGCCAACGTCAGAGTGATGCAAGATCTAGTTATTTTATTATAAAGAAATCGGTGTCTGATTTCAGACTCACTCGTCAGTCAGTTATAAAGCGGGATCGTTTTTTTTTTCGAATATCGTAAAAGTATTAGGGGCTACCTTACCGCTGATAATAAGTTTTTATGTTATTTGTGACGAGAATTTAATGAAAATTGCTGGTGTATCTTCAAAGAGCAAACGTAAAATTTCTGACGAAAATAGATTGTTTCAAGACAATTGGGAAGAGGAATATTTATTATATATAATATTATCTATCATTATTTATTATTTATTATCCTTATCTTATTATATATTAATTATTATCATTAATTATTATATATAATATTATCAATAAAAACTGTTCAGCAACATGTTTAATCTGTCGCGAAAGTGTGATATTAAAAAAAAAACGAAGTGTCTAGTCGTCCGCTAAACGGATGAATAACATTAATTAGTCGTCCGATTATCGGATGAATAAAATAACTTAATCGTCCAATTTTCATGTGACTAGATAACCTTTTAACACTAACTCTAGTCGTCCGTAAATTTTATGTTGCCTTCGAGGAAATTATAGCTCTGCTAGATAAGCATTTTGTCTCAAAATGTCACGGTTTTAGTGAGCGACACAAATTCTATTCAGCGAGACAAGAACCAGGCGAGACGCATATACAATGGGCGGCCCGTCTCAGAGGGCTCACGGCGGAATGCGGCTTCAGCGACGTAGAGGAGGCCCTGAGGGATCGCTTCGTCATGGGAATAACAGCATGTCCGGAAAGAGCGAAATTGTTCGAGCAGGACATTACGACATTGACCATGTCGAAGGCAGTTGAGTTGGCTGAGAGCGGGCGATGCGCGCGGACTGCGGGCGGAGTCGTCGGGGCTCCCGTGTGTGGCGCCGCGCAGGTGTACAGCGTGCGGCAGGGCGAGCACAACGGCGGCGTCGCGGGCTCCGTCAGGGGCGCCGGGCAGGTCAACAGCGTGCAGCAGGGCGGGCAGAGCAGCGACACGAGCAGAGAGAGGTGCTCCGTGTGAAGCCGCAGGAACCATGCTTCATCTCAGTGTCGGTTCAGAAAATATAAGTGCAAGAAGTGCAATTCACAGGGGCACTTACAGAAAATGTGCAAAGGGTTAAATTTCATGGGAGCCGATGAGGTGAATGGGGATGATGACTATGACGGTGAGTTGTTTGTCATACGTTCTGAGCGTGGCGAACCTATGGCAGAATTAATAACAATTGATAATGTTCAGATAAAATTTGAAATAGATAGCGGGTCTGCTGTCACCGTCATTTCTGGGGCTACTTATCAACAATATTTAGCGATAAACCGTTAGTAGGAACAAATAAACGTTTGTTTACATATACCGGTGCTAAGATTGGCTGTGTAGGTAAGGTACAGTTGGCGGTGACGTACGAGCAGCGCACCCGCGAGCTCTACGTGTACGTGGTGCGGGGCGGAGGGCCGCCGCTCCTAGGTCGAGATTTTATATCTTTGTTCAGCTTACATTTGACAACTTGTAATTTTGTGTCTAGTGTGAATAATTGTATACAGAACTTAGAACGCGAGTACCCGGAAGTTTTTTCTAATAAATTAGGAGCATTTAATAAATATAAAATTAAACTGAGGCTCCGAGATGACGCTAAGCCAATTTTTTTCAAAGCGCGTCGATTATCATTTTCGTTCACCATTATCGTTGAGCGATAAGATACCTGAGGAGTTGCAGCGGTTAGTCGGGCTCGGTATATTGACACCTGTCGAGCACTCGAGGTACGCGTCGCCCGTGGTGCCCGTGCGCAACGGCTCGGTGAGGTTGTGCGTCGACTACTCCGTGTCGATTAATAAGCAATTAGTCGTCGAACATTATCTTTTGCCCACGGTGCATGAATTGTTTTCACGCTTGTACGGGGGAGAACAGTTCTCTAAACTCGACTTGTCTATGGCGTACAATCAGTTCATACTCGATGAGGATAGTCAGGAGATAACGTGCATCAATACACACCGCAGGTTGTTCAAATATACTCGTTTGTCGTTCGGCTTGACCAGCGCGCCGTCTATTTTCCAGCGCGCAATAGAGGGTGTACTCGCGGGTATGGATTGGATATGGATGTTTTGTGTCTGCTCGATGATATCTTAATAACAGCATCGAACAGAGCAGAGCACATGAAAAGGATTCACGCTGTACTAAAGAGACTGCAGGACGCGGGGCTTACGCTACAGAGGAGTAAGTGTGAGTTTTTTAAGGATGAAATCAGTTATTTAGGATACGTCATCAAAAAAAACGGTTTAAGGATGTCGCCGGACAAGGTTAAGGCTATTTTGAATGTACCTAGACCGGACAATGTCAGTAGGTTACAGTCATTTTTAGGTTTAGTCAATTATTATAGAAATTTTGTTCCCGGGGCTTCATCATTGCTCGCTCCTTCCTGTATGAACTATTAAAAAAAGGTACTAAATTGACATGGACGGCGGCGCATGAACACGCATTTAGTGAAATAAAAAACCGGCTCGCATCCGATCACGTGTTAACACATTTCAATCCTCAATTGACAGTGGACGCCTCTCCGAGCGGGCTCGGTGCGGTGTTGTCGCAGGTGGACGAGACGGGGGCGGAGCGGCCTATTTTTTTTTTTTTTTTTTCCGTCCCCCTAACGTGATCAGGGCTTGTTTTTATCTTTTATTCTTTTTCTTCTTAATTCTATTACAATTTTTTATGATAGTCTTAATTCTACTTTACAATTTCTTATTTTTATCTTTTATATTTACAATTATTGAGTTCTTATTACAATGGTAATTCTGTCATAAGCTACAAATTTTTTACTTGTACAAAGTACTTGTCAAGTTTTTCTAAAGAAGAAGATTATAAAAGAACAATTTTTTAAGAAGCCGAATTTTTTAAGGAGCGGCCTATTTCCTTTGCATCTCGTACACTTAACTCTGCGGAGAAACGGTATTCGCAGATTCAAAAAGAGGCAACAGCAATAATATTTGGGGTTAGACGTTTTCACCAATATTTGTATGGTAAATCGACACCTTTCACTTTGCGCACGGACCACAAACCTTTGATTTCAACATTTGGACCATATAAAGGTACACCAGAGGTCTCTGCTAATCGGTTGCAACCATACGCGATGTGTTTAAGTGCATACAATTACAACATTGAGTACGTTCGCAGTGCCGACTACCTCTCTCGGGCTATCTTGCCGGACGTGCAGTCGCTCGCACCGGAGCCGGCTGAGGCGACCGGTGGACATGACGATGTCGAAAGGGCATCTTATATTAATTTTATAATTAATGGTGATATACCTGTAACCATTAGTAGAGTTCGCGTGGAGACTTTACAAGATTCGTTGTTACAAAATGTAAAAAATTACATAATGATTGGTTGGCCTAAAAAGGTTGTTGATGGTACTCTGTACTCTTTTCATTTATGTAGAGCACAATTATCTTATGAAAATGGATGTATAATGCGCGGTCATAAGGTAGTCATACCTGAAACACTAAAATCGGAAGTTTTAACGGAGTTACATAGATCTCATTTAGGTATGGTTAAAACTAAAGCCGAGGCCCGTTCGAGGTTTTGGTTTCCGGGTATAGACGGCACGATAGAGTCCATGATAAGGTCGTGTGCGGTGTGTTTACAGTTGCGGCCATCAAAGGGATTAAATCAATTTTATTGTTAACAAATAACACGGAACAACAAAAAAAGTTGTTGTTGAAATATTTATTTGATTATAGAAATTCTGTACATTCTGCCATAGGTTTGTCACCGGCTCAAATGGTGTACGGTCAGAACTTGAGGAGTTGCCTTGACTTAATAAATCCCAACTCGTCCTCGTTATCATCGTTATTCACATCTGGTGTAAACAAAATCAGTGTTTGCAGAGTAACGGAGGAGACAATAGGAAAATAAAATGTTTTGGAGCGGGAGATGAAATATTTTATAAAAAAAACATTTAAACAATAATAAGTTTGTGTGGGAACGAGGCACTATTTTAGAAAAAGTTGGCAAAGTTTTTTATTTGATTTTTGATCATCAAACGTTATCGCATGTTAAGAAACATCAGAACCAAATAGTTCTGCATACAAAGGCAGGATTTTTGGACAATGTGTTCAATTCAGAACTCGAAAACACGACGGGGGAAAGAGAGAGAAAACAGAATGATTAAGTGCTTTTGCCTTCGGGGCATATTCTAATAATATTATTAACAGCACCTTGTCTTTAAGAAATCCCACCCGATTGTTGAGAGACATTCCTCATGTAGATTATAGAAATTATTTATAAGTTAAGTTTGTAATATACTAAGATGTTATTTTGTTTTCTTTTGTTTAATATGTTAGGTTAAACAGTTAATATTTTTCTTTTTTCATTCCTTATTAAGGCCCGTATTAATAAAGCGTTCTTATCTCTAAGACAATTCTCAAGAAATTACTAGATGTTGCTTTAATTAATAGACCGTACTTAAGTACAGCTGTAGGTACGGTGTATCAAGTGAGTGCACAGACTACTAAGGGGATACTACGTATAGTGAGTGCGAACGTATTAATAAACGAGACTCGTTACTCAAGTACGCTGTCATTGCTGTCAAACTGTTACTTGAGACGTGCTTGAGACGGGGTTTCGTGGGTACAGTCAAACCTTGAATTGAGAACGGCTTGCTTGGATATAGATACAGTACATTATTATTTGTGGTGTTTTTGGGTGTGTTACAATTATGTAAATTAAAATCTAAATATTTATGATTAAACAAACTCAGAATTTACACTACATACTCAACACAAAATAAAGTAATAAAAAAAATGCTATATTGATACTTATTCTTCTTTTTTTTTGGTAATCGCGGTTGCAAAGGTTTTGTACCATTCTGTCAGTGTCGAGAATTTGTAGAAATATTTTCGATTTTATTTATAATTAAAAATAAAATATATTTATTTATATTAAACGAATTATGTACCTATTTGATTTATATTAATTGACTTGATTTGACACTTGACAGCAGAACTTTTTTTCGCTGCCCAAAAAACAATCCTCATTATATTATGATCCCTCCCTCCTACAATTCCTCGCCCTATCAACCTTAAATCTGTTCTGTGTTTTGTAAATACTGTGGTACTGGCCCTAAAGGAGGGTGGGCAAAAATGTATGGAGCTCGGTCCAAATTTTTTTTACTGCCGCCGTTTGGCACATCACGTACGTTTATCTCTGCGAGTTAAACCTCATTGAATTCTAACCTGTAGTTGCTGAGTTATACTACAGTTAATAAAATTATAAAAATGCATACTAAATAAAAAAATAAAATAATTCTTATCATTGTCTTGACTTTGACTTTAAATATTTTATACAACCGGGATATTCCTTTAGATTTATAATGATGGTGTGCGAGAAAATCGTTTTTTTTTTTTTTTTTTTTCGAACGGGTCTATGCTAAGGGTCGGGTTAAGACCGCTGTAGCTAAGTCGGACTATAACTAGCCTGGTGGCTAGTTTGTTTGGTGGTAGACGATGGGAGGGTTTGACCCTCCCTAACATCACCCGGGTGATGTTCAAACCGGATATTGGGGACAGCTACGGATTAGAAGCTATTATTTTGACAGGGGAGACGCGGGTCTCTCCTGCTGAGGGGTCCGACCCCTTCCTCACTCGCTGATGAGTGAGGTTGCTCGCGCGCGGTAGCAGAGACTAGCGGCGTGCGAGTTATCGCGATAGAGGAGCTCTCGATTTGGTCGATATCGGTACTGAGAGGGCCGTCCCTCTCCCCTTCCGCGTACGGTCGGGATGACTCGCGCGCGTAAGTCCTAATGTCGATGAGGTTCGCGGTATTGGTAGAGCTCTCTATATCAATATCGCGGTCGCGGACACTATTTAGGAGTGTACCTAGACTACTGGGATGCGAACTCGAACTCGGGTTCGGGTCCGGTCCCGTGTTAGGGTCGGTCTGTACGTCTGTACGTGTTGTCGTGTCGGATGTGGGACCTCGGGGTAGGCGCCGGCGTCGACCCCGGTGCGATGCTAGCGTCGCGGGTGCGTGTGATTTGTGTTTACGTAACTGTACACAGTACGTTACGTATTTTGTGATCGGGTCAACGGGATCGGCTAAGATATGCTTAGGCCGTTTGTGCGGGTGTCGGAAAGTCAGTGCGTCGTGGTTGTAGTCCAGTGCCTTTTTTATAAGGGGGTTTGGGTGGTTTTTGCCTTTATCAAAGAATCTCTCTACGAGTTCCTTGATATAGGCTTTAATAGTGACTAGTTCACAGTCCCTATGCAAGTCGATGTTACGCATGTACCAGGGGGCGCCTGTTGCCATGCGTAGAAACCGGTTCTGGACTCTTTGCAAGCGGTCCATTTGAGACTCGCTTATCTGTGCGAAAGAGACGCACGCATAAGTGAGTATCGTTCTGATGCAAACCTTATACAATGTAAGCTTATGTCTTAAGGACATTTTGCTTCGCGAATTAAGTAGCGGATATAATTTGTAGAGTACAAATTTCGCTTTACGTAGTGTGTTACTGATGTGACTCGAAAACGTCATCGACTTGCCTAGTACTACGCCTAAATATTTGACCTGAGAGACCTCAGGGATAATGTTGCCGTGCAGGCTAATAGGGCTCATTACTTTACGGGGGCACTTACGCCCCGCTGATTTATTACCATTGAATTGAATGGCGTGACTTTTATCGGGATTGACTTCTATTCTCCACTTGGAGAACCAATTACCGAGAGCGGTAACTGACTCCTGGAGGACTTTAGACGCGGTACGGGCTCGTGTGTTTGAATAATAAAGGGCTGTGTCGTCCGCGAACATAGCTAATTGCACCTTAGCGTGTTTGGGGATGTCACTAGTGTACAGGTTATATAGGGAGGGCGAGAGGACCGAGCCCTGCGGTACTCCCGCCTCCATATATCTTGGCGACGACAGTGCGCCTTCTACGCGGAAATGAAATTTACGATTTTTTAAAAAGTTACTAATTATTAAGACGAGATAATCGGGTATTTCCATTTGATAGAGTTTGTATAACAGTCCGTTATGCCAAATTTTATCAAAAGCTTTTGCAATGTCAAAGAATACGGCGCATGTCGTCTTCCTGTCGTTTTTGCTAGATAATATGTACTCCGTTAAGCGGTGTACTTGAGCGGGACAGCTGTGCATTTCGCGGAAGGCGAACTGCTCGTCTGGAAGGAGTTTTTTGTCGGTTATGACGTCATTAAGGCGCCTTTTAATAACTCTTTCGTAGACTTTACCTAGGGAGCTAATGAGACTTATTGGACGGTAACTACCAGGCACCTTCCGGGGTTTCCCCGGTTTGTGGATACCTATGACAATAGCTACTTTCCAAATGTCTGGAAATGAACATCCTACTAAGAGGGCGTTAAAGATGTTCACTAGGAGTTGAATTAGCTCGGACGGTAACATTTTAAGTGTTTTGTTTGAAATACCGTCGAGGCCTGGGGCCTTTTTGGCATTCATACACTTAATAATGTCACTGACCTCCTCCGAGTCCACCATCCTCACCCTGTCTACGTCAGGTGGCCTCGAGAGTCGGCTGTTGACCTCGCTATTAACTAAGCTAAGGTGCACGGGATCAATCGGGAGAGTACTCGGCCGGCACTGTTGTTCGAAATTATCAGCTAGGCACTCGGCCTTGTCAATGTCTTCGAATGCAGGAGGACGGTTAGGTCTATCTAACGGAGGCATGTCGCTCTCCGTGTTGTTTTTGAGGGCCTTCGCGAGTGGCCAGTACGCCACGTGAGACGGTTCTAAATCACTGAGAAGTCGATCCCAACTCTCGGCTTTGTGCTGTTTGATTTTAAACTTAACTTCCCTCTCGTAGTGACGGAGGGCTTTCCTCCACTCTTCCGACGGGTAGCGATCATATGTGCGCTTAGCCGCATTTCGGAGTCTGATGGACTCCCTTATGTCCTCAGGGAGGGGCCAACGGCCCTTGGGGGTCGTTGGCACCTCCCTAGATGAGTTCTCTATGGTCGCTACCAGGTGATCGGTCAAGTGGGAGGCGGCCTCTATGGCTGTCTCTTTACTATCTATAATATCGGGGATTTTGTCTAAGTGGCTAGAATGAAGGACTTTAATGTTCTCCGCTAGTGATTTATAATCTATTATCTTCCTAGTACTAGAATTATTGGGGTTAAGACTACCAAGTGTAATCATAACCGGTCTGTGGTCTGAGTTAAGCTCGTGGAGAGTCTCAATATTGATATTGAGAGAAACATTTTTAACTAAGGCTATGTCTATCGTACTAGGATCGCGTATGACACCGTTGATGTTTTCATTGGTGTCATAGCGAGTGGGGTCGGTGGGGGCTAATAGTGCAAAATTTAAAGTGTCGGTTAAATTACAAAGGATGGTGCCGTTTCTATTGTTATGAACATTGCCCCACTCGGTGTGTTTGCAATTAAAGTCGCCGGCAATGATGACAGCGTTACCTAAATTGAATAGCGCCTGTAGGTCGCTTGAATGGAGTTCTTTGTTGCACGCTAAGTACGCGCTTACTATAACAATGGGTCCGTGACCGGACATACTAATATGGCAAACAGATGTTTCTAAAGTTAACAATGACGGTGGCTCTAGTGGAATACAATGTAGTGATTTTTTATAGTAGATAAGAGTACCTCCGAGTCGGGATCGAGTTCTATCGTTTCTGACTATTTTGTAGTTAGCTATTTTAGGGCTCCTCATGCTAGGTTTTAAGAAAGTCTCCTGCACTAGAAGAATATCGACATTTTGGCTGCTTACAAAATCGCGAATTTCGCTAATGTTATTCCTAATGCCGTTCGTATTGAACGACACTACGCGTAACGAGTGCGGCTTTGTCCTTCCCGAGGGCTCCATTAATTACCGTTTGTGGAGAGGGCCTTGATCTGACGGATCAAGACCTGATGGTCTGACAAAGCTTGGATGCGGTCTGTGGCCGAACCTTTTAGCTTTGTCGCTAAAATAGAAAGCTCCATCGGGTCAATAGGCCCGATGTTGCTTAAAAACTGCTGGACGAAAGAGAGGTCTGCAGTGAAGCTGGGAGTCGGAGGGGGCGTGGCCTTAGGCGCTACGGGCGCGGAGGGCATGGCCTTACTGGGGAGAGCGGGGAAGACCGCTAGCTCCGAACTACGTTTCTGCGCGGGCTTGAACCATGCAGATTGGGAGGGTAGGGGGGCAGCGACGAATCTCTGTTTGGGGGGGGGCACTTTTTGTCTGCGGTGCACTGCGCTTTTTTACTTTGGGTGCTTTTTTGCACCCTCTATAATTGGCGGGGTGTCCTTTAGACTTACAGAGAACACAGCTGGGGGGTTCGGACTCCTCAGCTGGGCTCTTACGGAGACAGTCAGAGGTGCCGTGGTCACCGAGGCACTTAACGCAACGCGGCCTAGCTTGGCAATTCCGTGCCGAGTGCCCGTAAAGTTGGCATCGGTGGCACTGGCCAGGGATGCCCCTTTTACGGGGGGGCTCGACGCGGATGCCCGTAATATGACAGATGGCTCGGATATTGAAGATATCCTTGCCCTCTGGTGTAAGAGGGAGGGTTACTAGTACCATATTGTACTCGTGTTTTTTGATAGGGTGGTACATGCGGTGTACCTCTAAGGCGGGAAAACCTTGGGACTGGATGTCCATGAGTACCTCTTTTGTGGAGAGGCACTTATCGACTCCTGTAATGACGACGCGCAGAAGGCGCTCGTCTTCAAGGGCATACGTATGGTAGCCTATGTTCTTTGCGCGTAAGAACGCGGTGAGGAGGCGGTGGTCCTCCGACGATTTAACCTGCACTTTGATCCCTATGGGGGTCGTGTGCGCAGAAGAGTATCGAAGCTTTTGCTCGTTTATTGCCGCAGAAATTATATTCCATTTGGCCTTCTCCTGTATGATTACAGGAGGAGGCATTTTTGGCGTACGGACGGCCTGAGGGGCCTGGGAGGCCTGAGGGGCCAGGGAGGCCTGAGAGGCCTGAGATGCCGGAAGGGCCTGGGAGGCCGGAGGGGCCTGGGATGCCAGAGGGGCCTGGGTGGCCAGAGGGGCCTGGGAGGCCGGAGGGGCCGTTGAGGTAACGGGGGTCGCGGAGCCATGAGCCTGCACGGTTTTTCTATTTTTACGGACCGATTTGGTCGGGGAAGATAGGACTGGAGAGGCGGTGCCCTCTGGGCGCTTCCTCTTCTTCGTCTTCTTATATTTGACGGTAGTGAACTCGCCCTGTTCACTACGGTCGGATTCTTGCTCTGAGCAAGACATCTCTGAAGGAGATGATAAGGGCTCTGTTTCGGCCGGAATTAGCGGGGCGTCGCAATCGGGCGACGCCGGTGAGTCAGCTTTGTGCAAGCGCACGAAGCGTTCCCACTTGGACGCGACATCTGGGACTTCTAGTTTCAAGAACTCAAGGAACTTCCTAATTAAGGCGTCGGCCATAATTAGGAAGTTTTATCCTGGTTGTGAAATGAAATTCTGCTCTCTAATTAATATTGGGGGATACAGCCCCTCCCGGCGACCGGGAGGGGAGGTGTGTAGGGAGGAAAACTCCTCGTGTAGTGTGCCTAACCGTGTCACGGTACTTACAATTGTTCCTAGGGCGGCTGGAACTCACTCACTCACTAACGTTGCGCTAAACACTAGGCGCTAGTGTTCGCGAACGAGACGCGGCGGAGCGCGAGCAGAAGGCTCGCGCTAAGAACGAGACGGACGATGCGACCGGTCGCACGCTCGTCCTAACGCGGCGTTAACTTCGCGGCGGGTGTGCGAGCAGAAGGCTCGCACTAAAGAGCGAGACGGACGATGCGAGCGGTCGCACGAATCGTCCGGTAGGCGGCGATCGCGGCGCGGCGCGAGACACGGTACGGCACGGGTCGGGCGGCAAAGGCGGTTGGGTGGCGCCTTGTCTCTTCACTCTTGAGTCTTGCCTCTTGAAGCTTGACTCTTGAGTCTTCTGTCTTCTTTCTTCCAGTGGTGCACTATGTGAGCAATGACGCACGGATAGAGCGAGAGCGCAAATAGAGAGCGCGGGACGACGGCAACGAACGTAGCGAGCGGAGCTGTTCATCGGACGGTGTCCGAGAGCAGAATGACGAGAAAATCGTTCTTAATTGGTGACTTTATTTAAACCAAAAAATCAAGCCCACTCAGGTAGTGGTACCGAGTCAGGTAGTATTGTGTGAGCGAGACAGGTAGTACTAGTGAAACGGGTTGTGCAAGCGAGAGGCGTTTCAGCTTAAACGCGAGTTTGCCGAGCGACAACCTGAGTCATCCTCGCCTTGCGTTGCGTCTACGCAGTCTTTCTTCAACGTTTACCGTTTGTAGTTGTGTACTGTGCGCTTTCCTTATTGATTTGTTCGAACGACTTCTGCTCTTATTTACTGGACTGACGATTTTGCACTGTGATTGACCCTCGCCTTGTTCACTGGATATTTCGATTTTGCTCTTTGTTTTTGGAACACTCACAACATGTTTCGTGCATCTGCTGGACAAGTGTGTTTGCTGTGTGAAAGGTCGGTGCATTCACGCAGAAGGAGAACATTGACTCAGCAATTGTTCGAGGAATATCCGCTTGTTGCAGAGAATATAACGGAACGTGTTTCTCCGTATGAGGTTAGTTATATGAAAACTGAATAGTAGATATTATTAAATATGTTTATACGGTTATCATAATTCCGTGTTGTTGCATTACGCGTCGTAGTCAAATAACCGTCTTACTTTATATAGATATTTTTTGCATCACGCCATTTTTTCTATGGAATATGATATTACGACTAACGAGAAAGTTACTGGATTTTATGAATTAGATCCGGGGCAGACGCTTAAGGACGCCAGTCCTTAAGCGTCTGCCGCGGATCTAGCCGCCAGGCTGCGATAATACTTGTACTGTGAAAAAAGTCGACTGTCGCCGTTTGTCACACCTTTGTGATTATACAAAAATAAAAATCGTAAACATCGATACTAACCCTTAAAGTTTTTATTTACAGTTACAATTTAACGACCAGGAGTTTATTTGCCATCCTTGTTGGCGACGCGAAGCCTATCCTTCGCGAAACCATCGAATAACATCTTCTTCAGAAGGTAACCCTGAAGAGCTATCTGCAGTACAACCTGCTCAAGACTCTACAGAACAACCTGCGGAAGAACCTGCAGAACAACCTGCGGAAGAACCTGCAGAACAACCTGCGGGAGAACAACACGCAAGACAATCTACGATACATCTATCACATGTTTTAAGAGCACCAAATACATCCAATTCATGCATTGTCTTTGGTTGCCAAGATCAGTCGCGCTATAGAGTTCCTAAACACATGAAAATACGTCTGCTACATGAAAACTATCATGTACCGCCTGCTGCACGAATATGCCAAGAACATCTTCAATTGAACGACTTTGAAGTTTGATTGTCAGCAAATAACATCAGCCATGATTTCAACGAGGACCAAATCATGGACATGATGAATATTTTAAAATCTGCTCATCAGGTCATCGGAAGACTGGATTTTGAAAATATAGAAAATATGGATCCTAACGTACTATATTTTTTAACTGGTCGCACAATATACCAATTTAATATAATTTTGGAGCAACTGCCGTCGTTGACACAAACATGCAAAAAACCTAAGACTGCATTGGCTGCCTATTTAATTAAGCTTCGTACTGGTGAACCAGACACAAGATTGGCAGACATGTTGCATATGAGTCGAAGAACGCTGGAAAGACTACTTAAAGCAGCGAGAGAATGCTTAACCCGTGACAATGTGCCAATCCATTTAGGGTGGGATCATATTACAAGAGAGCAAGTTGTGGAAAAAAATCTTTTTATCGCCAATGCACTTTTTGGGGGCAATTCTGGAGATGCGATGAAAGCAATAATTGTTTGTGATGGTACTTATGTATATATTCAAAAAAGTGTTAACTTTTTATTCCAAAGAATGACATATAGTCACCATAAGTTTCAAAACCTATTGAAACCATTTTTGATAGTCTGTTGCAATGGTTATATTATTGATGTCACAGGGCCTTACGCAGCCACAACATCAGACGCGACTATATTAAGTGGCATGCTGAACGCTGAAAATAGTGCTTTTAACTGGTTTTTCAGACCAGGTGACGTTCTAATATTAGACCGAGGTTTTAGAGATGCTTTACCTGATGTTGAAGCTTGCGGCTATGAAATGCATATGCCCCTATCTGTAGCAAGAGGCCAAACGCCACTTTCGACAATAGATGCCAATAAGTCAAGAATTGTGACTATTTGTCGGTGGGTCGTGGAAGTGGTGAATGGCCGTTTCAAACGTGACTTCAAGTTATTCAGACAAGAATATTTTAACAAAGCGTTACTGAATATGCAAGATGACTTTCGGATTGCCGCAGCCATCACCAATGCCTTTCACGACCCAATAACCGATTGTTCCAATGCCCACGAAATTGTTGAGAGAATAAATAATAGACTAAATGTTGAAAACTTACTAGCAGAATATGTAATTGGCCAAAATCTTAATAGTAGAAGAGTGAATTTTCAAAGTATGTCTGCCGACTTACCAGAGATTCAAGATTTTCCTCGTTTGTCCGAAAACGATTTAATTATGTTCTCACTAGGGACATATCAAATAAAACTAGCCAGAAGTTATTACGCAGAACACGATAGAAATGGTGTTTACACTATTGAAATATTCAGAAGTACCAACGATTTAAATAATACTTTGATCAATTATAATATAATTGGTAATAACTTCTGGTTACTAAGAGGAAGAATACAATCAAGACACACAAGAAGTCGCGTATATTATACATACATTTTAATAAACTTGGACCAACGAGGACTGGAAGCTCTGGAACACTATTACTGTTCATGCAAAAGCGGCAGACGTACCTTGGGTTCATGCGCCCACATAATGTCTATTGTATGGTTTCTGGGATGGGCACGATATGACACCGTTAGTCACCCTGCAGCATTTTTAGACTCTGTTATTGTAGATGATGAAAATATATAATAACTGAAATAAAAATTAATTAAAAATGTCTGCGTTTTAATGTAGTCACCTACCAAATTCGTAAACAATTCTTATTTAACTTTCGGATTTTTTTTGTTCAATATTTCTTTTTCTGTAGGTTGGATTTTTACGATTCCATATAAAGAAATGGTCCGTATATAATACTCTTTTGAATGCACTACGTGCCAACCCTGGGGAAATTTGGTACATAGATAAACTATTATAGCTCGGTAAAGGACGTAGGCGACATAGGTACGTAGGTAAATTACTGCGGCCCGCAAGATTAAACAGTAGCAATTATGAGGCCCAGGGTAAAAAAAGGTTGAGTATGGCTGCTCCAGAGCGTATGCTTTAGGTAACGGATCGAAAAAACCGGCAAGTGCGAGTCAGGCTCGCGCACGAAGGGTTCCGTGCCAATACAACTATTAGTACTAATATTGACCACTAGTACTTTTTTTTTAATATTTTTTTTTTGGCGTTGAACCATTTGCCAGTGTCAAGTTAAAAAGGCGGGAAATAGAACTTTCGTTTCAATTTTCAACACCGTATTCCTAAATCGTCAAGTCTAAAGTCTAGTCAAAAGTAAAGTAAGTCCAAATAGATATAGTCAGTGCCGTCAATGAGTCAAGTCAGTCGATTCAGTAAAGTGATAAAAGCTTTACTGAAATTTTCTAGGTAGTTTTGAAGGGAATACAAAATAGCACGTTTTTGAAGTTGTACCACTTGCCCACACTTGTGCACGTTAACAAATATTTAATGGTTAATATTCTACCAATATTACACATTCAGAAATGAAATAATACAAATTTAAAAATACAAAATCCACAACGTCACCTATTGAATTCCCCGGTAAAACTCCAATCCAATCAAGTTTTTTGTATGGTTAGTCATGAGTCCCCCTTAAATATTTATTATAATCTCTTTTTAGTAGGTATTTTTTATTGTTAGGTAGATGAAGCGGCAACAGAAAAACATCTGTGAAAACTTCAACTGTCTACATATGCGCCACGGTTCACGGGACACAGCCAGGTGACACACAGACGGACAGCGAGCGGACAGCGAAGTCTCAGTAGGTAATATGCAAAGATTTCAAAACTCAAGATAGGCTATGACTTACATTTAAACAATATTTAATACATTTTATAAATGGCTTCGGAATTGTATACATTTCGTAGGAATTGTAAGTACACAATTCCTAAATTACATACGTTTCCTGTAACACATATATAACGAATATGTTAATTATTTAATTTCATACATTGACAGAACAAACCTTCATACAATAAAAAATTGGAGCATTAATATAAATCTTGGTTTTCACCATACTTCAAATGTCAGCCAACCTTTTTTCACCATACATGAAATGTCAAAATGGCCCCAAAAATCTAAAAAGTGGGGCCATTTAACTGGAGATACTTTTTGCCTCAACATGCCTCGTCTATAATATATACGTCTATGATAAAAACGGGACCCCCGTTTTTACCGTTTGGGTAAAAAACCGAAAAAAATGTAAAACCCTATAAACCCAGAAAAACACCATAGTAATATTTTGTGAGAAATACGTTTTATTACAAAATAAAATACCACTACAATTCTAAGAAAATTTAAATATAAACTAGTAAGTGTGTCTTTAAAAGAGTTTCCTAATTATTTATTATTCAAGTTTTTCTGGTATATTCTCGTTGACAGACGGGCACGAACAGCAATAATCGTCGACGAGTTTTGGCAAATCGTCCGGGCCGTGTATGTCCAGAGTGTTGGAAATGGCCTCCATTTCGTCATTTAGATACGGGTATTCCGACGCGAGTGTCTGCACGATTTCTCTGAACTGGTCGTTGAAAGCCGTAGCTTGTTCGTACTCAGACAAAACTGCGGCTTTAGGCTTCTTGACGCGAATCACCTGCCGCTTTACCGCCGTCGTAAGTTCGTTTCCGAGACGTTGGCTGCGGACTACGCGTTCCAACAGCTGAAAAGGGCATAATATTATAAACATTGGTTGAGTTTTTTACTGGTTTAGTTTAGTTTAGTTTTTTAAACAAGGTTTACTGTCGTGGAAGAATGCCAATGCGATTCCCACGGTTGGCTACGGTTGGCCACAGCACCCAATGCGCTTGTAGCTTATCTTTTATCGCGGCTGCGGTAATCGCTTACCATCAGGCGCTCCGTCTGCTCGTTTACTTGTCTAATTCCATTGGAAAGCCTAATTATTACCTACCCATTGTTTCTGCTTGTCCGTCTCCCGGGTCTCCTTCATGAGCGACGCGACATGCTCCTCCAGCTGCGTGTTGAGCGCGCCGGTGTCCGCTATCTCTCGCTCTAATCGCTTCTGCTCTCGTTCTAAATGATCCATCCGCGCTTTCGCTTCAGCCAGATCCTATTAAGTTTATTACATAAATCAGTTAAAACTTAAATATTACCTATGTTACAGGAAATGTATGTAATCCGTCATTTCATACAATACCTAGGAAATTTATACGCTTCCTAAGAAATGTGTGTTATAAATAATTTATTTAACAATATTTAATACATTTTATAAATAGCTTCAGAATTGTATACATTTCGTAGGAATTGTACTCGTAAGTACACAATTCCTAAATTTTGTAAGTTTTCAGCTTATTATGAAAAGAAGCTATACCTATCTCTTGAATAGGCTACTTGACTCATATTTAATTTCATACAATAAAGGAGTATTTCCTTATTTCCTTGGCTTAGGAAAACGTATTCTAGCGATATCATAAATTAAGAACTTAAGATTGATAAATAAGGTTAATTTTAAAATATGTATTTTTGTTTTTTAATTTCTACTGAAAAAAAACACCTCGAAGTAACTTCCGGCAAGGATGTGACGACACAAACACACTTAGCACATATGTAGTAGTGAAACGGAACGTTTCTGTAAATAAATAGTTCATGACATCTTAAAAAGTTATTTATGTCAAAACGTCAAACGGAACGTAACACGGCCATTTTTTTTAATATATGGCATCGGAATAAAACCATTTGCCAGTGTCAAGTTAAAAAGGCGGGAAATAGAATTTTCGTTTTAATTTTCAACACCGTATTCCTAAATCGTCAAGGCTAAAGCCTAGTCAAAGTCCAACAACACAAAATAGCACGTTTTTTGAAGTTGTACCACTTGCCCACACTTGTGCACGTTATTACACATTGAGAACCGAAATAACACAAATTTATGAAGGGAATTCAAAACCACAACGTCACCAATTGAATTCCCGGCAAAACTCCACCACCATTTTACTACTATGGACTATAGCACAGATTACAAATAGTAGGTACTAGTATGACGTCACAGCACAGATAATGTATCAATCAACATGGCGAATGTGTTTTCGGCGGTATTTAAAAAGTGTATTTTTAAAATATTTTTTTTGTAAGTTTTTAAGTTTATAAATAAATGTTTCTTGCAAGGTCACTGGCATCTTGCGGTCCCTCTATGGTATTAAAAATTTCCTTCCTCTCCCGGTCAAGACAATGCTCGTCCAATCACTTATTTTTCCCATCATAGACTATGGTGATGTGTGCCATTTCGATCTCAATGCCGACAAACTTAATAAACTTGATCGCCTTCTCAATTCTTGTTTAAGATTTATTTTCAATCTGCGAAAATTTGATCATGTTTCCGCCTATCGCTGTAAGCTGCATTGATTACCAATACGACAGCGCCGCTCTGTACGGGCCTTGTGTATGCTGTACTCTCTGTTACATCATCCAAATACTCCCAAATATCTAACTTCATCATTCCAGTATCTTTGCAGCAGTCACGACAAGATCCTCCGATCCTCTAACAACGCACTTCTTTTTTGCCCTTCCCATAGATCCGGTATCGTTCACTCGTCTTTCAACATACAGGCTATTCTTCTCTGGAATGCTCTTCCTCTAGAAATCAGGATGTCCAAAACCAGAGACACGCTTAAGCGCAGAGTCCGTGAGTTTTATACGACACAATTGGCAGAATCCTAGTATATTATATTATTATTATTTATATATTATATAGTATGGTATTTATATTTTTTAATATTATATGGCATATTATTTGTATTTGTTAGTTATATAAATATATTTTGTGTATTTATATTATACTGCTTTATTTATGTGTTTTAGCTACATCTTATTATTTTATTTAGAGCTGATTATTGACTTGTTTTATTTTTTTTCTCTATTAGCACCTGCACAATTTTGCTTTTGTACGCCTAAAGGTTGACTGGTAGAGAATGCCATATGGCATTAAGTCCGCCTATGTACCTGTTTTTGTGCATTAAGTGTAAATCAATAAATAAATAAAGACAGAGTCAAGTAGCCTATTCGAACCTGACAGATGTTAAACATTTATTTAATTTAGTACTTTGCCTCAGCCCTCACATTAATAACGATGACATACTTAGAAAACAGGCTAAGAAAAAAACATTTATCGATCCATATCTCACATGCTAACACTTACTATGAGTATTGAGTACCATAAAGTCGTACCTAATTCAATCGTTGTAAAAAAGGATACCAAAAGGTCACCAAAGGCGTGACAACCTTAAAAAAAACACGAAAAGAAATAAATTTTCTTTCTCTTTCACTCTAAGTTATGGGTTTTGGCAGATAGCTGCTTACGACTTCGATTTTAGTTCTCTTTTCACGTATTATTCTTCTTCCAAGAACTTTGCCGTCTACTGCCTGACCACATTAGATGTTTCTTATTAGAAGGTCCTCTGTAAAACTAGTAAATCAGATATATGTATTCCGTTTAGATCCATTATTAATCCAATCGTAAACAAAAATAACAATAGAACATAAAGTTTACTTAACCGTGCAATAAATAAATTCAAGGACAGATCAATTATTTGGTCGAATTGTATCTTTTTGTTTACGTTCAGATTAAATAGGATCTAAACGGGGTAAACCTTAGTAACCCTAGCAACATCAGCCTTAGCCAGCCTCAGTTTGTGCTTGTACGCAGCCTGTGGCGTCTGCGCAGAGCTGCCGTACACCTTCTCCACCGCGGCAGCCGCTCTGCTCTTCTCTATGGCCGTCTCACGCCGCGTCACATAGAGAGACAGGTCTTCTGCTAACTTCTCACTGGTTTTGCGCAGCTGGTCGCGACGAACCTAAGATTTAGAGCATTAATATAATATTTGGTCAAATATGTAGGTCCTAGGTACGACCACGTAAATAAATACATGTATTGCAAAATTTTTGGAGGAAGTTGTCAAGTTGAAGCTTTGTTTGTCAATGTACAAAAAAACTTAGATATCTAGATCTAATTTCATTGGAAAAGGTAAGATTAAGAGTAAGAAGGCAGTTCTAAACGTGAAAGGAAACTTACTTCCATTCTGTGTATCTCGGATTTCATCTGTCCTATTTCACCAGCCGATGACTTGGCGTCATTGAGACTCTTCTTCAAGTCCACTGCTAGAATGCTCTAGAACAAAAATTGTAAATAGAGAATGTTACTAGATAAGTATTTAAAATCACTTGGAACTTTGTAACAGTAAAGCTATTATGTAAACAGAAACCCTAGTTTTTGTTTAACTCAAAAATATTAAGTCATGATTTTACATACGTTCAAAGTTCTAAAAATTTTCGAATCCCGCTAACAGTATCGTGACGTCACGCTACAACTCGGCCATACAGCCCCGAGTTCGCGCCGTACTACGCACCGCTTAGGCCGGGACTATATGATCCGGAATCCGGAAGGCCGTAGAAAATTCTGAGCATTGAAAAAAGATCTTTGCGCTAAAATATAAACTCATACTAACCAGTGGCTCCGCGAGGCTGACCCCACATTAGGCGCGCGCGTTCATCACGCCCGAGGAACGCGCGCGCCTAATTCGGTCTCAGGGTCGCGGTCTTGCGTCTCACGTTGCGTGTATCGGAAGGCTACCATAAGTGCTTTCATGTGGTAAGTAAATAGAACATTTTTATTACCTTCCTTTGCCAGATAAGCGCCTCCCGCTGAACACGATCCAGCTCCTGGGTGAGGTTCATTTTCTCCTTTTCAAACTCTTCTATCTCCTCTTCCAATTTGATTATTTCAGATTCTGCTTCCTACGTAACAGGAAAAACTTTTGTTAATATGCAATTATTTTTCCTTCACTAAACTTTTAAAGAAACTATTTAATTAGTTTTATTATTATGAAAGTCACAAAAACTGTAAAAACCAGCTATATCAAGCGCTATCTAAGTAGTTATACTAGATTGCTAAAACTTAAAATTCATCCTATAAAATAAAACGACTTAGGTCTTAGAACTTCTTGCAACCGAAAAAAAAACTAAGTAATTTTAGCATCCTAGATCTAGTAAGTAGGTTTTAGTATCCTAGACCTAGTAAATATGTCTTAGTATCCTAGACCTAGTAAGTAGGTATGTACCATAAAGTGACACAGCCCATAGAGTTATGTCGAGTCTGTCGGAGCTTCTAGCGGTAGTAGGGGGGACAGTATCCACTATTCACTGAATAATTTACCTTCAGGTTGGCGCTGTAGTTGTACGCGACGGCCTGTTGGTCATGCTGCGCGCTCTGGTGCGACTCGGCCGCGCTCTTTCTCTCTCGCTCTAGCACCTCGAGACGGCCGCGAAGTGAGCGCAACGTCCGATCCACACGCGACTTTTCCTCGATTATACGCGCGTTCTCCACCTGAGTCCTCATCAACTTCTGCTCGCAAATTGATATCTCTGCAAAATTATATTACTTACGATCTTCTAGTAGGATAAGTACATAGCCCATACAAGATTTTTCGAAATATCTTTTATTTAATCTCCTTTATGATTAAATAATTTAATGCTTAGATTTTTGACTCATGTGGTTAATTTTTTTATTATGATATTATATACTTTATGAATTTATGATGCTCGCAACAATACGTCCGAAGGCTAGAATTTTTCTTTTATTCCTACGATTTTTCTGTCTAGAAAAATTCTTTGGCTCCTCCGAGCATACTATCATAAATCATGGCCTTACGTTTGTTGATGATGTTGAGGTTGGTGACGACCTCGTGGTGCTGCTGCGCCAAGCGCACTACGTGCCCCTGCAGCCGCAGCCACTCATGCTGCAGTGTCTCCGCGCGCTCCCGCAGCGTGCGGATCTGTTGCTCTAGCTCCGTTATGCGGCGCTCTTGGGGAGTCTTCAACTGTGGGTGAAATTTTATTTCGTTTATGTTTTAAGCTATTTTCAGTGGTTTTGCTTACAATAAATTTGTATAACTTAGTACAAAAAGTTTGGACCACAGCTGAAACAGTGTTCCAAATGCCTAAACCAAATCACGCTCTTTGGATTCATCAAAAGAGTCTGATTTGGTGCATGTTACATGCTAAAATACAAAGTTACAACTTGCAGTTATTTACCGCGTCAGTTTCGTACACAAATACTCGTTCTAATACTTACATCAAAAATCTCTTTCAGAGCATTATATTTCTTCGTAATGTTATCGAGCTCCCGCTGTTTCTTGGAATAGTCCATCGTCTTCTGTTTGTACTTCTCGTCTAGCTGGTCGAGTTCTTTTTCCCTGGCCTTCACTTGTACGAGACTTTCATCTTGAACGTCTTTATTTCTGGCCTGTCGGTTCCGATATACTTCGATTTCTAGCATTAACTTTGCATGATTGTTTTCCATCGTCATTAGAACTATTTCCTAAAAATACAATGAATACATACCTACGTTTTTTTTACATTCACACAACACTAAAAACTTTATTGCATCAGATATGTATAAGGCCACTGCCTCTGCTGTCACTTCCCGCCGCCGCTCCGTCGCCACCGTGCTGCTCACCGCGTATTTTGAGGCAGCGGCCTTATAACTTAAAAGATTTTGAAGCTTACTTTATCATATGGAAAGAAAAAATTTACCTGCTTCCTAGACATTTCCCTCATTTTTTTAATACCGTTTGCCATAGACTCAACAGCCTTATCATTGAGAAGGCATTCCTGTAGATTTGTCAATATCTCGTTCTCCAACTGAAGCTTGATGTCGTTCTTCCGATCTATTTCCTTTTCTGTACCTTTCAATATGTTCACCATTGTTTGATTTTCCTGCAATAGATTGCTGATTGATGTTTAGTAATCATAACACTTAACTCCCTGACACTTCATTGCTTTTGTAATAGAATAATAATTATTATTTACAAAAACGTTCAGTAGAATGTATGTGATTTACAATGATTGTATAATTCTCACAGTTTTAATAAGTTGTTCATCTCTCTCTGTCATTTCAATAGCCTCTTGCAGTTCTTGGATTTGTGTTTCTAAAGCGTTCCTTTTAGTATCCTCAATTTTTACTGAAAAAATTTATATATTAATTAAATAATCCATTTGTATTTTTTTCATGGGATTATTAAATGTCTTTACATACGCCCTTTCTCCGCATGGCCTATGTCGTACAGAATCTTTTCATTCTTCATTGCAATCTCTTTCCCTTTTTGCATTTCTTCCATTACTATCTTCTTCGTTATTTCCAAGTTATTCAAAAGCGCGCGGTAGTTTTCCTGCAACGTTCTTCAAACACATTGATAAATTTTACTTAACCCGTTTCGGTCTATTTAACTTGTCTTTCTCTGCAGAATTATAGATAGTTCAACTCATTTGTACGCGCGGCGCTATGTGTGCGTGCGCTGGTAATTATAATTAAATAATTATACAGTTTCAATTTTGTGTGGCAGTTACGCGGCGCTATGTGTGGGTAACATATTACACATTTGTGCGCGTGCGCGTTCAAATGAAAAGAACTATCAGAAAATCTCATAAAGATAACATATTCTGTTATCTGTACCAACCTATAGTCATCTCTAACGGAATTATAGACTTTGTCCCTCTGCTTGATGTTTACTAGCACAGAGTTCCACAAGCTCACCAGGCGACGCTTGTCCAGTTCCAAATCTTCCAGTTCAGCGGCGTATGCTGTCACCTAAAAATATGTGCAAAACAATAGCGTTAAACATTTACTATACTATGATCTATAGCAGCCATGACCAACCTACGGCCCGCGGGCGTTTGGCTTAACCCCCTGAGCTAATTTAATCCTAGTTAGTTCTTTACAAACATGATCCATCGAAATATCCCGATATTCGCGGGCAAACGGTAACCGACCCTGTGTCTGTAACGGTACGCCTGATATTCGCCTGGCGGCCGAGCGTTTATGACAATATTTGGTAATGTTTGAGAAACTGTGATTTTTGGTGTTTTGTTGATGAATTGTGGATTTTTATAGATGTGCGGCCCGTTAGGGTTTTGCCAAAATAAAAAATGGCACGCAATCTTGAAAAGGTTGGTCATGCCTGGTCTATACTCTATACTAAATACCAATAAACATTATTTGAATTTATTATGACTTGGTTTACCTTGTCATTGACCTTCTCCATTTCCACGTTCTTAATTTCCAGTTGCTTTTTGAACAGTTCCAGCTTCGACTCCAGCTTCCATACTTCGTTGCTTAGCCCAAATATGAACACATCCTGTTAGAATTAAAAAAAATGTTTTTAGGGTTTTTACGTGGTTTTTACATCCTTATATAAATAAATAAATAAATAAATAAAATAAAATGTTTTTATTTCGGTCAACAGGCCATAGTGTTAGTAAATATTTTTACTTAGAAGCCATGTTACTATACGAGGGCTGCACTAAAAGTATCGGTAATGGAATATTTCCACTGTTCCTGTCATATTAAAATCTTTTTAATTTAAAACTCCTTGGTTTTAAAAATCGAATAGCGTTTATTTATTTAAAACAAGATTCTCGGTCTTGTCACAAGGTCTTGTCAAACTTGTTTAGTCGTTGAGAAAATGGAATTGACTCGAGAAAATTCTAAGGCGATGATTTATTATGACTTTCGAAGTGGTTTAACACAAAAACAGTGTGTTGATCGGATGATTTCTGCATTTGGTGATGAAGCCCCATCCAAAACCACAATTTATCGCTGGTTTGCTGAATTTCAACGTGGACGTGTCAAGCTCAGTGATGATCCCCGTCAAGGTCGTCCAAAAACTGCAGTCACCCAAGAAAACGTTGATGCTGTGCGTAAGCTGATTGAGGAAGATCGACATGTGACATACCGCGAAATTCAGGCAACTTTAGACATTGGCATGAGTCAAATACAAATAATCTTGCATGAACAATTAGGTGTAAAAAAGTCGTTTTCCCGATGGATACCGCATTTGCTCTGTGAAGAGCAAAAAGCGGCTCGCGTTACTTGGTGCGTCAGAACTCTCGAAAGATTCCACGCAGGATCCTCAAATGCTGTATACAACATCGTATCAGGTGATGAATCCTGGATATACGCGTACGAACCCAAAATAAAAACCCGTCACGAGTTTGGGTGTTCGAAAATGAGCTAAAGCCAACAAAAATTGTTCGTTCACGGAGTGTTGCAAAAAAAATGGTGGCCACGTTTGTCTCCAAAACCGGCCATGCTGCGACTATTCCTCTTGAGGGACAAAGAACGGTTAATGCAGAATGGTATGCTAACATTTGTTCGCCACAGGTCGTTTCTGAACTCCGTAAAGAGAACTGCAACCGCCGCATCATCCTCCATCACGACAATGCGAGTTCTCACACCGCGCACAGAACAAAAGAGTTTTTAGAGCAAGAAATCATAGAACTATTAGACCATCCGCCGTACAGCCCCGACCTAAGCCCTAATGATTTCTATACTTTCCCTAAAATAAAGAATAAATTGCGTGGTCAGAGATTTTCATCACCTGAAGAAGCTGTGGACGACAAAACGGCCATTTTGGAGACCCCAACTTCCGAATGGAATGGTTGCTTCAATGATTGGATCCATCGTATGGAAAAATGTGTCAAATTTCGCGGAGAATACTTCGAAAAGCAATAAATACATTTTTAAATAGTAATGTTGTGTCACTTCCTTGATTCCCGAAATTTTCAGTTCCGCCCTCGTATTAAAACTTGGTTTTTAAAATCTAGTTGTATGAGTGACACCAATATCACGTACAATGTTATTATTATACGTGATATTGGTATCCTTGGTGAGGTGGATGCGAGTCCAGTGCTGCATGATAGCACTGACCCCGTCCAGCCTTCCCGCTACTGTCTTCAGGAGACTGTTGGCGCTGCCACGCACCCGCTATATCAGAGATGCTACACATTTCCTAATGATAGCTGAGAAGCTATCAACTTCAGCTGAAGCTAACATCCCTGAAGCACTACAGTGACGTGGCAGCCCCAGCAATGCCCTGAGGGCATTATTATATTGGGTTCGCAGGGCCCTGTATGTTGTTTGAGTGTAATTCACCCAGAGGCTGCACGTGTACAGAGAGTGACAATACGCTTTGAAAAAAGTTATCTTCACTGCTCTGGAACAACGTGCAAACCTACGGGATAGCATATTAGCTCTAACACACAGAGCCCTTCGCTCCCGTTCCATGTCCTCGTCATTTTTGAGCGTTTCACCGACCCAGTGCCCCAGGTATTTAAAACGTTTTACTTGCGCAACCGCAGCACCATTTAGCATCACAGGAGGAACCTTATAGATATGTTATTGATTGTACTGTAGGTTCTTGGTGGAAATTCATGTTTCACAGTAATAACACACAGGACTTCTTGCACTATTTCCACTTTAATAAGTATTTTACATTAATTTTAATATATTACACGACCGGTTTCGACAAAGTCATCATCAGGTGTAGGTAGATTAAAATAATAAAAAAAAAAATTGTAAGCATTGTGCAAAGGGTTGTCAGCATCATGAAATTTTTACAATTTTGTGCAACGTAATTTAAATTTTTATACCAACTTATTCTATTTTCTACTGTATATCACAAATTAATATTAGTAAAAAATTATAACACATTAGATTGATAAATTAATAACTTATTGATTTGTAATTTCATAGAATTATGTAATTATATAGAATGGATGTCAGAATATAAAATTAAAAGTACTACTATCATCAATGATTCAATTAAATTAAAAATGTCCTTAATACATAAGAATCTAAGATATTATAAATAATGGCAAATAAATTATATGAAATAAAAACATATCAAAATTAAAATTAATAAATTATGTCAAAAATTCATCCAAAATTAATACCAATGTCAAAAGGTCACAACAAAAGAACATAGTATAACCTATAAATAATAATTAAATTAAATGTCTTGCAATAATATGGAACTCGAAAGGCATGTCTGGTCATTTAGTAAGATCCCACATTTTTTGTGTCTGTTAATTTCAAGCGCTTCTAATGCGTCCATCTTCCTGCTTTTTGGTAATATATGTAAATATCTTATATTTTTATCAGGGTCAAAGTTGTGTCCATTACTATTTAGATGTTCGGCAAACGTAGATCTTTCAGTATTTTTCTTCCAAGCAGTTATATGTTCTTTTATTCTAGTTTTAAACTTTCGCCCTGTCTGACCTATATACACTCCTCCACATGTATCACAAGTGAGACTGTAAATACCGCTATTGTCCGTGATTTTAAACTTATCTTTATTATTGCACAGTAATTTTTTTAGTGATCCTGTAGTGTAGAACGCCACTCTAGTCTCCTTGTTTTGTATAATCCTCTGGAATCTGTAGGAAGATGGGCCGATGTATGGTATTTTTACCCACATCTTTCTTGTTTTTTCTCTGTCTTCCGTCTGATTGTACAGCATTTTTTCTGTCATTTTCTTTCTCGCTCTTTTTAAAATTGTGTCAATCAACTCGCTTTTGTAGCCATTGTTTACGGCGATATGTTTAATGGTGTTTAGTTCTGCCCTGAAATCGTTTGCGTCTAGGGGTACATCCAGTAGTCGGTGTACAAAAGCATGAAACGAAGCGTGTTTATGTTGGTGTGGATGACATGAGTTCGCATGGAGAATGTTTTCGCTGTATGTGGGTTTCCTAAATATATTAAATTTATGACGGCCAAGGTTTATATCAACAGTTAAATCTAGAAAATTCAAAATTTTATTGCCTATTTCCATTGTCATTTGTATTTTATTATTAAATGTATTTATGTAATTGAAGAAGTTATGTAAACTGGTATGTTCACCTTTCCATAGGCATATCACGTCATCAACATATCTATACCAGTATACGATATTTTCCTTATATGATGTTTCCAGTATTCTTTTTTCTAACTCGTTCATAAAAATATCTGCACAAAGTGGAGACAAGGGACTGCCCATTGCTAGTCCATCATTTTGTTTATATGTCTTACCATTATATATAAAATAATTTTGGTCTAGGCAAACCTTAAAAATGGCTTTTAAATCTATTATTTCTTGTGCGTCTAAATGTGAGGTGCATAAAATTTCGTCAATTATATTCATACATTCCTTAACCGGTATATTTGAAAATAAGTTTTTTACATCAAAAGATACTAGAGTTCCGTTTTTTGGGACGGGAACATCTTTAATTTTATTTATTAATTCCAGACTATTACGAATCGTATATTTTGGATTAAATTTTGTCAGACTTTTAAAGATTGTATTTGCTTTTTTGGCTAATTTATAGGCTGGTGCTGATGTATATGAGACCACTGGTCTTATAGGCGCTTCATGTTTATGTAACTTGTAGAAACCATACAATCGCGGCGGCAAAGGGTTCATATGTAAAATAGATGCTATGTGGGTATTTTTAAGTACACTGTCAGTAGATCGAACTATGTCTTTGACTTCAGTATTAAAAACTTCAGTAGGATCTTTTTTTAACATTTCAACATCACTACTATTTAAAAAATCTGTTATTTTATTGTGGTAGTCAGTTTTTGTAGCAATGACTACTGTGTTACCTTTATGTTATAAAGGTAACACATTTTATGTTATAAAGGTAACACAGTACAGTTACATAAACATGAAGCGCCTATAAGACCAGTGGTCTCATATACATCAGCATCAGCCTATAAATTAGCCAAAAAAGCAAATACAATCTTTAAAAGTCTGACAAAATTTAATCCAAAATATACGATTCGTAATAGTCTGGAATTAATAAATAAAATTAAAGATGTTCCCGTCCCAAAAAACGGAACTCTAGTATCTTTTGATGTAAAAAACTTATTTTCAAATATACCGGTTAAGGAATGTATGAATATAATTGACGAAATTTTATGCACCTCACATTTAGACGCACAAGAAATAATAGATTTAAAAGCCATTTTTAAGGTTTGCCTAGACCAAAATTATTTTATATATAATGGTAAGACATATAAACAAAATGATGGACTAGCAATGGGCAGTCCCTTGTCTCCACTTTGTGCAGATATTTTTATGAACGAGTTAGAAAAAAGAATACTGGAAACATCATATAAGGAAAATATCGTATACTGGTATAGATATGTTGATGACGTGATATGCCTATGGAAAGGTGAACATACCAGTTTACATAACTTCTTCAATTACATAAATACATTTAATAATAAAATACAAATGACAATGGAAATAGGCAATAAAATTTTGAATTTTCTAGATTTAACTGTTGATATAAACCTTGGCCGTCATAAATTTAATATATTTAGGAAACCCACATACAGCGAAAACATTCTCCATGCGAGCTCATGTCATCCACACCAACATAAACACGCTTCGTTTCATGCTTTTGTACACCGACTACTGGATGTACCCCTAGACGCAAACGATTTCAGGGCAGAACAAAAACCATTAAACATATCGCCGTAAACAATGGCTACAAAAGCGAGTTGATTGACACAATTTTAAGAAGAGCGAGAAAGAAAATGACAGAAAAAATGCTGTACAATCAGACGGAAGACAGAGAAAAAACAAGAAAGATGTGGGTAAAAATACCATACATCGGCCCATCTTCCTACAGATTCCAGAGGATTATACAAAACAAGGAGACTAGAGTGGCGTTCTACACTACATGATCACTAAAAAAATTACTGTGCAATAATAAAGATAAGTTTAAAATCACGGACAATAGCGGTATTTACAGTCTCACTTGTGATACATGTGGAGGAGTGTATATAGGTCAGACAGGGCGAAAGTTTAAAACTAGAATAAAAGAACATATAACTGCTTGGAAGAAAAATACTGAAAGATCTACGTTTGCCGAACATCTAAATAGTAATGGACACAACTTTGACCCTGATAAAAATATAAGATATTTACATATATTACCAAAAAGCAGGAAGATGGACGCATTAGAAGCGCTTGAAATTAACAGACACAAAAAATGTGGGATCTTACTAAATGACCAGACATGCCTTTCGAGTTCCATATTATTGCAAGACATTTAATTTAATTATTATTTATAGGTTATACTATGTTCTTTTGTTGTGACCTTTTGACATTGGTATTAATTTTGGATGAATTTTTGACATAATTTATTAATTTTAATTTTGATATGTTTTAATTTCATATAATTTATTTGCCATTATTTATAATATCTTAGATTCTTATGTATTAAGGACATTTTTAATTTAATTGAATCATTGATGATAGTAGTACTTTTAATTTTATATTCTGACATCCATTCTATATAATTACATAATTCTATGAAATTACAAATCAATAAGTTATTAATTTATCAATCTAATGTGTTATAATTTTTTACTAATATTAATTTGTGATATACAGTAGAAAATAGAATAAGTTGGTATAAAAATTTAAATTACGTTGCACAAAATTGTAAAAAAATTTCATGATGCTGACAACCCTTTGCACAATGTTTACAATTTTTTTTTTTTTAATTTTAATATACCTACACCTGATGATGACTTTGTCGAAACCGGTCGTGTAATATATTAAAATTAATGTAAAATACTTATTAAAGTGGAAATAGTGCAAGAAGTCCTGTGTGTTATTAATGTGGAACCTTATAGCTCTTGTTACCAGCTTTAAAAACCAGCAACTCACTTTTGGTAGTGTTATACCTAAGGCCATAGGCCGCAGCGAATCGCTCACAGATGTAAACAAGCTTCTTGAGAGCACTTATTGATGGGCAAAGCAGCACCATGTCATCCGCGTAGCTAATATTGTTGACAAAGGTACCGTCAATGGAGCATCCAACACCAGCGCTGCTGAGCTCATCAATCAACCCGTTTTCAATCAACGTACAGATTGAAAAGCGTTGGCGAGCTAACCCCCCCTCTGCCACACCCCGCATTCCAGCCTGAACATGTCAGAGTGCGCCCCAGCCCATTTCACGTAGTTCCTTTGATATGAATACCAATACTCTAAGATAGAGATAAATGCATATGGTATATTAGTACCTTCACGGAGTTTTTTCCAGAGCATGTCATATTGGACCAAATCAAAGGCTTTAGACAAGTAGAGAAATAAGGTATAAACTGGAGTGTCCCTAGCCGTATAATACTGAACAGTCTGCTTGAGGCACAGGACAGCAGCCTCAGTAGATAGACCAGGCCTGAAACCAAATTGAGCATCGTGAAGCTTGATATGGTCTCTCAAGTGCTCGTCAAGCAGTCTGTCCAGTACATCCGCTAAAATAGTTGCCAGGGATATAGGTCTATAATTAGTTTTATTGCCAGAATCTCCTGTCTTATTTTTGACTACTGGAACTACTACAGTTTGTAGCATGCTGTCAGGTAAATATCCATGATTCAAGCAGAGGGAAAAGAACATGGCTAAAACTCGAGGTAAGTGGGCCCCGGCATATTGTAGGTGTTCAATACTTAAATGATCGTGCCCCGGTGATTTACGCCGAGTCATTTTCTTTAAAACATATCTTATGTTCTCTGCTTTAATAATCACTGACTGCATGTTAGCATAGTGAACATTACAATGTTTATTATTATTGTTATAACTAATATTTGAGGCTGTGTTTGTAGGTGACGACATTTTAAAATGCTCTTTGAACATTTCAGCTATCAGGGAACCCTTCAACACTCGCTGGAATAGATAGTTTAGTATTTAAGTGCTTTGTTTGTTTCCAAAAGCTAGAATTTTTTTTATTCAAGTGATGCTTAGCCAAAATTTCCATTTTAATCTGCTGTTTATTTGTTTGACACCACTTCAATTTTGTTTTGAAATTTTTTCTAGTCTCACGCATCTTGTTATATACATATCCAGTTCTAGGTTTATTATACAGTATCCAATATTTAAACCAAAAACGAGCCTCACTATGTGCAGCCTTTACATATTTATTCCAGCCACATACATACTTATTTTTATATTTACTAGGTTTTTATTTAGAACTATATATAGAAGCTTCACTTAGGATGGTTAATGAGTCTATTATACATATCTAGCAACACATTTTTATGACAAGAAATATCACACAGAGTATCGCTCTCTAACTCCTAACGTGCTCCTAACACATTTAGGTTACACTGTATTTCCAGTGGAAAATGGTCCGACCAGAATACATTATAATTTATATTTACATCAACAATAGTATGTATCCTGTGTTACAATACAATGATCAAGCCAACTATTTGTTCCATGACTGTCACTAATATAGGTGTACGAACTCGAGTTTAAGCCTAGTGTTTTTACATCAGCACAAATCCAGTCCTGTATTTCACAAAAGTCAGACAATTCATCCCCGAACCGTCTACCCGGGTGGGCATTAAAATTACCCAATATAATGGCATGCAACTCACCCAAGCAATGAGTAAATTCCACTAAGTGCATTGGTTGATCTCTAGGCATATACACCGAAAATACTAAGAAGGAGCAGTCCACCAGAGTTACCTTAATAGCAATGATACGATCACTAACACATTTCACAGGTGTCACGGAAATAAATAAATTTTTTCGCCACAAAATTGCTACACCTCCATATGGACGCCCACGCAGCACATCCTTCGACGTATCTATAGCCGATTTTCCAACAAAATCAAAATTCAAGTCCACTGTACCTAGCAAAGGAATATCATGCGGAAGCAGACTGTCTGTTGCAGTGCAATAATGTCTACCGTCTTACACAGGGACCGAATACAATCAGCTGATCTTATGAGTGACCTACAATTAAATGTAATAAATTTTGTAACACAACATTTTATATATTTATACCAAAAGTCTAACCTAGAAATTCGTCTATTCGTTTTGCTTCTATATTACGAAATTTTAAACTCACCAGCTGCAGTTTCTCATCAGCCAGCGCATTCTTCTCGTTTCTCATCTTGTCGAACACGCGCTGGCTGACGGTGAGCTCGGACTCCGTCTCCGTGCGCCACTTCTCCAGCTATCTGCACAGTGCCGTCTATCCTTCTCCTATCACACTCACCAGCTGCCTCTTCTCATCAGCCAGCGCCTTCTTCTCGATCCTCATCTTGTCGGACACCCGCTGGCTGACGGTGAGCTCGGACTCCGTCTCCGTGCGCCACTCCTCCAGCTGTCTGCACAACGCCGTTAGTGCCTCCAGCTCTTCGTTGGCTTCGCGTTCTACCGACATTAATTGGGAAAGACTAGTAAGAAAATATGGCCTCTTTTACATAAAAAGTTCTTAAAGGGATTTTTTCAATGGTTTTTATAATACATTTCAAAAATGGTAACATTTATTCAAATGAGAGGTGTCTCCGGACTTTTAAATCCGCACACCTTGGATGGCCGATTTGCGCTTAAGCATGGCTCTTTAACGGTAGGTGTATATTAGGGTGTCCTAGAAATTTCAAGATCGATATTTTTTTACGCATCTGCCCTCTTAAAATGTTCGTATTGGCCCAATATAGCCTAGAAAAATATTACCGCATTTGATAAACGATAACCCGTGCCGACTTGCGTTTTAATTTTCCCATACAAGTTACAAGGTGACAACCCTATGTACGACAAATGAAACATTTAATGGCAGGTATAACCTGTATATGTATATAACCTTTCATATGTAGTATTTTTAAGATTTCTTGCGCGCAATTGTTTATTGCGTACCTAAAGATGTCTGTAAAATTCAAGTGTAATAAAAAAAACACTGCCTAGCATTCAAACAAATTATGGAAAATCAACACATAATCGTCAAGTTTTGGCAGTCATATTTTAAGTGAACCTATTTTAGATTATTTGTGAAGTAAAACTGATTGCCAGTTAAAGAAACGTAATAATAATAAGATTATATGCTTAATAAGATTATAAAACATATTCTGACATCTTGAAAAATATTATAATGAGGAAGACAAATCATTTTTAAAGAAACAAAGAGAGCAAGATCATCCAAACCATTGCCCAGGTGGTTTAGACAAAAAAATTGCGGAGAAAGAAAAAAAACTCAGACTAAGCCTAAAGAAGAAACTAAAACAAGAAGAAGAAAGAAAGTTTCCTTCTTGGCCTTTTGTTTATTATTTCATTTCAACAGCCTCCGTGGTCTAGCGGTTAGAGCTTGGCTTTCGACTCGGAGGTCGTGGGTTCAATTCCCGCATTGGAACAACAAAAAATGTTGTTTCCAAGTTGGGTTAGGACAATGCAGGCTGATCGATCACCTGATTGTCTGACAAGAAAGATGATCCATGCGTTGGATGGGCATGTATAAAGTCGGACCTGCGCCTGATCTTTTGCCAGTCGTGTCGTTCGTCCGTCCCAATGGGTTATGAGAGTAAAGGAAGAGAGAGAGTGCTCTTGTGTACTGCGCACACACTTGGGCACTATAAAATAACACCTGCGTAACTGGTCTGGTTTCAATGAATCCGGCCACCGTCACTGAAATCGATGTGGAGAGTGGGAGGGAGAATATATTATTTCATATTTTTTGTCTACACCACCTAAACAATGATTTCCTTCGACCTGGCTACCTTTGTTTCTTTGAAAATACTTTTTCTCCTTCAATTTTATTTTGAAGGCATTAGCATGTGCAAAAATCAAATAATGTTTGACAAAAAAAGTTATTAGTTGTAATTTCTACGTTTTCTGTAAATAACATGGCATATTCAAAAGATTCAGTCATTCACAAAAGATTGTGAGTTCTGGACGCAGCACGCCAGACGAGATTTTCTCGTCTATGTGCGAATCCAGGACAGAAGCAATCAAAATTTCTTTCAAAACAACTTATCTGAAGTAATCTCAATCTATCAGGGTAGTAAACTGTTACCTAATTATATGTATCGACGAAATTGAAAAGAAGGAAATTTGTCATTATTATTGCTACATTTGACGATAGAGCTTCTTGGACTTAAAAAACCAGGGATCTTATCGGGAAAGATCAAGGTAAAGACATCTAAACTGCACTCTTTGACAGGAATCTTAATAAAAAGTACGTAAATCCCGGCTAAAAAAATTAAAATACCGAAGGTCCTTGTTGCGCTGTGTCGTCAACATAGAAACTTGTATCAGGTCTGTAAAAGCTGACCTAAAGAGAAGTTATCCAAACTTGTTGTTATTAATTTATGAGTTTAAATGAGTATTCATGACAGCCTTGTTTTATTTTGATCCTAATTTACCCTAATTTTTGCACTTATATTGGTTTTGTAGTAGAACAAAATATCAGTACAGAACGCGATTTTTTGTAAACTTTGTGGCTCAGTCGGTACGGGTTGCAATATTCCTAGATTCATATTTAGCTTAGCGTTACAAATTTAAATATATATATATATATATATATATATATATTTTGGCCATATTTGAGACATCCTAGTGTACCTATATAAACCTTTTTTTAAGAAGGTCAACTAAGTTACCAGCTATAATGTTGTCGTCTAACTTCTGTTTGGCCCTCTTGTATCTCTCGTTCGCATCTTTCGCTCTCTCTTCAGCCTTTACACGTTCAGAAGCGTTCTTAGTCAAGATTTCTTCGTACTCTTCTATTAATACCTACAAAGATACAGTAGGTAAGTGAAGGGAACATTTTTATATTTTAAGCGTCTTAAAACCCTAATTATAATAATTTATAATTTTTGAAATCCCTATTGGCGATATTAAGTATATCGTTATTTTTATTATTACTTCAATAGTATCGCCTTACCCTTTGTGCATTAGTGTCATGGTCACTCTTATAAATTGCTTCCAGATCTTTGTCGTACTGTTCCTTGCTTAGACGTAGCTCTTCCCTCTAAAAAATACACAATTGATAAAAAAACAAGGTTTTAATTGCATTTTATTTGCAAACAATTAAATTGCAAATAGTCACTGGAAAAGTTAAATTTTTGGTACAATTACTTCAACTATAAAGAACTTAGAATCACTTACTAAATTGAGAATCTCCTCCTCGGCTATAGCGTTTTCCTTCTCCAAGAAGTTTCTCAGTGTATCCTGGAAGCGACTCATGAGAGGGTGAGAGGCTTCGAGCACAGTTGGCATTTCGGCTTCTTCCTTCTTGGGCACTCTAAAACGATAGATTAAAGACACTCAAAATACCATACCGTTTGGAACTATTTTAAGGGTTTTCTGGATTCAGTTTTTAAAGGTAGTCTAATGTCCTATTAGAGAATAAAACCTAATCCCAATATCATTCACATAATTTTATGTTTTTGGTGTGATCGAACGTAGGCCTATGTTCAGCAGTGGACGGTGATAGGCTGATGACGATGATGATGATGATATGATGATGGTGTGATTGAGTAGCAAAGTTGCTTTAAATGTTCTTGTAAGAAAGTAATGTAGGTATGCGTTTTACTTTTAAGCGACCGGCAAGCAACGTACTGCGACTGCTATAATGTTACAGTAATTACTTACAACCAGGGGATCATTCTGCTCGTTACCTATAGAATAAATAAAAGTCAAAAGCCGAGATCTTACTCATCAGCGGTCTGCCAAATAGATTGGTTCGGGCACTTGGAGACCTCGCAGCCACAACACTCGCACTGCTCAAGTGAAGCGTCCCCATCGCCTTGGCCTCTCTTTTCCTATTTAAAAATAACGTTTTGCTAAACTAATGCCTGGTTTCCTAGTGAATTTCACATTAGATATCTATTCATTAGATCTTTTGTTCGGTTAACACGTTAAAAGCGCTCTTGAAAGATTATTGATAACCATAATATCTAAAGGCAAATTCACCTCAGTATCCACATAAAATATCTATTAAAATTTTAACAGAATTGAATTACAAAAGAAGTAGGTATTAAGAGAAATTGTGATTTTTGTTTCAAATTCCATTATGCAATATAACGATCGACGACGAATGATTTTTTTTCTGTTACAAAAAGTTTTGATAAATATCACAGATGGGCGATAGCTGTTGTAACGTGTTAACGATGATGATGGTGACACTGCTACTTCTGATGATGATTATTGTTAGTGATACCTAGTTACCCCTAGTAGGAGTTTGTAGAGTGGTATTGTGGTAACCCGAGCGTGTCAGATTAAGATAGTATAGGCGTCCCACATGTCTCTGGTAACCAAATACCAAGGTATGAAAATTTGTTTATTTACTTGGGGCGTTAAAATAAAGTAAATTAAGTAAAGTACCAAAATTGAATCGGATCCGTCAGGTTAAGATTGGGAATGTTTAAGAAGGCCTCGAAGAAGCTCCAACTTTAAGTGTTGACGATTTGAATTTAGGTTAAGTTCGTAGGGACCTTTTTAAAATTATAAAAATAATTGAGCTTCTCAGATATTTAAATTGGACTCAGCTTATAGGTCTAACTTCGTCTTATCTAAAATAAATGATGATGATGATAAATTACCTACAAAAGCTACTTTTTCACGTCATTATCGTTTTTATAAGTTTAATAAGGCTTAAGTTTTTAGTTGTTGCGACAGAAAAAACAGCACTGTAAATAGAACTCTATGCTAATACAATAGAGCTGAAAATCGGAGTGTCAAGTGTCAAATGACAAATTTGACAATTCTACACGAATTTCAGCTCTTTTACATTAGCGCATTGTTCTATTTACAGTGCTCTTTCTTCTGTCGCAACCACAAAAAACGCTCGTAGGAACCCTGCACCCATTCCCCGCTCATCGCACCACTAAAAAAACTATATATATAATAATCTTTTTTTCTTCCTATCGGGTAAATATATGATATAATAATATATATTTCCTATCCTTCCTTCTTATCTACAAAACCTAGTGCTTTGTGACAGTAAAAAAAGTTACCGAGTCGCTATCATAGAAGCTGCAGGACGCATCATGGACCACACCGCTGGCGTCTCGCAAGCAGTCGCACTCGAAGTCATCAGAGCAGTACGAAGACGTTGGCGGTGCAGACATTGTAATACAAAACCAATATTAAACTAGATAGTAAATACGAAGCAAATACAATGTCAGATTTGACAAAGATTATACAATTTTTGTTGCTATAGCAATGACAGAGAGAGACTATGCCTATAAATTGGCGGGAAAAATCACGAAACTAATACTTTTTTCCAATTTTAAAAGTACATAATTAAAATGTCCAGTGACAATATTAATTCACTTCCTCAACGCTCTTACAGTATGAGATAAGGGCTCCATACACGGTCTGGTTTTCTTTCAGTTCGGCCTGAACGGATGCAAAATCGTATCGTCTGTGTGCAATTTCGAGATCGCATCTGTCGGCCGTATGGACTGAAGCGATTCATGCCAGTGTTGCCAACTCTGTTTTTGCGAAATATTTAAACTCGCGTCGTTTTCTACTAAAAACTACTAAAAGAGTACCGATAACTATAAAAAGCTACTAAACTTAGGAATCCCTAAAAGTTTTTTTAGGAATTGTTTGTGTGTGTTTACAGAATGCAGTGTTTTTTTTTAATGCAGTGTTCTCTTTGTTTACAGAATGCAGTGGTTTTTTTTGTGGTTACAAAAAACCACTGCATTTTCAGTGTTAATATTAAATTGAAAATATGATAATTTTACCGTTAAATTGAAAAAAATATAGCACATAGTAGTAGGCCATTTTGCATATTATGATTACTGTCTAGTTATTTTCTACAAAACCACTACTAACAACTAAATTGCTACTAAAGAGGGAATAAAATACTAAATTTAGTAGTTAAACTTTGTTAAACATCTAAGTCGGCAACATTAATTCTGACCTGAACGGATGGACTGAACAGTAATAAAATTGGACTGAACGGTATTAAAAATGCTAAATTAACAAAGCATTGAAAGTTGAAACCCCAGAAAATGACAAAATGTTAAGCATATCATGCACAATGAGGGTTTATAAATTCGTGATATCTGACAGCTTTTTGACACGACAAGAAACCGTCGGGCTACCAAGCGCCGCCTGGTGATAGAAAATGAATCGAAAATTCTTATAAACCGTTTTTAATACCACTTACGCCACCAGATGACGCTTTATGTGAGTTGGGTCTGCCCGCTAACGGCAGAAAAAATATATTACTATCGCTTGTAACCCCCGAGGAAAACAGAGTTTGACGTATCTGTCTGTGTGTCTGTCCGTGGCTTTTTTGATCTGGTTCTTTTTTGTTTGAAAGCTGACATGATTTGAGAGTGTTCTTAGCTTTTCATCATCATCAGCTCGCTCACTGCTTGAAAATTCGGGGTTACTTAAATTGTTTTTGTTTATTAGAACAACGATAATACACCATCAGGCGATCTATCTGATCTTTTCGAACCCATTCAATATTAAATTGTCTTTGGAATTTTCAGATCCTACCACATGCTACAACATATATTAATGGCTGTGTTTGGCGGAAAAAAGCGCTCGTAAGGAAAATGGCGATCGCTGTCAATGCTAAATGCTATTTTCCTCTAGGACGCTAAGTAAGCGTTAACCGGGAACCTAACCTAGCTTAAATATATGTTTATAATGTATTCAATTCAATTGATATATTTATTACATACAAATATATTTCACTATTTTTTGGGCTGACATTTTTTTTTTTAAATAATACTTTAATTAAATTAATTGCACAAAACACTATTAACTAATTTCATAACAAACAAAATAAATAAGCAAAATGGCGGATTGTGTTAGCGCTATTGAAGTTAGTAAACGTGTCCTGGCCGACAACTTTAAATTTGTTTTCAGCGCTAGCAAGCGTTTTTTTCCGCCAAACGCAGCCAATTGTCAGCTAAACTATTTCTACTCTGCTATCTGTTACTATGGTAACCACATGGCAACCAAAACAAAAACAAATAAAATACCCTTTGTGCACCTTAAAATAATTTATATTTGTTTTATTGATTAGTGAAATGGTAATCAAGTAATAATAATAATAATTATTTACATTATATTGCTATATTTGTTTATTATGTATAAGTAATAACAAAGTATGTACACATGAATTTCGCTTCCAGATTTTAAGTCGGTCGAAGCCAGCCAGCGAGAGTCGCTCTGACAGCAGCTCTGCCAAGAAAGGTTTCCCGCAGCTAGAAGATTATCTCTTGAAACGGGACTATGTCGGAGCTCTCACTATGTTGGAAGTAATTATTCAGTTTTACTATAGAAACTTAACGTAGGCCAAGTACTTAATTAGCTCATGACATAAACGCACACATTATCGATGTAGAGTAGAATACTAGAGTTAGTGGGTAGTCTGCTTCAGTCGCACTCAAGACGGTGCAGGTTCAATCCGAGGTTGAGGCGTGTCCAATGATACTTTTCTCAAGTGCAAAATATGTGGACGTTTAAAAACGGTGAAGAAAAACGTAATGAAACATACGCGCGATTTTCTTCATAAATTATAATCATAATGTATTTTATTTAATTTTTACCCAACTAAGGTGAAGCCAAAAGGAAGGGTAATGATTTTGGCAGTCTATGTATGTTTGTTCCACTGTTAACAGTAGATCCGATTTTCATGAATGACGTGTCAATAGATTCATAATAACGGCACGGATAACAAAGGCTATATAATTTACATAGGCGATTATTTTTAATCGAATATTAATTCGATTAAAAATAATGAAAAGTAAAAAATATATACGTTAGCATATAAACCTACTACATATTTAATAATACCAGGACAACATCATAACACAGAAGGTGTTTTCCAGTTCCTCGCCGCCGACGGCTCCTCTGACGTATGGGTGAGGGTGTGGACGGCGTGGTGCTGGTTCCACCTGGCCGAGTATAGGCGAGCTCTCGATGTCTACACCGAGGTGAAGGCCAGAGAAAACGTGGACTCCAGGATCAGTGACACCATAGACCTGGATTTGGCTGTGTGCTATTTTTATTTGGGTGGGTAGCAACTGAAATAATTACCTACATGAATATTGAATAATACATAAAGTTATGTGAGTATTTTTGACGGGCCGATACCTAAGTATAGTTTTTAATTTTTATTGAGGTTTTATATAATTTCAGGAATGTATACGGAGTCCCAAGAAGCGATAGAGAAAGCGCCGAAATGTCCACTAAAGGTAAAAGTTACCATACATTTTCTGGAAAGATCTATCCCATCAAAAACTGTTTTGTGTAAAATGTTGTCATGATAATACCATGACATGATTATGGCTCGCAACCTTGAACTGTGAAAATGTTATCAGAACCCCAATTCTCTTAGACTCTCAATTTACTTACAATCCTACTACTATTATAAATGTGAAATTTGTGAGGATGAATGGATGTATGGATAGATGTTTGTTACTCTTTCACGCAAAAACTACCGAACCGATTTCGATGAAATTTGGTATGGTACCTAGTAGTTTAGACTCTGGATTAAAACATAGGCTTTATACTTTTTATCCCGAAAAAGTACAGTATTCCCGTGGGATACCAGATACTATATTTACGAGGGCGGAAAGCTAGTGAATTATAAATCAATCTTCTTGATAATTAATATCATAAACTGATTTTGGAGTTTGGGCCAATCAAAACGCGAAACTTATACGTTGGTTTGACGTGTAAGAGAATAACATGTTGCTGTTTTAACATAACGAGACTGCATCGAAACTGTAATAAATAAAAAACTATTGTAAGATGTAATTAGAAGAATCGACCTACAGATCTCACGTAGAACCACGCTTCTAAGCCCTAACTTCACAAACTCTAGTCTCTGTTTAGGCCTAAGAATGTGACTTGGTCCTTTGTAACCTGCACACCGTAGATGTTATGTACCTACCTATAATTATATACCTTAATCTTAATTCTAAGGACCTAAGTATTCAGGTAAATTAAGACTGAATGCCAATCTTTAAACGATCCTCTCTTCCTAGGACCGTCTCCAATTCCATTTAGCCCACAAACTAGCCGACGAGGAGGTTCTGATGGCTGCGCACGCGGCGCTGCGCGACGTTCCGGAAGACCAGCTCAGCCTGGCCGCCGTGCACTATCTGCGCGCGCACTACCAGGAGGCCATAGACGTGTACAAGAAACTGCTGCTGGATAGACGGTACGTTAGACAAAGGTGACGAGGAGGCTCTGATGTGGCCCTGACAAGTTGCCATTGGTAATTACGACGACGAAGCTCGAAAACAAAAATGTATGGAATTTGATATTAGTTCTCTCTAATTATGTAGCTTGTTAAAACGGACTAACATGATAATAAGCCCCGATTTCATCAAACTTCTTAAAACGCGTTTGACGCTAAATCCGGATTATTTCTCCCTCTCTCATTCAATTTTAGAACGGGATAGACATATCCTGAACGTCGGTTTAACGCGTTGGTGAAATTGGGGCTAAATAGTATTAATATTTATTATAAAATATGATAAATAAGTAAATTCCTATTAATACGATTTCAGATACTACAAAAAATATGAAAACGATAATACAATAAACTGGATAAGGTTTCTAATTAATGCTCCTAGGTACATACCTACTACATATTATAACATAATGTAAAACCCAGAAATACGTTTATTATACGTGATACGTGATTTCAATTTCCTGTATTCTAGTATAATTATCTGAGTAATATAGTTATCTATCTATTGACTATAGACTTTGTAGAATACATAGCTTTGTAAAGTAGTAAAATCTTCTTTAAAGTTGCATTTAGGGCATGGAGCAAATATAAATAAATACTTAAATAAACATTTATTCGAATTTTTGGACATTACACTACACAAAAATCAATCAAATCAAAATCAAATTCCACAAATAAAAAAGGATCATAAACCTAAGAAATGAAATAAAAGAGAAACAACGAAACAAAAAACAAAACAAAGCAAATTTAAAAAAAAGAACAAACCATAATGAAACTAAATAAATAACCTTCAATGAACTTTCATAGTACGAAAATTGGTAGGTGCACAAACCGTCGAAATAGAATCCACAATGGAGCAAATATAGAGAACTATAATTATTGCTTCATGTAATCCTCTGAAGATAGTGATAGTGATACTGGATACTCTACAGTCCGTGATATTCCGTGGACCCGTATTGTCAGGCGTGAGATAAACTACTCAAACTCAATATTTTTATACGTTACCAAGTAAATCTTATAGAATTGTCCTACATGATGCCTACCACCGGTTCGGAAACTAGCACGGCGAGAAGAACTCGCACGGGGCCATGTTTTAACAAAGAGATGGGAAAATTGTTCTTTAAAAAAAAATTTATACAATCTAGTAACTTAATATATAACAAAAGTCAAGATACTTAAGTAGGTACATAGAAGTAGTCATGTAGGTGGCCATATTATTCCCAAGGTGTACAATCGTTAATGAAATCATTGACCTTATAATAAGGTTTAGCACACAAACGTTCTTTGACAACTTTTTAAAATTTGTTAACGGTATGATTTTGAACGTTTTCTGGTATTCTATTGTGAGGGCGTATACATTGACCTTTAAAAGATTTACTTACTTTGCTAAGTCTGATCACCGGTATTTCTAACTTGTTCTTATGTCTAGTATTCCTACAATGATTGTCGATTTCTTTTTGAAATTGTTTAGATTCTTTCTGACATACAACACATTGTACAAAATGTATTGAGTAGCGACGGTCAGAATATATATTTCTTTTAACTTATCTCTCAGAGATTCAAAACATAACATCTTATAAATAGAACGTATATCTCGCTTCTGTAGCACAAATATTGTGTTAATGTCCGCAGCGTTTCCCCATAGAATGATGCCGTATGACATTATACTATGAAAATAACTAAAATAAACTAGTCGCGCTGTGTCCTGATCGGAAATTTCTCTAAATTTTTTGACTGCATATGGTACACAACTGAGCCTGAGGCTCAGGATATATATACCCCACTGCAATTTGCAATCTAGTGTTATTCCTAGAAATACAGTGGTGTCCACTAAGTTCATTTTCTCATCATTTAATAGTACATTGGTTTGTGCCTGCCTAACATTTGGCAGTCTAAACTTTAAACATTTTGTTTTACTTGAATTTAAAAGTAAATTATTAACATTAAACCAATGTACCATTTTTAAGAGAGCACTATCTACATCTCTTCGTAATTTGAGTGTCGTCGCTTCACATTAAAAATTAGTGAGGTGTCATCAGCAAAAGTACTATCTCATGCTTGTCTTTAACTAGATAAGGAGGGTCATTTATATAGATGAGAGAAAGAAACGGGCCCAAAATGGAACCTTGTGGCACACCTAGTTCCATTTTGGTCCCAGCAAACCTTGTAGAATTTACTTCTACTCTCCGCGTTCTATTTTTAAGGTAAGAACTTTTAAGGGTCGGACTTATTCCCAGCCTTGAAAAGAGGCATCACCTTTCTATGTTTCATTAGGTCAGGGAATACACCATTCTTAATACAATTATTAATAACTAGCGGGCAATGATGTTGATTTTATAATTTTTATAGACATACCCCAGAGATCGTAGTACTTTTAATATTGAGTAATTTGACGGTGTTAATAATATCTCTGGAGTGAATTTCTTTAAAATTAAAATTGACATCACATTCCTTGACATTCACATACTCAAGGCACATTTGTATAATCTATATATATAAAAGGAAAAGGCACAGGCCAAACCCTTACGGCTAAAAATTTGAAATTTAGCACACGTATTTCTCATATGACGCAGGCATCCACTAAGGAAGGATTTTTCAAAATTCAACCCCCAAGGGAATAAAATAGGTAATAAAAGTTTGTATGAAACTTTTGTTCCTTGGACATATTTGCATGATTTTTCGTATGAGTACGGAAAAAAAAAATAGTTAATAGGGTGAAATAGGGGATGAAAGTTTAAAACCTAATTTCACGCGGGCGAAGCCGCGGGCAATTAATGCTAGTATTATAATAATTATAATGATATAAGTACGAGTAAATAATATTACAGATATCTCTTATATTTGCTCCATAATCTAGAGTTCTAGACTCTTGGTTACTTCGTAAAATAGCTATGTACATAATATTTACTAATTAGCCATAATATATTTATTACCTTTCTTACTTAACAAGTAGCAATCAGCTGGTTTACGACGTCACAAGCATCATGTGTATTGTGTGGCTGTAATCACTTACCATCAGACGATCCATCTGCTCGTTATGTCACGTAACATTTCAGCACGTACATGGCACTCAACGTTTACGTTGCTCTGTGCTACTACAAGCTGGACTACTACGACGTGTCACAAGAGGTCCTTGGGGTGTATCTGGCCCAGCATCCCACCTCCACCATAGCGGGGAACCTCAAAGCCTGTAACTTGTTCAAGTAAGAGACTTAATATTTTCAATCTCATTAAATAGTTATATTATGAAACTATAGACGTTGCCCGTGGTGTAAATACTCTATCCCACGGGAACACTGTACTTTCGGGATAAAAAGTAGCCTATGTCCTTCCCTGTGGTCTAGGTAACCTATGTATGTGCGAAATTTCATCAAAATCAGCCCAGTGGTTTCGGAGCCAACGCCAACAAATAAACAAATCTTTCCTCTTCATAACAATAGTATAGATAAGTATTAAGTAGTCTAGACCAGCTATACTCAACCTGCGGCCCGGGCCCGTCCGCGCCGGACCTTTGTTATTGACCCATCTGCTGTTAAAAATTTATTTCAGCCATTTAAATTGTCACCAATTGACATTGTGGCCCCTTTTTACAATCTTGATAATGTTTTGAAAAAGTGTTAAAAATTTAAAAAATCCCATTAAAACAATTAACTTGGAATTACAATCTATTCAAAACCTAAAGTTGTGAAATTTGACATTGACATACTTGGTGTTTTTCCAGACAGTGTCCAAACTTTCAGGAGTTAATATACCCTTGAATATAAGCAACTTTTACTATAGGATCAACTTTCCTACTTGAAAAAAAATTAGCTGTTTCCTACAAAATGCTATGTATGCTGTAGCCCTTTTGTATGAAACAGCTGATATTTTTTTACAAGTAGGCAAGTTGATCCAATAGTAAAAGTTGCTTATATTTAAGAGTATATTCACTCCTGAAAGTTTGGATACTGACTGGAAAACCTCAAGGTATAACTCGACGATCATGTGACTGATTTTCAACTCTATTGTATTAGCCCAGGGTTCTATTTTCAGTGCTCTGAATATTCTCCGGCATTCCGGATTCGGAGCATAAAGTACAAGAGACTAAATAGTAGTGACTGAAACATTTTTGTGGCCTCTTTTAAAAAAAAAAGTTGGTCTAGACTCGAGAAAATTGTTTTGCCCAATTGCCCGAAATAGACATAAGAAATCGAGATGTTATTATAAAGGGAAATACCTAGGTGATATTACTCCAAGAAAGTGCTGAGAAATAAAAAAAAGGTTTAAAAACAAGAAAAGTATAGTCCGACGAATATGTAAGGAGTTTTCATGTTGCATTTGTGTAAATAAATATATTATGATAGACAACAGGCTTCTTAATATTCTAGATTATACAATGGAAAGTCAGCAGAAAACGAACTCAAACAAATATCATCCGACCAGCACACATTTGGGCAGGACTTAGTGAAACATAACCTTGTCGTGTTCAAAAACGGGGAAGGTGCTTTGAAGGTAAGACAAAATGTAGCATGTCATAAGAATATAGCATTTAAGTAAGTCGTAAAAACCAGCCTAGCAGATAGTATGAAATACTCAAATTACCATACGGTCATTTTAGTTTCCTCTTGCCACGCCGCCAGAATTCACCAGATCATACGGTCTGTTTGAAAATAATAACCAGACTGACAAGATTCTACAAAGCAATCTAGAATATTCCAGAATATTCTTCCAGGTGTTGCCGGAACTGATTGACGTGGTGCCGGAGGCGCGGCTCAACCTCGCTGGCTACAAGCTGCGGCGCCGGGAGCCGCTGGAGGCGCGCGAGCTGTTGGAGCCCCTACCGCCCACGTCACCGCTGCACTACATCCTGCGCGGCGTGGTAGCCGTGCGCCTGTACAACGAGACCGGCGATGTGAGTGACTCTCACCATCGCCATCATCATCATCACTAGCAACAGCTGAAGCGTTACTAGAAGACCAATCGGCACTGTCGTAGTCAACAGTTCGAAAATACTTCATAAGTCCTACTACATAGCTCAACCCTTATAGATCAATTCGTCTGGCATCATAATAAATGTCTACCATCATTTTCCAGGAGAGCAGATAAAGACGGCCATTGTCAATTTCCACGTGGTATGCGTTCCGTAGCGGAATGCGTCATGTTCCTCGGCCGCCAGTGCATGACTTCCTCCTACTTCCTGGTTTCGCAGTTCGACGATTCTTTGAAGTCTCACTAGACTTGTACAAGGCCTGGAATTCTACAGGAATTACAACACAACAAATCCATGCCTACCGTCATTTCTCCAGGACGAGCAGATGAAGACCGCCATGCAGAGCTTCCACGTGGTCGGCAGTTCTGCGGCGGAGTGCGACACGATCCCCGGTCGCCAGTGCATGGCCTCCTCCTACTTCCTGGCCTCGCAGTTTGACGAGGTGCTCGTCTATCTCAACTCCATCAAGAGCTTCTTCGTCAACGATGATACCTTCAATTTTAATTATGCTCAGGTGACCTTTATTTGAAGTTTGAACTAATATTAAGTAAATTCTCTTCGAAAAAATAAGTTTTGTACGAAGAAAAGTTAAAAAAAAAATACATCCATTACATCAGTATTCAAATTATTAATACTGTATCAAATTCAGTTACATGATATTTCGCGTCGTTATTAGAAGCTACAGTGTCGTAATACTACGAGGGCTGATTGATAAGTTTCCGAAACGACAAAGAAAAACTTCAAAAATCTATTTAAAATAAATTTATTTCTCAACGTAGTTTCCTTCTACCTCGATGCATTTAGTCCAGCGCTTCTCCAATGCCGTTACACCAGTTTGATAAAATGTTTTCTCCAACCCCTCAAAATACTTGTCCACGGCAACAATGACTTCTTCATTAGATGAAAATCTCTGGCCACCTAACCATTTCTTCAGGTTTGGGAATAAGTGGAAGTCGCACGGGGCCAGATCCGGGGAATAGGGTGGATGCGGTAGCAATTCGAACCGCAGTTCATAGAGTTTGGCGACTGCAACCATTGACGTGTGTGCAGGTGCGTTGTCATGGTGGAACAAAATTTTTATCTTGGCCAAATGTGGTCGTTTCTTCTGGATTTCTTCACTTAATTTTTGCAGCAAGCTTGCGTAGTACTCTCCATTTATTGTTTTTCCTTTTTGCAGATAATCCACTAAAATAATCCCTCGAGCATCCCAAAAAACAGTCGCCATCACTTTGCCGGCCGACAAAACCGTTTTTGCTTTCTTCGGCGCAGGTTTTCCGCTCTCAGTCCACTGCTTAGATTGTTCTTTTGTCTCGGGAGTATAATGATGTATCCAGGTTTCATCGACTGTTACATAACGCCGCAAAAACTCATTAGGATCTCGGTTAAACAGCGCCAAACACTCCGATGAATCGTCCACTCGACGTTGCTTTTGGTCTACAGTGAGCAAACGCGGCACTTATCGCGCGCAAAGCTTTTTCATTCCCAAATGTTGGTGCAAAATATTAAAAACGCGTTCAGATGAAATGCTCACCATCTCTGCTATCTCTCGCAACTTTAAGCGCCGATCATTCAATACAATTTTGTGAATTTTTTTGATCATGTCCGGATTCGTGACTTCATTTGGACGGCCAGACCTGTGGGCGTCTTCGCAGCTCTGTCTTCCACGTTTAAAATCAGTTACCCAGGTGTGAATTGTACTCAATGCAGGAGCAGAATTACCTAAAACACTGTCTAGCTTGGTTTTAATCTGGGTTGCTGTTTTCTCTTTTAAAACGTAAAACTTTATCACCGCACGAATTTAGTTTCTTTCCATTGTTAAGAAAATTTACGACAGAGAAAGTTCTACGTCCTCTCAAACAAATTCCATCAGTTCGATTAAATTCAAATTTGGCGTTCTATTTTCAAAAAGATGCCAGAATATAATGTAATATTCCTTTTTTGCGTATCATTTTTTTAAGTTCGTCGTTTCGGCCAGTTATCAATCAGCCCAGGTATATTATAGACACACAGACACACATTGGTAAATTTTTACTCTTTTCTATTCTAATTTCAAATCTTGTCCTTCTTGACTGCCAAATAGTTGACGATATTAATTTCTCAGGCCAAAGTGGCGACGGGCCTGTACCGCGAGGCCGAGGAGTGTCTGCTGATGGTGCAGGATGAAGCCATCACCAGCTCATTCACGTACCTCGCCTGCCTCTGCCGCTGTCACGTCATGAACAGGGAGGCGCACCTCGCCTGGGAGATCTGTGTCAAGGTCAGCTATTGAAGTATGTTAGAGTAAGCTAGGCTATCTTCTTTTTATTAGGATGTTAATAAAAAGTTATTAACCATGTCCAAGTAAGTAATAGGTACTATTGCCAGTCATGGCGCCCGCGCACGCTAGACAAGCTGCCTGGCAAGCCCGGATGTTGGGAGGCTCGGGCAGCACCGGAGAGTAAAAATGTGTTTACTTGTCAAGCTGCTCGCCTACGTGTTTAACCCTCGGTTGGTCACGTGGGATCTTTCAAAGCCCGGGTCTTACAAGCCCGCGAAAAAAACTACATTGGAGTAATTATAGCAACTCCGCTCTTATGGTAGCTTCATTTTATTATGCTATTTTGATAATAATCGCAACTACAAACTTTTTCTTTAAGTTACGCTCGCATGCAAGTTCTGTATACTACGGACTACGGTTATGTTTGTTCACGTTGGGATCAGACGCGACGTGACCAACCGCGTAAGTAAATTTAACAGCCTATCTCCATACACTTTTCACACCAAAAGTGATTAATTTTCTGATTTAAATATTATAATTTTTATGAAGATTTGAAAGAAATAGAACTTGTGTAACTTTTTATTTTTTTAGATCACTTTTATCGTCTTTACGGAAGTTTAGAGCCGCAGTAAGATAAATTAATTTTTTGCTAGCCCAACATTAAGATGATGATGATTATTTCGTTAGTGATCATTAGAAATTAAATCTCGGTGTGTTTACTTATACGTACAAAGTGTTACAACATGAAAAGTCTAGTACCTACCTATACTAGAGACAAAATATAGTTGTGCTGAAAATTTGTGAATATTTTAATATTCAATAGTTTTTATGTTACTTGGACATGTCTTTTCAAGTTTTAGGTTACTAGGATATAAAAAATTCAATTGTGATCTTAATAAATTTTTGTTAAATTGTTGCTATTAATTATAAATATTGTTGTTGTTTTTTTTTACTATCTATATTATGATGAGATCATAAGATAGTAAAAAAACTAGTCAGACTAGGTGAACATACTTCACTCTCATTTTTAGTTTGTAAGTTTAAGCTTAAAATATTTTACAAATTGAATGTTATTTGATTGCACAATTGTGATTATTTATTAAGATTAAATTAAATAATACTAAAGTACGTAAGAAAGTGGGTAAATATTTATGTCTAAATTAATGTCATTTTTATGATATTTGTTTTTTGGGCTTTTAACGTGAACGGCGTTCAAAAAAAGCGCAACCAACCGAGGGTTAACCAGAACCAGAAAATAGACAAAAACAAGAAGTATTTAACATTGCATTAAAACATAAGTACTTGTTTTAAATTTATACTTATTTACATAAAATCAAATGGTTTCTTACTTTGTAGTCGGCTGGCACGCCAGACAACTTCGCATTGCTACAGCTCGTGGCCAACGACAGCTATCGGATGGGACAGTTCCTGGTCGCGGCCAAAGCTTTTCACATGCTTGACAGGTAATTCAGATTTGGTTAAAGCTTGATAGATGTTATGACTTGACTCTGCAAAAGTAACAAGAATTACAAACAATTACATAGGTACAGGACAATTTTTAAACTTAAACATATTTTATTAAATTGAGCCTCGCCAAACAATGAAAATCGTAAAAGCTAGGAAAAACGATCGTAAAAATTCTGAGGCGCCTGTTCGAAAAAAAGGCAAAAGATCGCCATGCTACGCCGGCTGATCAGGCTTTAAGAAACTTTCCATTACTACTTAGATTGGACGGAGGCCCCGAGATGTGGGAAGGGCTGCGCGGCGCGATTTGCGGCTGCGCGCAGGCAGCGGCGGAGGAGCGAGCGCGAGGTGGGGCCTCGGGCAGGGCCCATGAACGGGGGCCCGCGGCCACCGATCTGAGGGACGCGCTGGCCCTCCTGCGGGGGCCCCGCCCGCACGCCAGAGCAGACCACATCACGCGTCCGATTGTCAAGTGGGCGCAGCAGAATAGAATACCGATATAAATGGCACTAAAAGCAAGAAGAAGAAAATAGAAAAATCGTCATGCTTTAATAAAATTTTATAACTTGTCAATTCGATGTAAGGAATATAATATTTTATATTATCTGATTTAATAACCTCCTCCTTTTTGTAAGTAGTTTAAAAAATAAACATTACTTACCCACTTACTACATCATAAGTAATTATTATTTTGTGTCTTTATTGCAATAAAAACACAAAATTAATTTTTTTGCACTGCAAAGTTATAAATGGTCCACTGTGCGACTCGACCAAATTCAAGTTTAAATCAAGCAGTAAGTATGTGTGTATTTAGGTATTTCGCAAACATCGGATACGTGGTACGCTAACCCAGATATCTAGACTTGATCCTTACTGCTTTGGCCAAACCACCGCCTAATACATATTTATTTCCGTTCCGTTGCACCTAAGTTAAAAAATATAAACTACACTATACACCTTGTTAACATGGTCTCTGGTCGGAATAGCAAAAACTAAAGTTCGTCTCTACTGTCCGTCCTACTAAATAGGTAATAACTAGGTATTATAAAAATTTTAAGTTTGTGAGAATGGATGGAGGGATGGTTGGATGTTTGTTACTCTTTTACGCAAAAACTACCTACAGAACGGATTTTGATTAGTTATGGATACGAAATTTGGTATGGTCGTAGTTTAAGCTCTGGATTAACACATACCTAGTGACGGCCCGTTTTAATAACCTATCTATCTATAACTATTCGTTAAAAACGCCATTCAATTATTTGACGGTTTTTTGCGATACAAGTTTGACGTTTCTAACAAATAGTTATTGGTAGATAGGTTATTGAAACGGGCCATGAGGCTACTTTTTATACCAAAAAAGGTACAATTTTCCCGTGGGATGGGTACTATATTTACGCTGGCGGAGCAGCGGGCAAAAGCTAGGTTATCATAAAATTGTATTTTGCACTGATGATTCCTAATTAAAGAGTAAGACAAAATCTTGGAGTAAACAATTTCTAAGCTGGAAATAAGTCTAAGGAAAATTGTACGGTCATCGGTCGCCGAGACGCAGACGGATTTCTCTGGGTGACTAAAGCCGCCCGTCTAAACTCTAAATGGCAATTTGGTCACTTGCGAACTCGCCGAAATGCCATTTAGACGGTCTATTTTGCCACACAGCCTTAGCGCAGAGTTCTCTTTTCAGTGCTCTGAATTTTCTCCGACCTTACGGGTTCCGGACAATATAGACCCAGCCCTAAAATGTAATCGACCATCGTGCTACACAACGTTTTATAACAGCCGTCAGGCACGCGCAACAAATCTACGGTCTTGGTTAAGACTTACGGCCACCTAATTACTGAATTGTCAGTAGAATTCGATCAATTAGGAATTAGTTTTAAGTCTGTCGAGATTTTTATAGCGTCTCATTTTAGGTCACGCGTTAAGACCACCAAATAGGGTCTAGATTTATGAGATCACCTTTCTTGATCCGCCAAATCCGCTGCATTCCGCCTGACTCACTAGCATTGCCTCACTTTTAGTATTTATTAGGGTCTGGGTAAGTAGGTAGTGGACCTTCGAGTTATAATTTAAAACGACTCTACCTTAAGTGAAATGAGAGCAAATGTTAAGACTTAGTTTGCTATTAACTTACAAGTATTCAGGATTTATTTTAGACTATCTTTATTATGACTTAACCTGCAGTAGAATAGCGAGGTAATTGCGTTTAACTTCTTAGATCTAAATTAAATAAAAGAGACCCGTGTATCGTCTAGAAAATTATTCGATATTAAATTCAACATACGTTTTCTTATAATGATTTAATTTAATCACTGCGGCCCATTTGCGCGCATCTGTGTTAAAGTTAAAATATAAGTGTTAAAATATATTGCCTTCTCTTTCATAAATGATACATATATTTCATGATATTTAACCCCGGGTTAACTTTAACCTAGATCTGCGTAAGTTGATCTTATAGAATTAGGAACTTTGTTGAGTAAAATGCGATTAGGAATTCGGCGATACTTTTTAAAGTTGTGTGACAAGCCATGGTGTTTCAGAAAGAACTTTAATGAGAAGCATCCGGTGTGTGGGAGTATGGTGGCAAGCCCCAAAGGGAGATCTCCGACCGAGCGAGGTGCTATGCTCGGTCAGGCCGAAGCCCGTGTTGTATGAATTTCAGATGTCGTATAATATATAGTGCCGATCATAGAAAACTTCGATAGCGCGAACTAATTTGAGAAACTACTAGATAGCCCCATGAACTTGCTAGTGACCTCTAAAGCTAACTATAGGATACAAAACGTGTGAATCAACAAGACTTAGGAATTTGGTAAGAAAACAACAAGTAGGCAAAAAACTTTATTTATTTTTAAAACTAAACAATATGTACATTTACAACGCGTTAAGATCAGGTCCGTAGCAACAGTCAAAGCAGAACTAAATAAATTAACAATAGGACAATATCAAAGGCACAGGCGAGTCATCATGTACCGCTGGCGAGAAACCCAAACCCATCACCAAATACCCATAAAAACAAAGGCTGGCAAAAGCCATCAAGGAACACACTTCAAACAAAAGGCACAGGCATCTGGTAAAACCCAGTCACTCTGTCTTGCAATTCATTCCTCTTCGCTCAGCGGTAGTAGGGTGGGTCGGGCTACCAGGGGTGTCCTATGGCGGGTAGGGTCAGCTTCGCTACAGGGGCCGCTACAGCCACGGGCGCGGGGGCCAGGAGGGGGGCGTGGCCCACCGCGATGGGCGCGTGGGCGACGGCGACAGGCGCCTGCAACAGAAAATACGTTGTAATATTATACGCTAACGTTACGTATAAGGCTTTTCCTATTTTTCATCACTTTCTTATGTGGACAGACCCATATGAGGATCCTCGCCTCTGCTGAAGAGAGTAGGGATGTAATTTTTTATGTTGTTATTTACATACTGTACCAAAATTATGTCTTCAGTCATCGCTATTTACGACGACGAAGTTCGAAAACAATCAAATTAGTAGTCATAATATACTTGACATAATCTATTGTCACTTAGCGATGCTTTTATCAAATCCTATACATTTTTGTTTTCGTAATTAGTTCGCAACGGCTAAAGGTTCTGGTTTAAAAAGTCAACTCACCGCGTGGGCCGAGCCTGTCCTCTGCACTACAGCGTTGAATCCGTTGACATGGTCGGCGGTGTAGGTGACCTTCCTCACGTGGCCGTCAGGCTCCACCAGGCTGTAGGAGCCGTGGACGACGCCGTTCTGCAGCGTCTCTTGCGCGTCCTTGTGGTCACCGGTCGAAGGGTCCTGCACCCCGTACGCGAAGCTGTACGCTGGGTTCGGGTCGACGGGCTCAGCTCGGACTACCTGGATGTAGAAATAAACTTTCTTTATTTTATTACTCGTCAAACCTACAAGTTGTAGGTGTATGTATTGGGCAGTATTACGTATCTAAGTTTGTAAAATATGAAAATATCTATCGTGTCTATCAGACTATAGATATCTCCAAAACGTGTCGTCTTAATATTTCTTTAAAATTTGGCACATAATGCACTTTATCGTTAAAAAAGCATATATTCTCTGAAAAGGCAACGCACTTGTGCGCATTCCCGTGTCTTCAAACGTAGGAACTGTAACTAACGTACCCTAGGAGGTGGCGAGACGTTACTTCATCACGTCGCATCAACAATCATGCCATTTTCCCAACAGATGTCTTGGTGTGAGACGTGAGTACTTACGGGTGCAGCAATGTGCTGTATAGGGGCGATGGGGGCTATGGAGTGGGCGACGGGCGCCGCGTACGAGATCGCTGGCGCGCCCAGCCCCAGCCCGTCGTAGATGCCCGGCGCCGCCGCCGCCGCCGCGCACAAGCAGCACACGATCAATAACTGCGGGGAAACGGGCATCATGAAATCAACGGATCATCAACAACTGCGGGAAAATTGGCATCAGAGGCGTAGCTATATGGGTCGTAGCTCAGGGGAACTTCGATCTTAAAAGCCCTAAAACCTTAAAAGCGTAGAGCCCTCTACGCCTCTACGCTAACATTTGTACTAATGCTATTTTGAAGATTTACCTATGATTTTTTTAAATATATTATATAACGTATTCATTCTTTACAATCCTATGGTCGGTATGATATTAAACCTGTGACGAGATCACATGTAAAAGAGTAAAAAATATTTGTAGATATTTAACACCTATAACGATAAAAAAGTGCTATCTGCTACCATTACGTCTAACTTTCAGGTAATAATTAAACTATACAATTTATATTACTTATATAATATTATAACTAATAAATTAATTAATTAAACACACAAAAGACATTTATAAAATTCTAAATGTTACTAGATTGCAAGATGGAGTCATATATACATACTACAAATATTTAAGTAGATGATTAAAAATAATAACTTTCAATTAGGCCTAATGTTAATATAATAAATAGCTACTATAAAAATTACTTAAATCATATAAACAGAGCTGCTCCACGTATTTCTCTTACCTTATTTTCATAAATTATTAATTTCATCAGTAATATTAATTAAAATTTAATACAAAAATAAAATATAGGTACCTTAGCATACATGACTGTCGGGCGTCGGTAGAACACAGATACAGTACACACGTGGACCTCGTATATAAAGGCACAGGAGTCGCGTGTTGCCCAACCAAGGATTTGCACCAGTTCCGCTACTCACATGAAAACTAATGTATGGATTTAGCTTAGTAAGCATATTATCTAGAATATTTCATAAGGGCTTATAAAACCATTAATATAAGCTTGTGACAGTTAATTTATTCTAATTAAGCGAGCATTAAAAAGTTACCTATAATATGAGCATTAGGTGTCTTTTATTAAAATTTTAAGTTGGTAATAATTTACATCTTTTCAGAGTTTCTGAGCTTTCCTCGCGAGCGACTCTTCTACTATTATAAATGTGAAAGTTTGTGAGGATGGATGGATGGATGGATGTTTGTTCCCCTTTCACGCAAAAACTACTGAACCGATTTCGATGAAATTTAATATAGCAGAAGTTTAGGCTCTGGATTAATACATATGCACATTTTTATTCCGAAAAAGTAAAGTGTTCTCGTGGGCTACTGTATCTACGCGGGCTGAGCCGCGAGCAAAAGTTATGTTACATACTTTTGCCTTGTCCACGGCTGTACCGGCTTTTTTAGGATTCCGTAATACATAAGGAACCCTTTCGGAAAGGAAGGAAAGTTTCGCTCTGTCCGTCCGTCTGTCTGTCTGTCTGTCTGTCCACGCTTCTAGCTTCTGTAATTATGAATATAAATTGATGAAATTTGGTATAGTTATAGATTGTGTATATATCTCGCTTGGGTGGCTCCCCATACATGTGAAGTGAGGATGAAAAATATTTTTCATCCTACCCCATCGTGCGCGGTATTGTAGCGTAGGTCTATTAAAATAAAGGCAATATGCCATACATGATTTTTTTACAAAGTCAACCATTTCCGAGTATTCGGCCTCCAAAGTGATTTATAAGTTGGTCGCCTCCCTGGCATTTCTAAACTATGAGACTTCGAAACTTGCAATTTTCCATGCTGATAGATCATGCTGAAAAATTATTTTGAACGAAATCGGACAGTAACTTTTGAAAAAAACCTTTTACACGTTTATAGTTACGGAACCCTCCTTAGACATGTCCTGACATGCTCTTGGTTATTTATTATTTTAATCTCCTTTAAAGTTCTTTCGATATAATATTTCTAACAAACAATTAATATATAATCATAAAAACTGATAAAAATTCACATTTCTCTATGTCGGCTGCCTTGTACGGACACTGACAGCGGCCTAGTGCAGTGCTCCGAATACTTGTAATCACATATCAGACATGAGACAGGTTGATATTAAAACATTACGCGTTGAATGGAAATAAAGAACAGATAAAGTCTACTCCACTTCTAGTCTCTAGGACAATGTCAATTTTAAGATGATAAAATGTGATTGTAATTATGGTTTCTTTTGAATGCTTCTGCGTTGGCTCAAAGGTTTCGTTGCCAGGCCATTCAATCTTTAAAAAATGCTTAAAAAATATATTTAAGTCATCTCTAAAAGACTTGTCTATTTTAGCAATAATTTCTAATAATTTTTTTAGATGTTCTATGTACTAAAAGGCTACATAAATATTTGTGGAAACACTATTCCCTCAAATCTTTATGTAGCCCTCACAATTTTTAAAAAAAACTTTCTATATGTTTATATGCACACTTATTTTAACAAAAATCATTATGTGTGTATTCATTTAATTAATAATTAAGTATTACCCACCTGTGCTCTAATATTTTAGCAGCAAATTCATTTACAGACATATGTCTGTAAATGAATTTGCAATTTGCATCTGCAGCATATGCTGCTCTACACTCTAAAAGCTCACATTTCCAATTTATTAATGCCCTTCATAATTTTATCTTGTCATACATTCAGTCCTATTACTGTTTCTAGGCTTTTCTATAAATAATTTAACACATGATGCAATATGTTCGCCGCTTGCAATTTCGAACGATAACGAATGTTGGAGCTTATCAGTTCAGCCTTAATAATTAATGGTAGACTTTCCGTTTGCAGTTTAAGAATAATATGTAATTGAAAGCTAAAGCTACGTATAGTAAAATATGATTATTAGGTGGGGAGATACTGTTGCAAATATGAACTAATATAACATACAAAACCCAATTTCCATAGAAATCTACTAATAGTTTACATTATTGTAATTATATTAATAAGTACGGTCGCCGACAAACCTGGTGTACCACTTTTGGACCTTATTGCCATAGTTATAAGATCGAAAGTGGTACACCTGATCTGTCGAAGACCGTACCTACAAGATATTCATCACACGCTTTTGCTGCCTCTCCTCATTTCGCGCTTGTGTCTAATTTTTTTTAATTTTAGCGTTTTAATGCTTTAAATCTTGTTGCTGTACTCAACGCCCATTCTATATGAAAGGTAATGTATCACTATAGTATATAAATATTATGGCCATGATAATAGCGAAACATGAGCGAAACACGTGCAAAACTGTGCCAAGACTGGCCACCGTGTTACAGCTTTTATTAGCCCATTCTTCTTAGTATTTTATCATAACATATGTGTATGTATGTAAGTGTCGCAAGGTTACTTTAATAAGTTACTATTGTGGGTAGTTTATTTAATGTAATAGGCTAGACAACTGATTTATTTTATTGCATGTAGTTATAGTATGAATGTATTACCTAATAAGTAAATGCGTTTAAGTTCATACTTACAGTAATAAATATTTTTGTTTAAGACGTAATTATTAACTAATTATGTAGGTTTTTTTTACAAATTTAGCAAAACACAAATTTCGAACTTTATTTTTATTTTTTTGATGTATTTAATTACTAAAGTACACATAAATATTTTTTTACGTTTACCGCAATATTTCTGAGTATATAAATTAAACTAAATATTTTACATGCAGGTAGGCGTCAACCCTATTAGAATCTACATTCTAGAGTCGTTGCGATAAGTAAGAACAGTATATTATATATCACGATTCACGACACACTTGACTGAAATGTTTGGTCGTAATTTTCGAAACACTACAGCAACACAACCCTTATCACAACACCCTAAACTCCAAACTCCAAAGACACAGCACCGTCTCCACTCTCCTCACTCATATCATGGCAATAATCTCTAGGTCTAGACTCTACTATTTCTATCTTCCTCCTATTTAGAAAGTGAAAGGTTCAAAGAATCACGGAATTCACTCTAGTCGGGGAAAACTCGTAAAGTTTGAATATTGATACGCAATTTTGAAGAACTGAAAGAGGTCACAAAATTATAGCGGCAAATACTTACTTTTAATTTAAATTTAAAGGCTTAATAAGTTAATCACAGCTATTAAGCTATAATGATAAGCCATAAATTGCGTATCAGATAGACAACGAAATGTAGGTCGTGGATAAATTATGCCGAGTATGTAGTGCAGTTTCATATGACCGCGCCCATGCAGTATGGAAGTTCAATCTTAAGTAAACATTGGCTAGAACTGGCTATTCAGGACATAGATACAATCATGAGCTCTAACAAACGACAAATTTTCGATAAAAGGTACACTTTGGTACAATGTTTCTTTTAGCTGTTAACAAAATGGAGAATATTGGATTCAAACGTTCAGAGAAACGAAGAAGACTATAAGTCCTGTCGTATAGTGAATGGTTTTTGCCCTGTATCATACTGTGTGGTGGGTGCGAGTTATTAGGTTAGTAGTTCAGTTCAGTAGTTCACGTCTTGGAACCCTTATGGTTTCGTCATGTCCGTCCGCCCGTCCGTCCTCGGCTTACCATCCAAACGCTAGAATGATAAAATGCTAGAAATATGAAACTTTACATGGATATGTGTATTGACTACGTTGACAAAGAGCTAAAATAAAATCACGAAAAATGTTTTTGGGTTACCTCCACTACAAGTAAAGCTTTTTTCCTCTCGTTTTCCCCATATTGTGATCCCCATCATTAGGTCTCTCAAAAACATAGAGAGGTTCTTAAAGCATTTTTTTTAATTAGGTATCCGATTGCAAGATATTTAACTTTAAAGCGCATTTTTTTGTGAAAATAGAGCATTTTTCTCCTCCCTTTAAAAGCTAAACGGCTGGCTCGCAAAATCTGAAAAAAGTCATGATGGTAGTCCATGTGATGAACTTTAAAGGAAAACTATAACGGCTTATATAACTTTGTAGTTCAGGAGTTATGGAGACTTAACTTGTCAAATGTGCTTACTTGGAAAACATCGTACAAAAAAATTACTAAATACGTAAACATGTGCGTGCGTGAGTCCGACTGGCATTTGGCCGTTTTTGTCACTACTCACCGTGAAGAAGTTAACTACAATTTGTATGTTATCGAATTAGTTACCATTGTTTGCCACTAGGGGCGTTGTTTCGATGCCTTACAAATTATTGTAGAATTAAGTTAAACTTCTTCATGACGAGTATTGACAAAAACTCTCACTCAGCACACTGCATGTTGCAAACGCTGCATACAATAATATAATTTGTGTACCGCAACTATTATAATTTATATTATATGCGTCTAGTTAGTAAACCTAAGATTTACTTTCAATTAACAAACTATTTTATTAGAATCCCTCTACTACAGCAAAGCAGATTCAAGCTTTAGTTGCATTAAAAAACGGGCGGGAGCTTAAAAACCCAACACTTAATTTCACTCTTTATAAGGATGATTACAGAAAAAGTATAATAAATAACAACGATTTTTTATTGAGAAAGTTATTTTACTTAGGTAAGTATGCGTAATTTTTAAACAAAATAACCTGCTTCACACTACACACAATGTGCCTTTAATTGTAATTTAATATATATAATAATATATTCTTTGAATCACTATTATTATAATTAAAACTTATTAAGAAATCGTAAGAGATGTTTCGACTATCATTGCTGCATTTCTAGTAGTAAGTTTCTTGCTCAATCCATTTAGACAGACCACGCCGCATTATAAACCGCCGTATTTCGTCTGCCACTACCATAAGAATAAAAAACGGAGTAGCTAAAAAGAAATCATATACTTCTATAGGGGCTGTTCCAAAAATTTCGTTGCAAATTGGAACATAGGTGACTGCGGCCGCAGCCAGAATATCGATTATAACACTTATGTTCAACACATGGTTCGTCATACCCTTTTGGAGCAAAGAAATTCGGCGGGTCTTGCAAATTATAACATCCGACACTTGCGTCCAACAAATTGCAACAAAATAAGCAGTTTGCGCTTTCCTTTCTAAAAATTTTCTATCCTTATAATTCCATAGCGTGCCTATTGTGTCTTTTACCGAGCTCGATGGATTCTCCCATTTATTTCGCACGAACATCAGCGATCCAGGGAAAAATCCATGCTGAGCGAACACAACCAAGTACGCATACATTCCAGCAAAGAACTGGATCATTCCAACTTGAAAATACGCCATGTATATTAGTACTCCATTGACGAGGTGGTCAGTTGTCTTCCGGGGCGGTATTGACATGATATCCTGCTCTGAAGTCTCGTACGCGAGGCTCATGGCAGGCAGCAAATCCGTCCCGACGTTAATCACTAGTATCATAATCAGTGTCATTGGCAGAGGTATTCCGAAAATTGCATACAACACAAAAGGCAGCATTTCTGGCGTATTCGATGTAAGAGTGTAAGCTATGGTCTTCTTCAAGTTGTCGAAAATTCGTCGACCCTCCCTTATACCTAATACTATCGACGAAAAGTTGTCATCTAGCAGAATCATGTCGGCCGCTCGTATTGATACTTCGGTGCCGGTGATGCCCATAGCTATTCCTATATCTGCTTTCTTCAGAGCTGGTGAATCGTTAACACCGTCTCCGGTTACCGCTACGACATGTTTCAACGATTGCAAAGTTTCTACAATAATAAGTTTCTGTTGCGGACTCGTTCTCGCAAATGTGATCTCATTGTATTTCGTGAAAACCGCTTTTAGCTCGTTGGTGGTTATTTTTCGCAATTCATTTCCAGTAATGACGGCACTTTGAAATTGGTTTTTGACGTGCTCCGGAACATCGGCCACTTCGATGTGATGCTCGAAGGCGTATTCGTATGCATTAGGTTGTGTAATAGTTCCACATTTTTTTGATATCGCCAGGGCCGTGACCGGGTGGTCCCCGGTGACCATTATGACACGTATTCCGGCTTGGCGACAGATCGCAATAGACTTTTCTATATCTTTCCGAGGCGGGTCTATCATTGAAATCGCTCCGATGAATCTAAAATTTTCCATCGGGAAATTTTTTCTCTCAGTGTCAAATATATACCCTATAGGATATTCGTGTAATGGCAAATGATAATCACAGTATCCTATGATACGTTCACCCATGTTAGCCAATTTAATGAAACTGGCTTTTATCTCCTTTTTCACTTCAGGATTTAACTTGGCGTCGCCCTCATCGGTCAACAATCGCAAGCAAAATTCCAGTACTATTTCCGGAGCACCTTTCATTATTAAATAGTAACTGTTAGTCGCTTGCATTTCGTGAATGGTGACTTGATACTTGTAAGCTGAGCTAAAGGGTATTTCCGCGACCTTCGGATTCTCGTTTCGAGTTTGCGTAGCAGATCGATTGATTTCCATGTAACGTAGTATCGCCTGTTCTGAAGCATCTCCAATTATTTTTTTCTTATCTATTTGATCATCATCGGCGTCTTCATCAGCATCGTATGAAAAGACAGCTCTTAAATTTAATGAAGCTGCTAAACTTAGTGCGGCATATGCAGGCTGCGAGACGTGCGAGTGGTCGTTTTTATCGTAAATACTAAAGTTACAATATAAATGAGCGACGCTCATTTTGTTTTCAGTTAGAGTTCCGGTCTTGTCCGAGCATATGCACGAGGTGGATCCCAGGGTTTCGACAGCTTGTAGCGTTTTTGCCAAGCAGTTCTTTTTCTTTAAATTATTAGCCGACAAAGTCATGCATACGGTCAACGTCACGATAAGTCCTTCCGGGACGTTCGCTAATATGATACCGAGCATGTACTGTAGAGCATAAATCCAATTGCCTTCCATATAGAAAACCATCACGAAAAAGATGAAACCCATCGTAAACGCAACGCCACAAATCAGCTTTATAAAATGTGTAATCTCTTTAGCGATTGGAGTTTTAGTTTTCTCTAGACCGGACACTAGGCCAGCAATTTTACCCATTTCGGTCATCTCTCCCGTAGCCACGACGGCGCCTTTCGCGGTTCCCTCGGAAATCGGGCATCCGTAGTATACCATATTTTTAGATTCCAGAGGATTCGGATGGGTACATTCCGGTCTGTGGGTTACGAGTCTAGATTCACCCGTGAGAGACGACATATCCGTTTTGAAATTGGTACAAGTTATGATTCTTATATCTGCAGGGACGATCTCTCCTCCGAACATTTCGACGACGTCTCCTATGACGAGTTCGCTGGTGGGAACGCTCAGTTTCATGCCGTCGCGTATGACGGTCGCATACGACGGGATCAACTTCTCGAAGCCGCTCATGACGGCCATGTTTCTCGCCTCCTGGTAGAATCCAAAGAGTCCAGTGCCAACGACGGTGGCAGTAATTACGATTCCCAGGTACAAATAGTCCTTTTCAGAATGCTCGGTGTAGATATAAATGGAGCAGATGTATCCGATAAAATTCAAGATCGCCCCAGCCCAAAGGACGCATTGAAACCAACCGAACAGGTTGCGTCGGAATATCTTCCAGTAGCGAGGACCTTTTTCCTCTTTGAATATATTAGGGCCGTGTAGCCCCAGCAATTCCTCGGCGAGGCTCTCGGTGAGTCCAGTATTGATATTGGTGCGGAAGACCACTTCCAATTGGGACGGACTCAAGAAATGAACTGCGGTGAGAGGTTCCTCTTTCAGAACATTGAGTTCGGGTTCAAACTGGTTGCCGGTTCGCATCGACGCGGCCAGCGAAGTGGTAGATCGCCCACGCATAGGCATCTTGCATTCACAAATAACTTTTATTTGTAGCAATTATATTTTCTTGCAATTGGCAGTTGCCAATAAATGAAAATCTATCAGATCAATATTATATAACTCCAGGACGTTAGTGAAATTGACAGAGGACTTACAGAGCAAAATTACAAAATTAGATTGGAACAAAGAGTATTTACTTACTTTATACTTTTTTAGAAATACACGCCTGGAAACACACGTACTTAATTTGATATGCTTTAAGGATGTCTAATTCAGGTCGAAAGCCAGGTTTTTATACAAAACACGCATGTCCCACACACATGTTGACTCGTTCAGATCCTGAATATGTCAGATTGTTCAGACACTTTGATAAAATTTCGTGAATTTTCCCTGAATTTGACACCCATAAAGGATCCACATTAAGTACGTGTGTTCCCAGGTTAAGAACTGTAAAATTATCAGGAAAACACTTGGAAAACCATAAAAAAAGTTTTGTGTTACAATATATTTATTTACTAGTGAACAACTGAGTATTCTTTACACAATATACATTATACATATTTCACTTATATGCTAGTAATATACAGATATTATGCGTTTAGGTTTCGGACTATCAACCAAATAAAATGTTCCACATAGCCCAACGTTCTTTCAAAGTCTATGGACATTTTCTATCTATTTTTTTTCTGGCTTATTTTAGTTGCCTTTTTAAAAAATCTTTATGTAAATATGAAGTGGAACACTTTTTAATTGACTAATAGGAAATAAATATTACATAAGTACATATAGCTATTTCATTGTGTTAATATTAGAATTTATATAAATAAAATAGCTGACAATATCACATAAAAACTCAGGGTCAAACAAACACTCAATAAAAGAAAATCTCAGTGCAATGTGTTTGGCACTACTTTAGTTTCTTGAAAATTATTACTTTGCAGTTAAGCATTAGGTTTTATTAATTATTTACGTTTTATACGCCTATGTTTTGGATACCAGCTGCGATATTTGCAAAAAATATAAGTCCTAAATGTATCACATTTAAATTAACTTAAATAGATATCTTATAAATTACATGCAATGTTAAATGTTGTATCCGAATCACAAACTATTTTATACACTTTATATCTTTGGTAACATATAATTTGTACTTGTAGAGCGTTCATTTATTTTTGTGATATGATTTTATGTTCCGAGTCATTATTAAAATAAAACACATTACATATTACATTTAAAACATAATTTATTATTGACACTTAAAACGTAATATTAAAAATGTTTATTCGTTAAATGGTTTACAATCCCTGGTTTATACAACTTAAATCTACTATTCAAATAAAATGAATAATTGGAATGTTTATACAGTTCGTGCTAAATATAAAAAAGCACACTTTAATAAAAGTAAATACTTGGCCACCTAAACTAAACATGTGATATAAAATTTCAAAATATACATATTATGAATAAAATAATTCAGTAGATAATAGCGTATACGCAGTAAGATTCGAATTGACGCAGATTAAATAAAAGTATATCTTTATTATATTAAATTATTTATATTACTTTTTTTTTATGGTTACGTACCTCAAAAGAAAAAAACGAAAAAATCTGTCCGTCCGTCTGTCTCTGTGTGAAGACCCTTTATTTCGGGAACGCGTGGAGGTATCGAGTTTAAATGAAAAACGTTATTATTTTTTATGGCGCAATTTTTTTTATTTTAACTGCGAGACTCGATTCCTGAACAACTTATGATGTCACTCGTCTCTCACAGGCCGAGTCACTCTTGTCCGGTTTTTTATTATTTTGTCTCAAAAACTAATAAACCATTTGAGTACATATTTAATCGATCTTTATTCGAATGACTGAGCTGTATCAAATAAAATTAAGATGCCTTCCTTTGTGAGCTTGTAAAACAGTATATCGTATTTTTAATGCACATAGCCCAAATAATAAGATAAAATACTAATAAATTACATAAATTCCGTTACTTACTTATATGGAAAAGCACTTGTACCTACATATTGTGAGCAAGATTTTTTGAGATCATTTTATCGATATTTTAGATATAGTGACGGCGCGGCGCCTCACTACACATTTGATTAACATGAAAATATAAAAATTCATAGAATGATGTGACCTCTTCCAATCTCGACATCAGATAAGGAACATGAGTTGGAGAAATATAAAATTAAAAATTATCACCATTATTATAACTGTATTTTTAAGTGTTGGCAACTGCCCGAATATTTTGTATTCAATTTTGATGCAGCACTTAAAAAGAACAAGAACTAAAAAAACACTTATAATAATAATATAAAGACTACTTACTTTAGATGGTACAATTTATCAGTCCCATGGTATCCCAGGGGAGTAAATCACTTATTCGAGTATTATATTATAACACATATGTTCTGAACAAAATGAAAGGTTTAGAAGCCCTATTGAACGCTACAAAAAGTAAATTATTATGCACGTTCTAAACAAAAAAATAAGGTCTCGAATCCCTGCTAGCTACAAGAGTAAGGTAACAATCAGCACAGCAAGCTTATCGTCCCGTTATCGCTGCCTAGCAATAGCAGTCTATTGAGTGGCAGCACACACATACAAGTTAGTACTCCCTTGAACGTGTCGGATCGGAGCTTGGTACTTGAGAAGGACGCCTCCTGGTCCAGGGAGGTGTGTACTCCGATGCGGTTGTTGGTGGTCCCCGATATCAGCTCGTTGTAGTAGACTGACAGGCAGTGGACAGGCTCGGTTGTTCCTCTGAAAAATATCGTAATCATCATCATCGTCATGACAATTATCATTAATCGTTGTCTGTATCTTTGTAAACTTTTTACTAGTGTTTTTCTACAGCCTCGGTGGAGAGATTAACCATTGATGACCTCCGTGGCTCAGTGGTTAGCACGTCGGCGCTTGAGTCGGAGGTCGCGGGTTCGAATCCCGCCGATGGGACAAAAAGTTTTTCTGTGATCCTGGGTCTTGGATGTGTATTAAACATAATCCCCCTTACTAATAAAAAGGGTTACACAACGGATAACTTAAACAACGTTGATGTCTTTGTCTGTTACATGACTTTTCCAACGCATCAGACAAAGACAACAACGTTGTTTAGAACGTAGCCTTAGAGTATACGTTTTACGACCCATTTCAATAACCTATCTATCTACGTCGTCATTCTATCATTTGCCGGTTTTTGGCGATACAAATTTGACGTTATTGACAAATAGTTATACCAATAACTATTTGTCAATAACGTCAAATTTGTATCGCCAAAAACCGGAAAATGATAGAATGACGACGTGTTTAACATACAGTTATTGGTAGATAAGTTATTGAAACCCGCCGATAAACATTTTTACTAACTTTAAATGTGCTACTAAATCTCCGTCGTCGACACTCCACAGCGCCGTACTTTGGTCCAGGCCGGAACTCAGCACCTTGTGCTCGTCCACCGCAGCCAGGCGGAGCACCTGAAACACATTATTTTATTTGAATAATAATTATTATAATATTATAACCAGTTAATCGTTTTTAGTAACCAGTTATAGCTTAAACTGTTACAATAACACAGATAAAATTAAGTGCCTGGAATTTCTACATCGCTAAATATATAACATGCCATCTAGTAATATATGCGAGCTAATGAGACGCCTCTGGCCGCACATTATACGCCGTATCCAACGAAATGGATGAATAACATTTGACGACCTCTATGGCTCAGTGGTTGAGCGTGTTGGTGCTCAAGCCGGGGGTCGCGGGTTCGAATCCCGCCGAAGGAACAAAAAGTTTTTCTGTGTTCCTGGGTCATGGATGTGTATTAAATATGTGTATAATATAATAAAAATCTTAAATATATGTATAGTATAAAAAATATTAAATATATTTCCGTTGTCTGGTACCCGAAACACAAGTTCTTCGAGAACTTACCACGGGACCAGATTGACGTGGTGTGAAGCGTGCATAGATATTATTATTATTATTATTATTATTATTATTAACAACTAGCCAATTCATTGAGCACAACGCTTATGAACTTTAAATAGATAGCTAAGACATTATATATTAGTTTTTTTTGAGCATGTATAAAAAATTGCATAATATTATCGATAACACAAACATGTGTGGTATTATGCCGAGTACGTTTACGGATGCGTGCGAGCGTACGGCCTTGCGTACATGCGTCCTTGTGCTTGGTGTTTGTGCTTGTCCGTATACATATACAATGAGGCGTCCCGAAGCATATATCTTGACTTATTATTCAATCTATTCTTGTTTTAAAATTGTTACAAATATTGTTTAATTCTTTGTTGGTTGTTTGTTTGCTGTCTAATATTTCTTATTTTATTTAACTTTACTTCTATCTGTGAAGACTTTTAATGATATGTTAAAACTATATTTTAATCTAACTGTAAGTTTTGCTAAATGAATAAAAATAAAACATGCTTGTGCCCACCTCGCCGTCGTGCGCCCGCCACAGCGCGCGCGGTAGGCCGGTGCGCATGTCTATGACCACCAGCTGGCCGCTCGACAGCCCCGCGCACACCCAGCCGCCGCCCGGGCTGACGCACATGCAGCGAATAAACGCGCTACCGCCGTTTATAACCTGAAAAAAAGACAGATTAAATAGAGGCCAAGATTTTTGTATTGTGTAGCGTAGCGCTTTTTTGCAGTGTTTTAACTTGAATACGTATTTTAAATTGCTTCCATAAAAGGTAGCAAATCCAAAAGCTCATGACAACAAAAATATAAAATATAAATTGATGTCCTATCATCTTCATCCAAAATTAAACTACACCACTGGATGCCTGCATGGCAAAAAAATAAAGAAACAATTACGCTAAGTGAGGATAACGCATAGCACGCAGTAGAGGGGAAAGTTCCGCTAGTCATTTTTAGGTCATTTTTGCTTACAAAAATTTATTTGCAGACACGTAGTTAATTAGCTTTATTAATAACTACCTATTTATTACTAAAGCCCTGACATTTATAATTGGATGTCGGGTTTCCTTTGATTAGTGCAAATTGTATCATCTTTATTGATGTTTTGATCTGAATTTCAATTCGCGTATTTAATTTAGACTTTTATTTTACTTTGATGGTATTAAAAGCGACTTGTTTTCATAAACTGATTTTGTGACGTTTGTAGACAATCAGGAGGCGTTAGACTCTGATTTAACGTTTACGAGAATACCGGTTTGACAAATTTAACGTGTCAGGACTTGATTGTATATAATTATACTATATAATTATATATAATATAATTATTGCAGGTGTTATTTAGCAGAATGGACCCTCCGATGTCAGTATTTGTGCCTTAAGGAAAATAAAATATTGCTTGTTAGTGTTGCATGCGAGTAAAACAGTAATAATATATTGCCATAATGTATTGCCTTGCATTGTAAATAATGTATTGCCAAATAGTGTGTTATGTACCTTGAGTTCGGGCGCGTTGGCGGGAGCGCGCGGGTCGATTAGCCGCAGCGTGGCGTCGTTTGTGGCGGCCACGAGCGCGCACGACGGGCCTGGCAACGCGCGCACTATACTCACGGCCGACTTCATGTTGTCCAACTGTGGTGATTATTGAATTTACATTAAAATAATTATTATTTAGAATGAATAAAAAAGACAGTCAATATTATTAAGTACAAATTGTAAATATGTTTTGGTTGAGATTTTTTAACTCAGTTTATAGCTGATAACTATGCGTGCAACCCAATAAGAATGTAAATTTTATATTGTTTACCAAACAACTTGTATTCAACCAAATTTGGAAAATACATGTTCGAGACCGCGGCCTACTACATACAATATATCCCATGCATCAAAGTGACTAACGGCCGGTTTCAATAACCTATCTACCAATAACTATTTATTAAAAAGTCGTCATTCAATCATTTGCCGGTTTTTTTTTTGCGATACAAATGTGACGTTTCTGACAAACAGTTATTGGTAGATAGGTTATTAAAACGGGCCGTAAGACGAATCTAATGATATCTATATTAAGCTCAAATGTGACAAACCGTTTAGGCTCTAGAGCGTGCCAAAGAAACACACATACACACACTTGTAAACATAACCCTTCTTCTGGTGAAGTCGGGTAAAAACTTTTATAGAAGCTGACCTGCGACACTACACTCTCCATGAATGGATCCCAGATGTGCACCACGGAGTCGGTTGAGACGGCAAGACGTAGAGATTCAATGAAGGAAAGAGACAGCACGCCTTTCTTGTGCCCCGTGTACGTCCAGTTGCACTGCGTTACGGCGTTACCGTCTCCCTAGGATCAAAGATTTCAAAACTAAGTATGGGCTATGACGTACATTTGACAGAAAAAATCTTCATACAAGAAATGGTTACGCCATCTTGATTTCAGAAGACTGAATAATACTACGGAAAGCAAAAATGTTAAGATGACAAATGTCAAACGTAAATGGCCCCAAACCCTATGTTCGGGCCATTTAGTAGTAGACACTTTTAGCGTCGACATGCCTCGTCTATAATATAATACGTCTATGCTTAAAGTATTAATGTTAAGTCTCATTTACTTCAACATACTAATTAATATAAAAAATTAAGTAAATTTAAAATACAGTATATCGACGCGTCGTCAAGACGCGATAATATGATATTTTATGATATTTATGTATTAACATACTAATAATAAAAAGAGAAAGTTCGTTTGTTTGCATTGAATAGGTTCCAAAACTACTAGATCGATTTTGATCAAAATTTGGACAGATGTATAGTAGACCACGGGGAAGGACATAGGCTGCTTTTTACCGCGGAAAAATGTACTGTTTTCGCGAGATTAACTTTTGCGCGCACGAAGTCGCGGCCAAAATTTAGTATTAAATAAATTACATGATATGTAAGTAAATAAGAAAAGTAAGTAAATAAGAAAAGTAAGTAAATTAAATATGTAAGTAAATAAAAATAGACTTTTAAAGGTAAATAAAAATATTCTTCACACTATTAAGTTGGGCCTAAAAGTGTGACGTCGCGGGTGGTCCGATAGATATGAATCATCATTGAAAATGTTGTCATTCATTGATTGATTACTCATTAGATTCAATCATCAATCATTGATTACTCATTAGAGTAGCTACGCGTCATTGGCCACGCCACATATTTCAATTAATAACCTAACCAATAGCATGTCAGGACATGTATAAGGAAGGTTCGGTAACTATCAACGCGTAATAGGTTTTTTTTCTTCAAAATACTTCAAAAGTTACTGTCCGATTTTGTTTAAAATAATTTCCCTAAAGAGTATTTACCATGATTTATCAGCGTGGAAAAGTGCAAGGGTCTAAGTCTACTAAATGCCAGGGGAGGGACCAACACCAACCACTTTGGAGGCCGATTACTCAAAAATGGTTGACTTTCTTAAAAAAGTCATGTATGAAACCTTGCCTTTATTTTAAAATACCTATTTAACGATACCTCACACGATGGGGTAGAGTGAAAAAACTTTTTCATCCCCACTTCACATGTATGGAGAGCCACCCCTAAAATGTTAAATTATTATTATTTTATGATCTTATGATCAAAACTTATGATTTTATGATCAAAACCGAGATCTATACACAATATTTAACTGTACCAAATTTCATCCATTTATATTCATAATTACTGAAGCACGGACAGACAGACGTACAGTCGGACGGACAGAGCGAAACTATAAGGATTCCTTGAGTATTACGAAACCCTAATAGGTTTTCCACAAGGAAGTGAATAATTGATCTAACCTGATTCCTCAGCGACCACAGCCGCACTGTCTTGTCCTTCCCCCCGCTCATGAAGCTGTGCTCGTTGTCCAGCGCGTGTATCGACCGCACGGAATGCGTGTGCCCAACGAATGTCTGCAGCCTGATCTGCTTGAGGTTGAACCGCGAGTGCGCGCGGCCTATCTCGTGCTCCCAGTAGATTAGCCAGTCGCCACGCAGGTGCCTGTTTTCGAAGTTCTATTTAAACTATATCTATGGACGCTTTCACACAACGTCAATCTGGTCCCGGGGTAAGTTCTCTAAGAACTTGTGTTACGGGTACCAGTCAACGGCAATATATTTGATACTTTTTATACTATACTTATATTTAAGATTTTTATTATATAATACACATCCATGGCCCAGGAACACAGAAAACTTATTGTTCCCTGGCGGGATTCAAACCCACATCCTCTGTGCCACAGAGGTCGTCAAAATTAATGAATTTAAAATTTAAATCATGATCTAGGAACCACAATTGTTTCTTATATTTATTTATTGCCATAACAAAACATACCCCTGCAATATTATAGTAATTATTATAATAATTACGTGCCGGCCAACAATAATTATTAGCACACAATATAGAATACACGTTCTTTTTAACGTCTTAGCCAAAACCTTACAAATAAAAAACTATTTATAAGGTTTTGGCTTTTCATTCTTGAAGCCGGTCTCCATCTTGTACGCGACCACGTCGAAGCCTTCGACCTGCGCCGCGTCGTCGACCACGTCTATACGATTTTCCCACGAGGGTGACGTTGAATCCGAAACTGTTGGAGCCCGTATGGTCGGATAAGTCGGGCCGAGGCGGGGCGATGTCGATATATTTCTTGATTGTTGGAGCCCGTATGGTCAGACAGTCAAATGTCCTAAGCCTAATTCTTTAAAATAAAAAATACACCTGTCATTCTTGAAGCCGGTCTCCATCTTGTACGCGACCACGTCGAAGCCGTCAACCTGCCCGGCGTCGTCGACCACGTCTATGCGGTTGCCCACGAGAGTGACGTTAGAGCCGAAGCTGTTGGATCCCGTGTGGTCGGATAAGTCGGGCCGAGGCGGGGCGATGTCGATATATTTCTTGATGACTGGCTCGTCACTAGCGTTAAATAATTAGATGATTATTTTATATTTGATGGGCGCAAATGAATTTTACCATAAAATATTTTATCATTAAAAAAGTTAATTGGGATGAAAAAATAAACTATCTAGTTATACTTATATTTAAGTTGCGGGCACCATTTGGTGCATAATATTAGTAAGGATTACTAAAATAGTACAATATAAGGTAAGCGCCATCACCGGTATTAATTAGCCGTCATTAGTGTCAAGTGTTAATCATATAAATTTTTTGCCTACAAGTCCGCGGCCTTGGATTTGCAAACTGGACCGTGAGTAAGGTGCTTTAGTTGCATACTATATACTATATTTTAACCCTAACACAATTATACCTTTTATCTATACGATATACTTACAGTATAGAATTCTTCTGCTTGTATTTAGCACAAAGGGCGCGTATGGTGTCGCCGTTCTTCAGACACCTGTCCAGACTATCTGGGCCGATGAACTTGGCGAAAGTCGTATACGCGTGGTACGCTAGCTCCTCGTCGAAAACCATTAGCAGTTCTTCTTGTGCCTACAAAATATGACGATGTGCTTAAGTTATGCACTCTGAAGGAATAAATATAACAAATGACATCTCTGGCATAATACAGTATACTTAGAATATTCGAGCGTTAAGTACGTGTAAATGTATCCAACTATCCAATTTAAATTCGGTTAATCTGGTGGCGGGATACTTACAGTGAGCGTGGCGGCGTCGTGCGTGTCGGGCACGGCGGGCGGTGAGCACGCCAGCTCCGGTATGTCGGCCCGCACCGCGCGCCCGTCGCGCACCGCCCACTCGGCGGTGCTGCCGTCGCGGCATATCTCCAGAAAGCCTTCTATTTTCGAGTCCGTCGGATCTTCTTCGGATACCTAGGTTTTTTTCAATTGATCAGATTAGTGGGAAATATTTTTTGCATGATACAAAAATAATAAGATAAATAATTAAATAGCATTAAATTAAAATATAAACTAAGTTATAAAACAGTAAATATCGTAAATTAATACATAAACAATTATCATTTCTTACCTTATCTAAGATAGCCTCTTCCTGTTTGGGCCAATTGTCAGTCTTGCCGGTCGCCTTATCGAAAGCCAAGAAAAACCTGCAACAAATAGGCTTTTTGGTTAAAATATCTATATATAAAAGTGATATATATTTTACTCTGTCTATAGCCCTCAATCAAAGTAAACACAATAATATAATGTGTTGCGTAATTATAACAAAACATAGGCCTTTTTCATCCGTTATTGGATGATTTATACAGTATTCTCCGAGCAAAGTAACCACTCTTACTAATAACGAAATAGTGAAGTGCCTGGGACAGTTGGTTTCAAATGTCATATGGTTGCCCAAGAACATACGGCATTCTCACAACACAGTCAGCCTAGTCCAGAGGAATGACTGGTCAATACGTCTGGGGCCAACCATAGGCGGGTTACCTCACGATGTTTTCCTTCAACGGTGTAGGAATTATAACAAAACATATATACGTTTCCTTACCTCTGCAAAGCGCCAACACACAGCAGTTTCCGCGTCATCTCCGGCCCAATGCGCAGCGCCAGCGCGAACAGTGCGTCTAATAGTTTGCGTGCGAGCGCCGCGCGCGCCGCCGCACCGCTTGGGTACGCGCACCGGCCCGTAGACGCCAGGCGCAGGGCGGGCTGGAGAATGGACTTCAGAAACGTGTCCTGATGAAAAAATTCAGATATTTAGAGGAAGTTCATAAGCATAAATAAAAACCAAAATATTTATGTTTAAGAGCCACAAAAATAATTACTCTTTTTAGACAAAAAACGATATATTATTTCACCATTTGATAGTGTTGCCCATAAAAAATAAAACCTGGAAAGAAATGACATGTGTGATGTGATAGACTTAAGGAATAGCCTCATTTAAGTATTTTTCCTTTACACACGAGATACTAAAGCTTTTTAGGGTTACGTAGTTCACGTCTCGGAACCCTTATTGAAACTATAGGTCAATCATGTCCTTCCGTCCGTCCGTCTTCGGCTTACCGTCCGAAAGTTTAGTGCTAGAAATATGAAACTTTACATGGATATGTGAATTTACCACGTCGACAGAGTGTTAAAATAAAATAACGAAAACATTTTTTGGGGTACCTCCCACGTACACGTAAAGTACACGTTTTTTTTCTCGCGTCTATCCCATAGTATTATCATTACATAGGTCTTTTATTGTGAGATATTCAACTTTAAAGTGAATCTTTTTGTTAAAATAGGGTGTAGGTATTGCATATATCCTAAGTTATGTTATTGTGTGTGTGATAATATATCATTAATGATATATAAATATGCCACTGCCATATTTTGACATACCTGAAGCTGCTCCATAACTTTCACATCGGACATGAACGGCATGAGGTACTTGATGAGCTGTAGGTACGCGACGACCCCGCCCTCCAGCGGCGCGGACAGGCGGCGCCGGCAGGACGCTATCAGCTCGCCCATGTGGGGCAAGTATTGGAATATTATGAGCTGCTCGCCGTACATCGCTGGAAGGGATTTGGAGGATTAATATAGGCTCACTAACAGTGTGCTGAGTACGAGTTTTTTCCCTTCTCGCCGTGAAGAAGTTAAGTACAATTTGTATGTCATCGAAATAGTTACCATTATTTGCCACTGGGGGCGTTGTTGCGATGCCATAAAAATTGTAGTTAACTTCTTGACGGCGAGCAGTGACAAAAACTCGCACACATCACACAGGCATTGAGGAGACCCGAGCCCCAGCAGTGGGGATGTTAGTGATATTAGACATTTAGGTTCACAGAAATTTCTAGAATGATTTGTTAAGAAATGAAATTTCAAAAATTATACCTCAAAATGAATCAAATAATAAAACCAAAATTAATCTTTGAATTGGAGACGAGATAATGTAGGCAAGAATTTAATACTCATTAATTTGAATAGAACGGTGCCATTAATTTTTGCACTTTTATTTTTACATATTTTCATAAATAAAAATAAAATACTTACCGACTATAGACGTGAGGCACCTTATAACTTTAACCGCGTTCTTGTCGCCCACAATCTTACTGTTCACTATTGAGATCTCATCAAATTCATCTTTCACCTCACTGTCGCATCGACATAAGTTTTCTTTCCCAATATAACATAATGAGAGCATTTTCAAAAGATTTCTCGTTATATACCTACAAGTTAGTACTGGACCCAGTCTATGGGCCAGCCAAATCAAACTTTCTGAGCTCATGTCTGATATCTTATTAGTATCGTTTTCTTCTTCGAATTTGTCTGACTTTTCTATATTGTTCTTTATTATATTACTAAAATGGAGATTTTGTGGTTGTCTATGGTCTGTGCTACTTGATTTTCCTCCATCAGCCGAAGAAGATTCGCCATCAGCGAAATGTAAATGACTCGTGAACATAGGTTTAGGAATATCCATGGTTGGTGACATTGTTTTTGATTCTATGTCATGTCCATTAGACGAAGCGTTTTCTTTGCTTGGCAAGCTTGTGAAAAATCTAGAGTTTGACTGGGAAACGAACTCTACGGCGGGCGATGGGGTTTGTAGTATTTCTTTTGGCGTCAACGAATCTATAGACCCAGTAGGAGATCTACTCCTGCTACCACGACTCGGCACTCTCTCTTTATCCGTTTCGAAATGGAACAGATCCGTTTCACTCTTACTATCCGAATCCTTCTCTAGCAATACCTCGTGTACTTCAGCTATAGTCGTATCATGGTTTGGTGTTACTATCTGTTCGGATCCGTAGGAGGTATCCGGTGAAAAAATATCAGACGCAGTTAAAGCATTTTTGACGTTATCATCTGAATATCTCGGTTTTTTGTTACACATTGTGCGATTATTACAAAGGTGACCAGGGGTACCGGTTTCAGAGGAAATATCCTTGTAACCACCTACAGCTTCCACCAAATGCTGGATGAAGTTATCTAGGAAGCATTGCAGACCAAGACGAACCAATAGCTGCAAGAGGAATATATGGTGGTATAGTTTAACGAATTTCTGCTTACTCGCCAGTCCTGCTATAGCATACACATCAACATCAGTCAACTTATGATCTGTTCTTTCGTAAACATAATCATCGTCTTCGTATAAATTTAGTATGTGCTTCAAAAGCTTGTCTTTCGTTTCTGCTGGACCTAATGCTTTACTTATAGTATCGAACAAATGCCACGCGGCTAGTACCGATGTATCTTTATTTTTCAATAGCTGTATATAATGTTGAAGGAATATATCTAGGAAGTTAAACTGATTTTCGTTGGTGACTTGATTGACAAGAATCCCTAAATGTGTTATGCATGCCTGGATCTTCCCCTCTGCGATTCTTTGGACAAAGTATAACTTTGTTTTGTCTACATTTTCATATTTCTCACACTGTAACCCATCGCATTCGTATGTGTACATTACGTATAGCTCATTGCTAGTGAGTTCAAATTCATGTAACGTACTCAGTAGGTTATATAAAATATGAAAATTATGTGGGAATGGTATCAAATGCTGCATTAGCAACGGTTGTAGCAGCTGCGAAGGCGTTGGTGGGGGTAAACCTTTATCTGTTACAATTATATTTTCTTCTTTCTTTGGTTGCAATTCATTTCTATAAGTTAAGGTAGGCGCTTCTACGTTTAATATAAGAGACGCTATGTAGCTAACACATTTAGGTAACGCATTATAATTATATTTCAAAACTATACGGCAGCTGTTGTATCGTTCTTGAAAATTGTCGTTATTTAATCTTAATGGACGCATATGATTGTGCAAAAATATTTCAACGATTAAGCACCCTATTACAAGCATATCTTGTTTTCTACTCTCTGTTACGAACTGTTTATATACACCCGCTGCAGTAGTATAACGCGTGTTAAACATTCTATTCTTTCTTTCCTTCATAACCGTCTCCAGATTAGCATCGTTGAATTTCTTGAGATACCCTTGATCGTACGTCGCTAGGAACATATGATTCGTAAAAGCTGTTTCATCTGAAACGTTTTTGCTCGCCTTTGGCTCCTGTTCTACGGAACACAAATTAAGTGACACATTGTCTTTATGCTTGTCCGTATCTTCGGCTTTGCTGAAGAAGCATTTTGTTCGAAAGTTGTCGAGAGTTTCAAGAGATTGAATTGTAGCTGCAGGGTTGAATTCTTTCGGTAGGTATATAACGCCTTTTCCCATCTCAGATCTTTGTACTTTGTAATGTCTCGAATGTGAGGAGGCTCTTCCTTCACTAATACTGGCATCTTCTTCCTGACCTTTGCACAGTGAGCGGGCTCTTGTACTACTTTTGTGTCTGTGCACGCGCTGCGTAGGTACTGTCAGCCTTGAGATGTGTTGGGGAAGACTGGTGGATTCCTCGTCCTCATCAGACAGCTCATCTGAACTATCTCGGACAGATTTTTCTAGAAAAGGAAGAGAATTTGTAAGTTTAAATGTCAGTCTGATGGGATACATAGATAGATTTGACGAACAGAGCTGTAAGCATTCTAAGGAATTAACACCATATTATTAGAATGTCTTGAACGTTTTTCGCTGTAAGCTGCCCAGATTAAAAAGAAAATGCAATATTTATTATATTTATTATTCGTAATATTAATTAATGTTGATAGCAAAATAAGCTATTTTTTTAACAATGTAAAAAGAAGAATCTCTTTTTATCTTACACTTTCCCATTTATTCTCATGCAATACAGTATACTAACTGGTCTCGCGCGGCGCTGTCCACCGCAGGCGGGGCGGCGCAGGGGGCGGGGCGCGCGGGCGGCGCGGCGGGTGCGGCGCGCTCAGCAACTGCACGGTGGCGCCGCGCCGTACGCGCGTGTGCCCGTCCACGAGAGATAGGCACACGTTCTTCGCCTTTATAGCTGCTGTGCCTGATAGTCTGAAATATTAAAAACGCTTGTAATACATAATACATGAGTAATATCTTCCCACTATCGCGCGATGCCCATAAATTCGATAGCCGCGCGCGATTATAAAAGTGTAGCGGTTTGGTGTGCAAATATACTATCCTATATACGGATGGAAACTTACTTGTAACCAAATGTTATATCTATCCAGTGATGCAAGTTTTCCGATACATGTGTACTCTCCAACGCTTCCCTATGTTTCGTGATAAAGTCTTCAGCACAAGTAGCCCATGTCGGTAGGCCCAGATCCTAAAAATTAGAAGCATAGGTGTAACTTACACCGTGTAAGGCTATTGAAGTGTACATTGTCAAATGTCAAATCAAATAGTTTATTTGCGAGAGTGTGGTATAAATGGTGTTACAATCATTATAATACCACAAACATATTCTGCCACGTATGGCGTGCAAATATTTGAAAAATAAGTTTAATTTAAAATACATAATATGTTGTAGGAGTCGTAAGTTCATATTATCAATGGACAAGAATATTCATGGCATCACATACGATCGTCAATAAATTATTATTTAGTATATTATTAGAATGTCATAGTTTATCTTGTAAGAAATGCCTAATACTATAATAACATTTATTCAATAGCATATCATATAATTGTTTTTTTATATAATGTCAAAGGTAATTGTACAAGATTTCGAGGTAAATTATTAAATATTATAATACACATACAATAAACATTTTTATTGAATATTTCTAATTTTATCTTAGGTAGGCGCAGTCTACCTTTATGTTTAGATCAGCTATAAGCATTATCGCATTATCGCTAGAATTGTTCCCTTTTAAGAATGTTACACGATGTTAAAAAGTGTTCTACCTTAGCGTACATAACTTTCTCAAAGACCTTTGATATTACGGGAAGTAGTGTTATCGGACAATAGTTGGTCATCTCCGTTTTGGATGCGCATTTCTTAAGTACTTTATGTTTTACTTAGTGTCTATGCTATCATAGCCTGTAGAGTTTGTGTTTTTAGAGCCAAGATTATCCTATAGATATCTATGGCGTTAACGGTGGTTAGAAATATGCTTTTTGGGTTTTTAATTATAATAGTATTTAGGTTTCAATTATTATTATTATTAGTTAGATTATTATTATTGGTTAATGATATATAGTAGTTATTAAAAATATTTTATTTGGATTGTCATGTAATTTATTATTAATTTTAATACAGTTTATTTCGGTATTTTATAATGTGTTATTTGTATTTTCATTTATTATATTCCACGCAGCTTTACACGCATCTTTCGAATTACTTATAATATATTTTAGGCTATTTATTTTTGCGCTTTGTATATACAATTTAATTTTAGCATAATTATCGTATATGATTTTGTTATGTTTTTTATTATGTCAGATTTGACTGTAGTGTATGTGCAATAGAGAAGGAAGTATTCTGTCGTCTCCTGCGCACACTTGTTACATATGAAGATGGGAAACTAGCGGTGGCGGGGGCACTGACCACTGTGGAGGACAGACGTGTATACGAGTGTGACATAAGGAGCCGATATATACACAATCATAGAGGACCACGGACACTACAGACAACTTTACAGGATTTTCAGCTCTATTGTATTAGCGTACAATTCTATTTACAGTGCAGTTTTTTTTTTCGCGACCACAAAAAACGCTCGTGGGAACGTAGCCTAACGCACAACAAATCTTAACATAATATCAATGTATAGCCTGTACTCTATAGCCCAGTGGCGAAGGCTGGTTGGATTTGCATGAGGGTCTTCAAAAGATAAGTGGTAAGTGCATCCGATAATGGAGTTATAGGAACCCCACGCCACTGCTACTTGTTACCTGCTACCTGTCAACTTATTAAGGAAGGCTATAGGCTTCCTTAATAAGTAGACTATCCAACAGAGAACATTTTTTTTAATTGAACCAGTAACTACTGAGATTATGGCGTTTAAACTTTTAAACGAACTCTTGCGCTTTACAATATTAGTGTAATTAATCGCCTGCCTACCTATTTAAAGGGTTATATGTTTCGTGGACATTTTATTTATTTATTTATTCTTCATGTACACAACAAAAATAACACAAAATATTACAAAATACACAAAAGAGATGGTACAAAGGCGTGCTTATCTCTAAAAAGAGATCTCTGCCAGCAGAGTTTAGGAAAAATAAAATAAGTAGAACACAGGTAGTACAGCAAATAATAATATCAGATTGGAAAAGAGACAATTACTTACAACTGATTTACAATGATAATAAACTAATAAATACAATATACTAATACATAATAAAAATATAATGACACCTACATAAAAGAATAATAAACAAAAAATAATGAACCTAATAAATAATAATAATATGATTAATAAACCTACATAGACTATTTTATTGCTGATGACAATAAGAAATGATTCTTCAGCCTAGTCCTGAACGTGTCCACTGTTGGACTCTGCCGCACATGTTCAGGCAAAGCATTCCACAGCTGGGCAGCTCGGACCGTGTACGAGTTGGCGTAGAAATTTGAGTTACACCAAGGGGTGTCGAGTACCTTTTTTGGGTTACAAGTACGCAGAGGCCTATCGCTCGGGGTAGTATATGAAAATCGTTCAAATAGGTAAGAAGGAGAGTTGGACAATTTTAGAATTTTAAACAACTGGGTTAAAATATGAAAATTCCGACGAAGGCTGATGGGAAGCCATTGTAATTTGTTGCGAAACTCGGTAACATGGTCGAATTTGCGCAGTCCAAAAATAAAACGTATGCACAAATTCTGGAGACGTTCAAGTTTACACAAGAGCTCCTCAGTTACATCCAAAAGGGAGTCAGCGTAATCTATCAGTGACAATAACAAGGATTGTGCTAGAAGAATTTTAGTGGATAGAGGAAGGAAATTCTGTAATCTTTTTAATGTATGCAAAGAATGATGTAACTTTTTGCTTATACCACTAATATGAGCAGACCACGACAGGTTGCAATCAATAATTAGACCTAAATTTTTGGCATTGTCGCTAAACTCCAATACATCACTACAGTAAATTATTTTGCTAATAGATTCAAAATCAACCCTGGAGCACAACTGCCTGCTGCCAATGAGAAGAGCTTGTGACTTTTTTGGATTAACCAGAAGTCCAAAAGTGTTCGCCCACTTAAATATATTTAAAAGATATTGGTTAACAGCAATAATAGCAAGATCAGTTTCCTCAATACTGGTGTGCCTGTAAATTTGCAGGTCATCTGCATATAAATGGTAGGCCGAAAAGATGAACCATGTTATTTCGTTTATGAAGACCGCGAAAAGTAATGGGGACAATACTCCCCCCTGTGGGACACCAGCAGTAATGCTGGACCAGTCAGAACTAACGTCAGGAGTAAATATACGTTGCTTTCATCCTCTCAGGTAGGAGTCAAAGCATGCTGTCGTAGAAGAAGATACACCTAAGGACCACCTATGGCCAGCAAAATATCGTAGTCCACCGAATTGAACGCGCAACTAAAGTCTAATAAAACTATTAAAATTGTTAGCAGTCTGTTGTCCATTGCATACCGTATATCGTCCGTTACTTTCAGCAATGCAGTGGTAGTGTTATGCCCAGGACGAAACCCAGACTGGTATGGACTTAAAATATGATTGGTGTTTAGAAAATCACTGAATTGTTTGGTAACTGCTTGCTCAAGAATTTTAGAAAGGTTTGGTAAAATGGAAATGGGTCGATAATCAGAAAGTAAAGTAGGATTAGAGGTTTTAGTAAGAGGTATTATATGGGCATGTTTCCACATGGAAGGAAAAGTGCTTGAACTAATGGAAAAGTTAAGGATGTGGGCTATAGCTGGAGTCAACAAATCAGCAATTGAGGATAACATATCCTTACTCAGGCCATCACTACCAATGGCTTTAGAGGAGATTGAACGAAGACTTGTGAGTACCTGATCTTCCGAGATATTTTTCAAGACAAACGGATCAAACGGAGGAGGTAACTTATTAGAGTAGGGAGTTCAAACAGCAGGATTTATTGGCATTAGATAAGTTTATAGGCTGAACAGCAAAATGTTTGTTAAGTACGTCAACATTTACTACTGGCGCAGGAGTCTCCGATGTTTTCCCAATCCCGAGGTGTCCAAGAAATTTCCATATCTGTGCCTGAGACAAGTTTTTAGCTGAAGCATATATATAATGGCGCTTAGCGTCTCTACACATTCTGTTACAAGTATTACGCAGTTTTTTATAAGCTAATAAATTCTGTTCTGTAGGCACTCGTTTACACTTACTCTTGGCTTTGTCACGCATAGTCATTTTTGATTTCTTGGGATAATCAGGGCGCTGGGAGACGCTTCATGCGAATAGGTTTTATAAGGGCATGAACATCATAAATTTTGGTAACCACTGAATTGAAAATTTCTACTTTACAATCAATAGATGTCGCCTCGTAGAGCGGATTCCGGTCGATCGCCCTGAAGTCATGTCTTAATATATCCAGATCCAGATCTATCTTGGCAAGGCTACGCTGCAGAATGGTTTTAGCTCTGGGTTTGTGGGATTACGGAGCTTATAAGACAAGTATAAGAGATCATGGTAGGAGAAAGGAGCAGATAATTGGCCATGGGTAATTACTTTAGTAGGTTGAGAGATAAAAATAAGGACAAGCAAAAAAGGCTCAGAGTTCGGTGGAAAATGTGTCGGGGAAAGGGGTAAAATATGCATATTAAAAGAAGAAATTATATTTTGGAGCATAAGAGCTCTATTATCATTTTTAGTTAAACACGTATTAAAGTCGCCCATGAGGATTATGTGATCGTAGGAGGGGCAGTAACGGTTAAGCAAATCATCAAGTACTGCAAAGTAATTGACTGCAGAGAAGGGACTATTCATAACACCTAAAAGAACTTTATTATGGGGATGGTGATTTCAAGTAATAAAAATTCCAGCTGTCCACGAATATAATTAGCCGATTGGCAGATTATTTTATATGAGATGTTCTTCCTAATATAAATACACACACCCCCACTTCTACCAACGCAGCGATCATTACGAACTAAAGTAAAATCTTGTAAAGGATACAGTGTGGAGGGAAGTGAGGGTTTTAGCCATGATTTAGACACCAATATGCAGTCTACTGCGACGCCGTTGAAAGATGCAAAGAAATCTGAGTAATGGGCCGGTATACTCTGTGCATTTATGTACACCAAGTTAAGAGAGGGTGAGTTATTAGAAATGTTATTCAAGCGGTTATCCAAGGGTACTCAATCCAACAATGATACGTTACTGCAACTGTCACCAATACTGAGAGACTCACTAGAAGTGGACATTTTTATGTCGGCAAATGGAGACAAAGGCGAGTCAATCAGATTGCGAAATTCAGAGTGAATTTGCGCTATAAAAACTTTCATCGCCAGATTCGCTGGAGGAAGGTGAGAAGAAATCATCATTTATATCATTAGAAGAATTCATGTTTTAAGTGTAGGTATGTAAGATAAATATTATAATGTAATACTAATAAAATATCTAATTACAATGTAGTATGTAATAATATTATGATAAATATTAAATTATACTTGATAAATATGAAATGTTTAAAATTGTTATACTTTAAATCTATTAAAATGTATATATTTTTTTTATTCCTTGAAATTACAATTAACTAATACCACCAGTGACAATAAAAGTAAATTACAAGTATCCAGACAATATCATTCACTACATTTGACAGCTGTCTATGACAAATGACATTTTATTAGTAAATAGTTGTTAAATGGGCAAAAATACTTCAACACTTACAGGTAAATCTTCGTGTATGCTCTTAAACACAGTTGGGTCAGTGTAAAACTCCGGTATACACTCATCTGGTGTCCACTCCTGCATACGTTGGATGGACGCAGGATACTCGGCCGGCACCCACTTGTTACGTACATATTTACATAGAATATCTTTTGAAGTTCTGTAAAATAAGTACACCACTATTTTCTAAGAAATATGATCCAATACTTGAATGATTCTTCTTTATTTATCCGAGATCTACTCAAAGTAAATAAGGCTGCTTAAAAATGTAGAAGTAATAGCTGGAAACTGAATGTTCACTTTTTAGCCATTACATAAGAGAGGCCCTCTAATTATGAAGTCACATTGTGTCAAATTACAAGATATGGATTAGGCATCCATTTAAGTATCTGACTCTGGGTAGATATTTTTAATGAGTTTTTTCTGAGGGATGTGATGATAATGCCCTATTTTCACTAACCCCCTAACCTAACACCCTGACTAATAAATATATTTACACAATGGACAAGCTTTTCAATGTTGCAGTCTTTGTTTGTCAGTTGATGCGTTGGAAAAGTCACTTGACAGGCAAAGACACATTATCTTATCCATTGTGTAATATTTTTTAGTAAGGGGTGAGGTGTATCTTTTAGGCCTTCTTCATGTGTAACATGACAACTGTAGAAATTCGTTTTGTCTACACAAATGACAAGAATAGAAATACTGACAGCTTGCGTAGACAAAATCATAGATTTCCTTTATGAATCTACCATTTTGTATATTCTTCTGTAGTAAGAAAACATCTCTATGGTGGTTATACTACACATGCTGATCGTTATAGTTTTATGAGCAATATTTAAGTTTACCTGCGAGCCAAATAAACATAGCAAGTGATATCAGTAAGCGCATCAGTTACATGGTGGGGTATGTGCCCTGAGCAGTTAGCGACATCATAGGTCATGTCAAGCTGCCTGTCCCCTTTGTTCAGCCTGTACTTCGACCTTGACAAGTCACGCCAGTTTCTGCCTGTAATATAAAAGAGTTTTAATCAAAGTAAGGTTTTATTATCTACTAGCTGATGTCCGAAACTTTGTGTAAAACTGACGGAAATGGAACCCTAAGATAAAGTGCTTATGTTACATCTTATAGCATCAGACAGTGATTGTCCCGTGAAAGCCATTTCATAGATTAGCCGGAACAAACTGACAGACAATAATTTTAAAAATAGATTTTTATTGTAAGTACCATAATATATTATACTTTCACATGCATTAAGTGAAAAGCTTTTAATTTAAAATTACAAACAGACACTTCAATTTTATTTATTTGTATGTATTCTATGTAAATATATGAATGTATGAATAGATAGAGTAACAAAATATATAAAAAAACATATATTTTTTAATTTACAAGAAATATAAGACTACATACCACATCTAGATGTAAAGTCTGTTACCCAAGGTACCATAAAATGTGCCTGTGGATCATGAGGTGACCTTCCTGCTAGAATGTTCAAATGCAAGAGATAGTCCAAATTAGATATTCTTCCTCTGACCCACAGCATACACAGCTTCTCCAGCTGCACAGCATCATTTCTCCAACGCCATTCTTCTGCTTTCTTTGCTTCATCATTGTTTGAAGTAGATGCTAAAGGTGTCTGTTTAACTCTATTCTGTTCACAAATTAAAGATGGATCCAGGCACTTTAAATTATTTGTTATTGGTGGTATTATTTGCAACCACAAATCTTCACATAAGAAAATATCTTGCAGAGTCAGAGTGCCTATGCTCAATCCTCTATCATATAAGGCTTTTGAGAAGTTTAAAAGCTGATATATAATTAACAAACCTCTAGCATATGTCTTGTCTATTATAGCTGGACTGAAGTTAAGGCAATCTAATAAATTATTCTCATAATGACCTCTATATACAATATAGAAATTATTGTCTGTTTCGACAGCAAAAATAGCTGCCAGTAAATTGACATGTGTTTCATATGATTTTAGTACATGTTTATTAGCTTTATCTTTGTACTCATTATATTTTGTTGTACCGTCTTTTACTCTCACAATATTGCAGCCATACAGTCTCACAATAATCTCTGATAATAGCTGATCGTGCTCTATTAGATTTACTATGGTTGTTTCTTTTGTGCTTTCATTGTTTAGACAATATTTCTTATATGATTCCTTCCATAAATATCTTTGATTGTTCTGTGATACGTACTGTAGGAGTTGGGAGAAGGTCAGGGGTATTTCCGAACTAGTTTCATTTAATTTGTACCGCGGAAGTGGCAAAACTTTTGTGATTTTTTTATCAATTACCTGTAAATATTTGACATGCATTTTATAAATATAACAGTGAAATAAATGATGTATATTAAGTATTGTAATACTGATAAATACTAAACCTTAATAAACAATTTCTTCTGTGGATATGATACACTTTCACCTGTTTGGATTGAGTTATCCAAATTATATAAGGAATCGTCTACTTCTAAGTTCTTTAACCAATTTCTTATCCAATTATAGTGGACAACGATAGAAAATGTATTGGGTAAAGCTGTGGCAAAAATATTTTTAGGGCTTATATTTAGATCCTTAGCTATTTTGTCCATTTCTATTGAAATCTTGTTTCTTTGTTTTGTTTTCAATTTTCAGGCCATAGTAGTTTTGACATTGACGTTCATATTTTTTAAATTATTATTAATACAGTATAGTTTAAAGCTATAACCAATGTTATGTTAAAAAGGCGGGAAGTTAGAATTTTCCACAGATGAAGGGAGTTTTGCCGGGGAATTTAGGCCCGTATTAATAAACTGTTCTCATTCTCAAAGAAACTCGTTCTCAAGATCTTTCTTGGCTGAGACAGTCTTAAGTAACCATTAGCTTCTCAAGATGATCTTTAATTCATAGTATGATCTCAAGACCGTCTCAGTTGATAACGTTATTGAGATCACTTACTCAACTTCATTATATAGTATATAATATAAATAAGCGTCATCTACACGACAAAGAACGGATAAAATAACGTTTCGTTTACACTTCTACTAAGAACGGATTTATTAATTATACATTCCTTCAATATTTCCGTTTTAAAAATGTAATATTTAATAATATAAATACCAAAAAAAGTTTAATCTGTATTTTTTATGATTTTCTTATTTGATTTTCATTAATTTTTACGTAGATATTAATATTTATGTCTAGCATTATAATATCCATATTTTTTTGAAAACTACGTAAAACGGAATGCGGATCATTGCCATTCGAAAAAAGTTCTACTTCTTCTTATTCATTAAAGTGGCTCCTGAGTGATTCGCCAATGTGTTGTGTTGACGAAAACTCTGCCTTGTTTATTCATAAAACCCACTCAGGTTTTATGAATTAACAAGGGCACGGTGTACAGGAGGAAGTCTGTTGAATAATCTAAAACCTAGAACAGACACAAACATTTAGAGCCAGTAGTACAGTATGTACATAAAGTTTCAGTAAAAGGAGTATTTAAACAACACAGAACACAGAACAGATTTATGGTTTATAGGGCGAGGAATTGTAGGAGAGAGGGATCTTAAAATGAGGATTGTTTTTTGGGCAGCGAAAAAAAATTCTGCTGTCAAGCGTCAAATCAAGTCAATTAATATAAATTAAATAGGTAATTCGTTTAATAAAAATATATAAATAAAATCAAAAATATTTCTACAAATACTCTGTTGCATATTGACAAAAGTAAGTGTCAATGTCATTTTTGACATTGACAGATGTCATGAAGTAAAGCCTATTTAGTTGGCCAAAAGGCTATAAATGTGTAGACGCATGTTATTCTGTTAGGCATATACCTCATATGTAATACGTAGTCAGTGTTAAGCACCAATAAAGGAGAATATAAGAATTGTTGCTGTATTATTATCATCACCACTGAGACACAAGAGGACATACAAATCAAGAGGTCGTAGCCCTCTACATACTCGACACTGGCAGAATGGTGCAAAACCTTTGCAACCGCGATTACCAAAAAAAAAATAAGTAGCAATAAGCGTCTTTTTTATAACTTTATTTTGTGTTGAGTATGTAGTGTAAATTTTGAGTTTGTTTAATCTTAAGTATTTAGATTTTAATTTACATAATTGTAACACACCCAAAAACATCACAAATAATAATGTACTGTATCCCAATTCCCAAGCAAGCCGTTCTCAAGTCAAGGTTTGACTGTACCCACGAAATCGCGTCTCAAGTAACAGTTTGACAGCAATGACAGCGTACTTGAGTAACGAGTCTCGTTTATTTTAATACGTTCGCACTCACTTGATACGCCGTACCTACAGCTGTACTTAAGTACGGTCTATTAATTAAAACAACATCTTAAGTACTTTCTTGAGAATTGTCTTAGAGATAAGAACGCTTTATTAATACGGGCCCCAATGGGTGATGTTGTTGATTTTGTATTTCCTCATAAATTTGTGTTAGTTCGGTTTTGTGTTCCGCCAAAACTCCCAAGGAACTTTCAGTAAAGCTTCTACCACTTTACTGAATCGACTGACATGACTCATGGACTGTACTGACTATTTATTTGGACTTTGACTAGACTTTAGACTTGACGTTATAGGAATACGGTGTTGAAAATTGAAACGAAAGTTCTATTTCTCGCCTTTTTGACTTGACACTGGCAAATGGTTACAAGCTGATGCCATATATAAATAATAAAAAAAATTGTTGATGAAGAAGCATAAATACTTTTTTTTGTGGTTTCGTACCCAAAGGCTAAAAACTAGAGGTATAAAAGTAACGACAAAAAGCGTATCCGTATGTATTCGTTACTAAAACAATTATTACTCGTTCCTATGGCATCGTTACGTTACTCGTTACTTCTGATACCTCATAAACATGAGGTATCAGAAGTAACGTGAACATAAAGCGTTCATTCGTTGCCTTAACGCTATGTTAAGGCAACGAATGAACGCGTATTGCGTACGCGTATAGCATGATGTCGCAGTGTCGCAACATTCGTAATTTGTAGAAAACATACATAAACATTACATACCAAGCTGCGTATGGTGCAATTTTTCACTTTTCCGTTTTTTACCCGTACTACGAAAAATGCAAGTAACGAAATGTATTCGTGTGTAACGTTTCGTTACTCGATACTAGATGGCGCACCCGTTACTTAGTACCGAATACATCCGGTTTGCTACAGCTCTACTAAAAACCTATTACCGTAAAATGTGGGAATCGAGACACTTTCGAAGTTTGACATCAATTTTTATTGCTTTTTCTGCTCTATCTATATCTATATACATATAATAAAATCGTAACTGGTCGCTGTCTGTACATGAAAGATATATAAGAAAAATTATTACAATTACTTTTATGAACGACATAGAACCCGTACTTTTAAATTTTTGTCTGTTTGTCTGTGTGTTTGTACGCGCTAATCTCAGAATCTACTGAACGGATTTTGATGAAATTTAGACTCTGGTAGGTATGGTAGTAGTTTAGACTCTGGATTAACACATAGGCTACATTTGATTGCTGAAAAATGTACGATTCCCTTGATATTTGTGTCCGGCGGTATTAAGTCCGGCTTAATCGATTTGAATTCAGTTTTCACTAATGCGTTTTGATTACTCTACTCCACTTAAAATTTAATTAACCGACTTCCAAAAAGGAGGCGGTTATACATTCGGCTGTTTATTATATTTTTATATATTTTTTGTATGTTCAACGAGTACCTACTCCACCGCCTGTGGATCAATTTTCAAAATTCTTTTTTTGCTGTAAACGGTATAATCCTCAATTGGTCTTTTTGACACCAAAGTGGGGACCTGATGATGGGATCCACTGGAATCGAGAGAACTCCTCGAAATTTATATGGACACATATAGTGATTTTGACATTTTCTGAAGTAGTTCAGGCATATGCTACCAAAAATAAAGATTTTGTGCCAAGGTATACCAGCTGGATCCAAAAGTACTGAACAGTTCTCCTGAGTCCTTATATTATGTTTAAGGATTCCGGCGTTGTTTAAAGAACTGCAAGCATATGCCATCATACCACTTAAAGTTATCATTATCACCACAATCTTCACACGAAACACCAACATATTATTAGGATGACATAGGTAATAACTACTAATCAGCATTTTGTGCACCGATATCAATGTCTTTGAAATTTTGCTTTTGCCAAAATTATATTCGTTATCATCATCATCACTATAATATATTTAATGCTTACTGCTACATTTTTTCCGCCGACTACTACAATACATAATAATACCTCTGTGACTCAGTGGTTCAGCGCGTCGGTGCTCAAGAGGGGAATTGAATCTCGCCAAAGGAACAAAAAGTTTTTCTGTGTTCCTGGGCCATAAAAAAAGTATTAAATATACTTCCCGTTTTCTGGTACCTGTAACACAAGTTCTTCGGATACTTAGCACGGGACCAGATTGCCATGGTGTTAAGCGTCCATAGGTAGATATTATTATTAATCATTATCATCACTGGTGATTGTTTATTAGGTCCACAGATCGGTAATGCTTATTTGGGGAAATTCCACGGCTTCTCAGAAACCTGCCATAAAATAACGCCTAAGTTTGTTTTGCCGAGAGAGTGTGAATAGCGGAGGCTTTTTTATATTTATAACTTTCTTAAAATGGATGAGTAATAATAATAGGTCTTTACCTATGAAATTGCCGTTCTGCAGTACTGGCCATTTCAAATCAAAATAATTTTTGTTTGGCTAAGAATTCTAATTTCAAATTAATTTTATTTTAAAAACATGGAATTCTTTTTACAAAAGTAGTCATTTGTTTATTGATTAGTGTTACATTTTCATCGCATTTCAATCATTTTCGTCATCATCGATACGTTAAAAATTCGAGTAATTATGGAATATGAGTACTGTCGTGGCAGCAACGCGGCACAAGCGGCACGCAACATCAACGACGTTTACGGAGCTTACACTACAAACCAACGCACCACCTGTTATTGGTTTGCTCGCTTCCGTTCTGGAAATTTCGACCTGAAAAATGAACCTCGCGGTCGTCCGAAGACTTTGGTCGACAATGACGAATTAAAGGCGATTGTGGAAGGAAGAATTGTGGAAGATGATACACAATCTACGGCTGAATTAGCAGCAGCTTTCGACATTAGCGTCAAAACAATATTGGTCCATTTGCGTCCAATTGGCAAGGTAAAAAAGATTGACAAATGGGTGCCCCACGAACTCAATGATCGCCATCGCGAAGTACACGTCGCGACGTGCTATGCACTGCTCAACAGACACACAATTATGAAGGAATTTTGAACCGCACTGTTACCTGCGATGAAAAATGGATTCTGTTTGATAACCGCAAGCACTCAGCAAGTTGGTTGGATCCTGGTTCAGCACCTAAACAATGCCCTAAGGCCTAAACGAAAACTTACCCCTAGAAAAGTGATGGTCACTGTTTGGTGGTCTAGCGCCGGTGTGATTAATCACAGCTTCTTACCAAACGGGGTGAGCATTACTGCAGATGTGTACTGTGAAGAACTGAACACAATGATGGAGAAGCTGGCACATCTCCAACCAGCATTGGTCAATCGCTCGTCTCCACTGCTCCTGCACGACAACGCGCGACCTTATACTGCACAGCAGACGGTCTCCAAGTTGCAATAACTGGGATTAGAAGCTCTCCGTCATCCGCCCTACTCACCAGACCTTACGCCTACAGACTACTACTTTTTCCAGATAACTTCTTGGTGGGAAAAAAATTCAATACCCGAGAGGCAGTACAAAATGCCTTTGAAGAATTTGTTGCCTCCCGTCCAGCTGATTTCTTTAAGAAGGGCATCAATAAACTGCCACTGTGTTGGCAAAGATGCATTGATTGCATGGGTGATTACTTCGATTAAACAAATAAAAAATACATGAAAAAAATTAGTTCAAATTTTTTCATAGAAAACGGCAATTTCATAGGTAAAGACCTAATATAATAAATATAACTAAATAGAGAAAAAATATGTTTTTTAAAGCCAAAAATATAAACCGACTTCCAAATTTAAAAGGCGAATTATTTAGAAAATAAGTTTTATTTCATACTTTTTTGTGCATTTTCACTTTGGAAGTCAGTTTTAATTTTTGATTAAAAATAATTATAAGCCGCGAAAGTTTTACGTATGGATGTTCGTTACTCTTTAACGTATTTAACAACTGTATGAATTTGAATGAAATTTGATATGGTAGTAGTTTAGTCTCTGGATTAACACATAGGCTACTTTTTATCGCAGGAAAAGGTACGGTCCTCGCGTACGAAGTCGCGGCTAACATCTGGACTACCTATACTAATATTATAAAGAGGTAAAGTTTGTTTCATTGTGATCTTGTGAGTTACCGAGATTGTAAGGGGTAATCTCTGGATCTACTTTAACCGACTTTTAAAATTATTTTACCAATAGAATACCACATTGTTTGTGAGTGTCATAGGCTATATATTAACCCGAAAAATGATAAGTCTTTTCCGTGGTAATCGGATTTGCAAAACGAAATCGTTTTTGAGAAACGACGAGAGATGAGAGAGAAACTCAACAATGGAGTTATATAGAAAAGTTTTTGCCCGCGTCATCGCCCGCGTGATATTGGGTTTTAAACGATATCTTAATAATAATTTAAAACTTTCATCCCCTATTTTACTTTTTGATTTTTGATTGGGATTGAATATTGGAAAACACTTATGAGTCTCGTACCTTAGCGTTTCATACCAAATTTTATGCAAATATGCCAAAGAATAAAAATGCTTGATACAAACTTTTATTCCCTATTTTACCCCCTTTGGGGCTTGATTTGAAAAATTCTTCTTTAATACGTACGCGTACGTCATATAAAAAATACGTGTGCAAAATTTCAAATTTCTAGCCTCAAGGGTTTGGCCTGTGCGTGGATACATCAGTTAATCATCATTGCATTTAATATATATAGAAGATAGATAAGCCTATTTAAGTCATAAAAAGATGATTTTTATATTTAAAAAAATTAATTAAACCGTAAGGTGATGTTTAGTGGTCATATTATCAACAATTATGATTTTTTATCAAAATAAGATAATTTATCGTGTTTAAAACATAAGATCTATTCCTTTTTAATCCTCATCTAGGAGATTATCTAGAGGATTTATCTAGATTATCTAGGAGATTATCTCCCATGCGAGCGAAGCTGCGGGCAAAAGCTAGTATCTAATAAAAATCTTATTTAGTTTCTTCCGCTAGTATGTTTTTTTGTTTACAACGCATTATAATGTAAGTTTTAGACAGAAAATCTACAAAAAGTAAAAAAAAACTACCTTGAGCCGATTCACCTTCGCTCTGGAGTTAATTGGGTTGTGTATGGGGTTAATCAGGTTTTTTTATAGGGCTGGCAATTACTTGAAACAACAAATCGATTCAAAATATCCTCATAATAATATAAACTTTATGAAAACATGTAGGTAGTATTCGCGTAACTTACGCGAATACAACATGTATGTTACGCAGCGTAACTAACATAATATTTTATATCATTTAAGTACCTACTGAATATTGTTGAAAATATACAATTTCTTAACAGTAAAACCATTCTGCTAATCTTCTAATCCTAATAGCGCTTGACAAACTTCGTTTTTCTATGGAAATGACAGCCGAGGGTGTATGAAAAATATTCACAGAAGGTGTACTGTTGCCGCTATAACAACATATAAGTATGAAAATATTTTATTTAAGAACAGAATAAAAGAAGACCCTTCGTGCGCGAGTCAGACTCGCACTTGGCCGGTTTTCCAAATCGTCAAGTCGAAAGACTAGATACTTATGAATATTATTTTGTTTTTGATCAAGTTTTTGTTGGCTGTAAATGTATGTCAAGATATTAATTTTGTAATAAGTAAATAAATTAAACGACTAAATAAATTGAAAACCGTTACAAACTGCCGCGCCGCTTTTTCCTTTCAACTGCGCGCTGTTTCAAAATGTAACATATCTACCGTATGTTTTATTGTATTAATTAACTGCTTTTTTATATTAAGGCTAGTTATTAATATTCTATGATTCACGGTAGGCCACAAGTAGTTCCTATTTAAACTGTACGTGTGAAAATCTCATTCTTCTTCATCTGCTTCTGGCATAGCCTCCCCTGTAATAGGAGTTGCCAACGTCAGAGTGATGAAAAAAATACAATCCACAAAAAACTTCACGGCAATGAGGGTTTTTAAATTCGTGACATCTGACAGCTTTTTCACACGACAAGGACTGTCGTATTATCAAGCGCTGCCTGGTGACAGAAAAAGAATCGAAAATTCATAATGACCGTTTTTGATACCACTTACACCTGACAGATGACGCTTTGTGTGAGTTGGGCCTGCAGCAACGGCAGAAAAAATATCAAAAACCCTCATTGTGTACAGTGACGTGCACAGGATTATGACACAGGGTATGCGGCGAAGTACTCGGTCACAAAAACTTTTTCGTTTATAGATTTTTAGCATAGCTACAGCCAAGCGACGGATCTCTAAGTCGAAACCATGCCAACAGAGCAAGTCTTAGATGTACTACTATTCATGTACATCTTCTACGGCAACGCAGACAAAACAGCGATCGATCGTCGCGGCGGAAGAAATTCTAATAAGTAAAATAATAAGCATATTTTAAAATATTATAACTACTCATCAGTCAGTCAGCTTCAATTTTCACATATTCAAGGTTCCGGTTACTTGAGATTACTATATCCCGATGTAAATTACTAAATAATATGCAAGGAAAACAATATAATTTAATCGTGTGTACACAGCCACACAGCCTGTTATACGTTTCATAACTTTTAACATGAAATTTTCGAGTTACATTATTTTTTTGCTGGTTTAATTGTTGTAACTCGTGTACACACCTACCTTTAGACAGAATTTGAATATTTTCACTGAATGACAATTGTGAGAACTTGTTATTTTTAATTTTTAATAAACACACATTTTCAACACAAACCTCACAGTCAAATAACATTTTAAAAAATTCAACTAACTCACTAGTAAAAGCAAATCACTACAATTATTATAGAAACTCAGTAATAAACTGTTAAATGTACACACTTTCAAATGTTAAAATGAAAAATCTTTTAAGAAAACTATAAATAAACTGGAGCAAATAAATTGTAAACAATGCTTATCACATGAAATATGCAATATGGCCCCCGCGAAACACAAAACGTTTCTTCTATTTAAACAAATAATGCATACGTCGATTTATTAGATTCGCGGCTTATAATTTTTACTCGGATTATAGGCAACGAATAATTTCCTACAAGCCAGTTCGGTGGTTTTCGGATAGACGAACCATGTCTGGTCAGTTTCATACATTGGAAAATTAAGTACATGCTCAGTACGTAAAGATGTCGCTATGAGTAAGCATTGTGAACCATGGAAAAGTAAATCACATTAAAAGCACAATTAAACCGCCATGTAACTTGTTTTGTTTTACGTCAGTGATTTATTTAATTTTATTCTTCAAAATTTTCAATGATTACTGAATAAAATATGAATTTATAAGAATGTTTTATTCATACAACGCCCTCTTTTTTAAAAATTGAATTGATAAAGTACATCGGCACTACGGGACTCTTCAAATTAAATATCGTCAATTCACGATAGATGGCGGCCTAGTTAAAACGACGACGCAACGCGCAGGCGGCGCTATGGGCGCTTTAACAATTTATCTTTATAGCACAGAGATAATAATATACTACGTTAGTACGTAGATAATAATATACTTAGTTATGTTTGGTTATGTTCGTTCTCTGAAAATAGTGTCATTTATAATTTCCACGTAAAGTGCCATCTAGTAAGTTTTCTTAGTAAATAACATTATACTGACAATCATAGAACTCTTTGTAGTACCAAGCTCGCGCCACGGGCGCCCGAAGCCGAAGGCCATCTCATGCCGCATGAGTTGCGCCTATTTAAACATGTCGATATTCATGGGTGTGTGCGTTTGCGAAGTATGAAAATCACACATACATGCGATGATTTGTCCTGCACAAAGCTACTGCATGAGTTGCTATTTATAAAATATTAGGCGTTTTAAAGTTATTATATTTTTTTAATTTATTTATTTACTATTAATTAAAGTCATCTAAAACGTACGAACGTTTTATTAAAATATCTGTGAATGACAAGTAAAGCACTGCATTTCTGCCTATATGAAGCGCACGCCCTTGATTGTGTAGTATATCTTTATGAATTTGCTAGTTTTCTATAGGCACTCGATGAATTAGGTAATCTAAACACGGTATGTGTTTAATATTTCATTTATTGAAGAATATGATTTCATCTAAGAAATATTTAACAATACCTATACAGTGTCTTATATAACATTAGCAAAAATATAAATTGGTACAAAATACATTAACTATACTGATTGGCCCCATGGGAATATAAACTTTTTAATTATATATAGAATTAATTAAGTATACATTTTAAACAAAATTAATTTCCTTTGTAAAGGTAAAATTCCTTATTTTTAGTTTAGGTACTATTAAAAAATGTAGGTACCATATTATAGGGAATGTAATTATTACTAACAAAAACATGCTTTTAGCTTCTGTGAAAACAAGTTTATCAAAATATAATAATTCTAAGCTTTCAAATACATTAATAATCATTATGTAATATATATAATTATGTAAATACAATAATATTCATTATGTAATAAACTGATAGTTTTTTTAAATTGAAAATTAAAGCCCAAAATACTTTAGCTTTAAAAACATTGCACTAATGTTTTACTTTGATGATGAGATTCTCTTTTCATAACACTCCCACAGTCTATCCTTATAGACAATGGCTTGGTTTTTGGGATTCTTGGCTTTAACAATACCCCTTCCAACAACAATTACATCTGCTCCATTTTCTAGAATCACTTTTTCTGGTGTGTTATATACTTGTCCTAGATCATCTTTAGAGCTCTCAAGTTGAACTCCTGGTGTCAACTGAATAAGTCCAGGGTCCACAAATGTATCTCTGTTCTGGCAGACAAATCCAGTTATCAGGTGAGGGTATTTAGTAGCCATTCTCACGGTTGCTTCTGTATAATCTGGTGTGATCAGATTGCCCTGAAGAAGAAAAAATATTGTATTAAAAAAATTATTTAAGAAATTGATAAACACTTTAATGCATTTTTTTTATAATTAATGTATACTGTACATAATTATTATCTAAAAAAAAAACAAATTAATTTGACACTTACCTCAGAACTCATTTCAGCTAATAAAAAGACCCCTCTCTCATCATCTTTGTCATTCAATGCCTTCAAAATTCCATCTCCAGGCAATGAATGAGCAGTAACACAATCTGCCCATTCATTTATTCTGTACAAACCCTTTGCATGCTGTAGAGACACAGTGTTGCCAATATCGGCATACTTTCTGTCTTCCAAAATCAAGAAATTGTATCTTTGTGCCAACTCCTTAATTTTCTTTGTAAAATCCAAGTGAAAATCTTCAATTATATCAACATGGGTTTTTAATAAACAAATATGTTCCCCTAGGTCTTCCACAAGATTGAGTATTTGGGAGCAGGTTGTAAGGTCCACAGAAAGGCAGAGATTTGTTTTTTTCGCTGCCATAATATTGAAAAGCATTTTTGCTATTTTATTTTTGGCTTGTTCTGTACGCTTTTCATATGGTATCAGTGTCCTTTGGAGGCTAGTAGCTATAAAAAAACAATAATTTAAAAATTGGTAAATTATAATCTTAATTATAGGAAAAATACAAAGTTTAGTTCCAATTTTACCAACGCCTGTTAGTGTTGTTTGTCTAAATATCATGCCTTCCCCTTCATTAATAAAAAAAAATAAGAGATAACATGGTATTTAATCAATAATTATATTACATAGGTGTTGGTGAAATTGGCACTTAACATATAATTGCTTACCTATAACTGGGGCTTGAACATTTTGCAAGTAGGCTTTAACATCAGCACTCATTTTTTCTGTGATTTTCTTATTTGCTACTAATATTTTAAGTAACTGTGTCATAGTAAATAGCGACTTCAACTTCACATTGTTGTCTTCTAAATTTTTTCTTCCAGTTTGCTCCCTGTCCAATATTACAATTGCCTCCTCTGCCCTAAGGCCTTCTTTCCTGAGGTCATTTATAGTTTCCAATACACTGGACCCTGATGTCACGACATCTTCAATAATGAGGCACGTGTCGCCTCGCTTATAATGACCTTCAATAATTTTCTTGGTTCCGTAGGATTTAGATTCTTTTCGTCGCATAAGCATTGGCTTTCTAGCTTTTATGCTAAGTAACGTAGCGACTGGCAGTGCTGTGTACGGAACACCACACAAATGATTACAGTTATTGTCCTTTACAGCAAATTCGTTTAGTAAATGTGATATCGCGTCCTATACAGAACATAAAACATAACTTAGAAACTTGGGGTAAAAAATAAACTTGATATATAATTTGGTAATAAAAAAATATATTATGCCTACCATTATATCAGGATAGCTTACAATAACTCGTAAATCGAAGTAAATGGGTGTCTTTAAGCCAGTTTTCGTTGTAAATTCACCAAATTTAACAGCGTCAATTTCAAACAAGTTTATGGCAAGACTTTCGAGTTTCTTTTCATATTCCATTTTTCCGAACGCAGATTTATTCTTTTTTTATCTTATTAAGTTTTCTAAGAATGGAAAATGTATGGATAATTGATTAATTTATTTCAGATTTCAGAACAAAACTTAGTAACCTCAGCTATGCGATCATAGATGTTAAATGTATACTGAAATTTGCGATCACATGTATATGAAACTGACAAATGATAATTATTTTCTTAATTTAAATGTGGCATCGGCTAAAAATCATTTGCCAGTGTCAAGTTAAAAAGGCGGAATAGAATTTATATTTTAATTTTCAACACCATCTTCCAAAATCGTCAAGTCTAATGTCTAGTCAAAGTCCAAATAAATAGTCAGTGCAGTCAATGAGTCAAGTCAATGAGAAAAGCGGTAGAAGCTTTACTGAAAGTTCCTAGGGAGTTTTGGAGGAACACAAAATAGCACGTTTTTTGAAGTTGTACCACTTGTGCACGATAACGAATATTTAAAAAAAACCATCAGTGACACTTGACATTGGCAGCTTTTTATGAAAAATAAAATGTCAGTTAGCGTTTGCGTTTGTTCGGTGACGCAAGTGTTTCGTCGGCATCAAACAACCTATGTATTTTACTGTGACCTAAATATAGTATTTTCGCTTCCTAAGGGAATAAAAACAGAATTTATAGAAGTAAAGACATTACATTTTCATAATATTAACTTTTACAAAAAGTTATGACTACATGTTTTATGTATAACTAAAGTGTGAAAGAGTGTCGTAAAAGTGGGTGAAAATAATAAAGTGATCTAAACTTTTCCCGCCTTTCTACAAAGTAGAAAAATTCATCAGTCATTTGTACGCTCGAATTTTCGATTGAACTAAACAAAACGTGCATAAAAATACGTCAGTGCCACGAATAACAAAGCTATTTCGGAGCGTGTAAAGTGGGGTCGCAGCCCGCCCCCCACATGCTGGGGTAGGCAGCTGACAAAGGGTAGTCAACCCCTTATTCAGAGGGTAGGGCTAAGATTACCGTTAGCCGTTCACATTGTGAGGGGAGAAACTTTATTTCGAGTTGCTTTTTTTATTTTCACATAGTCTGAACGCAACGCGGCCTGCGACTTATAGTAAACTAGTGTACAGAGTTCTATATGTTTAGTAATTTCAAAATTATTTAGCAAAATGAATGATGTAGAAGGTAAATTTTTAATTTTAATTTAAACAGTTAAATGCTTTCACTAATTAATGTCAAGTTATTTCAAGATAAACTTTAATCATTTTAATAATTATTATTTTATAATTTAGAATATTTAACTATTTTTAAGATCAAAAAAATGCGTTACAATAAATACTTTTTAGACCTTTAATTTTCTTATCATTTTTTCATTTTGTTTCTTTAGAAAGAGAATTGGAGATAAGTGTTAAAAGACATTATTCTAATAGTAGAGTGGCAATAGTGAGCAACAAGGAAGATGGACAGACAATATACACATGTGTAGAGTGCTCTAAGGAGTTTGATGAAAAAGATAATCTACAACTTCACCTAATAACGCACTATGACGAATATAAATTTGTGTGTGGAGTCTGTGGGAAAGGGTATGTTCTCTTTATTTTTTCTATGAGCTTAAAGTTTTATATGTTTTAGCTGTTTCTATAAGTTGGTTAATATTTGATCGTTCTGGAATTCATCTGACTTTACACTTAGACTAGACAAATCAAATCATTTATTTTCCAAAATCTTCTTCACAGGAGTACAATGAATACATGTAAAATTTAGTTTTTTTTTAATATATTAAGAAATAATTAGGTATTACAACTTGATAAAAGTAAAAATAATTATGATTTTATATGTAGTTTTGTAATTATAATTATGCATTTTGAAGTCACAAAAAAAATGAAATTCTTTTTTTTACAACATAAGTGTAAAAAACCTACATAATTAGTTTACTTACATCAAATACAAAAAAGATTTACTATGATGTGAATGAACATAAACATACAAACTTCGGAGATATCAGAAATATTATGCATCTGGCCATACATTTCGTAGCAATAGTGGTAGCGTGTGACGTCATCTGCTTGTACGACTTCAATATGGGGCTTTTTTACAAGACTCACAAAAGCGCTTCAAACAATTTGAAAATATTTATTTTAGTACTTATACTATTACTTTTGTAAACTGTCTTATTTTTCAGAGCAATATTCATTTATGTATTAAAAAAATACAGGAAAATACCATATTGCTTAAATCTAACACTTAGAGCTCTTATACTTAGAGCTAAGTTCGAAAACAGTTTACAGCTGCTCTTGCACTAAGCACAGCTTGCATGGCAAAAGCCAGAGAATGATTGCTTAAAAATAACTCTAATATATTAGTACATCTCAGTGGCGAAGGCTGGTTCTCCTTCATGTATAATAGGCCTATCCTAGCCTGTATAATAGGTAGGAATTTGGATGACCCTCATCCCCCTTCAAAAGGTAAGTGGTATGTGAAGCCGATAGGAATGGAGTTATAGGAACCCCACGCCACTGGTACATCTATATAATATTCAATTTAAACCTTTTATATTTTATTTAGTACTATTGCGCGCTTCAAACATATTACTCGTATAATCCTTTCTTTTGAATCACTATCTATTTTGGGAAACTGAATTCAAATCCTAAATTTTACTACGTAGAAAGGCCTGTTTATTTTATAAGTTGCATTTTGTTGCAGCTTAAAACGTAGGGAACATTTAGAAAGACACATGCAGGAACATTCTGGAATAAGGCCGCATGTCTGCCCCGAATGCGGAAAGGGTTTTAAGCGGAAGGAGCATCTCAACATCCACAGTGCCATCCACTCTGGTGTCAAAGTTCTAGCATGCCCAATTTGTAATAAAAGTTAGTATTTATTTTTAGTCATCTTCTTTTACGTAGCTTAGCTCTTGGCGGTTCTCTGTCCTCTGCTAGAACTTTCAGCTCCCTGCAGGATATGACATGAGATTCTCTTGAAACTCGACTAAGTATTTATACAACCTATAATTTTTAGTACAATTTTAACACATTATTTTAGAAACACCCATTGCATATCAGGGACTTATCTAATTAGTGAATACACTGGCAATAAAATTGTCTCTGTCGCCCACAATTTGCATTCTGATTATGAATTTTGGTGCACACAAAATAGAATTACCTTTTCCGCAAAACATGATTGTTTTCCTATATTATGGTCATGTTTTGCGGAAATGTTGACTCTATTTCGCCTGAGATAAAGTCGATAATCGAAAAGGAAATGGTGAAGGAAGGAGACAATTTTGTTGGCAGTGCGTGCACTGCTATGGTTATTAACTTAAAAAGAATATATTTTTATTGATTTTAAGTAATATAGAATTCTTTTTTGCATATATGTTACTTTGCATTATGTTAGGTAAACTTAAAACACATTGTTATTTTAGAATTCAATCGAAAGGACCATCTTCAGAAACACATCCAGACGCACAACAAACACATAATGGAGCACAGTATAATGAGTGACTTGGCACTATCCAACATCAAGACGGAAGTCAATGATGAGGAGGAGTATAAAGCTGGTGGGTCTGATGCTGCAAATACAGAGAGTGACCAAACTGCTGAGGTAAGTTGTTTAGAAATAGTTCTAGACCGACAGTTGTTATAATTTGTTCGAATTATAATAATAATAATATTTTGATATCAAACTGACATGTCATTGACAATTGTGAGCACTATCTCTTGCCCGCGACTCCGCCCGCGTAAATACAGTATCCCACGGGAACACTGTACTTTTTCGGGATAAAAAGTAACCTATGTTTTAATCCAGAGCCTAAACTACTTCCATACCAAATTTTATCAAAATCAGTTCAGTAGTTTTTGCGTGAAAGAGTAACAAACGTCCATCCTCACAAACTTTAACATTTATATATTAGTAGGATCATCTCTGTCAAACACTGCCAATGTGTAGATCATAATAGGAAAAACTCGACATCTCTACAATGTAAGAGCGTTTTTACACCCGATAACGATATCCGATATTGCTGGATAATGTGAGAGACACTTATATGTCTTATATTTAAACATATATTATGTCTTTATCATTACATGACATATCGGCGCGATATCGGATAACGAATTGGATAATGGTAAAAGATTGACATTGAAAAATTGGTGTTTTTTAAATGTCATCTCGAAAGTCGACAACATGATGTGGTCACCAATTCTATGAAAGCTATCTTCGTCGAAAACCTTCTATATTTAGCGTTAAATGTAAGATATAAAATAGCACCCCTAATACCCTCGAGACCCCCAGGGTCGAGGGTGGGTCCCCCTCCCTTTCAGTCCCTCACAAGTTATTTACTTTACAAGTAGATACCTACTGTTATGTACTTTAAAAGCCTCAAGGGCCTTATTTTGATAACATTCTAAAATTATAAACACGTTTTATGATTTTAAGGCACATGGAATTAAATAACCTAACCAAGAGCATGTCGGGACATGTCTAAGAAGGGTCCCGTAACTATAAACGCGTAATATATTTTTTTAAATAACTTCAAAAGTTGATGTCCGATTTCGTTCAAAATAATTTTCCTAGAGTGATTTTAGCATGATTTATTAGCATGGAAAAGTGCTAGTTGCTAAGTTTTCATAGTTTAGAAATGCCAGGGGCGGGGGGCAACTTACAAACCACTTTGGAGGCCGATTACTCGAAAATGGTTGACTTTGTAAAAAAGTCATGTATGAAACCTTGCCTTTATTTAAAAAGGCCTATTCAACAAAACCCTACACGATGGGGTAGAATGAAAAAAATAATTCATCCCTATTTCACCATAAAATATAACCATAAGGTGCCACCCCTAAAATATAAAATTATTATTGTTTTATGATGCCAAAACCGAGAGCTATATCTATACACAGTCTATAACTATACCAAATTTCATCTATTTATATTCATAATTACAGAAGCTAGAAGCGCAGACAGATAGACGGACGGACAGAGCGAAACTACAAGGGTTCCTTATGTATTACGGAACCCTTAAATTTCGGAACCTATTAATAAAATGTTTGGTCGCCGAAAGACCTATTGTACCTTATTTGTTTGACATTTCGATTTTATTACTATGGCAATAAGGTCCAAAAGTCAGTGTACCAGATTTGACTGCGACAGTACGCGCCTACACCGCCGATTTACAATAAGGACAGGCACAGACTAGAACCCCAATTCTCGTATTCAACTAAAGACTTTCAATTTACTTTTAATGAATTATAAATGAATTGTCTCGATTTAATAACTGATTTTTGGTGTTTGGACCAATCAAAACGCGTTAAACGTTGGTTTGAAGTTATATGAGAATACCGTTATGCCGTTTTGACGTATCGAGACGTTTTGCGTCGAAATCGTATTATTGCCAGATTTATTTGGCAGAATCGACTTGCAAGTCCCTATTTAGTGCTATCCTAACATATTACAAACACAATAATTAAATTCGACCAAATTTATGTGTCATTGTATTTCGTTATTGCACTTTAACTTTTTTAATAATAAAAATATATACATAATGGATAAGCTATACGATATTTTGTCCTTGTTTGACAAGCTATTTTTCCAATTTTTTTCCAATTACAGAGAAACATTGGTTAGCTTATCCACTGTGTAAACATTTTTATTAGTAAGGGGGTAAATAAGTGACATTTAAATTGGAAGCATTGTGGTTGCGCGCTATTGTTTCTTGTTTACGCATAGTTAAATTTGGATCTGAACTGATTATATCTGATTGATGATGCTCCTGGCCCTTTCGAGTGCAATTTAGATAAAAAGTGTTCAGTATTGAATAGTTTACTTATAATCGTAGCTGTGGAGACTATTGCCAACCGGTTAGCATGACGTAGGTCATCTTCCTAACCTGTGTGGGCAGACGCCCACACAGGTTAGGAAGATGATAACGCGAACGGTACGGAGCCTTTAGCCAAGTTGCCATCGCTAATTACGACGGCGATGTTCGAAAACAAAAATGTATGGGATTTGTCATAAGCATCGCTAAGTGACATAATCAAGTGGCCTGGTTTCAATGAAACCGGCCAGCGTCACCGAAATCGGCGTGGGGAGTTAATTTTGTTTTAACCAAGTGCCAGATAGCTTATTGGTAAGTTGTGTCTTTGTCGCTCAGTATAAAGTAAGCAGCGACAAAACTTCCAGATAAGCTATTCGGCACTTACCAGGCGATTGTGAAACAGTCCCTTAGCGATGCTGATGTCATATACCCTACATTTTTGTTTTCCAACTTCGTCGTCGTAATTAGCGATGGCACCTTGGCTAAAGGCTTACGGTACTGTTTGTTCTACTATTAATTCTTGACGCATTGCGAAAGCTCAAGAATATTAACACGTAAAAGAAACCGAAGAGTAATCAGTAAACATCATTTTGTTGAGAAATGTACCATGTTTTTGTATACTGCTGGTCTGCCCCCTTAAAACCTTGTAAATCCAAATACCACCATCCGTAGGAACTAAAGACGCTTCTACACCTTGTTTTTGGACTCAGCTGATTTTTGTTTAAATACGAGATAGAAAACAAAAATTGAACAATGTGTTAGGTTACCAGTTACCACTTTTTACTTGTTTTACTCCGTCCCGCCCCCACGGTGTACTAATGGGCGTCGCGCGAGGTTTTCATAGAAGATGTTGACTACGTGACTAAAACCTAAAACCCCTTCCCCACCCGGTGACCAAGCGTCGCACTTTGATGACCCCGCCCCCCTAAACAGGTCACCTAGTATGGGCACAGAGTAGGAAAAATATATACTCACTCACGAACAGAGAAACAGCTTTCGTAGAACGATCCAAACTTGAAAATTTTGACGTCCCATTTAACAGCTCATTATTAACAGCATTATTTTCCACGCAATCGTAGAAACACTGTATGCTTGTAGTACTGCAATCAAATCGAAAGGTAACTATGAAGCTGTTTATCTGTTCGTCTTTCTGTGGTACGGGTATGTTCCCTTAGTTACCTTATAAGGATCTAGAAGTGACTAGTGTTAGTCAATGCTGTTTCACCACACTCGCTGCACGCTGTCAAAGAGCTATGGCCCCTACAAGTATCTATTGCGCACAACGGCGCTGGGTAGGCATATTGCCCACGTTGCTTTCGAAACTAGTGGTGTGAGAATATGCTGCACTCCTAATTAAAGTGCCTCGAAACCACCGCAGTTAAGTGATTTAGTATAAGGTTTTCTGAGTTGGGAATTGCCGACATTAATACATATTTGTGCTGCAGGAGCGAGCAATACGTTCGATTTACAAAATGTCCTGCTTTGAATCTTTGAGAGAAGAGTTTAAAGAAATAGGAATTCTGACCGTCGCTTTTCAATACATTTTGGACAATGTGTTGTATGTTAGAAAAAAATCAATACGAAAAGCAGTAATGACTGTATGAACACTAGAAATAAACACAAACTAGATATATACCGGTGATCAGACTAAGTCAAGTTAGTAAATCTTTTAAAGGTATACGCCTATACCCAGAAAACGTGCAAAATCTGTCTATTAATAAATTTAAAAAAGTAGTTACATAACGTTTGTGTGCTAAAGCTTATTATAGGGTCAATGATTTAATTTGACGATCGCACACTATAGGAATAGGATGGCCCCCTCCTGCAAGGCTACTTCTATGTACTATTGTACTCTTGTTATGTAGTTTTAGTCATAACATTTTTATATATACCTTCTTTATTCTAAAAGAACAATTATCCATATTTTTGGTAAAGATGGCCCCGCGCGTTTCTTACGCCGCCGGTTCTTCTCGCCGGGCTAGTTCCCGAACCGGTGGTAGGCATCACTTATACCGACGTTCAGAAATGTGTGTATAATAATACCTTTTAAAACTTTGAATAAAAAAAAATAGACTTTTTACTTTGACTATACAGCAGATGCTATTTACATCTAGAGCTACCATCCGTCCGGATTAATCCGGACGTATAGATTTTGTCCGGATTTTTTTGTCTAAATGGAATATGAGTAATAAAACTAACATATAAGTAATATTAAATCTTTAAAGTTAATAAAGATAAATTTTCTTTAAAATGAATCAACTTGAACTTCAAAGAGATCAAACAATTTTGTATTGCGATCGCAAACAAAAACAATCAATAAGTTCTAACATAAAATATCTGCTTCAAAACAAAACGTTCGAGGCAAAATAATCTAACTTAACGGTAGTTTTCAATAAGTGTGTGAATTTTAATATAAAAAAATAGTGGTTGCTGTCTGTCTGTCTGTCCAGCATTTTGTCAGGACTTTTTAAATTTCTAAACTCTGTTTACAACACGACCTTACATTAATTACGTCTGTGCACCTCTCTGCAATGCATAGTGATAAAAATATTTACGCAACCGATTAGATATTCAAATACGCTGTCTTTGTCCAATATGTTGGAGAAGTCACTTGGCAGACAAAAGACAGCAACAGTGAGTAGCTAATCTGTTGTGTAAATATTTTAATTTGTAGCAGGTTAGTGTGCATTTTTGAACCTTGTTTTCATTGTAATAAAGTTGAAATGTGGAATGGTACATAATATTGTAATTTCTCATAAATCGATTACCAGATACAACAGGTATGGTGCGTGCCCATATTCAAATTACAAACTGTAGTCTCTCGCCATATTTTTATATTGGTTTTGAATGTATTTTAAAGTAAAACTTTGGCGTTGTATACGTTCGTTGTTACAATGGCAGTAAGATTCAAAAGTGGTACATTTCGATCTTACTCCATTGTTATAAGATCGAAATGTAGTACATCACGTTTGTGGGCGACTGTAGAAACGGCCGCGTCAGTGTATCCGTTGGAGTAATTTTAGCTCCCCCCTACAGCGTGGAGCTGAAGGGGATCTCCCCCTAGTTGGGAGCTAAGAGGGTCCTACATCACCTGTGAACTGTGGGAAGTTTTTGTTCGAGTGGAAATCGTCTAGAATTATCATGCAAAGGCCATTTTAATGCTAATATTTAATGCTATAGTTGGGTTCTCGAGTATACCTAATAGTGGTTTTAGTATACGTATTAGTCCGGAGTTCAAAGGATAATTTAAGAGAAATATAAACTTTAAAATGTATGAATTCTTTAAAATATTATGCATGTGTAAATAATAAGTATTATATACCTTCATATCAATTCTTTATAATAACATGTGGAAAACCACCAGATTGACGTGGTATTAAAGCGTTAAGGCTACGTTCCCACGCGCGTTTTTTTATGGTCGCGACAAAAAATAAACTGCACTGTTATTAGAACTGTGCGCTAATACAATAGAGCTGAAAATCGTATAGAGTTGTCAAATCTGACATTTGACCAGGGCCGGATCCACCATATGGATTTTTGGGCTTCAGCCCAGGGCCCCGTGGATTCAAGGGCCAGCCAAGCCAATTCAAAATCAAAAATAGACGATAATGCGAAAATATCCATATTATTATTAAGTTAAATAGATCGTAAGTATTTTAGTGTCTTATATTTTTCCTATACTTTCCTCTAAGTAGTATTAGCCCAGGGCCAAATAAACTCACGGCCCGGACACTTGAGTGTCAAATGCAGGGCCAGGGAACGCTTCAACGCTTCGATTTTCTCGACCACAAAATCGAGAGCACAAAAAACTTTCGTGGGTGCGAGTTCTTAAGGAAATACTTATAATAGGTATGTTATTATTTTCCATTAAAGAAGTTTGAACCGCCTTTAGTCTAGCCTTTAGTAGTCTGTAGTCCATATATTATGAAAGACTTCTCTATTGCTTTATAAAATTTATAGAGACTATAGACACTGACAGTATATAAAACTAGAAAATAGGATAGGTCATAACTATTATAGGACTCACCTACCTTGATAATTATAATCAAGCCAATTCTATCCATTAATATTTAGGTCAGCAACAAACCAACATACAATATTTACATGCATCATACTCGTGTTACACCAACATACGGCAAACCCAACGCTCCTACACAGTACATAGCGCAGGGTAGATACATACGCACATAAGGTACATAACGCCACCCCGTACATAACCCAAGGGGGTAAACCCGTAGTCCGTACATAACCCCTTTCAGTGCACCCCACTTACTAATCCGCTCGGGGAGCGTACGCTAGCTGCTAACGAGCTGTTATTTTTACGATTTTCGCGTGAAAATATATTTTTTTTCTTTTCTCGAAACTGCTGAAATATACCTTCGGAAATAGTACAGCTCTACCATAGCTCTTTAAGTTTTATTTTCCTTTACAAAAAGTGAAGAAGTCTAGCTAATAGAGATAGCGATCATTATATTCATAAACTATCTGTCCCGACACACGTTGCTCTGTCTTAACTATAAACTTCTTTTTTCTTAATTTCTCACCGTTTAAACCTCCCCTGAACTGCCACAATTATTTAAAGATCATAATAAGCCAAATCGGTCCAGCCGTTTATGAGTTGTAGCGAGAATTTGATAATGCAATCCAATTTTCAGAGATTCCAAATTTAACAGATTTTTTTAATAGAGTTGCCCCACAAATCTTCGTTCACCTTAAAAGAGGAGTTGACTTGTCACGTAATGATCTCTTGCACTGTCGGTCGGGCGAAAAACGCCTAAATCCTACACATGTTTTTTTTAAATGTTCTGCGACTACGAGTTACGACGAAAGTATTATGTGGAAGACCAATTTATAAAGTTACCTATTTGGTATTAAGTAATTTGTGCCGCTCTTACCAGCTGAAATAATCGGCTTAATATACTTTAAAGGCGTTTTGAGTAGGTAAAATTTATGATTGTATTTAAAAAAGAGACCTGAACCTCAATAATTCTCGTATTTAAAGTAGACTTTTATTTTAATTTGATTGTATTATAAGACTTGTTATCATAAACTGATTTTGTGATATTTGGAGCAATCAGGAGGCGTTAGACGCTGCTTTAACGTTTACGAGAATACCGGTTTGACAATTTTAGCGTGTCGGGACTTGATTGTAATTGTATTATTGCAGGTTTTATTTAGCAGAACTGACCCTCTATTCTCTAACAAAACTCCTACGGGCTAGGTAGAATTTTTTGCCCATCCCACTATGGTCCCACTCTCCAGCCTACGTCCCTTTTGACTTTTTTCGACCAGTTTCACAGAGTCTATTCTGTCTGTCATTGTCTCTACGGTAGAACGTCGAGAGTTATTTTAAAATTGTTATGCTTTAGAGTGGTAGTGATAAGTTAGTTATAGCGATACATTGATGAAATATAGTCAGTTTAATTAGATACAGAGGAATTGATAGTATAACCGTTATCTTAGTACATACATATTTGTATTCGAATGATGATTTCCATAATCGAGGAGGCTTATTATGAGGTACGCGATAATTGCATAGTCCATAGAGATTAGAGACATCTGCAATACCCGATGGTATGTCGAAAATCTTTACTACATCATATTGTTAAGGACGTGAATGAAAATATCTGCAATACCGTGGCGATTGCTATGTTTTTACTTTAGATTTTTTAAAATATGAGATGCTAATAACGATCATTGTTTCAGATGGACACAGACGCGAGTAACGATGGAAATCAGTACAACGAATCCTTCGATCCAGCGTACGACCTGGCTAAGCAGTTCTTAGTGGCCAAAGACGAGATGTCCTACGATAACTACGTAAACGGCGGATTTGACCCTGAGAGACCGCACGTCTGCCCGCTATGTGGCAAAAGTTATAAGAGGAAAGATCATTTAAAGATACACAGTTGGACTCACAAGAAGAAGGAGAAGTTTTGTACGGAGTGCGGGAAAGGTGAGTGCTTTGAGATTTTGAATATCTGTCTGTCGGCTCTGTCCTTTCCGGCTTATCTCTGGAACGGCTAGACTGATTTTTGCGGGACTGTTGCTGTAGTAGGCGATACTCGATAGCTGATATTAATTAGGCTACTTTCACTTTAGAAAAAAAAGGGTTAAAATAATACATATACTTGCTTGTTGGACGTTTCGAGTAGAAAACGTATTCTGAATAATTGTACAGTTAAGAACGTTCGCTGTGTATCACTTTTGAACCCTATTGCTAGAGTAATAGGGTTGATATAGTTCCACACTTGAATTGTCCTGACTGTACATATTTCGTGACGTTAACACAGTAACGTAGCGTGCTATACGACCGTAGGTGGCAATACCGGTATAGTTAGGGAGGGATAGTGACCAAGCCCATTCTAATTAGTAATTAGCTTACGTACGTTTACGTAGGCCTATCTATGACTAAATACTGAATTACCGTCGAAATGCCGACCTTTGTGGCTCAGTGGTTAGCGCGTTGGCGCTCACGCCGGGCCGGTCAGGTCGCGGGTTCGAATCTCGCAAAGGTAATAAAAAGTTTTCTGTGTTGCTGGGTCTCATGGTGGTGTATTAAATATGTGAATAATATAATAAAAATCTTAAATATGTGTATATTAGGTACAAAAGTTTAAATATACTTCCTGTTGTGTGGTACCTGTAACACAAGTTCTTCGGATTACTGAGCACGGGACCAGATTTACGTGGTGTAAAGCGTCCATAGATATGAAAAGACTATTCAGCATATTAGTGAAAAGGGGGGAAAAGTTTGTATGTATATGGCAACGTGATGGCAACGTGGTCCAATCTACTTCTTTTACACTAACAATCTATAACAAAATTGATGGAATACGTGTTTCGTATTTTATTGATATTCGACACCTAGCGGGTTAAAAAAGGGATAGAAAGTTATTTTAGGAGTGATATGTTTTATTGTTGCTTAATACTCCTTATATTAATGCTTTTGATTTAAAGCCACTCACAAGCGATTGATCTTTAGTCTTTACATTCAAACTACTTACAACAAACAAATGTTTCCAACATTTACTGGATTCGTAGTGAGTACTGAGTACTGAGGTCCGAGGCCCACCTAACCGTCTGTCACATACAATTTTTTCATACACTTACATATTATACAAATAAATAAAATTGAAGTGTCTACTTATAATTTTAAATTAACAGCTTTTCACTTGATGCATATTAAAGTATAATATAATATATACGATACTTACAATTAAATTTTACTGGCAGATAGCTGATGTTATAAGGAGTACCTTAGGATACTTTGTCTAAGCGTTCCGTTTACTTGCGTAGCGTTCAGTTTAAAAGAAGGGTTACGTTTTCTACTTTCGTTACTTCTACGTAAACGAAGTTGCGGGCACCAGCTAGTATTAGTAATTAGTATAAAAAATAACCCCCTCACTAATAAAAATATTTACACAATGGATAAGCAATACAATGTTTCGTCCTTGTCTGTCAAGCGATTTTTCCATCGTATTAGACAAGGACAAAACATTGTATAGCTTATATCCATTGTGTAAATATTTTTATTAGTAAGTGGGTATTTACCTGTTTATCTGTTTGAATATTGTAAATTCTGATGATTATATTTTGGCGTGTATCCAAATATTCCAATTATGTGAAACTCTTGACTCTACAGTCATTTGTACAATATGACAAAAATAAAATATTTTTAATATAACATAATATAATTTAATGTATTTTAATAATATTATTCTGTCAAACGGAAGATATGATTAACGGTTCTCATTAATTATTACAAACTAGAGATCGGCCTGTGGTCGAAATTCCACCATTATTCTTATTTTTTAGGTTTAACATCTTTTGGGTTCTTTTGCCTCTTAGATTTTCATTAAAACTATGTAAAGGTTTGTCTATAAACTGTGAAAGAAAGTTTGACAATTGAGTCGTACCAACGCAACACCTGTTATGATACCAACGATGATACAATTTTTTTTATTAATTTTATGTATTTATAAGCTTCCTGCACACCTTCCTCCACATAAACATTAACTACGCCAAATTTCATACTCCCCCGTTCGCACAATTCTCGTAAGACTGTACTCAAAAGTGTTTAATTCACGTATCAATTTAAATGATTAATAAATTGGCTCTAATTTCAAATCAATAGAGAAGAAAAAAAAACCTAACAACCTGCGGTGAAATAGGTTTTACGCGTAAAATTCCACTTGGGGCCTTCTTTGTCGAACAAGGGCCCAGAAAGGGGGATGCGGGGGCCCTCCAGGAAGTATCTCTATGGCAACACGATTCCTCCCCAACGCTTTTAGGGTTTCACAAGACCTGCTTGGCCGAGTATAAGCAAAATATATTTACACGTGTCTGGTAAAGGAGGACTAACATATCAATACTAAGGCCCGTATTAATAAACCGTTCTCAAACTCGTTCTCAAGACCTTTCTTGGCTGAGACAGTCTCAAGTAACGATTAGCTTCTCAAGACGGTCTTTAATTCATAGTATGATCTCAAGACCGTTTCAGTTGATAACGATATTGAGATCACTTACTCAACTTTTAAGCGTCATCTACACGACAAAGAATTAATAAAATAACGTTTCGTTTACACTTCTACAAAGAACGGATTTATTGATTATACATTCCTTCAATATTTCTTTTTAAAAATGTAATATTTAATAATATAAATACCAAAAAAAGTTTGGTCTGTATTATTTATATTGACAAAAACTGATTTTCATTAATTTTTACGTATATATTAATATTTATTAGTGTCTAGCATAATAATATCCATATTTTTAACAACTACGTAAAACGGAATGCGGATCATTGCCATTCGAAAAAAGTTCTTCTTCTTCTTATTCTTTAAAGTGGCTGCTTAGTGATTCACCAATGTGTTGTGTTGATTGGAGTTTTGGGGGAGAAAAATCGATCTAGCTAGATCGATTTTTCTCCCCCAAAACTCCCTGCATACTTAATTTCATGGTAATACTTGCAGCCGTTTTCATGAAACCGACTATATAATATCTACAATATTGTCTACATATTTTTAAGTATAAGATTATTTATATAAAAACTTTAACCCGACTACTTAAATGATTAGCCCGTTACCCGGGCTATTATTACGAATCTATTGAGTATTGACATCACATTCATTACAGCCGGATCAGTAGTTTAGGCATTACGGTGATACAAACATACAATATATTATATACATTTATATAGACTGCCAAAATCATCACTCTCTCTTTTGGTTTCGTCGTAAAAAGACTGCAATGGCTTACAAATCACAATGTTTTAATGTGAACCATATTAGGGCTTATACATTTAACCTGTAAAAGCTTAAAGTTAATAACAAACCTTTTGTGGGCGAACATAAAAAATAACAAAAGCAAGGCGGCAACCTAGTGGGTTAGGTAGAGATTTTTTGTGCGTCGTCCCTCTTACGGCCCCATAAGTTTTTCTGGATATTTTTTCGATACTAGGGGGCGAAATAAAGCCCCTACTGGCTGAATACACATAATGTTGAGGGTGTATTTATAAATCGATTTTGTAAAAAAAAAAAAATTGCGTTGAAAAGAATTCTTCGAAAACAATTATTCACTTGAAGCAACAAATAGTATATGGAGTTGAATGACTGTGTGTTTGTTTCTGATAGTTAACAAAAAAGTAGATATTAGGTGAGACGTCTCAAAAGATGCATTGTTCAAGAAGGTCTGTTGGTATTTGTGTCTCTTTCCTCCAAACATCTCTGCCTCTCTTTCTTAATCTGTAATACGTCTACTTATCTAATATTTACAATCTGAGCGATGAGTAATCAGATGTAAACTTAGAAGATTTTGTCCTACTCTACACTATAGCTAGGTACCCGTTAACCTTCCTTCATCGAATACCAAAATAGTTGGTGCCTGGTGGGTGAAGTCCGCATTTTAAAGGGGGGCTTATACCTCCCCGGGGTATTTTGGGGTAAATGGGGGGATATCGATCGTCAGACGTGCGCAGAACACCACCCGATTTTGCGGGTTATGTGATGCTTCATATTAGGGGTCTATGCTACAATACATTGTTTTAACATATAAAAGCAAAAAAAAAAAACGCCATGTGACTGTAACTTCATTAGATCATAGATACGTATTTAAGAAACTATTAAGTCCAGCCTTTTCTTACGGCAAAAAACCGAACTACACCTTAAGAAAATATGTAATTACTAATTGGGCAAGTAAGTAGGTGGTACTATGTAGGTGGGTACTGGGTAGGCGATAGGTATGTGCAGGCAGTTATGTGTAGGTGTAATCTACCTACATTGCAATGCCGATTGTCGTAACTAGGTGCAGGGGACATGTTTGAAGTTAGTTATTTCATGGTTAAGTTAACACAGGACGTCTATCGGGTTAGCCAGTATCATAGATTTACGCATATTATCTCTATAAGACATACGTACAGCTTAATTGACGCATCGTTCAGAGTTATTAATTTACCTCGGGAGTTTCTATGACAGTGATCCTTGTGTCGTCGGCATTAGGGTCCTGTCAGAGGTAAAATAACCCCGAACGGTCTGCGGTATTACACAATACACTAAAAGGTGGCTAAAAGGCTTGATAATTGACCGATAAAATACTAAATTGTGTCCGAAATAAAATCAATCTCACTGTTCTTATTGAAGGAAAATTGTTTTATCATTAACGCACTTTTTGCGTTTCCGAGTTGCCGCCCTGTTGCGGGACTCGTCATCTTACGATCAGGCGGGCGATAGCTTGTTTGTGCATATTGAAAGAAAAAGCTAGTAATTAATAAAGCATCTTTATATCAAAGATCACACAATTTGGTTTATGGACTTTGGTCTGTGTGTGCAGGCCAAAGTCCATAAAACACCTTGTGTGTGTCTTGTTAACTGGCGTGAGCAATGTAATCCTACTATTATTATAAATGTGAAAGTTTTTTGAGGATGGATGGATGTATGTTTGTTTGTTACTCTTTCACGCAAAAACTACTTAACGGATTTTAATGAAATTTAGTATGGTAGTAGTTTGAACTCTGAGTTAACACAAATACTACTTTTTAACCCGAAAAAGTACAGTGTTCCCGTGGGATACTGTATTTACGCGGGTGGAGCCGCGGGCCAAAGCTAGTTATTAAATAAAGCATCTTTATGGTCAACACACAGTCACACAGACCGCAGTCCAGAAACCATCTTGCGATAAACCGGAGTGAGCAATGTAATATCTAATAATCCTCCTATAAGTAATAAATCCTCTATGCTTAGATAAGCATGTCTTTAGATACCAACATATCCTTAGACATATACATTGTATGCTGAAATGGCACATGCAGTTGGCCCGGTGACCCCACCATGGCGAAAGGTGCGCGAACCGGTACACACCACAAGGTCGGCTATTTTCGTAACAAGGATGATTGGCTAACTGTTGGCCTGGCAGTGGTAGGGCCCTGAGTGACCTGACTCGTTAGCCCAGGGGTGGGTAGCGAAGTGGGCTAAAAGTTGGCCTTAAAAATGAGATGAGAATGGATGCAAAAACAAGAGGTTGCTCAAAAGTTCATTTGCACAGAAAATCTGTATGTCTCGCGGGTACTTCTTTTTCGGGAAAATAGCTTATGTGTTATTCCAGGCCCTAAGCAGTGTTAAGGCTGGGACTATATGATCCGGAGGCCGGGGAAAATTCAGAGCTTTGAATAAAGAAATCTGCGCTAAAACAATAGAGCTGAAAATCTGACATAAGTGTCCAGTCAAATGTCAATGTCATATATGACAGCTCGAAACTCGATACTTCCATTTTCAACTCTATTGTATTAGCGCAGAGTTCTATTATCAATGCTCTTACTTTTCACCGGTCTACCGGATTCCGGACAATGAGAGTCCCAGTCTATACTGTGCATTCAAATCCGCTCAGAGGTTTTGCGTGAAAAGGTATCAAACGTTCATTACATCCTCATAAACTTTGTCATGGACAATGCACAGTCACGAGCAGTAAAATAGATACGCTTGAAATTTTAAAAGAAATGTAAACAAACGATGACGCTATGAAATATAAACAGGCGGCAAATCCGTTCCTCAGAAAACAGTGTGTTGGGTGCGAGTTTTTGTCATTGCTCGCCGTGAAGAAGATAACTACAATTTAAATATGACATCGAAACCAGGCCCCTAGTGTCAAAATATGGTAACTAATTTGATGCCATACAAATTGTAGTGAACTTCTTCACGGCGACTAGTAACAAAAACTCACACTCAGCACACGGTATACATGTTTAAATTGTAAACTATTGCTAAAAGTTTGAACCCTCTATTATATCCTAACCTCCCCCTTCCCCACTCCCCGCAGGCGCAGGTAGGACGTATCACGTAGGTAAAACCCTTTTGGGTTTCGATCGATTTTGCGATGATTCACAATGCCCAAAAAATTCCATATTTGTGTAATTGCTTGATAAGGGCTTTAGGGTCTAGCAATATTATAATTTGATACATGGTTGCCGCGACTTCGTGCGCGCCAAATGAAATCCAGTGGAAATTGTATATTTTGCCGCGTTAAAAAGTAGCCTAAGCATGTGTTAATTACAGAGCCTAAACTAGTACCATAACGAATTTCATCAAAATCCGTTCAAAGTTTTTTTTTTCGTGATCGAGTCGCAAACATCCACCCTCTCAAACTTTCACATTTATAATTATTATTCATAGTAGGGTAATATTTGTATACTTATGGTACTTAAGGGTTATTATACTACACACACCGGCATATTTAGTAGTTAAATAACAAAAGAAGTGTAGTAAGTAGATTTTAAAATAAAACCATATTTTTTTAATTATGGACCTTTTTTTTGTGTTCCGCTAAATATGCCGGTGTGTTTAGATTATAAACATATCGACAACTTCTACTGTGATAGTTGCAATCCTTAAAAAAATTATTGCATAGAATTTCTTAACCATATCACGTTTCTGATATTATTAATTTTGAAACATTGTCGAACGCTTTTATATTTTTCCATAAACATTCTGTATATGTATTCACTTAAAATTAAAACATACATGTTGAGAAGGCGAGGTCCGTTGTTCTTATATATATTTAATAGTTTAAATAACCGAAACTTGTGTGAAGTTTTGGCTATAGCGTGTACAAGACAGCTGCGGGAAAGAACTGTACGAGCTGTGGGAAGGGAAGTGGGTTCCCCCTTTCTTTGGGCCCCTTTCATAACCCCTTTTTGTCAGAGTCCCTAATACCACAAACTTACGGTGTTCCCTGTAACGGCAAGTTACTACTTCAAACTTATTCAAGTATTAATACTCGTAGTTCTTCGGACAGTAACTAAGTCAGTAGAGTAGGTAACTAAGTAAGTAACTACATAGTTAGTACCGAGAAGTGTCAATGCTTATGTTAAAAAATTAAGTAAACGCTTAAATAACCTGATTGGAAGTTGTAACTACGAGAACACGATTATAATTTTATGGTCGTTAAACAAAATAGACATTTGCTTGATATAAGGGTTAATTCACACCGAAACGAAACAGTACGCGACATGCCGCTGCATTTTTAAGATAGCTATTCAAAATTGGACTTTGCATACATGTTTCATTATAAGAGGCCATTATATACAGCGCATGTGCAGTATATGAAACGTGTATCTTTTTGTGTAGTGAATAAATTTTGAATGGCTATCTTAAAAATGCAGCGCTGCGTAACGTCGCGGTGTGAACTGACACTAAATGGATGAAATTTCGTATAGTTAAAAACTAGATCGCGACTTTGGCATCATAAAATAATTTTATATTTTAGGGGTGGCTCTCCATACATGTGAAGTGGGGATGAAAAATATTTTTTCATTCTACCCCATCGTGTGCCCCAGTTCTACTCCAGCTCGACACTCGACACTTCGATCTTCAACTCTATTGATTAAGCGGTAGAGTTATATTTTCAGTGCTCTGAAATTTACTCGGGCCCGTCGGAACTCGGATCCGGTATCTAAAGCCCCAGCCATAAAGTAGTCGTTTCGCCTGATGAGCTGCCTACTCCTGTCTACTATTTACACACACAATACCACACTTGCGTTGGCCAAATACAACGGAAGTAGAGCATTCAGCTATAAAAAGTATATCTATCTGATTTCAAATTCTGAACAAGTTTGTCTTTATTTAATATTTAAACGTTTCGATATTTCATATTTTAAATATTCGAACGATAAGTACCCTAATATAATATTATGAAATAATACACAACATATACCTTATAAAAATACAGTAGAATATAATATACACTACAGTACCTACAGTTTATAGTAAAATGTATCAGAGGAGGGCGAACCTCAAATCCCTGGGAGACGAAATGTTCCGAAGGGCATATAGAGACTTATATAAATGAGATATTATTCGTTTTGCTTTTTTATTGACAATCTTTTAACTCAATTTTTGAACATGGAATATAAGTTTATAACGTCTTGGGTTCATTTCTCTTGAGGAAAATTATTTTGAACGAAATCGAACAGTAGCTTATGGAAGTAATTTGAAAAAAAAAACCTATTATGCGTTGATAGTTACGGAACCCTCCTTAGACATGTCCCGACATGCTCTTGATTAGGTTATTAGTTTTTTAATGTGTAGTCGCTTCATTGCTTATTGTTTTTTGAATCACCTATCAGTAATTCTCTAAAGTGGTCCAGGTCCCCCAGGGGTCCACGGAGACTCGACGGGGGTCAACGTTGAACGTGACAAAAAATGGGGGTTTACAATCGTAAGCAGGGGTGCATGAAAATTAATTTGGTTTCGATAGTGAAGAACTAAAATGTTGGCTTGTTATTTTAAATAATATGATACCTAAATTAATCATTCTCAATAAGACAATTTATAAATAAATTGAAAAAAAATGGATAGTTCCGAACTGTGAGTCGAACCCAGACCATGTCGGTATCGCGCCGAGTGCTCCACCAGTTGAGCTATCCGGCCCTATGCCACTTTCCTTTTTTAATTTCATTTATAACTTATTGAGCCAAACCGTCCATCATACGGTAATACAACAACACAAACTATATGATACGTAAATTAAACCTCAATAAGACAATTATCTCCTATCAATATAGGCATAATATTTTAAGAAGCTCAGCGACTGTTACTTGTAAAAACTTGCATATTCCATATTCAGTACAAAATACGACTTGTGGTGTATGTACTTGCAATCTTGTATGAACGTGTTTAACTCTTCACCAATATAAATACGAATGTCAAGGATAAAAGTTACTCATTTGTTTCCGAAATTTCATAAAGAAAAGAATGAATCTATTATAATGATTACCAGTGTCGGAAGAGTAAGTACCTACCTGCTTATTTGTATACCTACCTACCTGCCTATATAATATAATATCGCGTGCCTAATGCTAAAACAGAGTTTTTTTCAACATTTTGTATTAAAACTTGAATTTTTTTATTTATTAAATACAGGTAGGTAATTGATACGAAACATAACCGAATCTAAGAAGAAGTGTCGTCAGTATAGTGTTGAATATTTAAAATTTGGTTTTCTTCCATCACAGACAGATCAACGATTGCCCACATGCCTTTTATGCAACAAAGTTTTGAACAATGACTCTATGAAACTATCAAAGCTATAACTATAAATGATAAGCATGAGATAGTACTTTTTGCTGATGACACTTCACTAATTTTTAATGTGAAGTGACGACAATCTAACAATGACGAGGTAAATAGTGCTCTCTCAAAAATAGTACATTGGTTTAATGCTAATAATTTACTGTTGAATTCTAATAAAACAAAATGTTTAAAGTTCAGCTTGCCAAATGTTACGCAGGCACAAACCAATATACTATTAAATAATGAGAAAATGAAATTAGTAGACACCACTGTATTTCTAGGTATAACATTAGATAGTAAGTTACAGTGGGGACCACATATTGCTAAATTGGCAGATAAGCTGAGTTCTGCAGCATACGCTGTTAAAAAAATTAGAGAAATTACCGACATAGAGACCGCGCGATTAGTTTACTTTAGCTATTTTCATAGCATAATGTCGTACGGCATCCTCTTGTGGGGAAACGCTGCGGACATTAATACAATATTTGTGCTGCAGAAACGTGCTATACGTTCTATTTATAAGATGTCGACTTTTGAATCTCTAAGGGAAAAGTTTAAAGAAATAAAAGTTCTGACCGTCGCATCTCAATACATTTTGGAAAATGTGTTATATGTAAGAAAGAATCTAAACAACTTCAAAAAGAAATGTGATAATCATTGTGTAAACACTAGAAATAAGAACAAGTTAGATATGTCACTGTTCAGACTAAGCAAAGTTAGTAAATCCTTTAAAGGCCAATGTATACGCTTATACAATATAATCCCAGAAAAGGTTCAAAACTTTCCCATTAATAAGTTTAAAAAAGTAGTTAAAGAACGTTTGTGTGCCAAAGCGTATTATAAAATTAATGACTTTATTCAAGACGGCACACCTTGGGAATAAGGTGGCTCCTTATCTTATCTTATTATTTGTTACATAGACATAAGTAAACATTGTAATAATTTTGATTTTAAAAGAATAATTTTCCATCTTTTTGGTAAAAGATGGCCCCAGACGAGTTTCTTGCCGGCTCTTCTCGCTGGGTTAGTTCTCGAACCGGTGGTAGGCATCACGTAGTATCGACGTTCAAAAAGAGTATTTAAAAATACCAATTTTGAATAAAAAATTTTTGATTTTCATTTTTGATTTTGAAAGCTGGAAGACCACCTAAGAAGGTGTCGTCCTGATAAAATAGGTAAAGATTTAAAATATTTTCAAACATCAAAGGAAAAATATGCAAAGAGACCCACCGTGCACAGTATGTTCGCTTCAACGTCTGGAAGCAACGATGATGGTTTGCGGGCATCTTACAATATCTCATTACTTATAGCAAAATCTGGAAAACCGCACACCATTGGAGAACAGTTAATTTTACCTGCTGTTGAAGAGGTTTTAAAAACTGTTCTGCACAAATCTTCATTTGACATACTCAAAAGAATTCCTTTGAGTAACAACACTGTACAAAGACGTATTGATGAAATGAGCTCTGATGTTGAAAGTTTCTTATGTGATTATCTGCAAACAACTCATTTTTCTATTCAACTGGACGAGTCAACTTCACCTGGCAATGAAGCATTATTATTGGCATATGTTTGATTTGTTATGGGCGAAGAAATTCATGAAGACTTTTTTTCGAGATTTAGAAATTAGTAGTAGTGTAGAATGTAGATGCAGGGGTCCACCGGGTCCAGCAAAATTTTGAAAGTGGTCTATGAAACAAAAGAGTCTGGGAACCACTGACCTAGATTAATGTAAAAATATATTGTGCCCATTCGTAAATAAAATGTGTGCTTTTAAGTTGTTACCAAGTTTGTTTTTCATATTTGTTTGCCAAAATACTATAACATGTCGATTCTCGCTGTCGGTTTGGAATAACTATTCAGTTAAGAAAACTAGCATTATGTAGTCGCGAGATTTGGAATTTTATGTGCCTTACATTCTTTCGCCAACTTAGTAATTCAGTATGCCATATTCGGTTTTATCACGCCCCAAAATTTAAATAGTTTTTCGCAACTGTTTATATGTCGTTCTTTTTACTAAAACCCTTCGAGAATTAATCCAACTGGATGCTCTAAGCTAAAACCTTTTTATGGGAATCAAATTTGTTCGAAAAAATATAATAATTATTTATATCTGTGAAGGTGTTTTATAAACATCATATATTTATCCATAACCAAATAAATATTATATTATATTTTATCCAAGTTTAAATAATGGTGAACAAGATTGCCCTTAACATCACTAGATTTCAATCAACATATTTAAGGAGAAATCATAATAATTTTACCTAATTATAACTCTGCAAGAAAATTCGCGCGCATGTTTAGCCATACTCCAGCATCAGACGAGCGCTGTGACGTGTGTGTGTGTAGTTGTAGGCACTGTGCCCGAGTCCCAGTCCCGACGAACGTTTTCATATATTAGAAAGAGACAGTGAAATGTTTTAATATGAAACACGACACAGACAAGTGTAAGGCTGAGACTATATTTTATGCTCCGGAATCCGGACCACCGGTGAAAATTCGGAGCATTGAGAATAGAACTCTGTGCTAATACAATAGAGTTGAAAGTCGAACACATGAGTGTCGAGTCAAATGTCAATGTCATATAATATAACAGCACGACACGCGAAACTTGTATTAGCGCAGAGTGGTACGATAAAAAATTGAAACGCTCTTTTGCCAAAGACATAAGAGCGTTTTTTATCGGATATCGGTGTCGTGTAATGTGAAAACGCTGTACTCCCTAGTCACTCCCGACCGCAACGTAATGTAGCTATGTATGTACAGTCGCGGACAGATGCGGTGTATCACTTTTCAACCTTATTGCTTCATAATAAGGTTCAAAATAAAGTTCACCTGATCTGTCCGCGACTGCACTTGACTTAGCGAACTGTAATTTTAAACATTTTCATTGCGATTACTTTCGTTTGAATAAGTTTCACTTTGATTTCATTCACGCGGACGAAGTCGCGGGCAACACCTAGTTACGATTATTATCAATACAATACATACAGCATTGTACCTGTTTAATTATGTACTTTTATGGGGAATCCGATACTTTTGGGGCGCCATCTAGTGATCACACCTGGTACCCTAATATTACGCCATCTACCACAATTGTCTAGAAACAAGCCATCAGATATAATCCTTTGAACTTTAAAATCACACTGGAAAGAGACCGAAAAATAATACCTACATAATATAGGTACAAAAGATTCGTATTTGAAACGAATCTTTTGTATCAAACGTCTTATTTGTTTTTTTGTAATAAATCGTTCGAATTAGTTTAAATAATTTTAATAGTTCGAATCTTGAGAAAAATATTTTTTTTTTCATACATTTGTTTTTTCATTTTATAAATAGTTTATAATCTAGAAGGTTACACAAAATTTTATTTATTGATAGTATTTTTGATTAAAATAAGAACTGATTTCCTTGGTCCTACGAACTCTATATTTCTCTCTTCTTGGATACAATCAGGGCCGGAAAGTAAGTTAAGGCGGCCCTGGGCTAATACTACTTAGGGGTACACCTTATTACTCAAAGTATAGGAAAAAAATAGAACAATAAAATACTTCCGATCTGTTTAATTTAATAAATATATATTTTTTGCATTATCGTCTATTTTTGACTTTGACTCGACTTAGTTGGACCTAGTAGGACCTAGGGTAGTTAGAGTAGACCCTTGAATCCACGGGGCCCTGGGCTGAAGCCCAAAAAGCCATATGGTAGACCCAGCCCTGGATACAATAAAAACATTTCTACGGTAGCATGTCTCGTTCAAAGCCTGCTGGGACATATAAGTATTGACTTCGAAATATTCTACTAGATGTTACGCGCAAAAAGAAATCCCACGGGAACGCTACATTTTGTTGCGATAAAAAGTAGCTTGCTATCCAGAGCCTGAACTAACATACCAAATTTCATCGAAACCGTTCAGTGGTTATTGCTTGAAAGAGTAACAAACATACAAACTTTCGCGTTTAAAATATTAGTAAGGAAAGGATGATCAATGTCCAACGATCGTGATGATTATTGTTCAATTTAAATTTAGAACCGGGCACCGCCATATTGGGTGAGCAGGGGGCCGCGCCGTCCCTATTCAATGGTACCCAGTGACCAGTGCCCACTCCATACGCGAGGCCAGAAGGTTAAAACTTATTGATAACAGATTTCTCTTTTCCCATAATGATAGTACCGCTGAACCGATAATAATATTATAACATCCCAAATATGTTGCCAAAATTTTTTTTTTCGTCTATTCGATGTTAGACAACATGTTAATAAACAATATGGAGCCCATTTTCCTATATCTATTTAAATTTACAATAGGAAAGCGAGCGATATATAGGACTATGACGTCACGAGTTGCTCCTGCCCGCGCCCGCGCCATACATTTGTCATTAAAAAATGTATGGCGGTAGCAGCTTGCGACGTAACAAATCGTTTTGTGATGTGAGAAAGAGATGGACAATATTTTTATCTATTTCTTTTAGATTTATGTTTCTCTATTCAACAATTTTAAACCTTAATTTGTAAAAATGTGTTGTTCCACACTAGGCAACATCCCTTATTGGATTGGAATAGAGTATCGGTTTTATCGAGAGATAGAGTTAAGGGAGTTTAGACGCTCGCTCGTTTTATGCGCTAATCCCTATGAGGATGATTTTAAAATCTTTGCGGTTGTCCACAGAGCACAGAGACAGACTACATTATAATGACTGGTTTGGTCTGTGTGATGATAGGTCAATAACGGGCCCCAACATAGTATATTGTGTATGTTATATACTATAGATATACAGAAGTCCATATCGTCGGAATGCCCATCCCTACCCTCCAGGGCGACCTAGATATCGACCGAGCCCCCCTCCCCCCCCACAAGCTGACATACCCAAGTACTCCACCAAATATACAACACTATGAGTGAACTAAAGATTCATTAACTATATTGTGCTCTGAACTTTTTAGTGAGACAAAAATAAGAATTATCCAAGTTTATTAAGTGGATTTCATATAACATTAATACTTTCAGACAACGGCCACTATTAATATAAATACTGATTCAGTCGTAAAATATAGCTTTCATTTACCATAGGCCATAACACCTTTTAGCAACTAACACGAAAGCGTTTGTGAATTGTAATCGTTTTAATTAATACAAGCATTGAGAGAGAGCATTGTGAATTCGTTGTTAAATACTCGATAATGTATGGGATAGTCACTTGTCCCTATCCTTTTTTTTAACGAGTTAATGTATATTTTATGGGTAAATTATTACTAAACGTGTTTTCTCCAGATTTGATCAGCATTACCCTCAAAAATCAAGACTACCAAGTACCAACAGGTTAAGATAACACGTAATATTTTTGGGAGTGTATTCTATTTTCGCGCGGAACAGATGTACAAGTGTACACTCAAACCTGCCGTGTGGGTCTTCTTCCCCCTTCGTCCGCGACATGCCGGTCCCGTGGTGGGGCTGGGTGGGGGGAATCCCACGCCACACGACTCGCAGCTGGTGAGCCGTGTGGGGTATGGAACGTGAATTTTGGCGTGAAAGGTCCTAAGCACAAGTGACAAGGCTCAAGGGCATTATGGCTTGATTCACGCCAATTTTCAAACATGTGAACGATGCCTTGCGTTGCGTAAATAACCTAACCAAGAGCGTGTCAGTGCACGGCTTATATAAGGGTTCCGTACATATCAACGTGCAATAAACAAGAAATCATCCTCATTTCACATGTATGGGTAGCCCCACCCCCAAAATATAAAATGATTATTATTATTATATAATGCAAAAAACCAAATCTATTCGTAATCTATAACGGTTCTAAATTGTACATAATAATATTCATAATTACAGAAGTTAGAAGGTATATAATACAGTTTTAAACTATATAGATGCAATATCAAAATTCAAAACAATTTCTGATACATTTACGTAGAGGGTTTTCGTCATATGCCTTTCTAGTTTCTTTATTATATTTTGTCATGTCAGGGTCTTACCCTTGTTTAATTAACTATGTCAAATGTCATGTCATGTATGGTTCTTCACGCCGGACCAGTTCCCGAACCGGTGTTAGGCATCAGTACCTGGGTATCCGAACTTCGCTCGGAGTTCTGAGAAATTTAAATAAATAAAAAGAATCACAAAAATATTTATCTGACTGGTATTCGAACCCACCACATTCCGAATTTTCGAACAAAGCAAAAATTACACTTATGCAATATGCCAAACGGACTGACATAATAGCGTCGAAATCTATATATATAAAAAGGCAAAAGCTGATTGACTGATGTATCAACGCTCATGCCAAACCCTTAAGGCTAGAAATTTGAAATTTTGCACAAGTATTTATCATATAACGTAGATACATCACGTATGACGTACATCCACTAAGGAAGGATTTTGGAAAAAATTCAACCCCTAAGGGGGAGAAATAGGAGATAAAAGTTTGTATGCAACTTTTTATTCCTTGGACATATTTGCATGATATTTCGTATGAATTGTTTACAGAAAAAAATAATTAGTTACGTATTTTAGCGTTTTCTAAAATTCAGCCCCTAGGAGGGTAAAATAGGGGATGAAAGTTTAAAACCTAATTTCACGCGGGTGAAGCCGCGGACAATTAATGCTAGTTATTGATAAATTGTTGCACGAGGAAAGTTTTCTCCCCCAAAACTCCCTGCATACTAAATTTCATTGTAATACTTGCAGCCGTTTTCGAGATTACGATTATATATATACACAAGATTGTCTCGTTTAAAGTACAAGATGTAGATTGTAGACCGACGTTGAGAAAGTGTATAAAAATATACACTTTGAATAATAAAAAAATGACTGACTTTATAATCTGTCTTTGTTTTCAACTCCTTTTCAAAACGAAGCCGACTAACCGTTTCACCGACTCTCCAGACTCCATAAGTTAGGTAGTTGACTTTTGGCCAATTATTCATTTCTGAGCCTCCAAAACTATAAATTACTTACTACATTACCCGCTCGCTTGCTATCTTATTATAGTTCACTTGTCACAATATCAGTGACTTTCATTTCTTTCTCCAAAATTAGATTGTTACGTATCAAAATGAAAGAAGAATTTATTTATAAAAATATTGTAAACCGGGCCAGTCAGCATACGCTCGTGTGCAACCCCTAGTCTGACCTTTATTGGACCCTCCCCTATTTTGGGGTGATCCCCTTGGGCTAGTAAGCGACTTGCGAGGGGCAGGGGAGAATGTAGGGGTTGCCAGATTATAGGGGTTTTGAGATTTAATTTATTTTAGGAGGGGTATAGGTGGAGTTGTGACATGCGCCTTTTCGACGTTATACTTTTGTTTTGAAACTTTTTTTTTGCTTAATATATTTCGTTAAACTAAATTTGTGGGAGCAAATTGTAGAGTTTTTACCTAGTTTCGAATTTTATACTTACACTGCTTAGTAAACACCTTATTTAAAATACTAAATCCTTCTTATGGGCCGTACTGACCGTCCAGCCTGCAGGTCCAGCGGCGGACTAGTGGCCGTCATTATAGTGTCAATCATGTATTTGTGTTTATAATTTTTGCCTACAAGTCCTCTTCAAGGTCGCGGCAGGATATGCAGGCTGGACCGACAGTATGGCGCATTAAAAGGACTAGCTTTTAAACACAAGTTTTAAGCCCTCGCCCATGAGTCGAATTTGCATAATCTACAGTTAGCAAGCTTGCAGAGCATAATCCTTGACTTGACAGAAATCAAAATATCTTACCGATGCAGCTGGCTCTTACGTTTACTGAATGTATGCATATTATACACCTTTCGCATAAATTTAATGCCCGCAATTATAGAACACTGAAATGAGAGACGAATGATTCGTAAAGTCTTATTTATTGAGGGCCAACAATCGTCTGATTAATGTCAGGTGCTTATTTGCATGTCTTGTCTCTATCGCTCGATATAAAGTAACAAGCGACAAAACTTCCAAATTACCTCACCTACAATTATTAGAATATTGTAAAACATATATTATTGAATTAAATTTAACTTATTCAATATGTTTTAACTTATTCCGTTAGTAATTTAGCGTTCAGACGAACGCAAAATTACGTACATATGTATACTGGCGCGGCACCGTCAAACCCCGTGTAGGTACCACTTTTATGCTATCCTCACACCTAATGGTATACCTGACAGGTTTGTCTGTACAGGTAAACCGGAGTGTGTATGTTGCACAAATGTGCAGGTTTCCATACAGCATCAGCTCAAGCTTACCCTTACTTGTATGGCTAGTTTGTGACCTTAATCGCTTTTACAATAAGATCTTAATATGGTACACGGGGTCTGTAAGCGACCGTAATTTAACCTACTAACAAAAATATTCACACAAGTCACAACTGAATAGCGGTTCCATGTTGCTGTCTCGTCCGTCAAGTGACTTTTCCAACGTATAAGACAAAGACAACATTGCACAACTAATTAGTTGTGTAAATATTTTTGTTGGTAGAAGGGTAAGCCGATAAGAAGGTTCTTTTTAAAAATACTTATGATTTGGAGGTCGTCCACGCTTGATAATAATAACGAAATCTGGGGGCACGGTAGTGCCCCCGCCAAGACTTGTTATGCAAAGCGCAAGGGAACTACCTTTTCTCGAAGTGTTTTGTCGATTTTTTGAACCCCTTATAATTCTGGTTTGGTAATCTGGTATAATTACCAGATAAACGAAATTATCAGGATATGTTTACAGTAGCAGACTAATTAAACATGTAAAGTTTTGATTGCATAGGTCTTATACTTTAGATTTTATTGATATCTAAAAACCCCTGATTTCCTCACTGACTCACTGATGATCAACAAAATTATAGAGTACTTCCGGATGTCCTAGAAAGCTGAAATTTGGTATGTAAGATAGTGTTAGCACATAAATAACAAAAAAATTGTCAATCTGGAAACTTTTATCCTCCAACCCCTTAAACTAGATTCGCCTACGAAAAATTTTACTCTAGATCTAGAGGTCTAAGGTAAGGTCCGTGTTATAAATATGTCAAATGTAAGTGAAATCCCACAAAAAACATTTTCATGTAAAGTCATGCTAAGACGATACCATATGACCCGCACTGTCAAAAAGCTATCAGATCTCATGTAAAACCAACTAAAAATCAAACACACAATGGTGTCAAGTCAAATGTCAATGTCGAATCTGACAACTCGACACTCATGTGTTCCATTTTCAATTCTGTTGTATTTATCCAGAGTTCTATTTTCAATGCTCTGAATTTAATGCCCTAACCGGCCGGATTCCGGATCATAGTCATCATCCTTAGTCACGTAGCCAACGTCTAGGAAAATCTCGCTCGACGGCCATTAGTACTACGTGAAAATGAGGGGTCTCGGCGTATACTACGGATGTTGTGCCGTAGGGGAGAGGGGGGTAAAAGGTGGTCACGTAGTATGTTCCTATACATTTTCACTGTTTTTTAATTTTGTTGTTTTTTTTTTCTTTTCAGCGTTCCACACGTCGGACCAGCTGCTGGTACACGTGAACCTCTCCCACGTGAGATCTTTCGAGCACAACGGCACCAACGGCGCGCCGCCTCAAGTCGTGAGTACTATTACCGACAAACGGGCGGAGAGTACGCCCGACAGTAAGCGATCACTGCTGCCAATAGACTCCGGAAATACCAGAGGAACTAAGCGTTGCCGGTTTTAAACATATTATCTTTCCTTAATTATAATAAATACAAACTTTTATTAACATAAATGCCATAAAAAGAATAAAATAAACTGTTCTTTTAGAAAATTAATTACTATCAACTTATATGATATAACACATTACACAATTTATCTACACTAATATAATATAAGAGGAAATATTAGTTTATTGGTTTGTGTGTTTAAATATATAGATTTTGTGTTTCTTAAAATAATTCCTTATATTGAGAATTTATTTCAAGTAAATGTAAAGAAAAGTTACTGATGATTTTTTTTTCTTTATTAAAAAGTGTAGGTATTTCTCCGTAAAAAGAACATCAGCGTTTTATAAAATATCAAAAGATATTGAAAAAATTATTAAAACATCGAAAAGTCTGGATTTAGGTGAGATAAGAAATCGAAAATTTTGCAATCCCTAGTTGTGTCGTTTTTCCTGCCACAGCATTAGAATTCAGACCCAGGTTAGTGGTTATTACATTAGCGGTTACCGTATTGGGTCAAGTGCTCGTCAATACGAATCAAACGAGCCCAAACTAGATCGGGTTGTGTCGTTTAATAGCGGAGTTCCTATGGCCACCTTCCAGCCCCAGTATCAAACCTTGATTACCATAATATACAGAGCCCAAAGTCGGTAGGGTTGTAACGTTTTACTGCGGAGTTTCAATGGCCACCTTTTAGCTTTAGCATCAGATCGGCTCCATGTCATCATAAAATTGCATTGTCACGCGATATACAAAATATGAATGCAAAATTTCAGCTCAATCGAAACCCGGGAAGTGGGTCAAAAGCGAAAGTAGACAAAATAGACAACCCTTCAAGATCGGGTAGGTCCACCCGTTGTCGCTATTAATTCACTAGGTACTACAAAAATAAAATTACCATCACGTGAAACTAACACATGTATTAGGTCCTTACATATGAAATTGGCGTTTTGTCGTACTGGCCACTTTGATCTCAAATATATATTCTTTGGTTAGGAATTCCGATTTCAAATTTATACCGCTATTTACTCATGCATTTGTGTTTCGAAAACCGTAATTCATTTGTTTTTTCCTATTTTGGTGTTTTCTTTGCGTCACTCTGTTTACAAAATGGAAAACTTGAAGTATCGTATTATTTTCGAGTACGAGTTCCACCGTGCCACCTGAGTGCTGCAGAAACGACTCGAAGGATTAATGATGTGTATGGCGGCGGTGTCGTAAAAGAAAACACAGTGCGTATTTGGTTCCAACGTTTTCGTTCCGGAAATTTCGACCTGCAGAACAAGCCCCGTGGACGGCCGGAGACCAAAGTTGTTAATGAAGAATTGAAGGCTATTGTGGAAGCGGATCCATCGCAAACCACGTCCGAGTTGCTGCAGGCTGCGCTGTTAGTGATAAAACTGTTTTAACTTGAAGCAAATTGGGAAGGTGAATAAGCTTGATAGGTGGTTAGGTCGACGACACGATGTAACCACCGAACGACACCAGCTAGACACCTACCTAAAACAGGCGCTTACCTTGTTAATCATAAGGTATATGTACATGTCCTTCCCCAGTCTACTCTATATTTGTGCTAAATTTTATCAAAATCGGTCCAGTAGTTTCGGAGCATATTCAATGCAAACATACAAACAAACAAACTTTTTCTCTTTATAATGTTAGTATATAATAGTATAGATATTGATATATTGATAATATTTAGATAGTACTTATTAATGGTGTTTCGTTTCGCGACAAAGCTCTTTTAACAGCGGGTTCAATTTTATCGACAAAATACCAACCTTCTGGGAGTCGCAACGCGGGGGGAGTTACAAGCGTTTGAATATTTGATGTTTTGGGTTACACCTTTCGTTATATCATACGAAACTTACTTTAATACCTAAACAAAATTAGTTATTTACTTTAATTCAATAAACAAAATAACTATTAATTCACACTACACACAGCAAAATCTCATTTTAAAGGTACATAATAATATAATCTACATTTTTGACTAATGTATTTTATAAAAAAATAACATAATAACACTACATTTGAACCTGACGATACAATTTTTTCTTAAATTACCTACAATTTGATGTAAAGACCTAATTATTTCCTTCTCACCCAAAAACTGATGGTGAAAAATAACTATGTTTAAACTTACCGTCCTTTACAGACGCAAAAGCCGCATAATAAAAGCCCGGGCAACCACGAGTGCGGCATCTGTCACCGCAAGTTCAAGCGAAAACAGCATTTGAAAACCCACTACAATGTACACACCAAGAATAACCCGAGCCAGCTGATATGGTGCACGAGCTGTAACGAAGGTAAGGCTGGGACTATATAATCCGGAATACGGAACGCCGGATAAAATTCACAGCACTGAAAATAGAACTCTGCGCTAATACAATAGAGTTGAAAATCGAAGTGTTGAGCTGTTATATATGATATTGACTCCACACTTGTGTGTTCGATTTATTGTATTAGCGCAGAGTTCTATTTTTGGCGCTCTGAATTTTCCCGAGCCTTACGGATTCCGGACCATATAGTCCCGGCCTAAGACAACTGTAATGCGCTACCCAGACTCACGGTGAAAAGTCGTCTCTCTCGTGATTCGTGAAGAGGCTGCATGATACTTACTACAGTCAAGTTTCTCAATGTACCTCGGAGAGAATGGGCTGCTATAAGTTATAAGCAGACAAAACAAACTTACATCCATGTTATAGAAAGCCAACAAAGCCTGTAAAAAATATTAAAAATCTGGTATACATTTTACCCCTCTTGACAACATGACACCAGTTTTTTTTTTAATTACTTTGAATCGTTCCTTGCTCGTTAGGGTCAATTCACACCGACACGAAACGATACGCGACTTTTAAGATAGCTACTCAAAATTGATCTTATTCATTACACAAGAAGATACACATAAAAGCTACTCAAAATTGATCTTATTCATTACACAAGAAGATACACATAAATGCCCAAGCGTATTTCGATACCCAACACAATTCTCCGTTACACTCCCCAGGATTTTACAACAACACGCTGTACGAGAACCACACGTGCCACGGACAGGGCGGGGACGACGGCGCGTGCGAGCCGCAGCTCGACGCCAAGAAGGAGAACAACCCCATTGAGCTGTTGGAGGTACAATATACATGTTATTATAGTTAATAGATTCAGGCGTTACTTTGCGAAAATCCATAGCATACAATTTAATTAATATTATATCTGGCAATAACCCGCGAAAAAATACCCACAACCTGGAAGCAAATGTGTGAGTGCACGGATAAGCACGCATACACCACCCCACACAAGCAACAATGTCAGCAAGATGGACGGAAGAGAGGGAGTGGACCTGCGAACCTTGCTGTCATACAATAAGAACTATTTTGCTCAATGGTATTAATGTTTCTTCAATGTGTCATTTTGTCCATTCTTCGGTGTTTCTATTGTGCGCATGCTAAGCCTGCAGGTTGTGGGTATTTATTCGCGGGATATTGCTAGATATAATATTAATTAAATTACATGTTATTATATTAGGTCCTTAAATATGAAATTGGCGTTTTGTCGTACTGGCCACGTTGATCTCAAATATATCTTCTTTGGTTAGGAATTCCAATTTTAAATTTATACCGCTATTTACTCATGCATTTGTGTTTCGAAAACCGTAATTCATTTGTTTTTTTCCTCTTTTGGTTTTTTCTTTGCGTCACTCTGTTTACAAAATTGAAAACTTGAAATATCGTATTATTTTCGAATATTTCCTCATGAATTGAGTGCAGCAAACCGACAAACGCTCGTCGACTGCTGCGTTACATTAGTCAACCGGCACAATAATGAAGGGATTTTAAATCGAATCATTACCTGTGATGAAAGGTGGATCCTGTACGATAATCGGAAACGCTTATCGCAATGGCTGAACCCTGGCGAACCAGCCAAAGCCTGCCCCAAGCGAAAATTTACTCAAAAAAAGTGTGAAACTTGTGAGCGTTTGGTGGACTTGCCGTGCCGGTGTCGTTCACTACAGCTTTCTTAAATCTGGCCAGACGATTATGACAGATGTCTATTGCCAGCAACTGCAAATCATGATGGAAAAGCTAGCTGCTACTGGTGTTGGTCATTCGCTCTAGGCCACTGCTGCTTCAGGACAACGCTAGACCACGCACTGCACAACAGACGGCTACCAAATTAGAGGAGCCCCGGACCTTGCTCCAACAGATTACCATTTTTTTTCGAAATTTGGATAACTTCTTGCAAGGGAAAAAATTCAACTCCGATGGGGCAGTCCAAAGCGCCTTTAAAGATTTTATTGATTCTTGTCCGAATGGTTTTTTTTTAGCAAAGGAATCAATGAACTACCTATGAGATGACAAAAGTGCATAGATAGCAATCGTATAATACTTTGATTAAATAAATATATTATGTTTAAAAAAAAATCGACTTTATGTTCCTCCTTTAGAAAACGACAATTTCCTATGTAATAATGACCTAATATTAAACGTCAAGCAAAAACTCTCAGTACAGTTTCACGAGAATTGTGCAACGGGATGAGTACGAAATTTGATCGATAAATTAGTGTTTCTGTGAACTAATATTTCTTAAATAATGCTTAGAAAGACATAAACCTAATAAAATAACAACAACACAAACTACCTCAGATTAATATTAACACACACCACGGTGCGTTTGAAAGATACAATTTCGTTACGCGTTGAAGTTTGTCAATCTGTCACACCAATTTTTTTCTATCAAATATGTAAAGTCCAAACTTAAAAAATGATATGAATTATACATAGCTAGTATAGCCGAACTTAAACCACAGAGTGACCTCTAGTCTATACTATGAATGCTAGGCTGTATCCAACAGACGGTGTTCTGTCTAAACTATGAACTAAAATAAATAAATAACTACCTACACACACCAACAACTACACATACAACCCACACTCACACAGGTGATGTGTGAGAGAGAGTTATCGGCCACTGAGAGCTGAATATTATTACAGTACTGATGTCGCTACTAAACAATGGGGGTTGGTGTTAGAAGGGCGAAGAAATTAAGGTTATATTATGTATTTTGTAATGCCAAAGCGTGAATTAAAAAAACTGACAAAAAACTAAAAATAAACCCTTATCACTTGAGGTATTAAAATAGATTACAATATTCTCGTACCTACCGAATACACCTACAAAATGTTATTAAAATCGGCTAAGCCATTTCGGAAGAGTTCTGCAACTCTGTGACAGAAGAATTTTATAACATATTAAAATAAGTATATAAGGTAGAAAGATTTGTACAAGTGTTTGTGTTTGAATTGAATAGGTTCCGTAATTATCTGGACCGATTTTGATAAAATTTGTCAGATATAGAGTAGACGTACCACCATGTAGTAGGATATACTTATATGCTACTTTTTATCGAAGTAAATGTACGGTTCCTGCGATTTCCATTTGGAATTAAAAAAGTACACACCGTAATATTATACAATAATGAAAACCAATTCGTTTCTTATACACATTCAGACACAGCTTAGAGAAATTATTCAATAAAATATTTTTCTTAAGTAAGTACATAACGCCTTTAATAAACGTATGTTTCATTTAATTTCCAGGTGGTAGTAAGCGAGTATCCTATAGTAGACCCCGCCGAGGCGAGCATACCGTCGCCACGCCGCGTGTACGTCTGCAAAGTCTGCGGGAAGTCGTTCAAGCGCAAGGACCACTTCAAGATACACCAGTTCATACACACCGGAGTGAAAACTGTCTTCTGTCCTGACTGTAATAAAGGTGAGGCCCGCTCAGTATACTCTGTTAAGCTCCAATATCATCTCAACTTAAACATAACAATCAAATTCGACAAATTATTGTATATGTCACCGTAAAATTGTAAATACCATTAGATTGTAATATAATAAGCTTATAAAATATCGACAGATTGTCAAATAAACATTCTGCTTACAACTTTACGCATTATTTTTCGTTATATTATAATATAACGAACTGAAATTCATTTACAGGTTTCTACAGAAAGGACCATCTACAGAAACATATGATAGTCCACGCGCGGTACAGGACCAAAGAATCGCCCAAACTGAAGAAGAACATCCCGGATCTCTTCCCCATAGAACAGCTGCCGCACGCCAGCTTCAACAACAACAAACAACACGACAACAAGCACGACAAACACAACACACAGGAGAGCAACACGGGTGTTGTTCCCGAGATTACGATACATGTAAGTATACATTATTTTTCTTGTAAATAATCGTAAAAAATGTGGCGAGTTGAGGGCACCAATGTACCAAAGATTATTAGTAGAAAATTATTTTGGTTTTACATAATAATTTGTTAGGCTGCTCACGACGGCTTTTTATTAGTATTTCAATCCTTAGCACAGAACGCTCGCTGCGCACATAAATAGATTTTAAAATCTTTTAAAATCAAGTGCACTTTTTTACCAGACACACACAAGAGAAAGGGTAAGATTTTCGGAGTCTTATGTATATTGTATGTACGTATGTTTGTTCTACCGTAGCGCCTAAACTACTGATCCGATCTTAATAAATAACATTTAAAAAAGGCGGTAACATTAGGATATATAATTTAAGTAGTCGGGTTATAGTTTTATGAAAAATTTGAGTGATTAACTCTCATTGTTTAATTCCTTCTTTTCAGGCCCCATCGCACACAAAACTACGCGTGCCGCTCAAAATCAAAGTTCCCTACCAGATGGTAATGTCAATGGACAACGGCGAGAAGAGAGCGTTCACCGTAGACCCGCAGACGTCCAGCTCCAGTGTGTAATATCCGCTAGCGTGGTGGGCATATATGGTGGATATGTAAGTGTCTTCAGCTGTCTCCCAGCAGGCTACTAGCGTGGTGGACATATATGGTGGATCTGTAACGGTGCATAATACTACAGCTGTCCCCCAGCAGGCTAGCATGGTCAGTCTATACCAATTTATAATACTACAGCTATACCGCAATTGGCTAGCGCGGTGAACAATCTAATCCTTACATTCAGGAGAAAAACGTGATGAAACACTTGTTGTGCTAAATACTCGGAAGAAACTGAAATAGTCCGTTGATAATAAGAAAACAGTGTGTTGTCATGTCACTTGGTCTTTCGAATTTCGACATAAACTAGGTCAAAATTAGAGGCGTTCTTTGTAGGCCGAGTGAGTGAAAATATCATCAGGCGATCCGCCTGCTCGCTGCCCAGTATGTGTGTTCTTAAAAAAAAACAAGAAAGGGCCGATTGACAGTCTGAATAAACTATTTAAAGTAGTATGAAGTATGAATAAACTATAGTTAAATATTTAGTTACCAGCAAGTTAGTAATAAAATTGTTTTCGTTTTATGAAATGCAATAACGTTTAAAGCAATCAAGTCACAAACTATCATTACATTCCTGTTTATGAAAAATTTTAGTGCGGAGATTTATGTACGAAAACTTTTATACATTTTTTGCTCTCTATATTATGTTATAGATTTATGCTAATCAAGAAAGATCTTCAGTATGTGTGTAAATAGTTATTAATAATAGTAGTTCGTAATACACGAGTAATTTTAGCCAATTTTATTTGGGTGGTCCCACAAAGATTTTAAATTTGTCACCTTTATTTTATGATGTTCACGTAATATATAGTTATGAAAATTGTCCTTTTTTTAAATGAAATTATTCTTATAGGGACCAAATGCATTCTGAATTTAGCTAATGGTTTTTTTATTGATTTGTATAAAGTTACTGCAAAGTGTATATACAGGTTCGTTTTGATTTATAAGAAAATAAAAAATAAAAATATAATAATACCAAACCAGTAGCAAATTTTTTACAGTACTTACTAGTTATATAATAATTTTAAACGTCCCTATCGTAAATATAAGTCTTTTTAATATTTCACAAATTAAATCATACCCACAACTCACTATCAACTTCAAATATATTGTTATTTAGTTTATAGTAAATTATTCAAAGTATATGATCTTAATGCCTTGGTATTGAACTAAAGATAACTTGTTGTAATGTCTTTACGGATTCTGTATCATGAACCTAAAAGATTGTTAAAATTACATGGCAATTTTTTTTAGTGCTTCTTCGTGTTCTTTTGAATTTGCAAGCGTAATTTATACATTTCAAATGTTTTGTACATATCTGTAGACATTTAGAGGGCATTTGCTGAATAAAGAATAAATCTTAACCTAGGATTTTAAAGTTTGACAGATTTGACGCGGTAGTCGCTCACCATCATGCGACCTATCTGCTCGTAACGATTCTTTTACTACAAAAATATGCCAAATTGTTGGTCTAAGGACATTATTTATTTTTGTTTTGATGCGAAATGATGTAATCACAAGCGTAGGTGCCATGTCACGTACCAAATATGTTTAAATATATTGGAAGTTCCTCTCAACATTAGATAGGTACATTGTGATTCTATTATGTAAGTTATTATGTAACGTGGAGTACAAATAAAATATTTTGAACCTATATTTTCTATTTTTTACAGTGGGCTTAGAAAGATTCTTAAACGTTACTTAAATGGTAGGGGACCCCTAAATAACAGGCTGTCACTCTCTGCTTGGCCGAATTAATTCAAATAGTTTTATTTTCACATAGGTTAATAATAACACTTATGGAACTGTCCCTACGTGATGACTACCACCTATTACAAAAAGAGTATGTTTACGACCTCTGTGGCTCAGTGGTTAGCGCGTCGGAGCTTAGATGTGTATTAAATAAGTGTATAATATAATAAACGTGTTTAATGCTTTTATACTATACATATGTGTACAATGTGTATAGTATAAAAGCATTAAAGTATATATTCCCGTTGTCTGGTACCCATAACGTTAAAAGTTCTTCGAGAACTTACCACAGGACGGGGATTGACGTGGTGTGAAAACATCCCTAGGTAATATTATTATTTAATACTATAACTTGAGTGCCTCTAATTTAAGCAGCATTTGTTTAGCTGATAGCGTGGTCACATTAAAAGTGAAAGCCTTATTTAGATAGTTACTAGCTAGCAGTGTAAAAAGGGTCTAATAGAAAAGGAAAAAAGCAATATGAACAGATTTATTTTTTATAGATGCAACAATAATATTAGGTCTACAAATTTAAAGAGATCTACAAGATTGATAATTCGAACAAAACAATTTAAAACTTTTAATTAACAGCATATAAAAATAACACTATTTTTTCAAAATAATTCGTATTATCACCAACGCTTTTAAAACTTTGAATAAATTATATAAATATTAAAAAATTTGATCACAGAAAAACACCGAACTCTTAAATAATTTTGGCTAGAATTCGCTAATAATTAAATTAAATTTCAATCAAATATTTACATTTGTGCCGTTTTACAATCACTCCATAGCAAGCAGTAAAATTTGTTACTAGTAATATTGTACATTTTGGTCGCGATTAAACTTAAAGGGGAAGAATCTCTATAATGATGGAGCTTGCTACAGTTTGACATTAAAGGCCTCTTACGAATAAAATGTAATATTTTTGTTTTTATTACTCAATAGTATTTAATACCGCGAAAAAATCCCGCGTTTTTTTTCGCGGGATATTGCTAGCTGATATAATATTAATTAAATTGTATGGTATGGATATTGTTTTAAACACTTACGGATTGTGTCGCGGTGCACTTTTATTTTTCCCGACGTTTCGGCTACTTTCCAGCAGCCGTGGTCACGGAGGACGGAGGTGTCAATTGTCCTATTTGTTGAAGTTGTTCAAGCTACCCGAAGATTCTTCAAATATTATTTGTGTTCCGATTCTAAGGAAAGCTTCTATAAAAACATATTTCAAGCCGCCCAAAAAGATAAGTCAATTTTTACCACCAGTGAAATGTAACATTTCCCTTCAAGTTGCAGGAGTCTACAAGCTCGACTGTGACTGCGGTCTCTCGGTCGGTATATAGGGCAAACTAAAAGATCCATCAACACCCGCGTAAAGGAACACATCGCAGATGTTAAACACCGTCGCAACAATAAATCTGCAATTTGCGAACACACACTGGATCAACCTCGCCATTATATAAGATTTGATAAGCCACAAGTACTGGCAAAGGAACACCGTTATCGCCCAAGAATGATACGCGAGGCTATAGAAATTAAAAAGTACCCTAATTTTAATCGAGAGGCTGGGTGCTGCCATCTAGTTGGGATCCAATAATTAACAAAATAAAATGTAAATATAAAATCACCGCGGCTTCAAGAGACTGTTAGTATGTTTTGCGTGGATCGGAACACAAATAATATTTGAAGAATCTTCGGGTAGTTTGAACAACTTCAACAAATAGGACAATTGACACCTCCGTCCTCCCGTGACCACGGCTGCTGGAAAGTAGCCGAAATGTCGGGAAAAAGAAAAGTGCACCGCGACACAATCCGTAAGTGTTTAAAACAATGAACAATATTCGCGTAAACATAAGAAATCAATATGTATGGTATGGATTTCCGCAAAGTAACGCCTTATTCTATTAATAATATTATTTGTTAAGGTTTAACTATACTTATCGGATTTTCTGATTGTAACTGCTAAAATCACTGCATTGAAATTTGAAAATCTTTGCATTAATTGCAAAATACAAAAGAATCAACAATAACCGCCTGGAAATCGGATGAGTGTAATAGAGAAGGCCATTGCTTAGGTCCTTTATTTTGAAAAAGAAACTAAATTATGTTTCAGTTACTATAAAATCCATGCTGTATATACTGTAGAGTGAAATATTAGTAGTCATATGTGTGTATGTCTGTCTGTGGCATCGTAGCTTTCTAACGAATGAACCGATTGTGATCCAGTTTTTTTGTTTAAGAGCTAACGTGATCGAGACGGTTCTTATCTAATAGAGAAGAGAGCTGATGATATTAACCTTCATCATCAGCTCACTTTCTGCTTGCCGGGAGTCGGGGGTCAATTAAAATTGTAAAATTGTACTTAAATTACTAGTCTTGTAATCAGAACGCGTCCTTGGCTGCGGCGATGAGCGTCATGAGGTCGTGTTTGTCGTCGGGTCAGGACGGTTCCAGCTGGGGGGCTGCCACTGTCTGCTGTAAAACGACCAACATCATTTACATACATACATTTTGGATACTACTACATCAGAGACATTACACAAGGATTGAAGGAAGTGAATGCTACGAAAAATTTTAATACGACATACGACTATCCGTACCTACATACCTTCCTCAAAAAGTTGGGATGTGTGATTTTTATGTTCAAGTAGTGAGGGTTTTTAAATTCGAGACATCTGACGGCTTTTTGACACGACAAGAACCGTCGGCCTACCGAGCGCCGCCTGGTGACATAAAAGAATCGAAAATTCTTATTGACCGTTTTTGATACCGCTTACGCCACAAGATGACGCTTTGTGTGCCTTAGGTCTGCCCCGAAAAATTTGAAACACCTATGTATATATGTGTTAATAAGTTATGATTACATTTAGTATTTTTACCGCAAGATGGCGCATTTACAGCATGATTACTGCGGCAACATTGGCGGCGGCGACATATAAATTCACTTTTACATAATAATTCTTGCTAAAAGTCTGCTTACCATCAGGTGAATTTATTTGCCACCATTAGTTATGATCACCGCAGGCCCAAGTTGGGATTGGGCTTAGAGTATCTAACCAAACGAAGACGAAATGACAGCTAATTTCTATGCAAATAAGTCTGCAACTTTCTGCGCGGTTAGTGATTACACACTAATGCATTTTCAATCACGTCGTTACGCACGCACAGGAAAATATTGTTAAACATAAACTATACGCACACATGTACACACCCACAAAGGAGCCTGTCAGTGTACGAAAAATATCATGTTTATCCAAGCAACGCTAGTGCTTGACACTATCGATATTTAAATATCGATGAGTTCGGCGAATAATATAAAAAATGATACAAAAATAAACATAAATATATTCATTTTAAGTGATTTTTTCGTAATTGTTAAAATAAATTAATTGATTTTATGAAATAAATATCCTATATTATACTATAATATGAAATAAATATCCAGGCATTTTAAGATAAATAATTTTATTATCTTAGACGTCTGTGACGTCCTTAGTCTGCAGAAAATTTTAGATAAGTTAAACTGAAAAAAATCCCCAAATTCTTTTAAGACAAACAATTTAAACTAATTTTGGTTTTACTACAATATTTAATTAATTTCGCTTAGTATGCTATAGTAAATACATATTACAATATATCCTCTTGTTATCCGCTCGTACCTACTATAAAACATGAAGCTTCAAAATGCTGTGAGAAAATTGTTCTCGAAATATGATTTGCATTCATCATTGTATGTACCAATCTGAAAAATTAATAGTCAGAATAACATGCTGATAAAGTCGATATCGATATTTTTTGTGCTGTCACAGCCCTCATTTTTTCTGCAGTGTGGCTGGTTTATTAATTAAAAATGCATAATTTCAGGATTATGAAACAGTTATAACAAGAACGAATATGAAATGGAAGATTTTATAAATGTCTACTTTTAAATATTACCCTAAGATAGGATCTTGTACGATTCAGTGGCAACACTTACCTATTGACCGAGAATTTGTTTTGAATGTTTGCTTAATTATTGCATTATTTGTTAATATTTAGACAAAATAATACTTACAGATGGAAAGTAACGCTGTCATTTTGTTCATCAGAAGTTTCCGATCTCTTTTTACAGTAAAAAAAACAGCAATTCGGCATTTTTAGCTTCGGTTCTGTGATTTGTCGAATTCGTCAATAACGCGCGGCAACTAGTTTTATATAACCGGTATGACCGGCGGTCTCGTACCTTTGGCGGCGGGGAACGCCTGACAATGGCTACTCCGGTTGGATCAATGCTCTAAGGTATTTGGGATTTTAAGGGCCAGGAGAAAGTATCTCAGTGCGTAACACCAGAGGAGTTACACTTGTAGTGTACTTGCGAGTGTCCATGGGCGGCGGTAATCGTTTACCATCAGCGATCCGTCTGCTCGTTTCCTGGTCCATTTAATAAAAAAAAGGTTATTACCTGTGATAGTGGCGGGGTGGAGACCTGCTGCGACAGCTCGGCCTTAACCCGGCGCGCGATGTGCGACCGCGTGTGCTTACGCAAGTGGTCCTTGCGGTAGAAACCTGCGATATTAACGGTTTATACTGTTTAGTATCAAACACCAGTCGTTGCAGCTTTTTATTTCCACAGACAGTTATTATTTAATTTGCGCTAACGTACAAAAATATTTGTGGGACGGGTGGGAAGCCCCCAAAGGGAGATCTCCGACCGAGCGAGGTGCTATGCTCGGTCAGGCCGAAGCCCGCTTGTATGAATTTCAGATGTCGTATATATAGTGCCGATCATAGAAAACTTCGATAGCGCGATTCATTGTGGCGCTAATGGTCCGCCACATATTTTTTATCTTTTTTCGACGTCTCTATAGAAACTTTGGATTTCATCTTTTTAGCAATGAATTATTTGCTTGACTTCTCATCGCTTTGATCTATGTATTGATGATTCAGTTAGTATCTAGGTAATGGTTGCTTTTTTACATAATACTAGCTGACCCAGCTAACGTTTTTCTGCTATCTAAATTATCACTCGTTGGTATAAAAATAGTTAACCATCTATTCTCAGACCTACTGAATATACACAAGGAAAAAACATAAAAAACGGCCAAGGCGTTTCGGAGGTGTTTGGTTACGAACACTGTGACACGAGAACTTCATATATTAGTAATTAGATGTGGGAAAATGTGGGAATAGTGGGAAGCCCCAAAAGGGAGATCTCCGACCGAGCGAGGTGGTAGGCTCGGTCAGCCCGAACTCCGAAGCCCACTAGTAAGTATTTCAGATGTAATACAAAGAGCTCCGTGACCTAGTGGGTAGACCGTTTGATTCGCACTCGAGAGAGTGCAGGTTCGATTCCCAGGTTGTGGATGGTACCAATGAGACTTTTTCAGATCTCGATTACATTATACGAACGCTCCAACGGTGAAGGAAAACATCGTGAGGAAACCCGCATATGGTTGGCTCCAGACGTATTGATCAGTCATTCCTCTGGACTACGCCGACTGTGTTGTGTGAATGCCGTGTGTGCTTGGGCAACCATACGATATTTAAAAACCAACTGTCCCAGGCACTACAGTATTTCAAGAGTGGTTACTTTGCTCGGAGAATACTGTGTAAATCATCCAATAACGGATCAAAAGGCCTAAGTTTTAGTTTATATGTATAGCGCCGAACTGTGAAAACTTCGATTACCCTAATTTGGATATTATAGCAAAACCGACATCCACCTTTACCGCACTCGTTGCAGATGTGCCGCTTCTCGCCGGAGTGTATGACGAAGTGCAGGGTCAGCTGCTCCTTGCGCTTGAACGCCTTGAGGCAGACTGAGCACACGTGCGGCCGCTCGGGGTTGTGCGACTGCTTGTGCCGGGTCAGGTGGTCCTTGCGCTTGAGAGCCGCGTTGCAGATGTCGCAGATGAACCTATGAAAATTCATCAGATTTTTATACAGATCCTACAGTTGATTTACATCTCCCGACAGAGCACAAGAAAATATAAGATTCCAGTGCAAGGTCACGAAGTAAGCTTTACACTAAAATGCGTGCATATTGTTTGAATTTACTGAGTGATACCACGCGGGCTACATCTAGTCAATTGCAATGATACCAATCATTGCAATTGACTAGATGTAGCCCGCGACTTTGTAAGCGCAAAAAGAAACCTCGCGGGAACTGTACATTTTGCTGCTATGTGTCAATCCAGGACCTAAACTACTTCCATACCAAATTTCATCAAAATCCGTTCTGTGTGCTAAGTCCGAGTTTTTGTCACTAGTCGCCGTAAAGAAGATAACTACAATTTGTATGGCATCGAATTAGTTGCCATTGTCTGACACCAGGGGCGTCGTTTTGATGCCATACAAATTGTAGTTAACTTCCTCACGGCGAGTAGTGACAAAAACTCTCACTCAGCACACACTAGTCATTGCGAGAAAGAGTAACAAACATCCATACATCCATAGTTACAAACTTTCGCGTTTACAATATTAATAAGGATGTAAAATATTAAATATCCAATGCGGCAAATCAGACCATGAAAGAATCTGCGGACGTGGCAAAGTAACGCGTCCCTTCACCGGTGTACAATCGAACGAGGCGTTCTAGTCCAAAGAAAAATGTTTAGAAACTAGTTATTGTATACATCTACCAAGCTTCGTCGAAAGCTTGGTAGGCTTTTTTTTAAAAAATAATTGTCTATGGATAAATAAATAATGTTAAAAAGTAGTACCGTCTCTCCATGGTGTGTCCGACGAGGTGCTGGTCGAGCAGGCCGCGCTCGGGGTACGCCATGTGGCACTCCGGGCAGCAGTACAGCGTGCTGCCGTCTGGGGGTTAAAAAATATTGCGATCATAAAATCCTGGTAATGTTTAAATCTCCACATCGAGATCACTGGTGCCCCAACACAGCAGTAGCTATTGGTGACTAATATTTTAAATGCAATATTGGTATGAGATTGTTCTTCCGCTCACCGTATTTTATTGAAGTTAATGGCATAGCAATTGGCATACCTAGTTTCAGACTTTATAACCTGGATTAGGTAATTGGAATAATTTAAATAAGATTTGTAAGTTACCACTAAATCTATACAAAGAAATAAATTTGAAGTATCTCTTTATAATTTTAAATTAACAGCTTTTCACTAAATGCATATGAAAGTATAATTATACGGTAATTATGTAAATAGTAATTACTTACAATAAAAAATCAAATTTAAAGTTTTTGTTTGTCCGTCTGTCTGTCTGTCAAATAGACAGCTAATTTCTGAAACGGCTGGATCGAATTTTACGGGACTTTCACCGGAAAATACCTGACGTTATATGGAGTAACTTAAGCTACTATTACCATAAGCTACTTTTATTCTTTTACTTACCGTTAGTTCTACGCCAACTAAGTTTCTTGCACCAGCTAGTATTAAATAAAATAAATAAAATGTAAATACTACCCACCTAATGCAGTTGTCAATCGAATCTCGCCCGGTTTAGGCCGCGGTTTCTTCTCCTTCAGCAGTTTCTTCTTCTTCTTCTTCTTAGCAAAAGTGGTGGCGTTGGTATTGCTGGTGGTGTTGGTGTTGGTACTAGCGTTTGTGGTGGCGGGGCTGACGATGGTGGCAGTTTGTACCACTACGCTGTTGGATGGGTTCGGTGGATTCTGTAAATAGATATATTATGTTTTTTTATCGGACGTCGTCGTCCTTTTGGACGTCGCAAAACTACATTTTTTTGTCTTATTTAATAAATATTTTTTACTTTGCTCAGGTACTTATAACTGTAAAATATTTGTGGGATAAGTACTTTAGTTTCACCATTTTACAATTATTGCTGATTGCCATACATACACATACAAAGATGCAGAGAGATTTTTTTTGTTTCTGGTATCATTAGCACACAGATGTGCATGTACCGACAGTGCTTCTCAACTGCTCCATGTCCTCAAGTGCCTCACTTACGCACACGTCATGTTTAAAGGTGGTTTCACTCTTTTCGTTGCGTTCTATGCTCAATCTGCCTATATAAATACGAATAAGTGAGTACATACCTCGCGTCGCGACTACCCTACTTCTAATTTTTATCAGGTAATAAGCTCGTTTTTATACTCACGGCGGTGACAGTAGCCATGGACGGGTTAGCCGTAACAGTGACCACAGTGGGCTCGCTGTCGGCGCGCGAGTACTTCAGCAGATGGTGCAGCGGCAGAGGCAGGGCCGACAGATAGTCCGCCACGCCGCCGCCGAGCTGCCAGGTGGAGGAGTCCGACACGTCGCCTATACCTGCAGTTGAAGTGTTCTACAATGTGTGACGTTATCTGCTAACTGCTTATCATTTTTATTAGGAGTTCTTACATACGAGTTGTACTTCGGATAACAAAGTGCCACTCGTCTGTAAGAACTCTAAGCAACGGACATGCTGTCATATGCGCACACGCATCGAATCATGCGACAGCACATTGCCCTGGTGCAGAGCCATACCCACTGCATATTGTATTGCCTTCCGAACAAGTGGACTGTACCCGGGCGATAGACGAATTGGCATGAACAAAGATTATTTTTTCTTCTGTTATTTATTTATTCACCAAAACTTAAAATCATAACAGGACCTTAACCTAATTCGACAGAAAAGTACATAGCTTAGGTATATTTACTATGAATTGATAATGAAAAGATGCGGGTAACGTCTATATTAAACAAAAATAATTTTTTTTTTGCTCCCACAACGATTTCGGTGACGGTGGCCAAATTCATTGAAATAAGTTAAAGCAGGAGTTATTTTATAGTGCCCAAGTGTGTGCGTAGTACACAAGAGCAGCAAATGAAGAGAGCTTAATTTACTCCGGTAACCCAGTGGGACGAATGACCGACACGACTGGCGAGAGATCAGGCGTAGAACCGACTTAACAGGTCCATCCGGCGCAGGTATCATCTTTCATTGTCATGCAATCAGGTGATCAGTCTGCCTTGTCCTAACCAGACTTGACCACAACATTTTTGTTGTTCCTACACGAGGCTCGAACATACGACCTCCGGAGTCCAAAGCCAACCTCCAAACCACTAGACCACGGAGGCGTATAGTAAATAATAAAGATGTAGCTCACTAATAAACTCAGTGGGCGCAGCCGCCGCCCGCTCCGGGCGGTTCTCCTGCTTGATGGCGCGAGCCAGCGCCGCCGCCTCCTTCGGCTCATGTAGCACCACCAGCAGCTGCTGCGTGCCCTGCTGCAGCGGCGCTTGGTTAACTACAAACAGAAAAACAAATCGTCAAGCATACCTCTTAATGACCTTTTGAAATCATGATCTTTTATGGTCAATTCACACCAAAACGAAACGCTACGCGACATGGAGCAACATTTTTAAGATAGCTATTCAAAATTTAACTTTATTCATTATACAAGAATCATACACGTTTCATTGTAAGATTTAGAATATCTGATTGCACCGCGCTGCAATGCGCATGTGCAGTATCGCGTTTCGTCGCGATATGAACTTACCCTTAGCGAAAGGACTAAGATTGCAAGAGTCATAACTAAACTACTTGTTAAATTCTCCGTTTACAGAACGTTACGATCTCGTCAATAAGATCTAAAAAATCACGACCGTAGCTTGGGCGGTAGGAGAACCATGTTAATATGGTTGAGGCCGGTGATACGGATACAACTGATACCACAGAGTAGAAAATATATATTATAGTTACGTACAGGGAAACAGCTTTCATAGGACGATCCAAATTTGAAAATTTTGACGTCCCTTTCAACGGCCCACAATTTTTCCACACAATCGTGGACGCACCATATTCTTGTAGCAGTGCAATCAAAACGAAAGCTCACTATGTAGCTGTTTATCCTCTATCTTTAATCTACGGTGATACCTTCTAATTAGTAACTCTCTTCTATAGCATTTCTTATTTTCGTTTGTCCTCGTGGTCTTTCCATAAAAAAATTAAATAACTTACTCAGGAGGTCTCCCTGCTGCGACATCATAGTAGCCATGAGGTCGTGGTGTATGTCTTCGCGGTAGTCTCGCTTGTCTCTCTCGCCCTTGAGCTGTATGTTTTCAGGAATGTAGCTCGCTTGACCGCCGTATGTGATGTTGCCTAGGTTGACGGAGGATGCTGAAAGATGAAGAATGTTTGTAGCCGTAATGTATGATGGCACGCTGGAAAAACGCTAATGTGAGAGGCCCTACGTCTTTGCTGGAAAACGATAACTGTTTATTTCTCTAAATCAAAAGATTATTTCGGATAGCTTTCGTAAGTAAACTTTAACAAATAATAACAAAAAATTTAACTCCTATTCAACAGTAGGTATTAACATCTGAATATTAATAATCAGTTCCTTACTGTTTATTAACATAAGGAAAGTTGGAAGACGAAAGTTTGTAGTAGTCACAGGTACCTAGGTAAACAATCTCACCCGTATGTATGGGCGCGAGGCCGGCCAGCGCGACGGTCCCTGGCTGCGCCGAGCTGACCACCACCACGCTCTCGGCCTGGCGGAACTTGACCCCGTCCACCGTGACCCCACCAGCCGGGGCCACGAACTGCACCCCGCCCTGGTACCGCTCCTGCCCCTCGTACCCGAACTTCGCGGCGAACTGGTGTATGGTAGGAATCGCCGCCGCCGTCGGGATGTGCCCCGTGAACGGTGTGAAATTCATCGCGACCTGCGAACATTGTCACGGTTACGTGCTCACGCGATCGGGTAGCGACTACAAATGGCACCCAACCCCCGCCATTCTGCCTCACCCCAGTCTACGCTTCTAACACTTTATTTTTAACTGCACTCCCATCCCATCGCACTGAAAACGGGGTATTTCTCGTCGCGTAAACGCGCTAGGGTTAATTCGAGGGTTGTGGAAGACGGGTTACCTGATTTGTGCTCGGCTAGTAGTTTTTCATAGCGTTTAATATGTTAGTCGGGTCTAAAATAGTATTGGGGATGGATGGCGGCCTGCGCAGGGCGGTTGCGCGGCGGATCGCGCAGGCGCGCTGACGGGTGGCGTTAGGGGCAGTAAGGGGGCTCGAGTAGGGGCCGGCACATGTGACCGGTACTTGTTGAGGACCCCACGGCATGGGACTGCCACGGGGATGGGGCGTGACCCCCATACCCATGAATAAACCCACGTGTAACGTTTATTCTTTAGTCGGTCTTAAGTAGCCTTATGGAGAAGTCGCGGCTTGAGGTCGCGAGGGAAACTTTACTTAATCATTAAAGTTAATGCATGGCTTCTATATGAAACTTTACTATCGTTCTTCTATGGTTAGTATTATGTATTATTAGACAGTAAAACTTGAATTTCTATTTAAAACTTATACCAATTTCTGTTTAGGTTATACATTTTGGAAGTATATTTTCTGAAACCACGAATGTTAAACAGTACCTAAGGGTCAAATTATACCGAAACGGGAGCAGAGCGGCAAGCAGCATCTGTCATATAACTTTGACCTTTATTTTCATACCCATAAAACTCTTTTCTCAAGCGATTTTACGCTTGAGAAAATGAAAAGGTCGCGCGCCCCCCCGTGACCATCAGCGGCCGTGAGCAGCGGTGGTTGTCTCAAACGAAACTGTGTTTTATAGTTATGAAGAAAAAGTTTTAAATTATATGACAGTTATGCTGCTGGTCGCTCTGCTGCAGTTTCGGTGTGAATTGACCCTATTACTTACTGAAAAAAACAGAAAGCGTCACCGTCCACCGATGAATTTGTCGTCTGTTGTCTGTCGATTCAAATTTGCACTCTCGGATCCTCCTAGTGTTAAATAACTCCTTAAATATTTTTTAAGGTCGAATTAAAAATCTGATTTAAAAATTTAGCACTTTATTTTAATCTCATTATTAATAAATAAAAAGTTGTGTGTACAAAAATTACGTCTAAAAGGTATGAACCCCGCGGGTTTTTCTAATTTATTATGCTTTTAAAAATACTTATAACTAAAAAAATAAATCTTATAACAACTATATTGGTTAACATGCTAGGTTATTGTATACGCCACGACATGCGTCTGATGTTAGCCTGTGCAAAAAATAAGACATCTACATTCCTAGTAAATATTTAGAAAAATTGCAATAAATTAGGCATATAAATGACTGCAGGCTCATCAAGTATAGGTTAGCCACTATCGGATCTTGAAAGTAAGTTTCATTGTTCAATATTTTAGACTTGGTCACGTGGTCTAGTACATTGATCATTAACGCCTAACTTCAGAGCAATCGCTGCGCGCACTCTGTCAATAAATTAACAGTAATGAATACAATGTACAACACTCCTAATAGGTTTAGTGGGAAGTGGAACTAAAGTTACCATTTATATTTTACATATTACATACTACTTATGTTAACGTAATTACGATATATAAGAGCACCTTGTCTTTGTAGACAACAGTCCTACCAAAAACAGAGAGTAGCGGAGCGTTTTATAAAGCGATTGCGAAAATTACATAAAAGTATATAAAAATAAAAGAACAGTTTGTATATGAACGTCAGTAAATAATCAAATAATACTTGATTGATAATTTTTAATAAAAATACACGATAAAAATTGATAACAAAATATATTTTTGGAAAAAGATATGCACCGCCACTCTCGGTGACAAAACACATACAATGCCCTAACTTATGGTCTAAGTACAAAAATATAATACGAAGACAATTTACATCTACATTAAAGCTGACAAATATCGGCGATTACAAGACTATAATCAACTTTACTGTCATTTCAAAAACTAAAGTAATATAAGTATGTAAATGTGATTGCGCGTGTTAGTGACAGTGATTTTAGAAATAAATTTTAGCTTTATCACAGTTGCTATTTATTTGTTGGGAGATTCGAACACATTCGCAACTTTTCATTAATGTATGTACCAAAGAAATGAATAAATTGTATTGTATAATTGTAAAAAAGAAATGAAAAAAATCCCCTTCGCGATGCAACATTTTGCACAGCTAGATATATTATTTAACATGGACATGTTTTTTTTTTCATTATTGTTTCAAAGGACTAGAGGACGATCAATACAGCTTGATAAAAATGACACTGTTTTCAAAATACAATAAAAATAAAGGTTTGCTAACATTAATCGCTTAACGCTACGCTTATGCGTGTAATCTCGCCCTATACACACCAAATGGACTAACAAATTTTTACAACTCTAGCTGTGGTTTTTTTAATAAATTCGTTTCGTTACATTTTTAACGTTTGTAAATTTGGCAGTCATGTTAACAATGCCCAATACCTTTCACGTTACAAAGGTAGTATTATATTACGATTCATACAATTTATGAATATAAATCAAACAGGCAAGTTGATGACGAAGATCATCAGCAATATTTTAAGCCCAGGTTACACGGTGCGAGCTGGCCTAGTCAGTTACTGTGGCACAGCTACTCACATTGTGTGACCGCATCATACGAGCTACGTGCGAGTCAGTAGCTCGAATACGAATTACTACAACGGAAAGCAAGAAGTTGGAAGGCGAGTACACAGATGCAGTAGCTGGCTACTATCGCATCAGCAGCTCGCACCTGTGTGGCCGGGTGAGACGAGTCGAGCTACTGTCGTGGGTACAGGGGTCCAGTGGCTGTCTACTGTCACATCAGCAGCTTGCACTGTGTAACCTCGCCTTTAGTCACTGGGCATTTTAAAACCCCTCATACAGTTTACAATCTAATATCCATATTTTGTGATCTTTAATTTCTATGAAAGATTACTTTAAACATTGTAATTTGAAAATGAAATCAGGTACATCTAAAAACTCCACTATTATATTTCTTCAACTTGTCACATAAAAGAAATTTATCTAACTGAAATGTATGTATTATTACAACATAGTATGTTGATATACAAATATCACAGTAATGATATTATAACAATAAAAGACCATATTATAAATACAGAAAAATCTACAACATTTTTTTGAACGGCTACAGTTAGTATATTATGTCTGTTACATCTGTTAGATTTGAAGATAAACTGTTTATACAATCAGATATTGTAATTGTTTTTTCAATCTCATGCACTTTACATTTTGAATTTAACTTTTCAAGATTTTAATATAACAGTTAAAACCTGAAACACAATATTATTTCTATTACATAAACACATTTTATACAAGTTAATACTTTATACCTACTTTATGCTACACTTTAATTAGAACAGTCCATCTTTTCCAGGCAAATATCCATAGATTGTGATTTTTTAACTTTTTATTTATTATTATTTATACAGTAAGTTATTTTGTTCACACTAATTTGACTTTTTTTATTTATGATCTTGATGATTTGTGTGATATGTATGATAACAGTCGCTGGATAAACGATTTTGATTTGTTTATAGTTGATTAGTAAATAACAAATAGTTTATGGTTTAGAATTATTTTAATAGCTGCCTACTTAAAGTAATTTTCATCCAGATCATTGAAATGGTTTTAATTATGTTCTTATATTGAAGTTCGGCTAACATAGGCAACATTTCACTGCAAAGTTCCACAACGTCTTTACATAGAACTGTTTTAAAAGTACATACCCAATACTTTTATCACACACAATCTTAACAAATTGTTTCGATTTCCTTACGAATATTGACCAGTCGCGTGTGTGCTGCGGTAAGTACAATTGGCATCTTGAGCACTAGTTAAGAGAGCTCCTGTATCTACCTGAAACAAACAAAGTTTTACGTTTCAAAATCGACGTAACAAGTGTCAACGTCAAACTGTCAGTTGCGCGTACGTTCCCAAAAGTTGCCTACAAGCTATTCTGGCTAACCCTTTCCGGTCTAAATTTAAATACCCCGATATAATATATATAAGGCATCATCTTCTAAAATGCATTTCACAAGATATTCATGTTGAGTTGGTTTGGATTCCAGGCTATAGTGGTATAACAGGACACGAGAGCGCCGACCTTTACGCGAAACAAGCCACTTACTCAGGTGGCCCTGGCCAATTCAAACTTTACTGCAGCGACCTTATTCCGTTGGCTAAGGAACATTTGATTACCCGCTGGAATGCGAGTTGGACTGCATCAGGAAGTGTTAAGGGCAAATTCCTCCTCCTCGCCTCGGTTTTTTAAATACAGGAATGTTAAAAAATTTGCCACCTCTACAGTATGCCGCTTGCGTTTAGGTCACTCCTCTACCCCAGTGTTCCCTAATAAAATTAGGGTTATGGATTCTTCTTTATGTAAGTGTGAACTTGACGAAGGCACTCTTGAACATATTTTTTTCAGCTGCCCAAATCGTCTCTCTTCATTATAATTTATACGATTCACTTCCCCCTAATATTCCTCGTCCTCCTGATTTCCAATCCCTTTTGTCTTTAGTCCATACCCCCTTTGTTGTCGTTCTGTGTAATTTTATTAACCATAATAACATTCGATTATAGATTTCTGTGTCTCTTCTAACTAACACTTTGTTTTTGTCTTGTTGTTCCAGGTATTAAGGAGATAAGATATGTTGTAAACTCATTTAATACTGAGATTTTATCTATTTTTTACTTTCACTACTTTTGCGCAAAGTTATCCTCCCCGGAAATAAAATCTTTATTTATCTCGTCTGACACTGACACTGGCTATTCCTCAAGGGAGACCATTTTAAAGAAAAAGAAGACTCAAGACAAGAAATCCTTGTTGCTGCATTGGCTAATGGCGCCTGACATGTATAATATGAACAACTTGAAAAGGGTAGCAAACGAGCAGTCAGACTGTCCTATTTGATTATTTAATTATGTAAAGCGAAGGTGATACCTCACTCGCACAGTGGCATTGACCGCCAGTGGTGTACTCACAATGGTGTAGGTCTCCACTGCGGCGGTGGCGCGCGGTCACGAGTGCTGCGCGAGGAGCGCGTCGAGCGCAGCGTGCGCGTCGTCGCGCGCGCCTGCCGCCAGCGACGACATCACGTGCTGCGGGATGTTGATCTGCACCGGCACCTGCATGTTAGCCGTCGTCGGCACCTGAAACAATAAAAAAAACTACAGGTCGGGCCCTGTGGTCGAAATTCGTCCGTAATAATTCATATCATTTTTAAGTAATGAACTTTCTACGGGTTCTATTGCCTCTTAGATAGATTTTTAAAAATGTTATGACAGATTGACAAATGTCGAAGTGTAACAAAATTGTATCTATCAAATGCAGGGCCGTAAATTATTTTGTTAATAATCTGAGGTAGTGTATGTTGTTGTTATTATTACTAATTTTTGGTATTTCTCATCATTATTTAAAAATTCAAGCCGCACTGTATTGACAGTGACAAGACAATCAGTTGAACTTAACGAGACAAAGACAACAATATTCAACATTATTAATGTTGTATATTGTAGTTTTTATCGGATGCTAAGCTAATTATTAGTTATGTCAGTATTCACCCTTAGAGCGTCCATTAGAGAACCTGCACAGTCAGTCAACCATACGACATTTAAAAACCAACTGTCCAGTATTTCAAGAGTGGTTACTTCGCTCAGAGAATACTGTATAAATCATCCAATAATGGATGAAAAGGCCTAAGTTTTTTGGGACAATATTTTATCAGTAGGGGGGTTCTCCTAATTTATCTGTATCATAATAACGGCATGCAGTCACAGTGCAATTGTCAATGACATGTCAGTTTCATATCGTAGTAATAACATAATATGAACAAATCATGACGCCTGCACATGAATTAGTTTTGTTTTTAAATGAAATGAACCAGGAAACTAGCAGACGGATCGCCTGATGGGCCAACACCCCCTGGGCCTCTGGTAACCTCACTCACTCAGTGAAACACAACGCAAGCGTTATTTCACGTCGGTTTTCGCAAGGCCGTGGTAATTAGAAGCGTGGATCTCCCACGTATAATTAGTTTCCCTGATAGCACAATGATCGTTATGTCACTGCCAATTCAGTGTGGCTTTAGCCATTAAGGCTGGGATTATATTGTCCGGAATCCGTAAGGCTGGGGAAAATTCAGAGAACTTCTAATTTCAACTGTATTGTATTAATGCAGAGTTTTATTTTCAGGTCTCTGAATTTTCCCGGGCTCACCGGATTCCGGATCATATAGTCCTAGCCTAAAGCGTTCATCGGTCCGTGCGCAAATGACGTACTTATATGTGTACTCACGTGTATGGTGATCTCGGGCAGCACCGTGCTGTTGGCGTTGGTGATCTGCATTTCGCTATGGTCGGCGCACTCGTCGCGCGCGCGTCGCGTCACGTGCGACCGCATGTGCTTGCGCAGGTGGTCCTTGCGGTAGAAACCTAATAAACCATAAACAAAATTAAAAAAAAAAAAAAAGTAGGCCCCGAATTGTCGAGCAGTGAGCGAGCTGATTATGATGAATTATAGCTTAGAATACTCTCGATCACGTTAGCTTTCAAACTAGTTCAATAATCGGTTCATCCGTTTGGGAGCTACTATGCTACGGATAGACACAGGCAAAAACATCAAACTTATAACCACCCCTCTGTTTTCATTGAGAGTTAAAAACCAGTTACAAAAAAAGTTTTAAAGAGACGCCTCGGGACGCGTGGCTGAGAAACGTCGATAGCAAGCACACAAAAAGGAGTTACATTGTGTACATAATTAATACATAACCTTGGACAAGAGATATTCGGCTAGTTTCGTCTAAGAGCTACTTCTCTTAGATCTTTGTCGTTTATCAAAGAACTTTTACGAATGTGCAGTCGCAGACACATCTGGTGTTATGTACAACTTTTCGACCTTATTACTCGGCAATAAGGTTCATTAGTGGTAGAGCGGATCTGCAGACTGAACATAATTTGATCCAATAAATGGGACGTACTTTAAAAACTATTCATCAAATGAACGAGAAAAGGAGATGCAGATACAAACGAAAGGGAAAGGGAAAAAATATTGGATAAAAGATTTAATCAAAGATCTTGGTCCAAGTTGGATATCCAAGATTTGATCAAATTTTTTGCCCCTTTCTCTTTGTATATGTATCTCCTTTCCCTATTTATTTGATGATGATATTTAGTTAGATTTTATAGATGTAATACCTTATACCACCCTAAGAGAAATATCTCCAAGGGTCAGGGTTACGCACATAACAGCCACAGTCCGCCTTATGCGCACCTCAGCTACTAGTATGAGACGATGATCTAAAAACCTTACAGACACTAGCCGAATATCTCCTTCAAATGTAGATTTGCATTCTTTTCGGCCGGATACTGTACCTTTCCCGCACTCGCCGCACAGCTCGGTCTTGACGCCGGAGTGTATGACCGTGTGAAGGTTGAGATGCTCGCGCCGCTTGAAGCCCTTGCCGCACGCGCCGCACACGTACGGCCGCTCGGGGTTGTGACCCAGTTTGTGACGTTCCAAGTGCTCCTTACGCTTCAACCTACGAATATAATGTACAATAATTAAATATAATGTAAAAAATTAATATACAATAAATCAACCTGGCTATTCACAATAGATTAGTGAAGGTTTCCATTTTCAGTCCACAAGCGAAATCCGAAATAATTTTCCACTCATTTTCTTAGCCACCGATTTCTCGGAGCTCACGCGCGGACTTTAGGTTACAGCGGGCATATTCTCAATCGTCTCTTAAAGGTTATACGACTCACATTCAAGAACTTCTCGGTAAATTATCGAATCCGTGTCAAATGAAGTTTCCGAGGCGATTGTGAATAGCCCCGATGTAAAACAAAAATCTATGAACACAATATTCACATTTACAATAACTACAATTTTTATAAAAAACTATAACCCGACTACGTAAATTATATAGACTATGTTACCCGGATTATTATGTATTACGAATCTATTGACCCCTCATTCATTAAAATCGGACCAGTAGTTTATACGCTACAATGGAACAAACATACATACATAGACTGCTAAAATCATCACCCTTCTTTTGGCTTCATTGTAGTCGGGTAAAAAGGTTTTTTGTTTTTTTTATATAGATAAGATTTTAAATGTTTAAATGTTACTGACCCTGCTCCACAGATGCCGCATATGAACCTCCGCTCGATCTTGTGTACGGTGAGATGTATCTCCAGCTCGCCCTTCTCCGGGAACGCCATCTGGCACTCGGGACAGCAGTATAGGGGGGTGCCGTCCGGGCCCGGAGTGATGATCACCTGCCCGGGCTTCGGACGGGCAGGCTTCGGGGGTTTCTTCTTGTATTTCTTCTTTTTCTTATTTTGTATGTGTATAGTGCCATCTGGAAATAAAATTAAGCTATGTTTTCATAGTATCTTCACTGCCAGGATTTGAGTTGCACGTCTATATGGGGTTAGGCTGTGGTTTAGCTAGTCATCTGCAGATTAGCAACGAGTTCACGAGATTTCGAAGACTTGTTAATCTTCTTATATACTCCGTACCGATTCAATGTGATCTAAATACGGCTATAATGCTTCCAGTATGTCACTTATTCACTGCGGATTAGAGAAATAAAATGACATTAATTTGTTCAAATTTCATTTTCTTTGTTTACTATTACAATGAATCGGAAAGGAGTATACGTGATGGTTACATTACGATCTTTTTCTACACATTTAGTTGTCTAGTGTGTGTTAACGGTAAAGCAGGTTTTCGTCATCAAATGTCGATACTAAAATTACATTGTTTTTTTTTTATTATTTTAAAATATTTCGTTTACCTTCATCAACTATTGCTTCAGTGATGTTGTCTTTTCTGTCCTCTTCCATAGCACTAGAGTCGTCGATAACTTCATTCTTCTTGACTTCAGTGGGGTTCAGCCGCAGAAACTGTTGCAGTGACGGTGGAAGCTGCTGAGTTTGCTGTAAATAATGCTCAAACTTCAATGTGTTTAAGTATGAGGGTAGAATATTCTTTTTTTTTTAATATGGATCTTTTTCGTGGAATCTGCCTGCATCAAGGCTCAAGTCAGCAAATATTAATGACATTCTATATGCATTGGTAGTTGCGCTGCAGTTTTACACTTTCGCAGCTGCCGGTCTTACCTTAATAATTAATACTGGCTTGTTATGTTTTGTATATGTATTTTTGTTTTTATCAATAAATAAATTTAAAAAATTAAAATTCTCCTGAACCTTTACCAACTATACTTTATCAATCGAACCGTAAAAATTTACAACACTCGACTTACAAATAGTTTCTAAAGATTATTCTATATTTTGCTAAATGCTAATATAGCAAGAGCCCTGATGGCTGTAAAGTCGAACTTGCTGTGTACATTTACTGCAGGGATTCCCAAAGTGGATTCCTTAGAATAGTCATCGGGGTTCAGCCAATATGATATATTATTATTTAGAAAATAATACCCTGGTTACAAATATTATTTGGAAATAGCACAAAATATGTGATGAGAAGAACTCATTACTTTTAAAACTTCTTATATAAACAGTGGTGATTTTTAATCATTTCAATTCAATTTGAATTGATATATTAGGTCTTTACCAATGAAATTGCCGTTTTGTATGAAAAAATTTAAACGATTTTTGTCATGTATTTTTTATTTGTATTAATCGAAGTAATCTACCCACGCAATCAATGCATCTTTGCCAACGCAATGGCAGTTTATTGATTCTTAAAGAAATTAGCTGGACGGGAGACAACAAATTCTTCAAAGCCATTTTGTACTGCCTCTCGGGTATTGACTTTTTTTACCGTCAAGAAGTTATCCAAATTCTGGAAAAAGTAGTAGTCTGTAGGCGCAAGGTCTGGTGAGTAGGGCGGATGACGGAGAGCTTTCAACCCCAGTTGCATCTGCAGTAATGCTCACCCCGTTTGGTAAGAAGCTGTGATGAATCACGCCGGCGCTAGACCACCAAACAGTGACCATCACTTTTCTAGGGGTAAGTTTTCGTTTAGGGCATTGTTTAGGTGCTGAACCAGGATCCAACCAACTTGCTGAGCGCTTACGGTTATCAAACAGAATCCATTTTTCATCGCAGGTAACAATGCGGTTCAAAATTCCTTCATTTGTGTGTCTGTTGATCAGTGCAAGACACGTCTCGACTCGTACTTCGCGCTGGCGATCATTGAGCACCCATTTGTCAAGCTTTTTTACCTTGCCAATTTGACGCAAATGGACCAATATTGTTTTGACGCTAACGTCGAAAGCTGCTGCTAATTCAGCCATAGATTGTGTATCATCAGCTTCCACAATCGCCTTTAATTCGTCATTGTCGACCAAAGTCTTCGGACGACCGCGAGGTTCATTTTTCAGGTCGAAATTTCCAGAACGGAAGCGAGCAAACCAGGTGGTGCGTTGGTTTGTAGTATTAGCTCCGTATACGTCGTTGATGTTGCGTGCCGCTTGTGCCGCGTTGCTGCCACGACGGTACTCATATTCCATAATTACTCGAATTTTTAACGTATCGATGATGACGAATATGATAGAAATGCGATGAAAATGTAACACTAATCAATAAACAAATGACTACTTTTGGAAAAAGAATTCCATGTTTTTTAAATAAAATTAATTTGAAATTAGAATTCTTAGCCAAACAAAAATTATTTTGATTTGAAATGGCCAGTACTGCAGAACGGCAATTTCATAGGTAAAGACCTATTATAATCATTTTGTGTTCATATCAAGATTGCTTTCATTTATTCATTTAGTTTTTTTTAAATTCCAGTTACACATCATCATATTATAGGGAATTTATTCTAGTTTCTAAATATTTATAACATGCAAAGGTTTTAGTAGAAATTTATTAATATAATCTTGAAAGAAAAAAAACGCGGCAATTTACACCTTACGACACGATATCGATACGAGGCGCGGCTATTTTCTTCGATTTATCGTTTCGGCGCTCGATAGGTTATTAATAGAGTTAAGAGCAACATACCTGCGGCGCGAGTGAATTGAGATATTTGACCAGCTCCGGCGACGGATTGTCAAGTTGCCACTGTATGTCACTTGCTTCAGTGCCTTGTGAACTTTCCTGAAAGACAATTTTTAACATGATAGAACACATACAAACACGCTCACGTCCATATGTGGAGACCACCGACCCCATTGGGAGCATAAAGCCCCATAGAGATAGGCAAACTATAACCTACTTTTCGCCCACGCGGTTTTAAGTGAGGAGTAGTAAGTGGAGTACTAAAAGTATACTAATACTTTAATATTATATTAATATACTAATATTACAGTACGGGTCAGTTTACACCAAGACGCGACGCGACGCTGCGCGAACTACAGTGATTAGAGATGGGTAAACGCCAGGACGTTTTGGGCAGATTGTGCAGAATGCCCATAAGCGCCCGATAAATTCCTGCCCGTGGGCATTTATCTGGGCATAAATGTTTTATTAGAAAATAAACTGAATAATTTGATATTTCTTATAGTTTCCTAAGCTGGCCTAAACTATTAATTTAAGTAATTTTTTTGCTACAAAATATTTTTTTATAAATTCCAGATTATTTAAACCTTTTTTTTGTTTTAGTACCTATTTCAACATTTTACCTCTTATTGTTTTAAAATTATGATTTTGTATTATTGATCTCATAATAACAAAAAGTACAGCGTGAAAGGATATTGTATATTAAAACATTTGACAGATAACATCTTCATACAAGAAAAAGTTTCGCTATGGCCTTGACGCTTGGCCCTACGCTTGATTTCAGAAGATTTTCGGAAAGCAAATGCCAAGATGATATATGGCCCCAAACAACCCCAAAAGTGGGTCAGTTTAAGTGTGGACAGTTTTAACCTCGACATGCCTCCGCACAGTCACGTCAGTGGCGTGCACAGGATTATGGCACTGGGTATGCGGCGAAGTACTAAGTAAGGTCACAAAAACTTTTTTTGTGACCGAGATTTTTTTTTGTTGTTTATAGATTTTTAGCATAGCTACAGCCAAGCGACGGATCTCTAAGTCGAAACCATGCCAACAGAGCAAGTCTTAGATGTACTACTATTCATGTACATCTTCTACGGCAACGCAGACAAAACAGCGATCGATCGTCGCGGCGGAAGAAATTCTAATAAGTAAAATAATAAGCATATTTTAAAATATTATAACTACTCACCAGTCAGTCAGCTTCAATTTTCACATATTCAAGGTTCCGGTTACTTGAGATTACTATATCCCGATGTAAATTACTAAATAATATGCAAGGAAAACAATATAATTTAATCGTGTGTACACAACCACACAGCCAGTTATACGTTTCATAACTTTTAACATCTAATGAAGTACATGCTCAGTACGTAAAGATGTCGCTACGAGTAAGCATTGTGAACCATGGAAAAGTAAATCACATTAAAAGCACAATTAAACCGCCATGTAACTTGTTTTGTTTTACGTCAGTGATTTATTTAGTTTTATTCTTCAAAATTTTCAATGATTACTGAATAAAATATGAATTTATAACAATATTTTATTCATACAACGCCCTCTTTTTTAAAAATTGAACTGATAAAGTACATCGGCACTACGGGACTCTTCAAATTAAATATCGTCAATTCACGATAGATGGCGGCCTAGTTAAAACGCAACGCGCTGACGGCGCTATGGGCGCTTATTTAACAATTTATATTTATAGCACAGAGATAATAATATACTACGTTAGTACGTAGATAATAATATACTTAGTTATGTTTGGTTATGTTCGTTCTCTGAAAATAGTGTCATTTATAATTTCCACGTAAAGTGCCATCTAGTAAGTTTTCTTAGTAAATAACATTATACTGACAATCATAGAACTCGTTGTAGTACCAAGCTCGCGCCACGGGCGCCCGAAGCCGAAGGCCATCTAATGCCGCATGAGTTTCGCCTATATAAACATGTCTATATTCATGGGTTTGCGAATTATGAAAATTACACATACATGCGATGATTTGTCCTGCAGCACGCACCGGCATGAGTTGCTATTTATAAAATATTAGGCGTTTTAAAGTTATTATATTTGTTTAATTAATTTATTTACTATTAATTAAAGTCATCTAAAACGTACGAACGTTTTATGAAAATATCTGTGAATGACAAATAAAGCACTGCATTTCTGCCTATATGGAGCGCACGCCCCTGGTCTATGTAAAATAAGTATTAGTTACGTAAAGCAGTGCGCGGGGACAAAATTATCTCCGTCGCTAGTGCATACACTAATGCATATTAAGATATTTTACAACTTTAATAATTAAAAACGTTAACACGATTTTAAAAAATAATTTTAATAAAGACTAATAATAATTCAGATTAAAGTGTGTTTTTCTACTTAGCGTTAATTATTCCACCTGAAAATAAATTAACCCGTCGAGTTCTGCGCCGGCGATCGATAACAAATGGGTTCTCGATTGTTTTTAGCTTCTTATAGTTAAAATTATTCGAATAATGACAATTTTATACATGCCCAGATTGGGCTTATAGGGCATAAAAATATAAATGCCCAAAATGCCTTGTTTTTTCTCAATCTGCCCGCCGGGCATAAGAACTTTGCCCATCTCCAACTGTGATATAAATACAATCATCATTCATCATCATCATCAACAAAAAGCATCGTCGCGTCGCGTCTTGGTGTGAACTGTGCGTCAGTCTCGTATTCAATTTAAAATATATAATAAAAATTTCTATTTTATGAAATACAACATATTATTTCATTTTTAACAATAAAAAGGCGAATCCCCAGCCAGATGTAAACGTCTAAATTATTTTATGAGCAATATTTATAATAAATATAAGCATATAAGGTAGTAAACACTACTTACATCCTCAACGCAAACAACCTCCTCTTTGATTGTGATATTTGAGTTGTTGTTGTCTGAGCTGGTGTTATTGTTCAATATTTTCTGCCCATCTGGTCCACTTATTACAATCTGTTGATCGGGCGTTATAAAAACCTTAAAAATAAATCTCAATATCTTAAAAACACGGCCTACGAATTGAAATTAAAACTTTAAATCAGATCCAATATTATCTTTTTGTAAACAAAAAGACAAATGGTACACTATAATGCTGCTAATTTAAATCGTAAATGTCACTTATTTACAGCGCAATAAAGAAATACACTTTGATGAATTGTATACTTTTGTTTATTATAAAGATCATATTGGTTCTGAACAGTGTGTGAAAGAATGAGATAGATGTAATAGTTGAAAATTTATATTTTCACATTTTGAGAAAACAAAGTACCTATCAGCCATTATAACATATTGTATTTTAATGAAACTGAAAATAGAACATGAATTTTGAATTACTTGATGCACATTCGTTGTAATTTGCTCCTTGGCGTCTTGGTGTTGTCTGTGCTGTATTTGCATTTCTTGCGGCATGGTCAGCACTTGAAAACCCTCAGGCAACGACGATGATCCCAATCCTAACAGTCCATTGGCATCGATGTTCTCTGGCGAGTACGCTAGCGTCAGTAAAGCACTGCCTGTAATATTAAAAGTTTCATAGATTATTATTAGAAATGAAAATAAAAATCTTAGAAGAATCTATTCAATCTATTACAATATATCTGATATGATACAAAACTGTTCATAAAAAATTATAAATTTGTATAATATAGACAAATACAGCGAAAACCGATTATTGGTTTACAGGAGGTTCAGGGAGAGACTCCGGAACGAAGTGCGCATCACGTCGCCGAGAACACGTGACAAAGTGTAGTTTTTAAGTATATATAATATGTATGTTAGTCTGTAAGGTATGTATAATATAGGCCTATACAGTCTGAAATAAAAGTTATTTATTTATGACGACATTGAACGGACTGGGAGTTTAGGTAAAATATATTTAACATGACAAATCTTTACACTCGGTTATAACTCGTAACACCCAGTTAGTTGTTATAATTGATGTCGTTATAAAAGGTTGTCACTGTAATCGCACACAGATCATTTAATTTCAATAGATTCACATGTAGCTCAAGGTCACAACTGTACATCTCTTTTCTCCATATGAGTTGCTAAAGCCTCACCTTGCTGAAAGCCCTGTATGGGTATCTGCATCTGGTATTTGGGTTGCTGCTGTGGCTGCAAAGCTATGTTCGGCCCTAACACTTGAATTTGTACGGTCGGCTGAGGATCACCTAAAGCGAAATAAAAAAGTAAGTAACGATACTCAACTTTGCACATAATTTTTGTTCCTAGTGTTCTTAGCTATAACTCATCATTAGACTTCTTTTTAACAATGATCACCTTTAGCTAGCCTTTAATAGAACCTTGGCTTGAGGTATCATAGAAAAGTTTGTCGAGGTCAGTAATCATCCACAATAAAATAAAATTATTCCAGTAAAAAACACCTGTTGCCACATCTGTTACAGGTGTCCATGGGTGGCTGTAATTGCTGGCCATTAGGTGGTCTGTCTGCTCTTTTACCATTCATACTTTAGGAAAAAAACATTGTGGTAGCTATGTTAACATACCAGGCTTTGCCCCAGGTAGTGTGATGGGTACAGATATAAGTTGCGGTGTGGTCTGCAACGTGGAGCTGTCGATGGTGCGGACATATTGCACACCATCACCCATGCCTCCTACCATACCAACCACCTGAAATATTTAAATATATATTAGACTTTAGGGTTCTAGCTATGGCCACTTGTAGGAGTTATTTTTAGTACCGCTAAAGTGCTAAATATTAAGACCTACAAAGGAAAATGATGCCATTGTATTTATGTTTCATATTATGATTCATACCTTTGTTTTACGTTTTATAATAATCACGACATTCACCTGTGTGGCTCTGTGGTAAGCGCGTTGCCGCTCAAGCCGAAGGTCGCAGGTTCGGATCCCGCCGAAAGAACAAAAGTTTTTTGTGTTCCTGGGTCATGGATGTGTATTAAATGTGTATAGTATAATACAAATCTTAAATATATGTATGTTCCTGGGTCATGGATGTGTTTTAAATATGTGTATAATATAATACAAATCTTAATATATGTATTAAATATTTTTCCTTTGTCTTGTACCCGTAACACAAGTTCTTTGAGAACTTACCAAGGGACCCGATTGATGTGGTGTGAAAGCGTCCGAAAATAGATATTATTATTATAATCACTTATAATTTAGAGACTTTGTTCAAAGAAAGAGTGCTGTTGTTCAAAATACAGATAATTTCTATTGTTCGGACATAGATGACTTATTATATTTTTGATCAGCTTGTCAAATCTTGTATGCTATTTTAGCTCCTGCATTGTACCAAGTTTTCGATTAATAAATAAATAATTATTGTAAAATCCTTGTCACTATGGTACCAGCAGATGTTGGTTAAATATTACTGATTATTATGGTGTCAATGACATTTGCAAAAGTTTGGACGGTATGTGTAGGCAGCATTATGTTTTTCAGTTTTAACTATTTAAATATGATTTGTTGTCTTGGGTATGATGTTTTTTCAATATGGTAATTCAGTTTTGAAATAAACTTTTCATTTGCGAAAATAAGTTAACACAACAGGTTACTAGCATTGTTTCTATATGAAAAGTCTTCGTAATAAACAGTATAAACTATGATATTTTGTATGAACATAACAAATTATTATGTAATTTGTAGTATTAAAAAAAATACACAAAATATACAAGATGTAATATTTCATAACAAAATTAATTGTCCAAACTTTTGACTCAGTAGTTCAATGTTTCACCAGATTTTGTAATTAAATATTAATCTTACAAGAATTAATTGCCTCTATCATCAATATATAGGAATTTGAAAGTTTCAATATGATTCTATTAGATTACAAGTGTAGCTATGAGATATATCTATAGTATGACTATGACATATTGAAACAACATCTAAGTGAAAGTAGGTTTAGTGTGTCTAGTATGAACCAGACATGAGTATCAATTTACCAAAAATTGACACTCATGTCTGGTCATACTTCTCTTATTATAGTATGATTTGAAACACATTAAAATATTGCGAAATAATTGAGCAATTACAAAAATAATTATTGGTACTGTATTAATATTCAGCAACAGTTTTATTCATACATATATGTAGCTTGTAGAACATGTTATCATATGAAACAAAAGGTTTATTCTTTGAATTTGATCTAAAGTTTTTGTTTGCCATTTATTACCTGTGATAGAGACCCATTGTTAGAAACATTCTGCTGGATCTTAGTCACAGGCAGCTGACTGCCGGTGGTAACAAAGTGCGTACCGGCAGAACTAAATGCAGAAAAATTCATATCGGAATCTTCGTCACTGAAAACAAAAAGTTTTGAATAAATATCTACAAAATAAAACTTAACATGAGGATTCCCATATTCCAATCAGTAATGTCTTGATATAGTCAAGGACATGGTTTAAGATTATTCAGATTATGTTATTTCATCCAACATTAAAGGGTGTCTCTTCATAACTATGGGTATTGCAATTAAAAAAGAACCCTACCAAGAGGCATCATCTCTTGTAGGCATTTTCTGCATATCACACATAGTTGCACCTCTACCACCGTGGCGGGTGTAAAAAACGAAAACAACCACTGTCCCACTTATTTCATTCACGACACGCGTATCCCCACGACTCGTCCCACCACATCACGCACGGGACTCCGGGAGATGGTAGGGCTCACACCACTACCAACCACCAGACGAGACACACTGAGCACCGAGTGAGAGGCGCAAGATTGCGTCTTCAAGAAAGCGGGTCAAAGAAAGTTTTTTATGTCCGCCCATACTCGGCCGGCGAATACGACTGTGTATGCTCTAGCGTGGATACCACTTTCTCTTCGTACTTTCACAAGTGAGGTGTGGTTTCGGTTCAATAACTATAGGAAGCCTGTTTCGTTGGGTAATAATCTTACGTGTCTATTTTCGATACATTCTTATAAATAGACCTAAACCAGAACCTTAGTCATAAAAAAGATAAAACTCGTAAATCTAGGCCTACTTAGGTATAATCATACATTTTTAACGGTTAGGTGCAAAGCTATGCGTTTTTTACAATTTTATAAATAAATATGAAAGATACGTTTTTGCGAGTAAAAGGTAATCGAATATTGGCTGTTTTTGCTATATTTCTAAATTGCTAATGTAATGTAACCAAGTTAGTTTTTCTATCAAAGAGTTGCATGTGCGTCGTTACGCAATTAAATATTTTGAAAAATACATAACAAAGTATGTAATTTCATATCATTGATGCTCGGTTCATTCAAAGATGCAGACTGCAAGGTTATTCACCCCTACCAGGTCTTTTTGCCCAGCTGAGCGTCCATCACGATTCACGCACGATACGCATCCCCACCAAGATTACGGGATCCCCTCCAAATGCTTCGATACCAAATCACTCCCGCTCCCGACTCCTTCCACCACCGCCAGGGAAATTGTAGAGAGGAGGGGTTGTACGGCCCTCTTGCGCGGCACTCTCGCGACAACGTTCAGGGACAGCCACGCGCTCCGTATAACGGTACGACAGAGTACCGCTCGCTTAGAAATAAGGTCACGGATATTCACAAGCACACATAATTATAAATTCTTACCTCAATCACACAAGACGATCATTTGGCATTTATAAATATTTTCACTCAACAAAAAGTTAGCTTCATACTAAGTTTAATTAACACAAAAGGTAAACATTTCTTTCACTCCATTTACAACAAAATACGATAACCACCATTGCTGTTTTGGCGTTTACACGAGTTTTCATTAGGTGGCGCACCTGTAGCTCTACTCCAATTCGTTTACGCATCTCATAAACTTGTGTGATTGGCCAATAGACAAATTACATTATCGTTATTGGATTTTCATCACTCGTATTTATTGCTTTTGTTAATGGGTCACTAAAAACTTATCATTAATTCATAAATAAATGTGTCCGTTTTAATTATAATTTAATTATCATTAAAAATTAAGCACAATCACACCAAAAACACAATTAACGTAAACAGAAACATTAATAACTAAACTATTAATACTGATATTGCTGTCCATTTCTTTGAAGTCTCTCTAAATGCAATTCAAATAATAACTTGTTATTGTAATAATAGCTGCTATCTGTCGAGCTCATTCCTGGATCATAGCTAGGTCTCCTTTCTGATTCTATCGAAGAACAAGGAGATGCAATACTATTTTCACTTGGTCCATTGCTTTGATTAGAATCAGATGATTGAGATACACTGTTACTTGTGAGATTGTTGTTAATGTGTAGATTATTTATCCTCTTCGACAGGGGCATAAATTCACATGTATCATCTTCCCGAAGCCGTTTCCTGCAAAAAATTCCGTTTTTATTCTCACTATTCTCACGCACTCAAATTACAATCGTATTTTTTTAGTAAGGAATAGGTACCTATTGTCTGTCATAGCTCTAAATAACAAACTTGCATCGTTTTCAGTATTCGAGTTTACTCTGATACCCGGGCTTTGACCAAAAGTCATTTGTGCCTCGTTAAAAACTAATTTTATTAGTTTAATGAAAAACTTTAAAGAGATTATAAAAAAAGACTAAATTATGTTGCTCAAATCGCAAATCGCAATGTTTGCTGTCAAACACTTACAGATGACATTTGACAGTAACACAGCTGTTCCTTTTTTCACCTGGCAACTGATGTAAAACTTTGTTGGTATTTAGCAGGCGAAATGAAAATGATTAATTTACCTACATAATATCATAATTGAATAATTAAATTAAAAAAAATAACTTAACTTCATTAAATTTGTCTGCTCTCGTCCGTGGCTCTCGTATTGACTATGTAGAGCAATTGTTGTATTTTGCTATTCATAGATGGCAGTAGGATGCAGAAAAATTGTATTATTTTTTATTTCGGAAAAATAGTTTCAATAATATATTATAATATAGCTGATAGTATCAATAAATATAGATGGTGTTGTGACGTACTATCACACTTTTTGTATATTAAATTTTTAAATTTATAATATTATTGAACAATATACGTATACTTTTTTTATAAATTTTTTATTATTCGTATACGTAATCTTTTAAATAAAATTCGTCGTATCACTGTTTTTGTTAGAGAACTCCTTCGAAAAGGCTTAATCGATTTTGTTGAAATTTTGCAGGTGTATTCGGTAGAAATGAGAATAGGTAATAAACTATTTTTATACCCCTCCTGAGTGATAAGGGTGGCCCACCCCAATTTTTTATAATTAATTTATATTAATTAATTAGGTATTCATTTATGATTTGGCATAAAGAAATACATGGAACCCTCAAATTTTACCCTTCTGACACCAATCCCTAAATAGCGATATTAGTGCATAGGTACTGTAACAATGTTCAACCCTCAGTGGTCGATAACTTTTTTACACCCACCTGTAGATTGTACCTAGGGGTAGATAGTAGGTGTAGGTTGTAGGTGTAGTTGTTGGTGTAGAAAGTGTAGGGTCATAAAGTGTAGGTGTATGTAAGTAGTTATTTATTTCCAGTTCATAGTTAAGCCAGAACTACGTCTGTTCGATATAGCTAGTATACCTAATATAAGTGTCGTTGATATCTGGGAGTGGTGTGTGCATGTGATTGATTCCAAACTCTGAGATTTCTGCCACATATTTTTGAACATTCTTTTTGCAACGAAAGTGTTATTTCACGCCAGTTTTCTGTGAGTCCTTACTCCTTGGTAACTCCATCCGGCAACCCAACATAAAGACTTTCGTGAGGATCGTGCCGTTCCGTGATCTATTATAATCTAGTGGAGCTCTGCTTGCTGTGGTTTCGTACCAAATATGGACAGATACCGCTCCTAGCACTGTTATATGTTTTTGTAATGATGGAAGATACAATAAATTATTTTGATGGCCATCATTTATTTTCATTGCAAAACGTCGACGAAGTCTAGTCTGCCTATCTATATTTTACCAAACCTAATACCAACTCAGCATCGATATTGAATCTCCTTTCATAAATTATGTAACGAAATTAATCTTCGGATTGCGATTTACGTATTATGGTTCCAAGGTAGACTCCCCACGAAGCACGCATCACGTCGGCGAAAAATGACAATACGTGATAAACTATTTTTAGTGTGTGAGTGTTTGTAATAATATATTATAGTACAGAATTTTTAAATGTGTATCCGTTGTCTGATTGCCATAACACGAGTCTTAACTTAGCATGGGATTATATTGACGTGATGTACATTACATCTTAATGCTATTGTATATATTATTATTATGTGTGTGTTTATTATAGAATTTGAATTTGATATTGACAGTTCAACTTTCGTCACTTTTCTCTTTTTGTAGATACTATCGAACAAGTTGCCGCTCGAGTCTCGACCATGCTTATTAAAGCGGTATAATTGGTAAAGCTTTACCGCCGTTGAATTGTGCCCACGCACACATACTCACGTGTAATACGTAGTTTACCCATGTCTGCAGTCGTTGCGGTCACATGTATTTAAATATTTTTAGCGTCCTATGAAAATGTTTAGAAACTGGTCGAGCAGGAATTTTGTCGATATTGTAGGCATCTAAGTTTATTAAATGTGGGACTCCCCCTTAACATTCACTGGATCTTTTGGGCGCCTATTGGCTATTACAATGCTTAGGAAGTTAGTTCACTATAAACCTCCTGACTTCTGTGCTTGAATTATAAACAGCGACCTCGACCCCTACATTAGTGTGCGAGTGAGTGAGTCAGCTAACGAAAGTGCTTCAGAGACAATGAATACTTAAGAGTTGCAACCCGGCACTTTGGAATACTTGAAAACGTCGAAATTTTTTATTGGATCTCCTATGTACAATATTGACATGGTTTCTGCTCGATTAGTTTCTAAACATTTTCCTTTGCACTAAGTCGCCTCAAAATAGTTAAACACAAAGGAATTGATCGCATCGACTGCTGACGTGGTTAAACTACGTAATTACTTTTTGATATGTGTGCGTGCGCACGATTCATCGGCGCTGTTAAGCGATTTTGATCTTATGCCTAGTCGAGCGGTAACTTGTTCGATAGTACCTACCTACTACTGATTGAACTGTTTTTTTTATTATTGTTACAGATATTTCCAACAAGCTCCTGTACAAATAAAAAATCACAATTCAAAAGAGTACAGTTGAGTTTCCAGCAGCAGACTAAGTGAGTCTTCTTCTTCTTCTTTTATGTATGGCGGCCTCAGTGAGTTGCCAATATCCGAGTGCTAAATATGTTTAAACCCTGCTCTATGTAGGTCTAGTGAGGAAACAAGGGTACAGTGATCTAACTGATGCTATGTTGTTGAATAATCTAAAACAATCACAAACAAATAAGTGTTAGTAAAACTTAACAATTTAATATTGTTAGAACGAATATATGCACATGACTAAGACGTATTAGTGAACTAACTGCTAAGACTGGGCTAACTAACACCGCACTCAGCGTAATGAATACTATTGTACGTTGAATTTTGGATAGAGATTCTACAGTAGGTACCGCACTGTTAAATAATTGAACCTATTCATCATAATACATTTTTTTTTAATAGCACTAAGGTAACACAAATTAAGTAGATAGTAGATACGGTATATATTATAAGATGTAAAATAAAAATTAAGTAATATTTATATTTTCACGTTCAATAAAATTTGCATAATAGTATGGAAGCAAAGGCAATAAAAAAATACTGTAACGATAGAAGTTAATTATAACAACAATTATTATTAATTAAATGCATACAAAAACCTAATTTGATAAGCATGAGGTATTTTTGGAAAGGTGCAGTTCCGCCACGAGCTGAATTTTGTATAATTATGAATGTACCCTAGGTATATGGAGGCTTGTCATGTTCTCATTGACTACATCTACTTTCTCTATTCATATATGTCTGTTACTTTCACGCGCTCTGTCGAGAGCTGAGATCGTTCGCAAAATATACATGTTACGGTTGCTTCGTTAATTGTAAGACGTGATAATTTTCTATAATACAATGTTGTCGACTGCCGAGCGACAGCCCACGTGATTTCTAGTGGCCTCTTCTACATAAGGGCCTTTAGTCAAGATGCATTCGATAATTTCGACGGCGAAGTTCGAAAACAAAATGTATGGGATTTGACAGAAGGCATCGCAAGCGATATATCACTTAGCGATGACTTATGTCAATTCCCATACATTTTTGACTTCGAAGTTCGCTGTCGAAATTATCGAATGCATCTTGACTAAGGGCCCTGTGCCAATTTCGTCAACATCGGGCCAGTAGTTTCGGAGCCTATTCAATAAAAACAAAGAAACATACAAACAAACTCTTTATATTATTAGTATAAAAGTAGAGATAATACACAGTAGCATGAAATTATATTAACGTATTGACTTTATTTTTGATATAAAAAAATGCTATTCAGGTTACACCAAGTTTTAGTTTTAGATATGGTAGAAGAAAAAAGAAATATAATTAAAATAATAGAAAACAGGAGGGGAAAGAAATTCATGGAAGGAAAAGTAGTTCCTCTACTAGTTGAAGAGTTGGATTTTGGATGTTGCACATAGACAAAGAATATATATTACTAAAGTAACATAGGTCAGACATATTGCGATGACTCTACATTAGCCTGTTCTGTGATTCCTTACTATAAAACTTCAATCTAACTCTATCACAAGTGTTCGGATTTATAAAATTTATTATTTATAAATAAAATTTATTAAATGCATTTTACATGTCAATTAGTCACAATCAACAATAGTCATAACATGGTGCAACTGCAGACGCAACTAAAACGTGTTAGGAATACACCTCGAGGTCGATATAACCTCAAAATTCCAGGTATCGGGGACGGCTCTACCTGCGTGGTGATAACCGCGATCGACCGATGTCTGGGATTGAACACGACAAATAATACAAGCAAAATACCTAGTTAAAAATACCTATATTATTTAAAGAGCGACCAGTAGGTTAAATTTCGAACACTGCCCAACAAACAAAAACGTCATATAAGTCAAGGCTTGCTGTACGACTTCCAGTTGTATTGCAGTTTTATAATAGTAATGATGTGACTAATAGGTAGAAACGTCAAATTTGTATCTCAAAAAAACGGCAAATAATTGAATGCCGATGTTTTTAACAAATAGTTATTGGTAGATAGGTTATTGAAACCGGCCGTTAGACGTCTTTAATTTAACTTTTTAGTCGTGCAACCAAGACAAGGCAAAGGCAAGGCAAGGAAAAGGCAAGACTAAACTACACGACGTTATATTATAGTTTTAGCTTAAACGTTTGTACGACAACGCAATAGTCATACTAACGTTGCAGTCTAATAAACGATTTCAACTGACCAAATTGGGAGATTGAAAAACCTATATAATATGACGTTTATATATTGAAGCAGTTGTATACACGTTTTCATAATGACGTTTGTAAAACGAACCCCATCTTGTTTTACAGCAAACACTTGAGTGACTTGGTTGTTCATTTGCGACTTAAATATATCTTTCATATTATATGTTGCCGATTAAAAGTCATGCCCTGACTTTAACCAACCTTGTAGTCGCACTTGAGTGAAATTTTTACTTTTAAACGCCATATTAATGGAAAGATTGATATAATTTAGTTCTAAAAATGATAAGTATAAGTACTTATACTTGAATATAATAAAATGTTTTGTAATCTGCACTGCGCTTTTACTACGATCATCTTATGCCTGAAATAAATATAAAGAAAATTGATATTGTATGAATATTGACAAATTAATATGAATAATGACAATTGAATAATGACAAAGTAATGGCGGATGGCGTATTGCATGGTCATCAAATAACCTTAAAACAACTTACTGTCTTTATAGCGTCATAAAGAGGTAGGTAAGCATGCGACAAAAGCAACATGTATTAAATTTTTAGAAATAAACATATTTTTATTTAAAATATTATAATGTTTCAAACACAAAACTACGAAGGGGCGTATATAAATAGTATTTAGGTACATAGGTATATTATCATAAAACTTAAATTCCCAGTCAAACTAAATGGTATTAGTTACAGATAGCAAGATATGAAAATTATATAACATGATAACTGTTATCTTTTATTTTTTTGGAAATACTTATTTTGCACTCAAATCTCTTGTCAAAAACCACAAGTAACCAAGTCACTAACAAGAGAGAAAAAACAGTCGTACAGGTGTTGTTACTTGACTCAAATAAACTGGTTTAGTCATTCAAATCACCTGTACGACCACAATAATATGACAAAACGAGTCGCTGTAAAGTTATGATTAAACTACTGTGCGATGAAAGTGGTAATACCTTAACGTTCACACGACTTTTGAATGGCTTCAACGAAGACACTTGTGACTTTTGTATGACGATTATACAACAACGTTGGTCGTATAAATGAAGCCCTTTTCGTGTTTAATAAACTTTACTAAAACATTACTTAGCTGTGTGACTTAGCTGTGGTAATATAATGACGTTTACTAAACTATTTTACGATGATAAATTGTTACTTGGGTGTGTTTAAGCTACATAAAAGTAAAAGACATTTTGTAATGAATTTTTAAATTAATTCATGAAAAAAAAAAATTGGGCATTTTGCATTTAACCCGATCTAAATTACTGGTCGTAGCACGTGATATTCTGTCGTTTCATTGTTAAGCTATGGAAAAAATGCTGACACAGATATGATTGCCATTGAACTGAATGAAAGCGAGCATTTTAACGCAATTAAAATTCTTCACAGCAATTTTCCTCTTGTTCTGTGTGTCAGTCGAGCACGGCGACATTTCGTGATGAATACGATAAATATCTTAAGTGTTAATCTATTATAAGCTATAGAGTTAATCTATGTAGGTATGTGCCAAAGAAAATCGTAGTAGAAGTGAATATAAATTGGAATATAATATTATAACCGTGGGACTTGTGAGAACGTCCAACTATACTTCGGCCCGGGTTTGGAGTTTTAAAGACCTTACGGCCGAATACTGAAATGATAGTTAAATAACCTAACTAAAAGCATGTCAGGGCATGTCTATGGAGGGTTTCGTGACTATAAATTCGTAATAGGTTTTTTTTCAAATTACTTCAAAAGTTATTGTCCGATTTCATTCAAAATAATTTTCGTAAAGAGTATTTAGCATAATCTATCAGCATAAAAAAATTGAAATTTTCTAAGTCTCATAGTTTAGAAATGTCAGGGGGCAACTTATAAATCACTTTGGAGGCCGATTACTCAAAAATTGTTGACTTTATAAAAAAGTCATGTATGAATCCATGCCTTTATTTTAAAAGACCTATTCAACGACACCCCACACGATAGGGTAGAATGAAAAAATATTTTTCAACCCCACTTGACATGTATGGAGAGCCACCCCTAAAATGTAAAATAAGCTAGAGGCGTGGACAGACGGACGGACGGACAGAGTAAACGTGCAAGGGTTCCTTGAGTATTACGGAACCCTAATTAAGTGACGCTCAAGTCACATGCTATTCGTCATTTCGTCTAGCAGAGACAGCGACGGCCTGTGAATAGCAGGCAGCTCTTAATTTTGATAAGCGTTTCAGTATTCGGCTGTTAGGCCCACTTGCGCAGATCTGGGTTTAATTTAGGCCTGGGTTACAATATTATCCCTTCTCTTTCATAAATACGAAGAACGAGAGACTTAACATGATATTTATCCCAGGATTCATTTTAACCCAGATCTGCGCAAGAGGGCCCCTGTGTACTGTGTGACTAGCTGGTGTGTGTGTGGCCATCCCTGTGGCGCCACCCCATCATCATTAGGGTGGCGGTAATCGTTTATTATGAACCGATCCTTCTGCTCGAAAAGCTTATATATGATACGAGAAGTAGGCTCGATCTTCACTAATTTGCCTACCCTATAAAAAAATATTTTCATCCAATATCTAGATTCTAGATGTTTTCTTGGCAAAATTAGAAATTATTTACCTACGTCTGCATTCTACATCTCTACAACACGATCCAAATATTTTGGCGCCCGCTGGGGTAACCATGTACTTACTCGCTATCTGTTCAACTTTGAAATCATAAAATAATTTGGTATAAAGTAAGGTCTTTAAATTAAAACACATGGCCATTACATACATGTATGTAATGTAATGTAAATGTGTTATAAGTTAACTTATCTAAGTTAACTATTAACTAACTACCTTACTAATAAAAATATTTACACAATCGAGAAGCTATACAATGTTTTGTCCTTATCTGTCAAGCGACTTTTCCAAAGTATCAGACAAGGAGTAACGATAAAACATTGTATAGCTTATCCATTATGTAAATTTTTTTATTAGTGAGGTAAAGCTATTTCACATTATTTAGTATGTATCGTATCAACAGCTTTTGGTTAAATTGGAAAAAGGTGAAAACTACAGACGCCCCAGAAACAAAGCACTATAATAACAGTCAAGATGGTATCAAAGCGCGACAAATCTTTAGATTGATGTCATTAATTATGTCGCTTTTTGACATTGTGACATTTTCTCGACTCTCTCGCGCAAATATCGCTCGGCTAGTTGTGTTATAACAATACAGAAGCTGATATAGTATATTCGGCGGCCGGCAAAATATCTGCAGACTGGTTCCCCTACTGCGTCAGTATACGTGCCCTGGCGAGCGACGTGACGGTTGGTGACGGCACCGGGCACGCCGCAGTGATGTAACTCCTGACGCGCAGACCTGACACCTGCCAAGGTCAAGTAACGTCATGGCCTTTTTTAAATGCTGATTTGGGGAGACTTCATGCCTATAATTAGACAAGATTACCCAGAGACATGGTGTAACTGGTGAAAGACATTGCGAACAATCCCTGGCACTTATTTAAAAATTACATTAGAACAGGGTATCCCACTAGTTTATACCTTCATGCCCTGTGATATTTTATTGAAAAAAGCCGTTATTATTGTATGGAAATAAAAAAAAAAATATTGTAACTTGATTAATTTATGTTTTGCCCTCCATGACATTTCTCTACGCCCCCTTAGGGAGGTATGCCGTATGCCCTGGTTGGGAATTCCTTGCCTCCACGCGGCACGCTTGATGATAGAATTATCACAGAACTTTAGAAATAGACCTACGACACTACGAGTAGGCAAATAAAGTACTAGATGTTTCCCGCGACTCCGTACGCGCAAAAGAAAATCGCGCGGGAACCGTACATTTCCCCTCTATAAAAAGTACCCTATGTCCTTCCCCGTGGTCTACTCTGTAACCGTGCCAAATTTCATCAAATTCGGTCCAGTAGTTTCGGAGACTATTCAAAGTAAATAAACAAATCTTTCCTCCTTATAATTTTAATGTAGACACGGTGTTAAGGACAGCGGCCTCGTAACGAAAAACATGAGTGAATTTTAATGTGAACAATAAACGTGTAATTAAAACGGTACGTAAAACTAGAATAGTGAACACTCAGTGACTATATGTATAGATTTATATGGCATCAGTGTGGAAAAATAGTGTTAAAATGGTGTTTTATCAAGTGCGGGTTATTTTGATTATATATTTTTAACTAAAGCTAATTTTAACGTAGCTTCTTTTGATTTATATAAATAAACGTAGTACATAACGTGTAGTATAGCGCTTAAGGTTATATAATAAATGGTTAAGAAATTATTACGAAAACAGTGGTAAAAATGTACAACATTTCATATAAGTTGAACCTTAAAATGTAAATAACTTTTCTATAGAATAAGATGTTTAGTATATAAGGGTTTATATGTCTGGTTATGATAATAAAGTATTTCACACAACGCGTTTTGCTTCACCTGGCTCATGGAAAATGGGGAAAATTATGGAAAATAGCCGTATAGAGAGGTAAAAATGAAATGGAAGATCGGCCCGAAAGAGGCGTACGGGCGGGGCTCTCTATACGGCATTGCCATGAGCCAGGTAAGCAAAACAAAAAAGTGAAAAAACGTTCTCCTCAAATAAGTGTTTTATTATCGCCCCGGCTCTGCCCAAATCGGTGTAACCTTGCTATCTTCGAGTCTAATCTGAGCCGGCGGTTGAACCCCTGTGAATTTATACAGTCCTGTACAGTAGTGCGCGGTCCTTCGAGCCGTATTTCAAGATCGAAGAAAAATTCGAAGTCCATATCAAGTTGAAAATAACGAAGACGGCACTTAGAAAATTTTCGTCAGCTGTTCTGAACATAGAAAAATTTCCGAAGAATCAAGATAGAAATTTTTACTGAAGACGGCACTTAGAAAATTTTCGTCAGCTGTTCTGAACATAGAAAAATTTCCGAAGAATCAAGATAGAAATTTTTACTGAAGACTGGACTTAGAAAATTTTCGTCAGCTGTTCTGAACATAGAAAAATTTCCGAAGAATCAAGATAGAAATTTTTACTGAAGACTGGACTTAGAAAATTTTCGTCAGCTGTTCTGAACATAGAAAAATTTCCGAAGAATCAAGATAGAAATTTTTACTGAAGACTGGACTTAGAAAATTTTCGTCAGCTGTTCTGAACATAGAAAAATTTCCGAAGAATCAAGATAGAAATTTTTACTGAAGACTGGACTTGAAAATTTTCGTCAGCTGTTCTGAACATAGAAATTTTTTGAAGATTCAAGTCAGAACATTGGAAACTTTATCAAGATTTATCAACGGGAATCAACGCCAGGGATTAGATTGGACTCAGAAGATCGGACTCGAGGATACAAGGATACACCGCTGCGAACGGAAGCAAGGATTCGCAGATTTTTCATCGGAAAAACCTCCCGAAGATTCTTGAAAAGGAAGATTAATATGGAAGATTAACATTGAAGATTAACATTTGAAGATTAACACTGAAGATTAACATTTGAGATTAACATTTGAAGATTAACATTTGAAGATGGTTATAACGACAAGTCAGAGTGGGGCCGAGGAGAACCAGCAGCAACCACGTCGATTTCCGGATCCGCCACGATCGCCGTCCGCTGCCGCTACGAGCCAGCCGCCGCCGACCGAGGGAAGAGCGGATCTGCTTCAAACTATTTTGAAACCGAGACCAGGTACCAGCAAGGCGCCTGCATCCTCGGAAGTACAAACCCTAGCCAGAAAGAAGGCTATTTCAATTAGATCGCGTCGATCGACAGCAAGTGTCGTCGCGCGTATGCATTACGAGGCGGAGGAGAAACTCGCCGCTCTTCGTAAGAAGGAACTGCAGATCGAAGCAGAACTTATAAAGAAGAAGCTCGCCGCTGACGTCGCCGCTGCAGAAGATGGTAGCAGCCCCGACGACGACGAGCCATCAGAACAGGTGGAGCAACGTGTCCGAGCCTGGCTAAGCGAACAGGGTCCCGAACCCGAAGAGGCTAGACAAGAGCCGACATCAATGGAAGAAAGAGAGACGCCGAAGCCAGAAGACATGCCACCGAAGGGAGCCCAGAAGACGAGGTTCGAGTGGCCGCAGCAACGCCGCCCACGCTCACCCACACCGCCCACGTCTAGGGCTAATGGAGTGGAACAACTTGCCGAAACATTGGATAAACTGCTGAACCAACGCCAGCCGCGCCACACTACGGAGTTGCCCATATTCTCGGGCGCTCCCACTGAATGGTTGCCATTCAAAGCAGCCATGGAAGACACCACTGCGTTCTACAAGCTCAAGCCGATCGAGAACTTAGCTCGTCTGAGAAGCTGCCTACGGGGAGAAGCGAGAGAAGCCGTGGCACCACTGCTGAGCGTCGCGACGCCGCCTGAACAAATTATGAAGACCTTGGAACAATGCTTCGGTCGACCCGAGGTTATGGTCGATCGCATGATGGAAGATCTGAAGAGGATACCGAGGCTCGGAGGTTCGGCGGCAGAACTCAACCGATTTGCAGTGAAGATTCAGAACATGGTAGCCATCCTGAGGAAGCTGAGGCACGGGTATCTCTTTAACCCGTTGCTCACGAGAGACATCCTCGAGAAGCTCAGCCCATATGAGAAGAGCAAGTGGTACGACTACGCAGAAGAGACGTCGCGCTTCAGGAACGAGCCCGATGTCGTCCTTCTCTCTGAATTCTTAATGAGAGAAGCGGACAGGGCGCTGCGCTACGGGTTCAGCACGGCACCGAAGAAGGAAACACCGCGTCCACCTCCTAACAAGAACGAAGCCCGAACGAGAAGGCCAGTCTTCGCGATAGCAGAGGAGGGCAGGGATTCGCCGAGTCGCAGCCAGCCAAAGAAAACACGCGAAGAGTCAACGAAGTGCCCGATATGTGCCGAAGATCACGCTCTATTTCGCTGCGCTGCTTTCAAGAAACTGAGCATGCAAAAGAGATGGGACACGGTCAAAAAGGAAGGGCTGTGTTTCCGGTGCATACGAAGCAGGCACAGAAGATACAACTGCAGGGCGAAGCCGTGCGGCGTCAAGGGCTGCATCATGCGCTGCTGCACGAAGACAGGTCCGGCGGCGCCCCACAGACAGAGGACGCCGTGATTACCGCATCGGTCACCTCCGACCGTGCGGTGAAACTTAAGATGAGAAGAATTCAAGTTGTCGGTCCACGGGGCGAAGCGGATATCTTCGCGCTGTTCGACGAGGGCTCGACAGTGACACTACTGGATGAAGACGTCGCGAAGGCTATCGGCGCAGACGGCCCACCGAAGGTGCTGAGAATGCATGGGATCAATGCCGAGAGAAGGGAAGAAAAAAGCCGACTCGTACAACTTGGCGTACGAGGTCACGACGGTACCAGATATGACGTCACTGCGAGAACCGTGGCCGGATTGAACCTACTTACTCAGTCCGTCCCGGAATCACTGTTTCGACTTGCTCACCTGCACGATCTCAAGAACGAAGAGATATGCTATGAAGACAAGAAACCCCAACTTCTCATCGGCACGGACAACTGGCAGCTCATTGTATCTAGGGAGCTGAGGATCGGCAAGAGAAACCAGCCTGCAGCCTCGAAGACGAAGCTCGGCTGGGTAATCCATGGAAACATTCCCAGACGCCTCGCAAAGCAGGAAAAACACGAGAAAATCCTGCACGTGTCTACGATCGAGACCCGAGGCGAACGACGGGAGGAAATGGTGAAGAAACACTTCGAAACAGACGCACGGGGAATAGCGTCCAAGGCAAACCAGAAGATCAGCGAGTCATCGACCTCTTTGGCAGAACGGCCAAACGGATGGAAGAAAGTCGATTCGAAGTGGGGCTCCAGTGGCGCAAAGAGGGCGTCACATTACCCCGGGGTTACAACTGCAGGGCGGGACCGGGATTCCAGTGGCACGCGGGAGGTGTCACAACCCCAGAGAACGGCGGGGGGAGTCGTGCGGACTGCAGATTGCAAGGAAATGGGGAAGTACGAGTCGTGTTGGCCGCCGCCAAGGCCAAGGTGGCGCCGCTGAAGGCACAGACAATACCAAGGATGGAGCTACAGGCTGCCCTGGTCGGAGCGAGGCTGGGAAACGCAGTCGCAGCAGAACACAGATGGAAAACGGACACGGTTTTCTACTGGATCGACGCACAAGTGGTTCTGTGTTGGATACAGAACGGCAGCCGCAAATACACACCGTACGTCGCGCATCGGCTAGGGGAGATTGCCGAGCTGACGTCCGTTCACCAGTGGAGATGGCTGAGCACGAAGAGCAACGTCGCCGACTTAGCCACCAGAACGGGCTACGTCCCGAAGAGCGACGAGGACCCTTGGTTCCGGGGGCCGGACTTCCTGCGCAGGCCGATGAACGAGTGGCCCGCGGAGAGTCCCGCTAGAATCGAAAATCAAGAAGAATACGTCGCCTTCCACACCACGGAGGCGAGCGAGCTGAGCTGTCTACCAGATGTGACGCGCTTTTCAAACTACGAGCGCCTCGTAAGATGCACGGCGATGGTCTTGCTGTTCGTCGAGAGGTGCCGAGATCGTCGGGCCCACCTCGACGTACGACACCTGGAGAGGGCCGAGAGGTTGTGGTATCAAAAATCACAACGAGACAGCTTCGCACAAGAAATCGAGAAGATGGCAAGTGGCAAGACGGTGCCTAGATGGAGCTCCTTGTACCGGCTCAACCCGGTGTACAAGGACGGGCTGCTCGTACTGGACGGAAGGATCAAAGCAGCGCAGGTGCCGGCCGAAATGAAAAACCCTATCATCCTGGATGGAAGACATCGCTTCACAAGGTTACTGGTGGCAAGGGAGCACGCCAGAGCGGGACACGGGAGCCGCGAGAGAGTCGTGAACGACCTCAGGCAGAAATTCTGGATATTGAAGCTGCGGCCGACGGTGCGTACTATCATGAGCCGATGTGCGTTCTGTCGGCTACGACGGGCACACCCGAGGACCCCGCCAACTGGAGACCTGCCAGCCGAGCGCCTGGGGGCGTTCCAGAGACCATTTTCGTACTGTGGTCTCGACTGTTTTGGCCCGATGACGGTCACCATCGGCCGACGTCACGAGAAGAGGTGGGGAGCTCTCTTAACATGTCTGACGACGCGGGCAGTCCACCTGGAGCTGGTGGCTTCGCTGTCGACGGACTCTGTACTGATGGCAATGAGAAGAATGGCTGCGCGGCGAGGATGGCCGGCAGTCATGTACAGCGACAATGGGACAAATTTTAGAGGCGCGGACGTCGAGCTGCGGCAGGCGTACGCCGAGTGGGCGCCGGCTATGGCTCAGCTGGGCCTCACTCCTCGGATGCAGTGGAAGTTTACACCGCCCGGGGCGCCGAGTCAAGGAGGTGCCTGGGAAAGAATGGTGAGGTCGGTGAAAACCGCCCTGCTAGCCACGCTGAACGAGAAGTCGCCCAGGGAAGAGGTACTCCAGACACTGATGGCCGAGGCGGAGTACTCGGTGAACGCTCGACCGCTTGTGCACGTATCGGTGGACCCCAACGACCCGGAGGCGATTACACCGAATCATTTCCTCCTCGGGTCGTCCACCGGACTGCCGTACGTCGGACCGTGTGTGCCGGCGGACAAAAAAACATGGAGGGTCGCGCAAGCCCTTGCCGACGAGTTCTGGAGGCGCTGGGTGAAGGAATACCTTCCCACGCTCACACCACGCTACGGGGCCCCGCTGAGCAACCGAGTCCTTGTACCAGGGGACCTGGTTGTCGTGGTCGACCCGACGCTGCCGCGTAATACGTGGCTGCGGGGGGTCGTGCACCGAGTCTACCCCGGCCAGGACGGACAAGTGCGCTGTGCGGACGTTCGCACGCGCAGTGGCGTATTCCGGAGGCCGACGTCGAAGCTGGCGGTGCTGGAGGAGGCGCCGCAGTCGCAGTTGCGACCGCTGGCGGAGCAGACGGAGCCGGGAGCGGAGCGGACGACGCCGGGAACGGCGCCGGGCGCGGAACGAGCGTCGGAGCAGCCTACAGCGAGCACGGACAGCTCGCAGTCGCCGGAGCGGCCCGCAGCGAGTCCACACAGCTCGCATTCGCCGGAGCAGTCTGCGGCGGGCGCGGACGGCCCGCAGTCGCCGCCGGAGCAGCCTATAGCGAGCTCGAGCAGCTCGCAGTCACCGGAGCAGTCCACAGCGGAATCGGCGAGCCCGCAGTCACCTGAGGAGGCTGCGTAGACCCTGGCTACTGCGCCGGGGGGAGGATGTTAAGGACAGCGGCCTCGTAACGAAAAACATGAGTGAATTTTAATGTGAACAATAAACGTGTAATTAAAACGGTACGTAAAACTAGAATAGTGAACACTCAGTGACTATATGTATAGATTTATATGGCATCAGTGTGGAAAAATAGTGTTAAAATGGTGTTTTATCAAGTGCGGGTTATTTTGATTATATATTTTTAACTAAAGCTAATTTTAACGTAGCTTCTTTTGATTTATATAAATAAACGTAGTACATAACGTGTAGTATAGCGCTTAAGGTTATATAATAAATGGTTAAGAAATTATTACGAAAACAGTGGTAAAAATGTACAACATTTCATATAAGTTGAACCTTAAAATGTAAATAACTTTTCTATAGAATAAGATGTTTAGTATATAAGGGTTTATATGTCTGGTTATGATAATAAAGTATTTCACACAACGCGTTTTGCTTCACCTGGCTCATGGAAAATGGGGAAAATTATGGAAAATAGCCGTATAGAGAGGTAAAAATGAAATGGAAGATCGGCCCGAAAGAGGCGTACGGGCGGGGCTCTCTATACGGCATTGCCATGAGCCAGGTAAGCAAAACAAAAAAGTGAAAAAACGTTCTCCTCAAATAAGTGTTTTATTATCGCCCCGGCTCTGCCCAAATCGGTGTAACCTTGCTATCTTCGAGTCTAATCTGAGCCGGCGGTTGAACCCCTGTGAATTTATACAGTCCTGTACACACGGACATACACCGAGAAAAATTTACATTAGGCGTGGAATTTAGTTTTTTTTGATTTAGCACCAATTAGATCATAGATGTAGGTTTCCGCTAATAAGTTAGTTACTATAGCAAACGGTTGATTTTAATGTAAAGTTTTGCCATCTAGGATAGGAACATACTACTTCATTATTTACTATGGCAAACGGTGACATATAGGATAGGTACATCACTTACTTACTATGTCAAACGGTTGATTTTAATGTAAAGTTTTGCCATCTAGGATAGGAACATACTACTTCATTATTTACTATGGCAAACGGTGACATATAGGATAGGTACATCACTTACTTACTATGTCAAACGGTTGATTTCAATGTAAATTTTTGCCATCTAGGATAGGAACATACTACTTCATTATTTACTATGGCAAACGGTGACATATAGGATAGGTACATCACTTACTTACTATGTCAAACGGTTGATTTTAATGTAAAGTTTTGCCATCTAGGATAGGAACATACTACTTCATTATTTACTATGGCAAACGGTGACATATAGGATAGGTACATCACTTACTTACTATGTCAAACAGTTGATTTTAATGTAAAGTTTTGCCATCTAGGATAGGAACATACTACTTCATTATTTACTATGGCAAACGGTGACATATAGGATAGGTACATCACTTACTTACTATGTCAAACGGTTGATTTCAATGTAAATTTTTGCCATCTAGGATAGGAACATACTACTTCATATTTTACTATGGCAAACGGTGACATATAGGATAGGTACATCACTTACTTACTATGTCAAACGGTTGATTTCAATGTGAATTATTGCCATTTACGATAGGTACATTACAAAATTCTAGAAGATAGAACCTTAATTTTAATTTCGAATCGTCTTATTTTTTCCTCTTAAGCTTTTTTTATATTTTCTGTAAAAGTCTGGGCGTGTAATGATAATATAATGATATTGCAAGTTCATTCACAATGATTCCCACAACAATACTCTGAGAATAGACTCGAGAAAACATTCCCAATTTCCTTTTCTCACGGCACGGGTTATCAGTTGTGTATGTGTGTGTGTGTCTTTCACTATAATTTTGTAAAAATATAACGATACATCTAGGAGAGACCTTTGAAAAGTCATTTATATGAGCTTACAGGCTCATAAAAGCTCATAAGTTTTTATGAGCTTACAGAATAAACTTTTTGTCTTACTGTTTATAGCAAAGGCTTACCAGAAAGAAAATCTCCTGGGTACGAGGGCTAAGCACTCCGTGTTTAGCCCTTGTACCAAAGACCTCAAAACTCAAGATAGGCTATGACGTACATTTGACAGAACAAATCTTCATAGAAGAAAAAGTTACGCCATCTTGGTTTTCACCAGACTTCAAATGTCAGCCATCTTGTTTAACCATACTTCAAATGTCAAAATGGCCCCAAAAATTTCTAAAAGTGGGGCCATTTAACTGGAGAGACTTTTTGCCTCAACATGCCTCGTCATAATATTATATATACGTCTATGCCTCGTACACAATAGAACTCTGCGCTAATACAATAGAGCTGAGAATCGAAGTGCAAGTGTAAACTGTAAAGTGTCAGATTTGACAACTCTACACGATTCGACTCTATTGTATTAGCGCTTTTTTCTGTTTTACGCAAATAGAATAAGTAAACATTTCACCAAAATTATACATTCTAAACATAATAATTTTGCGATAATTTTAGCGTAGCCTTAGTCTTGAAACGAGCGAAATAACGCCTCTTTATATTTCACGCACAAAATTGTCACCAAATTATGCTTAGAATGTAAAATGTTGGTGAAATGTTTATTCTATTTGCGTAAAACATGTAATTTCTTAACTATTCTCAGATTGGAAGCGGTGTCGTTTCCTCTGAACAATAATCAGTCAATTTCCGTTAGCGAAATCAAATCTGTGCTTTGAATTTAAACGCTTAACGGTCGTGCTCGAGGCCAAAGACACCGACCCGACCGTGCGATCTCCCACCCGCCTCCCAATTATTTTGCCGCATGACGCCGGCCGTTCCTTATCCCACACGCAAACACTACGGGAATATGCCATAAAGTCGTAGTTTGTTTGTGCTAAATGAAAGATCACCAAGTCGGAACGGGACAACCTTCGAAAAATGCGAAAAGTAACCTTATGGGTTTTTGGTCATTGTAGTGTTGTGCGATAAATAGCTGCTTACAGCTCCGATTTTAGTGCTTCTTCCATGTTCATTCTTCTTCCGAGGCATTTTCTACAATGTAACGACTAACGATGCTCGATGGCATCTAATTATTATTTTGATGCCAATTATGTACGATTTATAAAAAAATAATATTGTCATAATATCCAGATTCCAGGCTTACAATATACATAAAAGTTGTTGACCTCGAAATAATATTTTAGTGTAATTAAAGACATTTCTGAATTCTAATACACTAAGCTCGATGCGCTAAAAATAAACGGCATTGTAGTATAAAAAATGCCTCCCACATGGAACACGTGTCGAAAAAGGCAATACAAAATTATTAAGCGTGGTTTGTTCGATGTGATGGCTATATTTACACAAACAAATAGAAAATACAGTCAATATTTTTTTGTAATCGTTCATCCGTTTGCGATAAAGCCATATGACTTTCTAGATAGCATTGCAATTTCTGGGATATCAACGCCATGTTTTGGAAGAATTGTTGTTTATCAAACTTTACCAGGGAGCAGCTGTTTTGTCATCGGCTATTTATCCTTGACATGATACGTGATGAGGAAAACAACTGCATTTATAGGAAAACATGAAACAATAATGCGGTAAATGCTAGGTATTTAATAAAATAGGTATAGGTAAATGCTTCTCAAACAGCTTCTATCCGGCCTTACACGAGCCTTAAACCATACCAACCAACCAACAACGATTTTTCAAATCCTACATAAATTTGAAGTATAACTATTATTTAATAATAGGTACTGATAATAATTAAGGCAATACCCACAAAGCATTATCATGTAAACTTTTGCCAAATCGACGATCTCATGTAGGGGAGACTGGGATACTTGATCCCTCCTTTTTGTTGTCCATTGGAATACGTGGAATGTGGCTACAAGAATATTTAATAACTACTTAACAGAATATACTAATTTACCAACTACACCCGAGTAGAGGGAGTAGTTTTTTTATATAAGAAATAAATAATAAAAGTCGATTAAAATTAATATTTTTCTTTAATAGAAACGAGGGACAAAAGTAAAATTTTCACACTACGACATGACGCGACGGCGCGGCGCGCGGCGACGCTCGGTTGAGAAAAGGTCAATTTTGAATATTTAGGAGGGACTATAAGGCTTCGCAGTTACTCAGTTAGCACATACTAAAAAAATTAAATAACTCCCGAATTATCAAGCAATGAGCGAGCCGATGATGATGAATTATAATAGCTAAGAACCATCTTGAACACAAAAGAACGTACCTAAATATTGTTATGCTTTAATTAAGTGATTATAGATATTAGATAGGTAAGTACATAATTATGTTAACAAATGTGTAGAGACACGATATACAAATAAGCCTTTCATTTTCACTGTATGCGTAATCTCCTCCACATGCATAATTTCCGACGGTAATTTAAATTTAATTGACTATTAATTAATTATCGTATTAAGTAATAAACAAAAGAAAGTGTTAGAAACTTTCAAAATTACTTTATGATATATGTATATTGCTGACAAATGTAGATACGTAACGATATTTTGTTTCAGATAAGTTCGTTTAGATGCTGTTGCCCAGGCCACGTCCTACTAAAAATTTACTTATGCAGTTATTGTTGATAAATTTATAGAAAATATACTTTATAGCTAAAAGTACTCATGGAGAACACGAAAAGTTACTCACATATTTAAATAAGTAAATAAATTTAATTTTATAATAACTGGTGATTGGTGAAAGAAAGTATTAATATCGCCAACAAACTTTTATACAGTTTGGCGATTTGTGTGTTACCTATACAGTAAATTTTTATTATCAAGTTAATAAATAAATTAAAAATCAAATAAATAAACATATTACAGTCCAGACTTCGAAGGGTGTTAGTGTCATAGACGAGGCATGTCGAGACAAATGTGTTACCAGTAAACACTTAAACTGCCCCACTTTTGGGGTTGTTTGAGGCAATAGAGGTTTAACAATCTTCTGAAATTAAGATGGCGCAACTTTTTCTTGTACTTGTACTCGTTGAATATTGTTCTTTCAAATGTAGGTCAAAGCCCATCCTCTCAGTTCTCACGTATAGTCCAAACTTCGAAAGACATAATGTTCAGTGTTTACATTGTACAACTGCATTCATTGAAGACTGCCTACATTGAACTATATTCATAGAAACTATTATATTATGTTGCGTAGCTACATACTTAACCTCAATTCCAAGGCAAGAGCATGCATGCACTTATAAGGTAGTCGGTTTTGCCGGTTTTTATCGAGGGCCTCGCCTTGACTCGTAGGTACCTACTTCCTTCCGCCAGATGTTTCGTCGTATATTTAAGCAAAACTACTAAAATGACAGTTTGTGTGTCCAGCCTAAGTAAGCAAGTTGAGGTCTGCAAAGTGCAAACAATTGTTGGAAGTTGGATCAGTTGGAAAACATAACGCAGCAAACGATAATAGATACTTATCCCTAATCCCTATTAAAGAAACACTAACTAGCGTGCATACTGATAATATTTTATGATACCGACCCGACGCGATGATTTCAAACAGCGTTAACCGTTTGCCTGTGTAAATTGTTTTCGCAGTCTGTGGTAAATGGGTAAAGTACCCTAACGGCCGGTTTCAATAACCTATCTATCTTATAGATTAGATTTGATTAGATTAGAACCTATCTATCTTATAGACTTGCTATGGTACGCATCCTACGGCCGGTTTCAATAACATATCTATATTATAGATATATAGGTTATTCAAACCGGCCGTAAGTTGTGTACCATAGCAAGTCTCCAGATAGCCTTCAAAGTGTTATTAGAGGCCTAGTTTCCTTAAGCATTGTTGTCCGAAAACATCAATAGTCCATACTAGTAGAAAACTCCATATAAGTCCTGCCATGTGTTCAAGCGAAAATATGCCATAATAAGTAAATGGGATTTGCTTTAATTATGATTTCTCCCTAAGTGGCACTGTCCACAAGGTTTCATGTGTCTGGCCTAAAATGGCGCTGTAGCGGCCTGACACACGGCTAGACCTTTTACGGATCTGCAGCCTTATAGAGGGCTGCAGCGAAGGCAATCTTGATATGGGATTGAGCTACTTTGTTTATCCAATTTATCGGTTATGGTAGGGTTTTGTCAATACGTACAGCACGGAGCATCTTGTAAGCGTCGCAAATTTTAATAAAAAGAAACACAAACCTACGGCGGACGCGACAGCCGCACTCAGAGACATATTTTAATGCTTAGTTAAGGAGTCACTTACTAGAGATTTTAACAGAAACTGTATGGAGTTATGTCATAGTCTGTACTAAGTAGCTCCATAATTAGGCATTAAAGGTATCTCAGCGCCGCCGCCCGTTAGGTACCTACGCATTTTTTAAATAATTTTTTCCCTCATCATAAATATGAGAATCTGGAACAAAGCAGTTCAAAAATGGACAGTCAATTCTGACAACTTTGCAAACTTAGGGCCACTTGCGCAGATCTGGGTTAAATATTATATTGTCTCTTTCGTTATTCGTATTTATGAAAGAGAAGATATAATATTTTAATACAGGGTTAACTTTAACCCAGATCTGCGCAAGGGGGCCTTAGCCGCCTTATTCATGGGCGATTCTCTGCCTCAAAACCGACTCCTGCATATTTAGAACATAGATAATATTATAGGCTCGTAGATGTCATTTCAGTACTTACATTGTATAAAATCTACCACCCCGCACAATCCGCGGAGCAGTGTATTTCCCATTGCATTGTATTGTCTGGTTTTTCAATTGGCATAGCGCCAAGTAGAAAACCTTACGTCTATGCATTTGCAAGTGACTCACCCAAGTCTCAAATCACAATCGATCGTGAATCGTGATTCGTGTGCGTGTGGAGTGTGATGTTAACTCACAGTTATGAATGCAAAACATGTTCAATGAACTTGCACCAGCCAAATGGCTCGCCTCGACCTTGTCCGGTAGGGTTGCCAGATGAAAAAATACTTTTCTTAAGTTTTCGGAGTCCGTAATACTCAAGGAACTCTTATAGTTTCACTCTGACCGTCCGTCTGTCTGTTTATCTGTCTGCGATTCTAGCTTCTGTAATTATTAATACAAATGGATGAAATTTGGTATAATTAAAGACTGTGTATATAGATCTCGGTTTTGAAATCATAAAATAATAATAATTTTATATTTTAGGGGGGCTCTCCATACATGTGAATGAGGATGAGTAGAATGAATTACTACAGTGTCTAATATCTACTAGGCTTTCACCTCGACATCTTCGTGGTTGTTCGTGGTTTTCAGTTAATAACAAAAAGTACAATTTTGCATTGCGGCTTCCAGTGGCGAAGCGTGAGATCTGCGAAATGGTAAGCCGCAACGTCTGATGCGTTGGAAATGTCACTTGACAGACAAAGACAACAACGTTGTGAAGTTATCCATTGTGTAATATGTAATATATATTTTTATTAGTAAGGGGGTTATTAAAATACAAACTTGTATAGCTCAATAAAGATTTAGTTTAGAAAATTAAGCCAACAAATTTAGGCATATTTTCCACCGTGTTTGCGGTCGTTAGTAATTATAAATAATACCTATAATAGGTACCTAGTTCCGGTGTAGTTTTAACTTAATATGAAATTTAAAAAAAATCAACTATTAGCACAGCTAGTATTTAATATCGAGCAAAAAACATCAAAACATCACGTTTGATGTATTATTTTATTATGTTTATAGTATTTGTTGTTTGCGGCAACAGCAATACATCATCTGTGATTTCAACTGTCTAGCTGTGATAGCTAGTTCATGAGATACAGCCTGGTGATATACAGACACTAGACAGACAGACAGCGAAGTCTTAGTAATAGGGTCCAGTTTTTACCCAAGGGACGTTACGGAACCCTAAAAAACAAAAATTTTTCCCCTTGAATTTCATTATTGAAACCTGAAAACCAACCTTCAACATTTTTTTTTTGCTTTTCTCTCATTACCGACTAAAGTTGAACTTTCAAACAATTATGTACCGTGACTCGCCTCTATAGCTGTAAAAATATAATTTACACAGTTTTTGTTGTTTAATTAAGTAGTGCCCCACACATTATAGTAGTAGTCGGTTTGTACTTCGTTATTTTTAATTACCTACCACGACACCTAAATGTCTTGAAAGTATGTTGCTTCTTTTTGCAAGTTAATAAATAAACAAAAAAAAGTTATTTATGGTAAATTAGCATAGCATTTGGCTCTATCAATAAAAAATACTTGTAAAAACTCTACAATCCAAAACTTTTGTCATGCTAGGATAACGTTGCTGTAGAATTTTATAACACCCAATTTTTATCACAAATTCAATGATAAAAATTACTTTATCGTTATCATAGTTATATTATCATAGAATTTATATACAATTCTAAGGTTAAAGTGTGTTATATTTAAGAAATACAATATACGAGTACCAGTGTACACTGTACAGTGTAATCGCTTTTAGTGATATCTAAGGATCACCTTTTGAGAAATTTATTCAGACCCGATTTCATTGAAAGCAAAGAAATCGGAGTCTTATCAGAAAACCATCGAAAGGAAAAAAACATGAGTGTAAAACTTGTCAATGGGCATTTCTCATGAATTTTCATGGAGAATACAAACTTTACTGAAGCAGTTAACATTAGCTCAAAATCATGAGATTAAAATTCTGGTCGATCAAGTCTATGGAAGGTTACGGACGATAGCTTTACGTGATAACGTCATCACAAGCTGAACGCTTAGGCCGATCGTGCCTCTCTATCGCTTGTTCCGCGCTCTCGCTTGCACGCTCGTCTCAAACGGAACGTGACAATCTTTCGTGCGTGCAGCCGGCGCGGCGTTCATCGACTTATAAGACGTTATCACGTCAAAAATAACTACTTATATCAAAATCGTTTCTTCCGTTTAAGAGCTACGACGCCACGGACAGACACACACCCCTCTGTTTTCGTCGGGGTTAAAATGATAAAAATTATTTCATTAATTTTAAAAAAATCTTGCCCAACAAGCGTGAATATAATTATTTTTGGAATTAACGAAATTATGGAAACATTTAAAATAGTGGTTTACGTAACCTTCTGAATTCTAGTGAGGAATTCTACATTGATGTCTGATAACAAATTAACATTTCTGTCGATCGTGCTATTGACTCTGACTCATCTCGTTAGTCGCGAATGTGACTCACGTTCAAAAATAATTGATAACATTACTCACACAAGTGACAGATCACTTGTCCACTCTATGATTGGATTTCTGTGGTATAGATCCGAAAACGGACAGGCGGATTGTCTGATGGTAATAACCGCCGCGCCGCGCCGCCTATATAAATGCCCACAACACGAGATGAGAGAAGTTACATCAAGTCAAGTCTTTAAAACTTACTATCTATCCTTCAAATTATTATTATTTACATCTAAAGTTTCTCTTTTTAAAAACTAGCTTTTGCCCGGAGCTTCGCTCGCGTGGGAGAGTGTTCGTGGCAAATGACTTCTATAGCAAATAAGTATATCTACTGTAATATGGAAAATAGTAATAGCACAGAGTAAAATATATTAGGTCATTACATGATATGAAATTGGCTATTTGTAAAGGAGGAACATAGTCGTTTTTTATAACATAATATATTTATGTAATCAAAATATATACCATTGCTATCTATGAACTTTTGCCATCTTATAGGTAGTTCATTGATTCCTTTACTTAAAAAACCATTCGGACAGGAATCAATAAAATCTTTGAAGACGGTACTGATTATTCCGAAAAACGACTCGTCATATTATGTCGTCATGAATTATTTTCAATTGAAATTCGATACGCAATATCAGAGTGATATTGCGTTTCGAATTTCCCGTTATTTATTTTACTTTATCATACTAATATTACACTTTAACAAGAACAACTAATGATTCCTGATACAGTTTTGTTCAGTGACACGTTACTTGCGCATGTACGCCCAGAGATACTCGCAACACAGGAGGTACAAGTGCGTTCCCCATTTTGTAAACCTCAAACCCCTCATGGGCCTCCAAGTAAGATTTTGAACCAAGGTATACCCTGGATGCCAAAGTACTGAACGGAACTCCTGACTCCTTTTAGATACATGTTTAGTTTTGTAATCGGTACCATCTTCAAAATTAGCCGAATTTCAAAGGGGCATTATTTAGAAAAATAAATTTGTTTCATACTTTTTTGTGCACATTTACCCGACTACGGCGAAGCCAAAATGAAAGGGTACCTAATGATTTTGGCAGTTTATGTATGTATGTTTTTGTGTTTGTATGTTTGTTCCCTCGTAGCGTCTAAACTACTGGACCGATTTTAATAAATGAGATATCAATAGATTCGTAATGATGCCGCGTGTATTGTGTAATAAGTTTAAGTTTGTAAGGCTATATTATAAGTTTTTTCAAAATATTGTATTTCGAAAATTGAACGCCAAATTCTAACATCTAAAAAAATTAAACCGTGGTAAACATCACGTGTTTGTTATCAAAAGAAAGGTATTGGCAAGCACACCACAAATATGTGTATATATTATATATATTTGTGGCGTGCTTGCAAAAATATGTCAAAATACACAGTTAAAATGCGGTCGATAAATAAGACTATACTTAGTCTGGCCATAAATACTGTTACAATTAAAAATAAACAAAATATTACATTTGAATTTGGAATTTGACATTTTTATATGATTGTTCATTGATTTTTCTCATTTTGGCGCCAATAAATTGTACAATATTTTGCGATATTAAAATGGAGTGGGGTGATAAAGAGAACCGAATCGCTATGATTACATTACACAAAGTAAGTATGGAGCCAAATGCAATTTTTTAAACTCTCCATACGCTTGGTATTAGTAAAATGTTTGTGTACCGGGCTATTAATAGGTACAATGAGACCTCCTCTGTTTGTGAGAGAAAAAGATCTGGACGTCCATGTAGTGTTCGTACGAAAAAGGTGGTCAAAGCAGTAAGGGAAAGAATTCGAAGAAATCCTGTCCTAAAGCAAAAGATTTAATCTCGGGAGATGAAGATAGCGCCTAGAACCATGTCGCGTATTTTAAAAGATGACTTAGGACTTGCAGATTATAAGAGACGTACTGGTCATTTCTTAACTGATAATAAAAAAAAAATACCGGTTGTCTGTAAAGTCGGTTTACTGACGATAGTTGAACGTGACAACGTCAACAACAACAACAACAACAACAACGCTGGTACTTGGTAAAGATAACGGGTAACAGGTAACGCATGAGTCATGTTTTTTCGTGCGTGCAGCCGGCTCCATCGATTTATAAGACGTTATCACGTCAAAAAATGGGTGGTAAAATCGAAACAACTACTAAGCGGTATGCAAAGGGAGGTCACAGAAAAATTTTGTTTACGGATCTGAAAATTTTTACAATTGAGAAACATTTTAACAAACAAAATGACCGTATTTATGCTCAAAGCTCTAAGGAAGCTTCCTTAGAGCTTTGAGCATAAATACGGTCCCAATTAGTCGACAGAGTGCAACGTGGGCACTATCCGACTTCAGTAATGGTTTGGTGGGGTATTCGCTATGAAGGAGTGACTGAGCCATACTTTTGTGAAAAAGGTATCAAAACATAGGCACAAGTGTATCAAGATACCATTCTTGAGAAGGTAGTGAAGCCCCTTAACAACACCATGCTCAACAACCAAGAATGGTCCTTCCACTTCCAGCAAGACTCGGCGCCGGGTCATAAAGCTCGGTCTACGCAGTCTTGGTTGGAAACGAACGTTTCGGACTTCATCAGAGCTGAAGACTGGTCGTCTTCTAGTCCCGATCTTAATCCACTTGATTATGATATTTTATGGTCAGTTTTAGAGAGTACGGCTTGCTCTAAACGCCATGATAATTTGGAGTCCCTAAAACAATCTGTACGATTGGCAGTGAAGAATTTTCCCATGGAAATAGTGCGTGCTTCTATACTATAATAGATAACTACGATAACTGGCCTCAACGTTTAAAGGACTGCAATGCAGCCAATGGAGACCATTTCGAATAAGCTTTTCATATTTTAAATTGTTTTATATTTATGTATTAAACTAAACACTGTAAAAGTAATAAATGTTATTTGCAATACAAAATTATTTTTTCTTTGTTTCAGTATTTATGGCAATACTAGGTAGGTAAATATCTAATTTTTATGTTACTTCATAAAATATATTTTATTTTATAAATATTATAATATTATTATTATTATCGTTCTTAAAATCTAGAAACGCTCCGCGTGACGTGACGTGACGTGAATAAGATATAGGTACTTAATTTCAAGTGTTTTGATTAGGTCTTATTAATATTATCCAAAAACATTTTCGATTGGGAAACGGAAAAATACGAAATAAAAAAATAAGTTAAAAAAACTATAACGTTTTAAAAAATAGTTCTAAAAAGGCCGAAACAAGAAAATAATTCAGATAGAAATCCAGAAATGCATAAGTACAAAATATATACCAATAACTAACTCTCAACTAACTTCACTCCATCTCTTATTGCTAACTTCATATCATACCCTCTTCTGACTCTAGCGCCGTTATTTCCCTACTTTGGTCATACACTTTTTAGCTTTTCTGCCTTACAGAGAAACACTTGGCAGACATAGACAGCAGCTTGGATTAGCGTATCCGTTGTAAAATTGTAAATATTTGAATTAATAATGGGGATAAAGTTTACGTAGGGTTTAACCTAAGTGGCTAAAGTGATGAAGAATGAATATAAGTCAACGTCTATTAAATTAATTAAAAAAAAACGTATAGGTATGTTAAATTTTAAAATAGGACATACCTAGTTGATAGACAAAATATTATATCTATATATATAAAAGAAAGTCGTGTTAGTTACACTATATATAACTCAAGAACGGCTCAACCGATTTGGATAAAAATTGGTGGGGAGGTAGCTTAGAACCAGGAGAAGGACATAGGATATAATTTTTATCTCGTTCCCGTGGGACGTGACATAAATATCAACCATACTGGTCAAGTGGGTTAAACGCTTTACTCACCGTCCAGGTTGCAAATCTAGCACCGGTACTTACTAATGGCCGTCATTAGTGTCAATTATGTCAATCCTACCACTATTATAAATGTGAAAATTTGTGAGGAATTAATGGATGGTTGGATGTTTGTTACTCTTTCACGCTTAAATTACTAAACGGATTTCGATTAAATTTGGTATGGTAGTAGTTGAGACTCTGGATTAAAACATAGGCTACATTGCATAGGCTAATTCCCGTGGGATATTAAACGGGAAAAAGCTAGTTTAGAATAGAATGCGTTTATTTTATCATCACACTATACACATCAAAATGAAATACAAAACAATAAACTGAGAAATAGTTTTGAAAATCGGTCAACAGCCGGCGGAATTCATGTTGCACATACAAAATTTAAAAAAATACAACCGCATTTAATAACCGGCTCCTTTTTTGGAAGTCGGTTAAAAATTAGGCACATTATGGACAAAGACAGCAACGTGGATTTGCGTATCCGTGGTGTAAGTATTTTTGTTAATAATGGGGATAAGGTTTAGGTATGGTTTAACCTAAGTGGCTATAGTTATGACGAAGGAGTATAAGTCGACGTCTATTAAATTAATTTTAAAAAATGTGTATGATAAACTTTAAAAAATAGGACATAGGTACCTAGTTGAAGGACAAAATATTATATTAAGGATAGAATAGAATACGTTTATTTTATCATCACACAACACACATCAAAATGAAATACAAAACAATAAACTAAAATTAAGCACATTACTATATATCCATATCTATACTATTTTTATATACGTCATATTACAATATATTATATGAATATAATAAATTCGTAAATGGTCGCTGTCTGTACTTGGAAGGTATATACGAAAAACTATTACAGGGGGGGTTAATGAACGACATGGAACAAAAAACAATGATTTTTAGAATTTTTGTCTGTTTGTGTGTAGGTTTGTTCGCGCTAATTTCAGAATCTACTGAACAGATTTTGATGAAATTTGGTATAAGGATTAACAATTAACAATTAACTCTGGATTAACAATTAACTTTTCATTGCGGAAAAAAGTATGGTTCCCGCGATATTTGTTTTTGCGCGTACAAAGTCAATCGCTTAATCGATTTTAATGCGGTTTTCACTAATGCGTTTTGGTTACTGCATTCCACTTTTTTTTACCACATTTAATTAACCGACTTCCAAAAAAGGAGGCGGTTACACATTCGGCTATTTATATATATATATATATATATATATATATATATATATATATATATATATATTTTTGTACTTGTGTTAAATGATTAGGTACTCCACCGCCTGTGGACCTATTTTCAAAATTCTTTTTTTGCTGTAAAGGGTTATATCCCTTATTAGTCTTTTTGACACCAAAGTGGTGAACTGATGATGGGATCCATGAGGAATCGTGGGGAGTCGTTATTATTTTTAAAGACAAAATGAAAACCGACTTCCCAAGTAAAAATGCACAAAAAAGTATGAAATAAAACTTCTTTTCCAAATAACTCCCTTTTAAACTCGGCTAAAATTTTAACTATTTATCGACTTAATCTTCATATTTTTGAAGTCATTATCATGGTGTCTACAAAAAAGTCTGCGATGGCATAGATGTGTCTATCTTTTAAGGATAGGTTACTATACCCATTCTAAGTTTAAAAAAATCATCACAAATATTTTTTATGGTATTTTCAGAAGCTATTAAGACTGATACAATATTATCTAATCCTTATCTAGGAGATATATTAAAATTTAAAAGTACGTGTGAAAATTTATTATAAGTACCTATATATTTTTACTCTGTGCTATTACTGTATTGCAGTAGGTATATTTGCTAAAGAAGTATTTTGCCACGAACACTCCCAGGCGGGCGAAGCTGCGGGCAATAGCTAGTTATATACTATGTATGTTGCAGTGGCGTGGGGTTCCTATAACTCCATTCCTATCGGGAAACCACTTATCTTTTGAAGACCCTCATCCAAATCCCTACCTATTATACAGGCTAGGGCTTCTCTATGAAGGAGAACCAGCCTTCGCCACTAGTATGTTGTGTGATGCCAGAAATTATAAATATATTTAATGCTTTAAATAAATAAATAACAACATCTGATCACAAAACTACGAGCGACGATGTGAACAAGATGTTAACATGTTTCTGACAAAAGACAAGGTTCCTTGGTTATTTACTATTCTACATAGACAGTATAAAGTTATGCACATGTTTTAAAATAATTAACCCTTGCTAGAGATCATTATTTGAAAACAGACTCTAATCTCTATAAAAACCTTCAAGTGTCATTGCACTTGTAAGACTTCTGATAGAATTAGTGTCTGCTGACTTAAGAATTAGAAATAGGTAAATGTTAATCTAGCGAACTTTATTGAAGACTGTTCAATGCTCTTTGTGCCTAACATAAGAAATTCTTTAACTACAGAGTTTTCCATAATAAACGATTAGTAGGTAGGTATCTAGTGGCTCGAATTTTGAATTTTAACCATCAATATTTATTCCCTTCTTCCATCATCAAGTAAAATTGCGGCTTCGTTTTTAAAGCTTAAAAGAAATGAAAGCGAAAGTAAATTGCATTGGAAGCGAGGGTGCGGCCTGAGTCATCATGGCTGGCGCAGACTGCACAGGGGTGCAGAATCGATATGGGCAGACGAAACGCATTTATACATAAACACTTTACACCACTTTACTTTGTAGGTACAGCGAACAGGCTACAGGAACAGGGGCGACACTCTCTACAAATGACAGCTCTCGAGCTGGAGCCTGGAACCGGCGAATGTCAGCCAGCCATATTGACGCCTAAGGTTGACACCGAAATAATTTTAAACGTCGCGTCATAAAAGGCAACAAACAAGAAAAATCAAATGCGAGTCGGACTTGTGCACGAAGGGTTCTGTACAAAATGAAAAAAAAAACACGTGTTTTGAAGCCCCCCACTGAAATATTTATTTTATTACCCGACTACGGCGAAGCCAAAAGTAAGAGTTAATGATTTTGGCAGTCTATGTATATTGTAAGTATAGTATTTTTTTGGTCCACCGTAAGGCCTCCCCCACATTAGGCGTGCGCGATCCTCGGGCGTGTCAGCGATGCGGGCGCTGAGTGCGCGCCGCGAGCACGCTGCGTATCAGTGATGCGGGCGCTGCTCGCGCAACTCACACGCCCGAGGAACGCGCACGCCTAATATGGGGTCAGCCTTACGCCTAAACTACTGAACCGCTTTTAATGAATGAGGTGTAATGACACCTTATGAGATTCGTAATAATGGCCCGGGTAACATACAATGTATGTAGTCGGGTTACAGCTTTTATTCTGTTTTTAGTTTTTGGTTCTAAAGCGCAAAAGAAATACAACATCTGTGATCATTATTCATTTGAACAGTCTTGCTATCACGTGCTGTGCTATTCATGTGATGACAGGACCTGGGTGACAGAGCTTTGCTCGGATATGATAAACAAAAAAAATAGAATCTTACCGGGATTCGAACCCACCACATTTCGAATTTACTAACAAATCAAAAATTATACACACGCATATCAAACTGCCAATTGGACTGACATAATAGAGTCAAAATTATTGATATATTATTGTTGCACGACATATTTTATAGCTTAAAAATGAGCAGCTGCCTAGGGATAAGACCAATCTAGATCGTTTTTTCTCTCCCAAAACTCCCTGCATGCTAAATTTCATGCTAATACTTGCAGCTGTTTTCGAGAAACCGATTATAATATTTACACGATCGTCTCTTTTAAAGTATAAGATAGTCTGATGACAAATAGACAGGCGACGTCAACTGACGGAAGTACAATGGAGTCTTTATAATCACACCAAAAACATTTTCATGTAAAGCGATGCCAAGCCGATACCACGCCTAACTACACAAACTCTACCTTAGTCAATTGGCCTGACTATTTCGATACATTTGCTTGGGCGTAAGGTGAAAAATGTACGGAGTGTTTTTCTGTTATTCTATTATTCTATTCTTGTAGGAACGAAAAGGCCAAGCCACATAATTTAATTAAGGTGTAGAGTTTTTGAAGTTAGGCTTCTAGAGTTAAGGCGAGTTAGAAGTTTGGAAGAGTCAGAAGCTTGGTTTTGGATGAGATCTGATAGATTTAGGACAGTGCGAGTCATATGGTATCGTCTTGGCATCACTTTACATGACAACAATGTTTTTGGTGGGATTTCACTTCTTTTTTATTTTATTTACTAATATTAAATAAAAATTATTACTAATTATAAAACGGATCCCTCAGACCTCTAGAGTAAAAAATTTGTGTAGGTAAGTAGGTTGTTCTTATAAAATTTATTAATTTAGGGGGTTGGAGGATAAAAGTTCCACGTTTGTCAATTTTTATGTTGTTTATATTAGCTTAGGTACATACCAAATTTCAGCTTTCTAGGACATCCGGAAGAATGCTATAATTTGGTTGATCATCAGTGAGTCAGTGACGAAATCAGAGGTTTCTAGATATCATTAAAATCTAAAGTATATATACCTATGCTATCAAAACTTTACATGTTCAATTAGTTTGCTACGGGGAACATATCCTGAAAATTACGTTTATCTGGTATAATCCAAACCCAAGTTATGAGGGTTCAAAAAGTCTACGAAACGCTTCGAGAAAAGGTGGTCGGTAGTGCCCTTGCGCTTCGCTTAGCTCGTCTTGGCGGGGGCCAGATAGAGACCCGTTTTTACCCTTTGGGTACAGAAACCTAAAAATATATATTTTTGAATTAAAATTCACAAATCATGACAAATGTGTGTGTGCGATGGAAAGAGCAATGTTGAGGTGGTTAAAATTCATAACGATGTCATTCGCCAATCGCCAGAGCAATAAAGTCACCGACATTGCTCATAGAATTAGCACGCTGAAGTGGAAGTGGGCCGGCCATGTCTGCAGAGTGCAGACGGACAGACGGTCGATGGAGCAGACAAGTATTAGAGTGGAGACCACGCTTAGGCAAATGGAGTGTAGGACGTCTTGCGGCAAGACGGACCGACGATTTGAAGAAGGTGGCTGGCAGCGGATAGATGAGGGCTGCCTAAGATCTGGGATGGTTAGCGCGTTCCATTCAGCAGTGGACGGCGATAGTCTGATGATTATGATGACGATGAATGATGATTATTATGATGATGAATGATGAATGATGACAAGCTACTTGCTATATATATAATGAACTAAATTCTTTATTCAGTTACTTAGTCATGGCCCGGTTTTGTTAGACATAAAAAATATTTTAAATCTAAAAATAATTCAAACCAACACACTTAACAATTTCCATAAATTTTAATTTTAAATATGCAATTCAAAAATTTCACTTGTAAAAATAGAAATATAACAAATTAAATCGTAAATTATACAATAACAACCAAATAACAAACTTTAATGAGAAAACGTACAGACTTCAGAGTCTATTTCTCCTTTGTCTTTGTATCTTTATTCTTTTAGGTCTGCATCTTTTTCACTGCATAAATTATTATTATTATTGTAGTCCTAGAAATCTTTTAAGAAGTAAGCTGTTTAGTTTCGTCATACTCTACAAAAAGTCCCACTACCAACAGAGTGCTTCCATTATTACCTCTCAGTTCATTTACATTTCACACCATGTTCAGTGAGTTCATTGTTTATATTACAAATAACAAAAAATTTATTCCTGTCCATAATCTATAAGGCTCTTGAGGCAATATGTATATTGTAGAAACTTTTTAGACAATATTGTATTATATAGGTTGTTCAAAATCTATTACGGATATTTTAGGCAAATGATCTATTGCAGTAAAGACGTTTAGGTAGAAAAATAATTTAAAATGTCAAAAAAAATATATATATTTATTCTAAAAAAAAAAAAATACGTGTGGCACCCGGGGACTGCCGCGGTAAAGCTATTGCATAGCATTTTTTATACTTCACACTTGCTACATCACAAACAGCTGCTTACGTATTCGTCCGATTTCGGAGCAACTCGTCTCGATCCGTGCGAGCTTTGATTCGGTCGCCGCGCTCAAAGCTCGCGTTAAAAGCTATGCAATAGCTTAAAAATAGGTTACAAAAACTATAACCTAAATACGTAAAAAGTGCTCTAAAAAGGCCGAAACAAGAAAAGAATACAGATAGAAATCCAGTGCATAGGCACAAAAATGGTCAAGCTAGAGTCGTGGTCGCACCTACTAATAACATCTAAGCGTTAGTTCACACCGAGATGTGTCGCGTCTAGGTATGAGCTGTCTCTAAGGCCTAGAGAAGTTTCTAGAATTATACCCTAAGATAAATACAGACGGCTGCGATTTGACATCGACTGTGCCGAACCTTATAAAGTAGGTTAGGTTAGTTAAACCACGGCTCTACCTTGACCATTTTTGTGATTCACCTTTCTTTTGATACTAAACACGTAATGATTATCTCGGTTTTAATTTTTTTCGATGTTAGAATCTGGGGTTAAATTTTTGAAATACAAAATTAAGAAAAAAGAATAGCCTATGTTACCCGCAACATCATTACGAATCTCTAGACACCTCATTTAATAAAATCTGCCCAGTAGTTTAGACGTTACGAGGGAACAAACATACATACATAAATACATACATAGACTGTCAAAATCATTGCCCTTCCTTTAGGCTTCGCCGTAGTCGGGTAAAAAATGGATTGCAATTCCAATGTCTCGCTAAAACTCGAGAACGGCTGGACCGATTTGGCTAATTTCGGTCTTGAAATAATTGTGAAAGTTCAGGGAAGGTTTAAACAGTGAGAAATATCGGAGGTTTATACTTAAGACAAAACAACGTGTGTCGGAAGTCGGGACAGCTAGTACTAAATAATATTACATTGCGCTCTCTAAGACGCTGAGGTCATTAACCACACAGAAACAGGTGATTTAAAGAGGAAGCAAAGACTTTGCCTAAATAACACCAATACATCAGCTGTATGAGATCAATGACCGTAAAGAGTGTAATGTAATTAATTTTCTACATCGAAAGTTTTAATTATTTTTCTGCCTAAACGTCTTGACTCTTGACATAAGCAGTAGATCATAATATGCCCTAAATACCCGTAGTTGATTTTGATCTACCTTTTGTATCATTTGTATATAAAAGTCTTTACTCATCATTAGAAGAATAACCCGAATTTGGCGTGACAGGCGATACTTTTCCTGGGACATTCACAGTTTTTTTTTTCGGATTTGAAGTCGAAGAATTCAGTTCCGCCAGCTCCAAATCGTATAGTATATTATTAATACGACGCTGAGCTAATAGCTTGTTACGAGAGTTGAGTTTCCTCAACTTATGTGCTACTAGTTGGCCATATACACCGCACTCGTCCCTATCATCTATACGCGTTCTCTCTTCCTCTTTGTATGCCTCGTTGCCTTTTACGTTTTTAAGCTGAGCTGGATAAAGAAATTCGTGTTGCATGTCATAAGCTTGTGAATCTGGATTCATTTCTTGTAAGTTTGTGCAATCGAAGTGCTGTAAAAAAAATTCGATGGTCAGTAACATAATCGCAGTCAGTACCTTTGGTCGATTCAGGAGGACGACTCTTAATACAAAATATTATGTTATTATAAAATCGAACAAAACTATTCCTTGCTAATTGATTTACACTATACAAAGATAAAATTATCGTATAAAGTGGCAAAACCACTATAACTGGTAATTTTCTTTGGGGCCCGTTTTTTTTTCTAACGAGTGTATTATTATTAGTAGATGGTTTCCGCGACATCGTTCGTTCAAAATTAAATGTCGCAAGAAAGTACATTTTCTCTCTATAAAAAGTAGCTTATATCCTTCCCCGTGGCCTATTCTATATATATATGTGCCAAATTTCATCAAAATCGGTCCAGTAGTTCGGAGCCTATTCAATGCAAAGAAACAAACCAATCCTTTACAATATTAAGCATCCTTACTAATACTATAAATTTTGATGTAAGTTTGTTTGTTTGGTTATAACGCTTTCAAGTAAACACTATTTAACCGATCATCATGAAATTTGGCACAAGTATAGAGACGACCACGGGGAACGACGTAGGCTTTTATCGCGGGAAAATGTACGATTTAATGATAGATTAAAGATAAACATTAGATTTTTTGTGACGTCATTATTGGTTCTATAAATCGAAGCCCAAATGATTCGACTCGAGTCGATTTTCGCAGATTAACCTAATGCTCTCGTTTGATAATAAACCCGTTACAGTTATCTTGATGTGTCAAGATCACGAGACAAGTTTCGTATTGTAGTGAGCTCGAAGCCTCAATAAAGAAAGAATAAACCTATAATAAAAAATATTAATTACGTATAACCATGTATAAGGTTTTCAATAAATTGTATTCGTATATTATAACTATAATTTTATAATAAAAACTAACGTAAATAATTATTATACTATTTTATATATATATTTGGTAATGTTATAACCAGTAGAAACGTTAAAAAAAATACATGCATATTCCCTATTCCGATAGTCTACGTTGATAATTCGTAGGTACCTATATTATATCAGAAATATTTTATATGACAATCCATCATAAGCAATCGATTCTGCCCGATTCAATACGTAGTTTATTTTGATACAAGCAAAACAGTGACGTAGTCGGGTAGACTACGGCGAAGAAGATTAAGAAAATTAAGACTATGCTAAGGTCAAGGTGTGACATCATAATATTGTAATTTGTAAAGTCGACTATACATTTTGATTGTTGGCCCAGTGTAGGCCTAATGTCCACACTTTGGACAAGTTCCTTGAATGCCAATGCATGCGGCCAATGTAGACGAGTGTTTTTTCAGGCTGCCCACATTGGCCGAGCGCAGATGAGGGCCTTTGATTTGTCCACAAAAGTCAAAAACCGACACCGGTCCGAAGCGAGGCAAGTGATCACGAGTGACGACGAGCGAAGATAAGTTGCGGCAAATGAGCTCTACACGTGTTGGCGCTGGGCTTCACTCGGCCAACTAGACGAGCGACACCGAGCGAAGACAAGGCAAGGCAATAGACTATCAAAATCATTACCCTTCCTTTTGGCTTCGCCGTAGTCGGATAACAAACGCTGGGCCAACATGTAAAGCCGCTGAGAAGGTGCAACAGGGTTACCATCTGACCGGATAAATCCGGTCTAGACCGGATTTTAAGGATATAGACCAGACTCCGCCCGGATTTCTTTCGAGATCGGATTTTTATCATGTCAATAAATAGTCAATAGACAAATTACTACAAAAAATGTTTTTTTGAAAGCAGCAGTTGCCAGTGGACAGAAATAATAATAAAATAAACAAGTCAGATGTTTAAAATTATATTGTTCAAACATCTGACTAGTATAATCTACTGAGTTTTATTTACGAATTACGACCAAAGACCGGACTTTTTAACAGAAATCAGATTTTTTGAACACTTGCAACCGGCTTTTCGATATCAACCCCTGGTAACCCTAGGTGCAACATGGAGCGCAGTGCGAGCGTCGCGGCACGCGGTGAACTGAGACTGTTTATCGATATCGAGCTACCGAGAACCGACTACCGACCAGTAAATAAAACTATGCAGGGAATTCATCGGCGCGCGCGCAGGTTCTCGAGTGAAAATACTGGCTAGTAGGTAGATACTTACAGCGATTTCCTCTAACGCGTTTAGTACGTTTGCTTCTTTTGGTGTCATCGAGTCCCGTATAAACGATATCGCCTTGTACGCAAACCATGTCGACTGGTAGTTCTCCATGGACAATACTTTGCGATACTCCTTTGCGAAGTACGATCGCAAGCTTTTTATCTTATTTTTTAAACTTTTAATGTCAAGTTTATGTTTTTTGCTAATTGCTATCAACGCATTGTTCCTCTTGGTTTGGTTCGCGTAGAATCTGTGTTTGGAATCCCATAGTTCCTCGTGTCTCTTGTAATCTTCTATCAGTTCCAACGTCTTTTCTTTGTCTTCTGTCATTGTGAAGAATTGGCGTGCGTCACTCGTATGCGCTATCGTTCAACTGCTAGTAGGTTTCGACATTCTCTACGCATGCGTCATCGTGGGCTAACGGGGCGATGCGGTGTTGCGCGACGTTGCCGCTGTGTGAACGTGTGGAGGGCATGCAACGCCGCGCTCCCCGCGTCGCTGCCGCTCGCTCTGTTGCGCTCCGGTGCGTTTACATTCTCACCGTCTCTGTCAGCTGCGTTGAATCTAGTTTTACAACAGATGGCAGACGAAACTTGTCTCATAAGAGTTAGTTTTTCATTGACAAAAAAAAGTGCATACAAGTTTATGTTGTTTATGTTAACATTTATTAGTACCTACTTTTATTCTGTTAGTATTAAGTATTAACCTAAACCTTCATAACTTATTTGTTTAGATAAATCATAAAATCTTATTAATTTAGGTGAAACCATCAGCAGCTAACCCACCTATTTCTATTTGAATCTACATAAAAACTTAATCTTAGGCTGGGACTATATGATCCGGAATCCGGAACGCCGGCGGAGAAAATTCAGAGCACTGAAAACATAACTCTGCGCTAATACGTGGCTAATACAATAGAGCTGAAAATCGAAAACCGAGTGTCAAGTCGGACAATATAGTTTTTAAGCCTTAACCTTAACCTTAACCTTAACCTTAAGCCAGTCTTAACTCATACGTTTACATAATCTACTTACTAATTAGTAATTACATAAGTATTTAAATTACTTCGCTCTTCAATCATATAAGGCCCCATTCAATCATATACACAGGCGAGAAGCCGATCGTTTCAGTTAGAACTGACATTAGTTGGGCCTGAACGGATTCGAGCACATACACGGAAAAAAATCGCATCCGACCTATCTGACGTCATTTTGGCCTGAACGGATTCGCGCACGACCTGAACGGATTCGAGCATAACATACGGAAAAATCTCATCAGTTCGTTTTGGTGCCGCGAGCTACGGTCGTGTTTATTAATTATTGTAAACTCACTACGGCAAAATGGCCTATGTTAGGCACAAAAAAAAAACATATTTTTTTTACAACTTATAATAATACATCGTACCATTCATCTATAATTTTCTTAAAACTACCCGTTTAATTACTATAATATACGTAATATTTCCTACTATATTTTAATTTAACGATAATTTTTTTTGGGGTCTTTAGGGATTTTTAAGTTGAGTAGCTTTTTTATAGTTTTCAGTATTCTTTTAGTAAAACTCGACGCGAGTTTAGTAGTTTCGCAAGAACAGAGCTGGCAACACTGGAACGAATCGCTTCAGTCTATCCGGCCGACTAATGCGATCTCGAAATTGCACACAATCCACAGAAGATACGATTTTGCATCCGTTCAGGCCGAACTGAAGGAAAACCGGACCGTATATGAGGCCCCATAGACATAATAACTAAATTTTTTATAAAAAAAACTATAACCCGACTAAGTAAATTATACGGCTTATAATTACTCGGGCTATTATTACGAATCTATTGACACCTTATTCATTAAAATCGCCCCAGTAGCTTAGGCGTAGTGGAATAAACATACATACATAGACTGCCAAAATCATTACCCCATCTTTTGGCTTCGCCGTAGTCGGGTAAAAATTAAAAAGCAAGAAGAGTAAATTAAAGCACAACATTACAATTTCATCATCTCATTACTTCCTAAGTTGGTACTCATCCTACAGCCCTACAAGTACAGGAACAGCTAAGTAATAGGAAACTGCTTTTAAATTAAAAGATACTTACTATGTTTATATCTGTAATATTTTTTTAACGAGACAATTCCTGAAAATTCTAAATACAAAAATGTATTTCGAAATCGAATAATAGTAATGCCGAGTCACAGTGACAGTGCTTTCCAGATACATGAGAAGGTGATAGATAATTGTTAGTAAATACTTTACACAACGTATGTAATTAGAATACTGTAATTACACTATCTCCACTCGTTATCTATACAGATAATATACTATACTTGTAAACGTCTCAATGGCTTCGAATTCCATTATGAAACAGGCTTTACTTTTTTTAATAAACCTATTTTGAGGCAGACAAATTACAAAGCCTTTTTATATAAAAAACATTTTTTTATATAAAAAGGCTTTGTAATTTGTCCTAGGTAGTAAGAAATAAAGTAATGAAGAGGGGGAACTATATATTCCGGAATCCGGCGGGCCCGAGAAAATTCAGAGCACTGAAAATAGAACTCTGCGTTTTCACAATAGAGTTGAAAATCGAACTTATGAGTGGCGAGTTGTCAGATTTGACATTGACAGTTGACTTGACACTCTTGTGTTTGATTTCCAGCTCTATTGTGTTAGCGCAGAGTTCTATTTTCAGTGCCTTGAGTTTTCCCTGGTCTTGCAGATTCCGGATCATATAGTCCCAGCCTAATGATTCTTCTTTAATTTTTTTAAGCATAGAATAAATCAAACTTAACTTCGCATGCGATGATGTGCAGTTAAGTACAAAGTCTTTCCGCTTGCGTTTGCGTAGTCGGGATAAGTTTTTAACTTTTTAATTTTTAGTAACTTTGTGTAGAAGTTCGAACAATAAGTATTTAGTGGAAGAGAAATCAGTTATACACACTCATTATACTTAGATAATAGTTTAATACCCCACAATGATTTCAGTGACGGTGGCCGGTTTTAATTGAAAACAGCTACGCAGGAGTTATTTTATAGTGCCCAAGTGTGTGCGCAGTACACAAGAGCACTCTCTCTTCCTTTACTCTCGTAACCCAGTGGGACGAATAACCGACACGACTGGTGAGATATCAGGCGCAGGTCCGACTTCTTACATGCCCATCCGACGCATGGATCATCTTTCTTGTCAGACAATCAGGTGATCAGCATGCATTGTCCTAACCAAACTTGGAAACAAGATTTTTTGTTGTTCCAATGCGGGAATCGAACCCACGACCTCCGAGTCGAGAGCCAAGCTCTAAACCACTAGACCACGGAGGCTTAGATACTGGGCACTGGCTATACTTAACAGTTAGTATTTTTTGCAAGTTATGCACCGACCGTTAAAGATGTGAACAAAGTGGATACCGAGAAAATGTGGTAAATATAAATTAATTAAATTCTAGGCTGATGAAATAAAGTTATTGCCTTCTAAAATTAAAAGGATTAAAAATCAATCAAAAAATCAATCAAGCGGCGCAAATATGAGAACCTTAGTGGGGATCTCATATTTGAACCGTTTGGGGTTGAAACCTTAGGTACATGGGGTCTGGGTGCGCACAAACTTTTCGGAGAAATCTCCAAAAAACTCATTGAGGCCACCCGAGACCCCAGAGCCGGCACCTACCTGGCCCAGAGAATAAGTATCGCAATCCAGCGAGGAAACTCTTTGAGCCTTCTAGGTACTCTGCCTGGTGGGGATGACCTGGGAGATTTCTTTTTTTTGTAGCATTTTAAGTTTTGGAGTAGTCAAAGGTACCGAGAAAATTAATTCCCATATCACGATGATGCGAAGTTTTAAGTTTGTTAATCTATGCTCAAAGATTATAGAAGAATAATTACACTTATTCTTCTTGAAAAAAAAATTAGGTGAAGACTTGTTCTGACATTCGCCATTTGACTTGTTGAGTTCTGTCATTTGTAATTCTGTACGATTGTTGTCGGACAGTCGACAGACAACAGTTTCCGAAATTAATGATCAAGTCTAGTCGGTACCAGCAAATTTGAACGTGAGTTCTATAAAATATTACAGGACTATTGTTTGGTCTGGTACCGAGTTCAAAATTAGGAAGATAGAGTAGAGAAATAGTTAAAGTTTTAGCCGAATTGAAGTGGGGAATTATTTAGAAAATAAGTTTTATTTCATACTTTTTTTGTGCATTTCTACTTTGGAAGTCGGTTTTAATTTTTTGTTTAAAAATAATTCTACTTTTACTTTCCCATAATTGTGTTCGGAAACTATTTAATTGAATTTATGTTGTAATAAAACATAAATTGTACTTAATTTTTTAGTGCACTCAAGTGTAACCGACTCATAAAATTACGAAACCAAATTCCTCGGATAATAAAATATGAATTTTAAGATAACGATAATCGGCTAGGAAATTATTAGATTTGTTTAATTTTTCCAGTAAATTTTTTAAACACACTTACGTTATTTATGTACTTACCTATCTAGTTTCTTGTAATTAAATTACTAATATTATGATCGATACGATTATAATTATTTATTTCCTTTACATAAGTGCTTACTCTTAATTTACAACGCGATCTAATGTAAGTTGTAAGACTTGTAAGTTGTAACCATCTCTGAAAAGCTCTTTGTAAACTTTTTTCATCATCCTCACTCGAGTCTACTAATTACAATACGTTTAAATGCTGTACCACTTATTTTTATTTTTTAATGACTACATTTTTCCCGCGGCTCCGCCCGCGTAAATATAATATCTCACGGGTATACTCTTTTTCGTGATAAATAGTAGCCTAAGTTTTAATCCAGAGTCTAAAACTCTAAACTACTACCATACCAAATTTCATTAAAATTAGTTCATTAGTTTTTGCGTGAAAGAGTAACAAACATCCGTCCATCCATTCATCCATCCTCACAAACTTCATAATAGGATCGTAGTAGGATAATAGTAGTAGGATATAATAATAGAAGTAGGATTACTACTGATACTGATTTGGAAAACGGAGATTAGGTAAAATCGCACCATCGGTTTATTCCGTGTTCAACCCCTTAGATTTACAACTTTCGTCCTTATAACGAAGTTACGTAAGACGTAACGACGTTGAAAATAGGGTATGTTATTATTCGACAAATTTTACTATTCGAATATTTCGAGTAGTGGCTAAATATATTCGAATAATACGAATATTAGTAACAAACTATAAAAACAAGTAATTTAATGCATTAATATGACCTGCATATTCAATAATATTATAAAATGTGAAGTATTTCACAATTAGTTCACAAAAAATCAACGTATTTTAAACAAAAATATTCTTTTAACATAACTTAATACAAATATGCTAGCCCGCAAAACTAATTAAAAAAACTAAATTGCAATAACTTTTTAAAAGTATTAACACACGTAGGTACGGATTTGGTCCGGAGTAGACCACGGATTTGTTAGCCAACTTAGGGGTTTCTTCCTAAAATAAGGGAAAAAATCTTCTAGGGGAAAGGATTTTTCAGAGTTATTTTTAGAGGTTTGTATTTTCTTGTTTTTAATTAAATTAAGCCTTTGATCGATATAATATCGACAAGCGATTTGAAAAGTCAATCTGTAGAAAATAAACTTTTGGAACTATACTTTAATGTATAAAGGACAATAATATTACAGAACACATTTTTATTATTTATTTATCAGTTTATTTAAGTTTGGGGTGAAATATTTTTGAGAGTTGGAACACTGCACAAAAATCGGAATACACTATAAATACTTAGTACTCTGTTCTAACACAATAGAGCTGAAAATTAAACACACGAGTGTCGTGCTGTCATAATGGTCCGCCCCAGAGTCAAGACTAAATCGGTGCGTGCGTGCGTAAAATAAACTATCGAAATAAAAAGCATTCGAAAAAGAGTTTAATGTTGTGTCAAAAAAACTTCGGTCAAAAAAAAATTGTCGGTAACATTCTTTAAATAAATTATGGAAAATCTTTAACAACAAAAATAATCTTTTTCGAATTTCAAGTTAACCATGACGTATCTCTTTATGTTTTCAATTTTTTTCTTGATCGATGAGTCTTGATACAAAAGCGAAGTTAGACAACACCAGACCAGAGATAAAAATATCATAGCACTATCACATGAAAAATGTGCTGATGATTTTTTTGGAACTAGACACGTATACGCAAGAATGGAAGTGTGATGTTACGAACCGTTCAGAAGATGTAGCGAAGGCACAAAGAGACTGAAAAACATCTGCCAGACCGTGTAATGGCAGACCCAGGTGTAGTAGCACCCGAGAAGACCGTTAAATTGTTTCCACTTGTTGAAAATCAACACGTAAACAGTGAGAAGATGACTTGTTTAAGCAAATCTGAAACCCTAAAGACCAGCGAGTGGACTCATCTCTCAAACTCGAGGGCTCTAGTACCGAGTAGCAACAATGTGATTCGACCGTGAATACATACATATAGTGGGATGAACGAGAATGGTCAAGAATTTTGTTCCCAGATGAGTCGATTTACTCACTTTACCTTCAGAAGCTTAAGTGAACTTTTGAAAGGAGGCTAAGTACAGGTGACGTGGTAGGCGATATCTTCAAGCCTACTTTTCAGAAAGAGTCCAGTATGTTGGGGCAGTGTACATGTAAAATGGGCTGGCATACCTTTAGGAAGCCGCACATAGTATGTGGCCAAGACAATTGGCACTCTTAACTGGAGAAAGATATGCTCAGGAGATTATCAAAGAGTATGCAAGGCTGTATTTAGCAAATATGTGTGATGGATCGATACTAATGCATATGAATGTCCAGATCTCAACCCGATTAAGGATATCCTGAGATGAGCTTGGAATGTCATATACCTAGACCCTCTACACACACCACTCTCAGAGCACTAAAATACGTCCTAATTGAAGAATACCAATTTATGCAATATTCTCCATATTGCATAAATCGGCTCCAAAACCTCATGTGTGGTCCTTTCGCTGTTGTCTACAGACAAGGAAGTATGGACCTTAATTATTTTATTTTATTTAAAAACAAATTTATATTCTTTCACAAGCAGTGTAGTAAAATCAGTTTTCAGATATCATTGACGACGATATTAATAAACAATAATAATAATGTATTATATAACGTAAATTTCCGCATTTTGCAGGTTTTTTTAGTATTATGAACATATTGGAAAATAAATAAATATATTCGTATTAATCGAATACTGAATCCAGTCATATTCGAATAATAAAATTGACGAATATTCGAATAATATTCTCTAGTTGAAAATCTAGGGGTTGAACACGGAACAGCACTGAAAAAACTGATTCATCTTGGCTCTTCTTGAAAACCTTTCTGATGTTCACCTTTCAAAGAAAACAAATTTATTTTACACACAACGCAACAAACTTAGGATAGAAATTGAATAAATTCTCAAACTCCTTTTATTTTTAGTAAAGTGCCAACATACGCTCTGTCTAGACAGTTTTCATACCTAATACCTACTTTACATAGGTAGTACATACAGAAGAACTAAAACAGGACTTACTGAAAACACTTGTCAACACTCAACAGTGGCTGGCACTTGACTATACTCCATTTGCAAAAAACATGAGTACATCGACCCTTGCGGGCACCATGCTTGACGATTCATTAATCATTATCAAATGAGAATATTATAATTATGTCTGTTTTGAGTACATTATGTGTATGTATTGTATTAGACACAAAGTAATTTAATAAAATGTTAATGATTCCTAATTATTACGTTTACCTTGTGACTTGGGAGTAGTTAAGCTTAAACTAAAATTCTACTTAAGATTAAACATTGTTAAAAAAGTATCCAAGGGTCGTTATAGGTAAACATATAATATAACCGCCTCCTTTTATGAAGTCGGTTAAAACTGAAAAAATATTTTTAATTATAACATAGCTCTAAGGACTTACTTACATAATATATTTAGCTTTTTTATCAAGTGACTACCTGCACTTTTTTAGTATTTTTGTAAAGGTAGCTTTCAGCTATCCCAAATTCGAGATCAGTTCAAAGCAATGCGACTTCTACACGATTCTCTTTCTTTAAAAAAATAGTAAATGTTGGGAAATTCCAAAAAAGTTTACTCTTAATGTTATTATGATTACAACATTAAGTAAAAAGTAAATAATTAATTAAATAGTTATTTGTTGGAGGGAAATAAGTAAGTGCCGTGTGCGTATCTATTCGTTTAAGGTCATTGGACGTAGTGACAAATGATCTACAGTCACGGACTCCCGCTCTATACCACTTTTGACCCTTACTTACACCCATAAAAAGGCCTAAATGCGCTACACCACCAGTTTGTCGTCGCCTGCACAAAGAGCGGAAAATAGTATTAACAGGATAATAATGTAGGTACATAATATCTATTGACCCAGTACAGCTGTGATGCATAAATATACCACACGTGACACGCATCATTAATTCTACTAGGTATTAAATGTAGATAGCTTCAAGTCTCACGTAGTCACTCCTAAAAGTCTTAGAAGACAGAGTCCTGACACCTGACTCCAAGTTTGGTATGTACTTGGTAGAATAGAAGACGTTTAATAGGGTGCAGTAGTAACTGGTAAGACTAAGTGGTAACTCGCCGAAATAATACTTAACTAACTAGGGTTGCCAACCGTCCTGTTTTCCCAGGACATGTCCTAGTTTTTACAGTAGTGTCCCTGGGGTGTCCAGGATAGTCTCAAAGCAGCGTCCTGGTTTTTAAAAGTCCCTGATAGGATCGTGTATTTTATTATTCGCAACTGAATTATCCTGGTATTTCAACTTCTAATCCTAGTTTTTATTTTTCATTGGGTTTGGCAACCCTAGGCCAAACGAACGTATTTTTTTAGCCGTGAATCGTGACTCCTGAGTCGCAGAACTTCCGGCGCATTTTGCGCCGCGGTGTGAATCAAATAGGACTTTTCTATTAAACCGAATGTAGAAGATTTTCTGCTATCGTAAATCTGCGACTCACGACTCACTAAATTACGATCATTTGCCCCACCTTTATCTTTAACCTTGCCAGCTAAGCTTATTACTTAATAAATGTATTACAATTTTTAGGCACCTATATTAAATGTACAAAACGATATTCAAAGCAAGAATGGTCATCTAACATTCTTCAGGTTTCAACGAGCGAGCATAGCTCAGAAAAGTAAGGTCGCGGACGAGAACGGTGAGAACATTTCAATCTTCTTACTATGGAAATAAAGTCCAAAAGTGGTAAACTTGGTCGGCGACCGAACATATTATACCATGTCACACCCGTAGACATATCGGGTATACGTGGCCAGCCCTAGCTAGGTCTTTGCCTTTTTCATTACTGATAGCGATGTTATCAAGGCAAAGCCTTATCAGTACACTGCGCTACCATATATGGTAACATAAATGGCTATTGGTGGGATTTTGATAAGAGGCATTTTATATAGTCAATGCCGGCGATTCGCGGCTCATTTTCGTGAAGCCTGCTGGACCAAGCGGCTGTTACTAGTCACTTTACTTTAATTTTATTTTATGTAAGTTGTTCTGTTATTTACTTATTTTGAATTATTTTATTAGTGTTAATAATGTGAAGTGTTAAAATTAAGGCTTAAAATAAATTAAGTGCAGTGAATTTTTCGGTTTTAATTCGGTAAAGTATCTACTCACACCCTGAAAGTTTTCAAGGGACGGGCCTCGGAATGCGCAAATTGTTATCGATAGTTTTTTAATCATTTCGCTAAAAAAACTTGCTTGATTTTACAAAAATGTGAAGTTATTTTTCTAAATAACATAATGTTGTTTTGTAGAACGTTTAACTAGGTAGATAAAATGTAATCAGTATTATAGATGTAAAAACACGTACCGAGGCTTATTTCAAAACGCGTTATCGTTGATAAGTGATATCTAGCAAAAAGATAACAAAATTCCAATTATATCATAAACCTAAAGCAACATGTGATAAAACTATAGCATACGCCCTTATGTAACATGGAATAAAAATTTGAATTCACATAATTAGGTTATTATTTATTCGTCAAAACTCAACAGTATTCGTTAAAATGATTTTTTTAAAGGCAACAATTTATTTTAGTTGCTGAAGTCGTGTAATAAAGTATTATTATGCTAATTGAACTATGAAAATACAGTTAAATGGTAGCTATGAAAAAATATAAATAAAACTCTTTCCATATTCCAATTTTGCAAGCTATGTTGTTTACATAAGTGCATGACGTATATATCGATGAAAATGATTAAGTAATAGGAATGACATAATTTCCAAATTTTCCAGCAGTTACTTAAAAACCGAATGTGCCTAGTGCCTAGTAACTACAACATTAAATCTAAATAGAAAGCTTATATTTCAAACTAGTGTACATTCTTCATTATGTTATAGGCTACAACTACAGAAATATATTTTTACATTTATACATAGTCAACTTTTTCTATGTTTTAAGTCATCAATCGACTTAAAGACTTGATTTTTGAATTAAAGATAATATTACTTGTTATAATTGACGGGGTATTTCTATCCGTACAATCCGTATTCTTTAACGCTAATATAATTGTGTTAATAAGATAACGTAGAAAATATGTAATATTTAAATAATTAAAATATTAATTTTATATATAATATTACATATTTAATTAATTTGAATAATTATACTAGCTGCGATAAAATAATATAAATACTTATTATGTTGTGCGTTCCTGTTTTCGAAAACGATTGAAAAATTATCGAACGGATTCGAGACTACCGAGACGAGATTCGGACGAACTCGAGAGTTAATAGAGAAAGAGACTTATATAACGAAACTAGTCCAATGGCAATGGCCGCTAACTGTTAATATTCATTAAGTCTATAATTATTAATAAATATATGTTTAATCATTTATTATTTTCTTTTTACAGACTAATTCAAAATGTGCGACGAAGAAGTTGCCGCGTTGGTAGTAGACAATGGGTCCGGTATGTGCAAGGCCGGTTTCGCGGGAGATGACGCGCCCCGTGCCGTCTTCCCGTCCATCGTGGGCAGGCCCCGCCACCAGGGTGTCATGGTCGGCATGGGTCAGAAGGACTCCTACGTAGGTGACGAGGCCCAGAGCAAGAGAGGTATTCTCACCCTGAAGTACCCCATAGAGCACGGTATCGTCACCAACTGGGATGACATGGAGAAGATCTGGCACCACACCTTCTACAATGAACTCCGTGTCGCACCAGAGGAACACCCAGTGCTGCTCACAGAAGCGCCCCTCAACCCTAAGGCCAACAGGTGTGTAGCACTCGTTGCAACTTGCAAATATAGATTTTCATAATTCATAAAATAAATGAAAACAATTTAGTATGTTCATCTTATTTTTTGGTACTCATGGATTTATTTTTTATTGTTACAGAGAGAAGATGACACAGATCATGTTCGAGACCTTTAACACACCCGCCATGTACGTGGCCATCCAGGCCGTGCTCTCCCTGTACGCCTCCGGTCGTACCACCGGTATAGTGCTCGACTCCGGCGATGGCGTCTCTCACACCGTGCCCATCTACGAGGGATACGCCCTGCCCCACGCCATCCTCCGTCTGGACTTGGCTGGTCGCGACCTCACTGACTACCTGATGAAGATCCTCACCGAGCGCGGCTACTCGTTCACTACCACGGCCGAGAGAGAAATTGTGCGCGACATCAAGGAGAAGCTCTGCTATGTCGCCCTCGACTTCGAACAGGAGATGGCGACCGCCGCCTCCAGCAGCTCCCTCGAGAAGTCCTACGAACTTCCCGACGGACAGGTCATCACCATCGGAAACGAACGATTCCGTTGCCCCGAGGCTCTCTTCCAACCCTCATTCCTGGGTATGGAAGCTAATGGCATCCATGAGACCACTTACAACTCCATCATGAAGTGCGACGTGGACATCCGTAAGGACTTGTACGCCAACACAGTATTATCCGGAGGTACCACCATGTACCCTGGCATCGCCGACCGTATGCAGAAGGAGATCACAGCCCTCGCGCCCTCAACGATGAAGATCAAGATCATCGCTCCACCTGAGAGGAAATACTCCGTCTGGATCGGAGGCTCCATCCTCGCGTCCCTGTCGACCTTCCAACAGATGTGGATCTCTAAACAGGAGTACGATGAGTCTGGTCCCTCAATCGTCCACAGGAAATGCTTCTAAGCGCCAACAAAAACCTAGTCGTTATGATGCCTACACCGAGGCCCTGCTGGGGTGGCTCAAATTACTCTTGTAATGTAAATAATAATTAAGTGCGAGTGCAGTATTTAATGATAGGATGTAAGGTATCGTAATATGCATATTACGTAAAGACGGATCGCATCCGTATTTTTTATTTGACAAAGATTTTAAATTATTTATTGAAAGTGACTAACAATTTTTAATAAAACAAAAAACATACCGGTATATTTTTGTTGTTTTATTAACACCAAAATTTAAAAAACAAATCCGAAACATAAACATCACTAGGATTAGTTGTTGATTATTACTATTTTCTTACTAACATAGTTATCAACATCCTACGTTAGTTATTCATGAGTTTAAATGACTTATGAGCCTCTTATTTATTTAATTCAGAGTAAGGTTGTTTCAATGGGTTACTGCTAATCCAGCAGTAACCCATCGAGACAACCTTACTCTGCATTTTAATTTAAATTTATACTCATGACTAACGCAGCAGAAGTCTTTCGATTCATCATTTTCTTCTCTTATTACTCTATTATGAATCTCATTTATGTAAGCTTCTCTTTGAAAAAAAAAAATAGATTTTTTATTTTATATTTTAGACGCGATAAATAATTTTACAAAAAAATCCATCTAAGTATTGATCGGCTTGGACCATAAATTAAATTGTCATTTAAATAGTCATTGCTCATTAGAAACATACGTAATGTTTATTCAGTCAGTGTCGAAACTTTCAGGAGTGAATATACTCTTGAATATAAGCAACTTTTACTATGGGATCAACTTTCCTACTTAAAAAAAAATCTGCTGTTTCCTACAAAATGCTATCTATTCCGAAGCCCTTTTGTATGAAGCAGCAGATTTTTTTTTCCAATAGGAAAGTTGATCCCATAATAAAACTTGCTTATATTCAAGAGTATACTCAATACTGAAAGTTTGGATACTGACTAAAAAAACAGCTAGTATATTTACTTTATTCCAAAGATTTCAAAACTCAAGATAGGCTATGACGTACATTTGACAGAACAAATCTTCACACAATAAAACGCCATTTTAGTTTTCACCATACCTCAAATGTCAGCCATCTTGTTTTCACCATACTTCAAATGTCAAATGGCCCCAAAAATCTCAAAAGTGGGGCCATTTAACAGGAGACCCTTTTTACTCAACATGCCTCGTCTATAATATGTACGTCTATGCCTTTTTCACTAACAATAATATGGCAACATAATCTTATGGTTTTGAGGTTTCATGATGTCACCCACTAAATAAAGATTTATTTTCCTCTTTCCTGTAGGATAATAGTTAATTTAATACTTGTATATTGAATTCTTGTTTGTAGACAACGTTTTCCTTCCGTTTTCCTCCCATTATATTGTATTATTTTATATAAATGTTAATTCCATAGCATAACATCCTAGGATACTGATTGATTTATACATAACTAATTATCTAGTAATTATCCTTAAATCAATATTCTTTTAGACTTTTAAATCATGATTTTGTAGGTATATTTTTTGGTAGTAGAAGCGTATATGTATAACACTTCCAATAATCCAAATATGTCAAAGTTCGTAGACCTCAACTATATTCAGATATTATTAATTCATTTAGCCATTATCATACCTCACCCATAGTTCTAGAAGCTACAGTTCCATTATCATTATTAACCGTGGCATTATACTCACATTATATCGATCCTTTTACGTTTTAATTTCATTAGAACACTCCCGCTGAGTTGTGGCATTACGTAGTGATGAAAACTTATTTTTGAATTTTGTTTAAAAGTAACATTTGCATAACTGAATACATTTTTGTTAAATATCAATAATATGAAAAAATTACAGTCGATGAACTATGTATGTCCAAACTATTATAATCGAATTTTAATGAATGAGGTAGTAGTTTTGAAATCTTTGCATTGAGGTGTCAATGTATTTGTGATAATGGCCCGAATAACATAGGCCATATTTGCGTAGTCGGGTTTTGGTTTTAATTTTTTGAGTATTTGTTAAACTTTTACTGGAAGAATTATAAGATTCCAGGAAAATTAGGTTAACTTCTGAATTTTTTTTTCCTGTCATTTGTTAATGTAACATTTACCTAATAGAACATTTTCTCGTAAACTGTACTGAAAGTTTTTGCTTCACGTATATTAATGATTGTGTTTCGAAATATCGATATTAACGAATCACGCCACGCTAAAACAAAGTAGCTGAAATAGTTTTTTACCCGTAATAGTTTTACCAACTTATAATTTTGAATTTTCAGTTTAAAGGAATATGGTTGTGGGTGTGGGTGTGTGGTGTTTTAAATTTTTGTTTAAAGATACATAAATCTAAAAAGACGTAGGTAGGTATTTTAGGCTAAGCTACGCGTAAGATTGACGCGATTATAAAATATAACTTTTATGAAAATAAAAAATATTGCCCATCTCTTTCTCGCAAAACTATCGTACTTACTCGTAAAAGTCACAAGCTACCGCCATACATTTTGTAATGACAAATGTATGGCGTGTGCAACTCGTGACGTCACAGGCCAATATGTCGCTCTCTTTCATATTAGAAATTTAAATTAAAAAAAACCACACGATGTGTGTCATACAGTTAATTCTGTTAGCTCGCGCCTTTCCAACTTACAACCCGTGTGGCGCTCCGCATTGAACTTGTAAATGCGCGGGGCCGACCGCGACAGGCCGATCTGGCATATCGATGACAACGACAACGCTTTTTCCACAGTTTAAACCGCGGGCTATGACACATTTTGACGTAATAGTAAGACGACGGCCGGCAGTCCAAACCATTTTTGGTCGTTATTAGCACGACAGTTCGAATCGCAGTCCAATCCGCACAGTTCCATCCGCGGTTTAGAACGCAGTCCGATACGCGGACTGAACTTTACGATGTTAGACAACATGTTAATAAACAATCTAGAACCCACTTTCGTATATCTTAAAAAATAACAAGAATACAAACAATTTATATGAAAGAGAGCAATATATCGGCCTGTGACGTCACGAGTTGCACCCGCCAAACATTTGTCATTACAGAATGTATGGCGATAGCAACTTGTGACGTAACAAATTGTTTTGCGAGAAATAGATGGGCAATATTTTTTATTTGCTTATATTTTTTTATCGCGTCAATCTAAATGACCTATTTCTTTTAGATTTATGTAGGTATCTTTAATCAACAATTTTTTATTTTTAATTATATAAATGTGATATGTCACACTAGGCAACATCCCCATTTCACTGAATTTGACATGACACCAAGGCCTAATATTTTTTATCGATACGTACTAGATGGCCCATGCCAGAACTATATAAACGAAATAAAAAAATACAATATTCGATTTTTGAACACGTTGTAAAAGATTTTATTATTACCTATTTTACATAGTACTATTTAGTAATCTGTGCCTATAGTTACATTCTGTTTGATTTTATGTAGCATTAAAATCAACGTTAACAGTGCGAAAATATTTTTAAATAAGTAGCAGCGTAGTTTTTATCAAAACAAATTGTATGTATAATGTTTATCAATAGATCGGGTCTTTTAGACGTAGACGAGATCTATATTAAGACCGACACACCCACCGTCTGGGTTCCGTCTGCCGCATGACGTCACGATGCAGTTATTTCAGGATGCACGGTCCAAAGTTCCGGGAGGTCGGAAGACGTAACGCCAATTACTAAATACTCTTTAGTAATATTATTTTTAACGAAATCGGACTGCAGTAACTTTTGAAGTAATTTGAAAAAACCTATTGCGCGTTGATTTTAACGAACCCTCCATACTTAGCTTCGACATATCCCGTACGTTTCCTAGTTCCTGACATGCTCTTGCTTAGGTTTTTTGTAGTGCAGTGCTATAGCTTCAGTCTGACCTGCCTTCGCAGTTCGCCCCTCCTATCAAAATTCGACGCGATAAGCGCGAGCAGAGTTGAGACGACGCGACGCTTCACGCGACGCAATGCCAAAGTGCGACAACACTCTGACATTGACAACTTATTGAGTTTTAACCGCCATAATTAAAGAAGAAGAAGAAGACACTTGAGAAAGTTTATTAAAATACAGCCGCGTCTCGCGAGTAGAAAAATGCTTTCGATCGTAATTTACGATACAATTTAATAAAATACAAATTTCTTCATTAAAATCATCTTATTTTTCATCATTAAAGACCTTTCTTCTCTCAAATGCGCTTATGTAAATTTGTAAAAAACCAAGAGATAATTAGGAACGATAAACCAAATTAATATTGTTGCGCTAGCCACTTTCATGTTTATCATTATAATAAAAATTGTTCAACTTAATTTAATAATGAAAATTGTTCAATTTAATAAAGAGTCTGACGACCTCTGTGGTTGTGTGATAGCGCGTCGGCGCTAGGGTTTAAGCCCTTCGAATCCTAGCCCAAGAGCTACTACGAAATTTAGAGTAGGTGTTTGAGGCAAGGTGAAACCTTGTCCTATACTTCTTATATTGTACATCAACACGAGACTGCAGGTCTGGCTGGTTAGAAGCAGGGCTAAGTCAATAAACAAATTTTTGAAAAGTGAATTTTTAATCACCAAGGGGAATGTGTCCAGAACGAAGTCTAAATGCAATTATTAACATATTTCTATTTAAATTAACATCTGCAAACCACGGTGATTTCCATGGTTCATTTTGACTTAACTGCACATATAAGCGAGCAGTATCTTTGTATGTGCCATCTTTTTCACCACGTCCTGTTGCTCAATTCTCCGATAATAACATCGCGATAAATAATTATATGCATCAACAAAATTCACCGATTTTGACTTCATACGCATCAGCTCTGAATAAGCAAACAAGATTACCAGACGCGGCTCAGGGATGTGCGCGTGTGGTACAAGAGCCTATAAAGCGGAAACACCCCTATTCACCCAAACAAGCAACGTTTATAGATGAGTCATCGGTATTGCCATCGCACAGTGGAGTTGATGACGCGAGTTCCGCGATCGCCGGGGTGCGTACAAGTATTGAGGATACAGTGGTGACAGATGCCAACATTGGCAGCCACCGGCGCCGTGACATTACCACAAACGAAGGTACTGTCGTTGATAACACCGGATCAGACGAACGTGACAACCAAGGTGATACAGAAGAGTCTAGCGAGAATATTAGGTCATTGAGTTCTTTGATAGACAGAATTAAAAACATAATTTTCTGTAAAAGATTGAGGTGTTCTAAAAAAATTAAAAGTGTTATTAGTCTTTGTGTGGATTGGTGCGTATCTGCTTTCATAGATAATTTTACTGATATGACATTACTTAATAAGATATTAAATTTAAGTTTTAATTCTTCAAATGGCTATTTATAATAATGTCAATACTCAGGAGATTAATGTCTTGCAGTGGAACGCTCAAAGTTTAAGACCAAAACGGTTAGTGTTTGAACATTTATTAATTAAAAGCAAAATCCTTATAGCTGTAATTAGTGAAACCTGGTTGGATCCAAATACTCAATTTAAAATTAGTAATAATAATATATTTAGAAATGACCGTCAGGATAACTATGTGCAGGGGCGTGCGCTCCATATAGGCAGAAATGCAGTGCTTTACTTGTCATTCACAGATATTTTAATTAAAACGTTCGTACGTTTTAGATGACTTTAATTAATAGTAAATAAATAAATTAAAAATATATAATAACTTAAAAACGCCTAATATTTTATAAATAGCAACTCATCTCATGCCGTTGCGTTCTGCAGGACATATCATCGCATGTATGTGTAATTTTCATACTTCGCAAACGCACACACCCATGAATATCGACATGATTATATAGCGCAAACTCCCGCGGCAGGCTATCCGATCGCTTCCGAAAACCGCCGAACTGGCTTGTCGGAAATTATTTGTTGCCTATAATCCGAGTAAAAATAATAGACGGAAATCTAATAAATCACGTATGCACATTATGCATATTTGTTTAGTATGGTTTTATTTGTTTAAATAGAAGAAACGATTTGTGTTTCGCGGGGGCCATATTGCATATTTCATGTGATAAGCATTGTTTACAATTTAATCGCTCCTGTTTATTTATAGTTTTTTTAAAAGATTTTTCATTTTAACATTTGAAAGTGTGTACTACACATTTAACAGTTTATTACTGAGTTTCTATAACAATTGTAGTGATTTGCTTTTACTAGTGCGTTTGTTGATTTTTTTTTAAATGTTATTTGATTGTGAGGTCTGTGTTGAAAATGTGTGTTTATTAAAAATTAAAAATAACAAGTTCTCACAATTGTCATTCAGTGAAAAGATTCAAATTCTGTCTTAAGGTAGGTGTGTACCCGAGTTACAACAATTAAACCAGCAAAAAAATAATGTAACTCGAAAATTTCATGTTAAAAGTTATGAAACATATAACTGGCTGTGTGGTTGTGTACACACGATTAAATTATATTGTTTTCCTTGCATATTATTTAGTAATTTACATCGGGATATAGTAATCTCAAATAACCGGAACCTTGAATACGTGAAAATTTAAGCTGACTGACTGGTGAGTAGTTATAATATTTTAAAATATGCTTATTATTTTACTTATTAGAATTTCTTCGGTTTTTTTCGGTTCTTACTTATTAGAATTGTTACATTAAGTAACAAAGAAAATATTTAAAAAATCTTATTGTTTACCTTTCCTTACATCAAATTATCAAATAATAAACTGCCGCACGAGACTAAAGAAAATTATATTAGGTTTAAATTGAACAGCCTACTGTGTAGTGCTACTAATCAAAATTGTTTAGTTTTAAATAAAACTTTACCACAAATCGATGTGGTTGACTTTAATAATATTTTTATCTCTAGGTTAAATAATCTAACATATGATAAGTATTACTTATCTAAATTTTTTACACGACATTTAGCTAAATGGCTATATAATTTTTTAGTTTTAAGACAAGCCAAAAAATTGGCTAAGCCGACCACTGCTTTTATTGAGCAGTGTTCTTATACTGACAATTTTATTAGTAAAAACTTGGAATATGTTCCAAATAATTTAAATTAGATTATAGGACAACAGAGGCTCACTCTAGCAATTTCTTAGCTGGAAATATTTATACTGATGCCTCCTACGAAGGGCCTAGTAAGAACTCTGGGAAAAACTGTAATTTTAATATAAACTTGGTGCATCAAAATTTACAAGGCATAATAGGGAAAGAATTAGAACTTGAGTTATTTTTAAATGAATTTAAAATTGACATTATATGCGTAACAGAACATTGGTTAAAAAATCATGAATTAATATTTAACTATTGTGATCACCAAGTAGGGAGCTCTTTCTGTCGAGAAAATGTCATTAGGGGTGGCTCCTTAATTTTGATTAATAATAAATTGAAATGTAAAGAACGTAAAGATATTGTAAAACTGTCTAGTGAACGAATTATTGAGTTGGCTTGTATTGAGTTGAGCCACCTTATTATTGTATGTGTATACAGGCCTCCATCAAGCTTATACGATTCTTTTGAACAAATAATGGATCAAGTGCTGACGAAAGTATGTGTCTCTAATAAGAAGATTATTGTATGTGGTGATTTTAATATTAATTTATTAGACTCTAACTCCACCACTGTTAGATTCACATCTTTGTTCAAATCGTATAATCTAATTAATTTATTTTATGAACCAACAAGAATATGTGAAACAACAGCTACTTGTATAGATAATATTTTCACAAATGTCACTCCTTTTAGGAAAGACATAATTAATGTACTTAACTCTGATCACTGTGGACAGCTAGCATCATTTGATCTTAAATGTGATAATAATCCGATAGAAAATATTGAGTTTATTCCTGTAAACACAAAACGTATTGAGAAATTTAGAAGTAAATTACTTTCAAGTTTTCAATGTTTGAATGAGTCAATTAATCCAAATGAAACTTTTAATAATTTATTTAAAGTAGTAAAAAACCAATTTGACTCTGTATTTACTTCTAAATCGGTCAGATTTAGTAATAAAAGAAATAATTTTAGTAACTGGGCAACTGCAGGTATTATTGTTAGTAGACAAAGATTGTATGACTTGTATAACGAGAAGTCAATGAACAGGAGTGAAGCTTTTAAACTATATGTCAAGAAATACTCGAAGATTTTCAAGAAGGTATGTCAAGCGGCGAAGGTTCTTCACATCAAAGAAAAAATTAAGAACTCTAAAAACAAAGTGAAAACCATCTGGAAAATAATTGCAGATGAGACTGGAAGAGTCGCCAGTCGCAACTCTAAATTTGAACTTTATATTAATGATAAAAAAGTTAGTTCTGACATTGAAGTTGCGACAGTATTTGAGAAGTTTTTTGCAGACATTCCGATCTCAACTACAAAAAACTTAAATTCATCACCTACAGTTGCCGAAAAATTACTTAGAGATAATGTGAAGGAATGTGATGTAAATTTTATTTTCAAAGAAATAGACTCTAGAGACATTATCAAGGCATTTAAATTACTTAATATTAAAAGTACAACTGATCTCTGGGGTATGTCCACAAAAGTTATAAAACCAGTAATTGACATCATTGCCCCTCACCTTGCATTAGTTTTTAATAATTGTATTAAAAGTGGCGTGTTCCCTGACTTGATGAAGCACAGCAAGGTGATGCCTCTCTTTAAAGCTGGGAATAAATCAGACCCAGCTAACTATAGACCAATATCCATATTACCGACTTTAAGTAAAATTTTTGAGAAAATTATTCTAAATCAATTACTTTTTCACTTCAACTCGAATAAATTGTTACATAGTAATCAGTTTGGTTTTACTAAAGGTCGGTCCACAACAGATGCAGGCATCAGTCTTCTGTGCAGTATATTTGAAGCTTGGGAGAGGTCACAGGATGCACTTGGTATATTCTGTGATTTATCCAAAGCATTTGACTGTGTGGAGCATGATACGCTGTTCAGGAAATTATACCATTATGGTGTAAGGGGCACGGCACTAAAGCTTCTAAGCTCTTATCTAATAAATAGAACACAGACTGTAGAAGTTAATTCCAAAAGGTCTAATGGTACTAAAATTAAACTAGGAGTACCACAGGGGTCTATTTTGGGCCCTTTTCTATTTCTCATCTATATAAATGATCTACCTTATCTAGTTAATGATAAGCATGAGATAGTACTTTTTGCTGATGACACTTCACTAATTTTTAATGTGAAGCGACGACAATCTAACAATGACGAGGTAAATAGTGCTCTCTCAAAAATAGTACATTGGTTTAATGCTAATAATTTACTGTTGAATTCTAATAAAACAAAATGTTTAAAGTTCAGCTTGCCAAATGTTACGCAGGCACAAACCAATATACTATTAAATAATGAGAAAATGAAATTAGTAGACACCACTGTATTTCTAGGTATAACATTAGATAGTAAGTTACAGTGGGGACCACATATTGCTAAATTGGCAGATAAGCTGAGTTCTGCAGCATACGCTGTTAAAAAAATTAGAGAAATTACCGACATAGAGACCGCGCGATTAGTTTACTTTAGCTATTTTCATAGCATAATGTCGTACGGCATCCTCTTGTGGGGAAACGCTGCGGACATTAATACAATATTTGTGCTGCAGAAACGTGCTATACGTTCTATTTATAAGATGTCGACTTTTGAATCTCTAAGGGAAAAGTTTAAAGAAATAAAAGTTCTGACCGTCGCATCTCAATACATTTTGGAAAATGTGTTATATGTGAGAAAGAATCTAAACAACTTCAAAAAGAAATGTGATAATCATTGTGTAAACACTAGAAATAAGAACAAGTTAGATATGCCAGTGTTCAGACTAAGCAAAGTTAGTAAATCCTTTAAAGGCCAATGTATACGCTTATACAATATAATCCCAGAAAAGGTTCAAAACTTTCCCATTAATAAGTTTAAAAAAGTAGTTAAAGAGCGTTTGTGTGCCAAAGCGTATTATAAAATTAATGACTTTATTCAAGACGGCACACCTTGGGAATAAGGTGGCTCCTTATCTTATCTTATTATTTGTTACATAGACATAAGTAAACATTGTAATAATTTTGATTTTAAAAGAATAATTTTCCATCTTTTTGGTAAAAGATGGCCCCAGACGAGTTTCTTGCCGGCTCTTCTCGCTGGGTTAGTTCTCGAACCGGTGGTAGGCATCACGTAGTATCGACGTTCAAAAAGAGTATTTAAAAATACCAATTTTGAATAAAAAATTTTTGATTTGATTTGATTTGATTTGATTTGATTTGATTTTGACTTCCGCCGCGACGATCGATCGCTGTTTTGTCTGCGTTGCCGTAGAATATGTACATGAATAGTAGTACATCTAAGACTTGCTCTGTTGGCATGGTTTCGACTTAGAGATCCGTCGCTTGGCTGTAGCTATGCTAAAAATCTATAAACGAAAAAGTTTTTGTGATCGAGTACTTCGCCGTATACCCAGTGTCATAATCCTGTGCACGCCACTAAGTTAAACTCTGCCATCAGCTCCCGAATTTTCTTTTCTTTTAAGAAAACTGGACAGGATTTAACTAAAGACATATGATTACCTTTACAGTTTATGCACTTGAAAGTTGTAGCCTCGCAGTTGGGGTGATTTTTACCGCATTTGGGACAAAATATTTTTATTGAAGGGCATAGTTTAACTGTGTGTCCAAAACGTCAACATCGAGAACATTGTGTTACGGGGAAAACAAACGGTTCCACAGCAACTCACAAATTAAAAATCTTAATAATTGGCGGTAAGGAGCTGCCCTTGAAGCACAGACGTACAGTTTCACTTTGCAGCCACCCCGTCTCAGGATTTCTCCGATTTAATCTTTTGACAGATATAACCTGGCCATAAATTGTAATGATGGGTATCATTACAATTTTTAATGTATTCCAAAAGTTCAGAATCGGGTATACCTATATCAATATCTCTGATGATGCCATATGACACATTAACTTCATAAGTCTTTTGAATTCTCCACTCTTTTTCCTTAAAATTTTGGCATGAAATCAATTTTTCTGCATGAGTTTCGTCTTCGAAGCTTACAATAACTTTAAAAGCGTTAACATATTTAACATTATGAATTCCTACTATGTTTTCCGCAAGAAATAATCTGGCCAATGCAAACTGTTTTGGTAATATAACTTACTTGAAATACTTATATTTATCTTCTCAGTTTTTCTCTTTTTCCCCCTTCTAACTTCTGTCCAATCCTCCTCTTGAATCATCCTGTTATCTTCTATATTGTGTAAGTTCTCCTCATAATTAAATTGGTGCAAATCGCCTACTATCATATCTTCTACATTCATACCATCACCTCCCATACTATTATTGTCCACTATCTCCTCGTCCCCTTGAGCTAAAATTTCACTCATCTTGCATAAGGATCAGCCTCAAACGACATGTATGATGATGATGATGTATGAAACCTTGCCTTTATTTATTTTAAATAACTAAAAAGTAATAAACCATTCATTGTTTTTAAACAAAGTAATATCAATTTAATGATCAGCCTGCTTGTCTGTAATTCTTATGACCTTCCCAATTAAATGATCAACTATATTGCTGACATGCCTTACTAGGACGCATTTATAAATTCAATGGTCAATTTCAATAATCAGCAGAACGCTTACATGTCATGTAATGTATTACTTTATAAATTGGCTTATTAACATTGCCACTTTTGTGTAACCTTCATGACCTCATTATCAATTTAATGATTGGCTATGCCACTTCTCAGTCTTATTTATGACGTAATTTAATGATTATCATCATTTAGTATACTATACTATAAATGACCAGCTGTTATACTGCTTTTTTGTCACTTTTGTGACGTTATCAATTTATTGATCAGCTTTATTGTTTTTTTATCACTTTTGTGAGGTTATCTATTTAATAATCAACTATGCTGCCTTTATAAATTTTTAAACCGTTATCAATTTAATGATGCGTTGTGCTGGTATGTAACTTTCATAACGTTGTCAATTTAATGATCAGTTATACTGCTTTAATATAACTTTTGTGACGTTATCAATTTAATAATCAGCTATGCTGCTTTTATACATTTTTAAGCCGTTATCAATTTAATGATGTGCTGTGCTGGTATGTAGCTTTCATAACCTTGTCAATTTAATGATCAGCTATGCTGCTTATTTACATTTTAATCCGTCATCAATTTAATGATCAGTTACACTGCTTAAAACTTATATGTCACATTCATGACATCACCCATTTGGTAAGTCAAATTGTAGCTATTAACGAAAACAGTAAACTCAGATTTATAAATAACACCCGGACAAACTGCCCGGTTACCGTGCAGTGCATGTCGCCAGTCAGAGTCCCATACACACATCAAAGAATGCACTTGCGAAGCACCGCCTTTTAGCTCCGCACAAGCATTTACGCTTGCACGTTTGCCACTTGTGTACCTATATGCTATAATGTGCTCATAATATCATATTGTGTTCAAATTAAATTAAAATCCCAGTGGATTTCCTACTATTGAATCGTGCCCCAGTGGGATAATATGAATTTTCATAACATATTGTAAGTCACAAAATAGATGACAATAGAATTCACAATTCAATGTTATGGATATTGTGATACAGTGAAGCAATGTAATATTTTTATTAATATAGATATCAAATGCGACATTTATAGTTTTTAACAATTATTCTACAAAATTATTATGTTAAAACATACTATATTTTACATCATAGGTACATAGTAAGTAGTTTGATAAAACAATAAACCTGTATTGTTATGTGGGCTCGTGTAATATTTCGGAGACTTCATTCATTACGGCACGTTCAATAGTACACATCAACAGTAACAGAACATTCTTATCTTAGTAGGTATATACATTGGCAAATTGTGAAGTGCACCATAGTTATTTATCGCATTATGAACACAAGAGTTGATTTGAATAGGTATAAGGAGGAGCAAATGAGGAGGAGCGTAGATGCTGCAAACAGGAGATTCACTACCATTCAGTAAAGTGGAGTTCACGAGACAAGGAAAAAAATGTAAACAAACATTGAGTTGAGTAATTTATATGTATATTATATTAGTATACCTAATTATTTTCATTTTGGCAAATAATTACTGTTAGTCATATGTTATATGAATACGTGAAGAAAATATTTCAACATAGTTGTGCAAACGGAGAACTATGATATTTAGCACAGTTAAAGTTTATAATAATAATGGTAGTAAAAACATTTATTCAACGCTCACTTTACACTTAAACAAAACATAGTAAATGAAGAAAAACTTTGAATACATTTATAAGATAATTATACGAACAGAGGAGTATGGGCCGGCTAATTAAACTTCATGTGGAGTAAGGTGTATAGAAATCTAATATTGTTTTAAATAATGCTTAGAAATAAATACAATAATGAAAATAACAACACACACTACCTCAGTTACTACCGCGCGTTTGATAGATTCAATTTTGTTAAACGTTGATATTGTGAACCTACCTGTCTGCCACAAGTCCATAGAGAAAGTACTCTATGCACATGTTACAACATTTACACATTTTTATTATTTTATATTTATGAGGCAAAAGAACTGACTGCTGGTTGGAGATGTGCCAGCTTCACCATCATTGTGTTCAGTTCTTCACAGTACACATCTGCAGTAATGCTCACCCCGTTTGGTAAGAAGCTGTGATGAATCACACCGGCGCTAGACCACCAAATAGTGACCATTCCTTTTCTAGGCTTTTCTTTGTAAGTTTTCGTTTAGGGCATTGTTTAGGTGCTGAACCAGGATCCAATCAACTTGCTGAGCGCTTGCGATCAAACAGAATCCATTTTTCATCGCAGGTAACAATGCGGTTCAAAATTCCTTCATTTGTGTGTCTGTTGAGCAGTGCAAGGCACGTCTCGAGCGCGAAGTACGTCGCGCTGGCGATCATTGAGTTCGTGGGGCACCCATTTGTCAAGCTTTTTTACCTTGCCAATTTGACGCAAATGGACCATTTGACCATATTGTTTTGACGCTAACATCGAAAGCTGCTGCTAATTCAGCCGTAGATTGTGTATCATCATTCATCAGCTTTCACAATCCACAATCGCCTTTCATTCGTGCGACTAAAAAATAATTTGGCGACTGCACAGTTGCATACTGTACTACAGTAGCGAATTAATATGTTGGCGACTAATTACTAAACTGGCGAAAGCACTCAGGTGACAAAAATTACAAAAATCTGCAGATAAATGGTGGCGAATATTAATCCAAATTAGTACTGAAATTTATACGTGGGCGACTTAATTTCAGACTGTGCGACCGTTATACGATGTAAGCAGCTATAAAACCAGATTTGGTTGATAAATTAATGGCTGCTAAAAATCTATTAATAAAAAAAAACAATTAATCTAAAAGTTTCTGAGAGTGCTCTTTCTAAGTTTTTGGGGACTGATTATAAAAAGTCGTGCATTTTGAATTTCCAAGATGGCGGACATTTTTTTAAATAAAATTAATGTAGGTGTCCGTTTCTAGGTTTCAAGGGTGCTCGAAAATTAACATGTGTGTTAATTTAAAATTTCTCAAAGATGCCGATTAGGATTGATGATTTTTATCACAGTAAGTTATGTAGTTCGAGATATCTAATTTATATGTAAGCTAGTATACATTTTGGAAAAATCAATATTTTCAAATTTAATTTCTTATCATCATGAATTAAAGATATGGTTACAGGAATACTTAGGGGGAGAAAGTTTTCATTATTTTTTCAGTAGGATGCACCGTTTCCAAGATAGAAGCCATCAAAAATTATGGCAATTCTTTAGATACGAGGAATTCTAACTCGTCTACTTTAAAATTTCAAGGTAACCTTGAAATACTTTGATAAACTTTCTTGATTTTATTGATTCTTGATAAATTCGTCTCAGTCTTGAGAGTGACATAGGGGATGTTATTAATCGACAGCGGAAGATGTTTGGTATCAAAATAAAGAGCTTGAAGAGAACATTCCAAAAATATACAACACATAAACAGTAAAATGTTCAAGCACGAGTCTGACTCTGAAAAAAGACATTCAAACCCCTGTTCACGCCTTTTGTTGAATATGTTATATATAGTTATATGGTTGAATATCTAAAAATCATGAAACACATGTTTACTTGTTTTCTTTTAGGACTACATTTCCAAAGTACCAAGCCAAAATGCTTATTTAATATTTTGCCCCCATACAAAATTTAATACACCTTTTTAACCCTTAAGAGATGAAGAGAAGAGAGATTAGGGGGTGAATTTCGCAAAATCCCTACTTAGTATACCTATACGTCACAAAAGGAAGCCACGATCAAAATATTACGTTGCTAGCTTCAGTAGTTTTGCCTCGGCGTTGATGAATCAGTCAGTCAGGACATGTTACTTTATAATATAATATTAGATTGACATTTGACTCGACAATTGTAAGTTCGATTTTCAGCTCTATTGTATTAGCACGGCATTCTGTTTTCAAATATGTTATTGATTGTACTGTAGGTTCTTGGTGGAAATTCATGTTTCACAGTAATAACACACAGGACTTCTTGCACTATTTCCACTTTAATAAGTATTTTACATTAATTTTAATATATTACACGACCGGACCTGATGATGACTTTGTCGAAACCGGTCGTGTAATATATTAAAATTAATGTAAAATACTTATTAAAGTGGAAATAGTGCAAGGAGTCCTGTGTGTTATTACTGTGATTCTGTTTTCAGTGCTAAGAATTTTCCCCGGCCTTACGGATTCCGGACAATATAGTCCCAGCCTAGGGTTACCAACCTCAAATTTATAAAACTAGGATTTGAAGTTGGAAAAACCAGGACGATTTAATTTAAAAACAGGACGCAGTAATACAGTTGTAGCAGTTAAATAATATGTAGTGAAAATAGATTAAATGTCATATAGTAATGCTATTATTCATATATTTATTTTAAAAGTATTTGAATAAAATTAAATTAGAAACAAAAATTGTAAAATGTAGCGTGCTAATTTTAAAATACATGATCTTATTAAAGTGCTTTAAAAACCCTCAGGACACTGCTTTAAAACTATCCAGGACACCCCATGACACTGCAAAAACTAGGACATGTCCTGGGAAAACAGGACAGTTGGAAACCCTATCCCGGCCTAACTCGTAAGGATGGTAGCTGGTACGACTGACGTGCTCCGGTTTAATGGCATGTATTTAAACTTGCGACAAAACAATAAAATTTTGAGTGTGATAAAACCGAATATAAAAAATACTAAATTACCAAGTTGGCAAAAGAATATAAGGTACAAAAAATTTCAAATCTGGTGACTAATTAATACCAGTTTTTTTCACTGAATATTCCAAACCGGCAGACAGATATTATTTTAGCGAACAAATAACCATCTTGGTGGCAATTTTAGAGTACACATTTAATTTAAAAATAGGCACATTTATTTTCTCTGATGCAGGTAATTCAAAAAACATAATAAGCAGCAAAACGAGCGCACAAAGAAAACGTAAAGGAGCGTACAAAATTCCCATTTAAAATTTTTGTCGGTTTTGGGGGGTGTAGATATTGTGTAGATTCATTTTGAAATTTATAAAATGACGTTGAAATTTATAAAATGGCTTTTTGTTAAATTTTCTTTTTTTCTGTAAAATTGATACGGGTGTCGTCTTCGAGGTTTTTAGGGGTGCTGAATATAAAAATGAAGTCCATTTTGAATTTTAAAGATGGCGGACATTTATTTTTAGTAAAATTAATCTAGGTGTCCTTTTCTAGGTTTAGTGGATGTTAATTACAAAAAAAAAACATTTATTTTGAAATTTCAAAATGGCGGATATATTTTAATTTCTGTAAAATTCTTCTATCTCAAAAATGGTGCGTCCTACTGAAAAAATAATGAAAATTTCCTCTCCTTTAGTAACCCCGCAACCACATATTTTCTTCATGATGGGAGAAAATGAAATTTGAAAATCCTGAATTTTCCAACATTTCTATAGCTTTATACATCGCTCGCATCCCAAAATAGGCATCGCCATATTTCTTTCTATAATCGCTTCTATCTCAGAAACGGTAGGTACATTCTACTGAAAAAATAATGAAAATTTCTTCCCCCTTAGTAACCCTGCAACCACATATTTTCTTCATGATGGGAGAAAAAGAAATTTGAAAATTCTGAATTTTCCAACATTTTTATAGCTTTATACATCGTTCGTATCTCAAAGTAGAGCATTGACATATTTTTTTCTATAATCGCTTCTATCTCGAGAACAGGTAATTTTACTGAAAAAATATTGAAAATTTCCTCCCCCCAAGTAACCCCGTAACCACGTATTTTCTTTATGATGAGTTTTTTTTTTGAAATCTAGAATTTCCAAAAATTTCTATAGCTTACATAGCTGGTACTACATAACATACTGTGTTAATAATCATCAATCCTAATCAGCATCCGCAACATCCTTTAAATTAGTACTCATGACATTTTAACGAAGAATGAAAATTCTCCATTTTGGAAATTGAAATTTAAAGACACTTTTATTTTCAGCACCCCCAGAAACCTAGGAAAGGACACCCATATTAATATTAATTAAAAAAATGTACGCCATTATAGAATTTCGAAATGGATTTAATTTTCATATTATTCTGAACCCCCAAAAACTTTCAAAACGACACCCTTACCAAAGGAAAACAAATTCCAACAGTATCCAAAAATGATTTTTCGTAGCCTGCAAATTGAAGCCATTAATTTATCAACCCAATTTGGTTTTATAGCTGCTTACATAATAACAATTACATAACTCGGAAATTAAAAAACGTCGCCAACTAATAAATTTCGGTGCCAATTTGGATTAAATTTCGCCACTTTTTATCTGCTGATTTTTGTATTTATGTCACCTGAGTGCTTTCGCCAGTTTAGTAATTAAGTCGCCAACATATTAAATCGCTGCCAAATTCAGTAATACAGTATGCTCATGTGCAGTCTTTAACTTATTTTTTGTTCACAAGATTAATTATATCCCGCGTATAATTAGCTCATTCTACGAAAGTCAATATGACGTATTAAATTGTGTTGTGAACCAACTAAAAAAATCCTTAGGTATATCGAGCCCTAAGCCACTCAAATTGATAAAAAGAAAAACGTTGGAATATGTGAGTCAATCCAGTCCGGAACAATTGACCTGAATTTCTGAAGATGTATTAGATTAAGATTAATTAAGTAAGCATAACGTAAATAATTAATCGCCATATGATCATTATGCAGTGTCCATCGGACAGAATAACCATAGACCAAAGATCAAAAAGATATACCTACAGGGTTATATTATAGGTGAAGTCGATATCTTATATAGTCCCCCCCCCCCCCTTGCTTCATACCTGTCTCAGGAATTTGACGCAAATGGACCATTTGACCATATTGTTTTGACGCTAACATCGAAAGCTGCTGCTAATTCAGCCGTAGATTGTGTATCATCATTCATCAGCTTTCACAATCCACAATCGCCTTTCATTCGTGCGACTAAAAAATAATTTGGCGACTGCACAGTTGCATACTGTACTACAGTAGCGAATTAATATGTTGGCGACTAATTACTAAACTGGCGAAAGCACTCAGGTGACAAAAATTACAAAAATCTGCAGATAAATGGTGGCGAATATTAATCCAAATTAGTACTGAAATTTATACGTGGGCGACTTAATTTCAGACTGTGCGACCGTTATACGATGTAAGCAGCTATAAAACCAGATTTGGTTGATAAATTAATGGCTGCTAAAAATCTATTAATAAAAAAAAACAATTAATCTAAAAGTTTCTGAGAGTGCTCTTTCTAAGTTTTTGGGGACTGATTATAAAAAGTCGTGCATTTTGAATTTCCAAGATGGCGGACATTTTTTTAAATAAAATTAATGTAGGTGTCCGTTTCTAGGTTTCAAGGGTGCTCGAAAATTAACATGTGTGTTAATTTAAAATTTCTCAAAGATGCCGATTAGGATTGATGATTTTTATCACAGTAAGTTATGTAGTTCGAGATATCTAATTTATATGTAAGCTAGTATACATTTTGGAAAAATCAATATTTTCAAATTTAATTTCTTATCATCATGAATTAAAGATATGGTTACAGGAATACTTAGGGGGAGAAAGTTTTCATTATTTTTTCAGTAGGATGCACCGTTTCCAAGATAGAAGCCATCAAAAATTATGGCAATTCTTTAGATACGAGGAATTCTAACTCGTCTACTTTAAAATTTCAAGGTAACCTTGAAATACTTTGATAAACTTTCTTGATTTTATTGATTCTTGATAAATTCGTCTCAGTCTTGAGAGTGACATAGGGGATGTTATTAATCGACAGCGGAAGATGTTTGGTATCAAAATAAAGAGCTTGAAGAGAACATTCCAAAAATATACAACACATAAACAGTAAAATGTTCAAGCACGAGTCTGACTCTGAAAAAAGACATTCAAACCCCTGTTCACGCCTTTTGTTGAATATGTTATATATAGTTATATGGTTGAATATCTAAAAATCATGAAACACATGTTTACTTGTTTTCTTTTAGGACTACATTTCCAAAGTACCAAGCCAAAATGCTTATTTAATATTTTGCCCCATACAAAATTTAATACACCTTTTTAACCCTTAAGAGATGAAGAGAAGAGAGATTAGGGGGTGAATTTCGCAAAATCCCTACTTAGTATACCTATACGTCACAAAAGGAAGCCACGATCAAAATATTACGTTGCTAGCTTCAGTAGTTTTGCCTCGGCGTTGATGAATCAGTCAGTCAGGACATGTTACTTTATAATATAATATTAGATTGACATTTGACTCGACAATTGTAAGTTCGATTTTCAGCTCTATTGTATTAGCACGGCATTCTGTTTTCAAATATGTTATTGATTGTACTGTAGGTTCTTGGTGGAAATTCATGTTTCACAGTAATAACACACAGGACTTCTTGCACTATTTCCACTTTAATAAGTATTTTACATTAATTTTAATATATTACACGACCGGACCTGATGATGACTTTGTCGAAACCGGTCGTGTAATATATTAAAATTAATGTAAAATACTTATTAAAGTGGAAATAGTGCAAGGAGTCCTGTGTGTTATTACTGTGATTCTGTTTTCAGTGCTAAGAATTTTCCCCGGCCTTACGGATTCCGGACAATATAGTCCCAGCCTAGGGTTACCAACCTCAAATTTATAAAACTAGGATTTGAAGTTGGAAAAACCAGGACGATTTAATTTAAAAACAGGACGCAGTAATACAGTTGTAGCAGTTAAATAATATGTAGTGAAAATAGATTAAATGTCATATAGTAATGCTATTATTCATATATTTATTTTAAAAGTATTTGAATAAAATTAAATTAGAAACAAAAATTGTAAAATGTAGCGTGCTAATTTTAAAATACATGATCTTATTAAAGTGCTTTAAAAACCCTCAGGACACTGCTTTAAAACTATCCAGGACACCCCATGACACTGCAAAAACTAGGACATGTCCTGGGAAAACAGGACAGTTGGAAACCCTATCCCGGCCTAACTCGTAAGGATGGTAGCTGGTACGACTGACGTGCTCCGGTTTAATGGCATGTATTTAAACTTGCGACAAAACAATAAAATTTTGAGTGTGATAAAACCGAATATAAAAAATACTAAATTACCAAGTTGGCAAAAGAATATAAGGTACAAAAAATTTCAAATCTGGTGACTAATTAATACCAGTTTTTTTCACTGAATATTCCAAACCGGCAGACAGATATTATTTTAGCGAACAAATAACCATCTTGGTGGCAATTTTAGAGTACACATTTAATTTAAAAATAGGCACATTTATTTTCTCTGATGCAGGTAATTCAAAAAACATAATAAGCAGCAAAACGAGCGCACAAAGAAAACGTAAAGGAGCGTACAAAATTCCCATTTAAAATTTTTGTCGGTTTTGGGGGGTGTAGATATTGTGTAGATTCATTTTGAAATTTATAAAATGACGTTGAAATTTATAAAATGGCTTTTTGTTAAATTTTCTTTTTTTCTGTAAAATTGATACGGGTGTCGTCTTCGAGGTTTTTAGGGGTGCTGAATATAAAAATGAAGTCCATTTTGAATTTTAAAGATGGCGGACATTTATTTTTAGTAAAATTAATCTAGGTGTCCTTTTCTAGGTTTAGTGGATGTTAATTACAAAAAAAAAACATTTATTTTGAAATTTCAAAATGGCGGATATATTTTAATTTCTGTAAAATTCTTCTATCTCAAAAATGGTGCGTCCTACTGAAAAAATAATGAAAATTTCCTCTCCTTTAGTAACCCCGCAACCACATATTTTCTTCATGATGGGAGAAAATGAAATTTGAAAATCCTGAATTTTCCAACATTTCTATAGCTTTATACATCGCTCGCATCCCAAAATAGGCATCGCCATATTTCTTTCTATAATCGCTTCTATCTCAGAAACGGTAGGTACATTCTACTGAAAAAATAATGAAAATTTCTTCCCCCTTAGTAACCCTGCAACCACATATTTTCTTCATGATGGGAGAAAAAGAAATTTGAAAATTCTGAATTTTCCAACATTTTTATAGCTTTATACATCGTTCGTATCTCAAAGTAGAGTATTGACATATTTTTTTCTATAATCGCTTCTATCTCGAGAACAGGTAATTTTACTGAAAAAATATTGAAAATTTCCTCCCCCCAAGTAACCCCGTAACCACGTATTTTCTTTATGATGAGTTTTTTTTTTGAAATCTAGAATTTCCAAAAATTTCTATAGCTTACATAGCTGGTACTACATAACATACTGTGTTAATAATCATCAATCCTAATCAGCATCCGCAACATCCTTTAAATTAGTACTCATGACATTTTAACGAAGAATGAAAATTCTCCATTTTGGAAATTGAAATTTAAAGACACTTTTATTTTCAGCACCCCCAGAAACCTAGGAAAGGACACCCATATTAATATTAATTAAAAAAATGTACGCCATTATAGAATTTCGAAATGGATTTAATTTTCATATTATTCTGAACCCCCAAAAACTTTCAAAACGACACCCTTACCAAAGGAAAACAAATTCCAACAGTATCCAAAAATGATTTTTCGTAGCCTGCAAATTGAAGCCATTAATTTATCAACCCAATTTGGTTTTATAGCTGCTTACATAATAACAATTACATAACTCGGAAATTAAAAAACGTCGCCAACTAATAAATTTCGGTGCCAATTTGGATTAAATTTCGCCACTTTTTATCTGCTGATTTTTGTATTTATGTCACCTGAGTGCTTTCGCCAGTTTAGTAATTAAGTCGCCAACATATTAAATCGCTGCCAAATTCAGTAATACAGTATGCTCATGTGCAGTCTTTAACTTATTTTTTGTTCACAAGATTAATTATATCCCGCGTATAATTAGCTCATTCTACGAAAGTCAATATGACGTATTAAATTGTGTTGTGAACCAACTAAAAAAATCCTTAGGTATATCGAGCCCTAAGCCACTCAAATTGATAAAAAGAAAAACGTTGGAATATGTGAGTCAATCCAGTCCGGAACAATTGACCTGAATTTCTGAAGATGTATTAGATTAAGATTAATTAAGTAAGCATAACGTAAATAATTAATCGCCATATGATCATTATGCAGTGTCCATCGGACAGAATAACCATAGACCAAAGATCAAAAAGATATACCTACAGGGTTATATTATAGGTGAAGTCGATATCTTATATAGTCCCCCCCCCCCTTGCTTCATACCTGTCTCAGGAATATTTATGTAGGACGTCCTAGCAATTGGCAACACACTGCTGCGTCACAAGTGTCCATCGGTAATCGCTTACCATCAAGCGATCTGCTCGTTTATCCCCATAGAAATGCACTTTAATTCTTTAACATCGCCATATCTACTTTTACCCCCTATCTTCGAACCACCCCCGGCGGTCAAGGGCGGGGCGCGATCGATGCAACCCTCAGTCTGCCCGGCTAGACATAAACATAATATACTATTATGTACACACGACAGGCCCTAGTTTATACAGGTGTCTTTTCAGTCAGTGACCAAACTTTCAGGAGTGAATATACATTTGAATATAAGCAACTTTAACTATGGTATCAACTTTCCTACTTGAAAAAATTGCTGTTTCCTACAAAAGGGCTATGGAATAGATAGCAGTTTGTAGGAAACAGCTGTTTTTTTTTTCTAGTAGAAAGTTGATACCATACTAAAAGTTGCTTATACTCAAGAGTATATTCACTCCTGAAAGCTTGGTCACCGTTTGAAAAAACATCCGGTATAGACCTCTGAACCTCAATTCTCGTATTTAACGTAGAATTTAATTTTACTTTGATTGTATTATAAGTGAAGCGACTTGCTATCATAAACTGATCTTGTGAAGTTTGAACCAATCATAACGCGTTAGACGCTGGTTTAACGTTTACGAGAATACCGGTTTGGCAGTTTTAGTGTATCGGGACTAGTTAGGTGGACAGGTTAGTTGATTGTAATTGTATTATTGCAGGTTTTATTTAGCAAAATTGACCCTCTGATTACAGAGAGGTCCTATTGAAATAGAGGGCAAAGTATACGGGGCCGTCGACAGAGTCAGTCAGTCGTCTTGGCTCGCAAGTCGCAATTTATCTGCATCAACATGCAACGAAAGCAGTGAAAACAGTTAGATAATAGGCTGTAGTTTACACTAATATTATAAAGAGGAAACATTTGATTCTATGTTTGTATGTTTGTTTGCATTGAATAGGCTCCATAACTACTGGACCGATTTTTATGAAATTTGGCACAAATATACAGTACACCACGGGGAAGGACGTAGGTTTTTATCGCGGCAAAATGTACGGTTCCTGCGAGATTTCCTTTTACGCGCACGTCATCAAGTTGCGTAAATATAATGTGCAGATAGGCCCTACTGTTTCTGCCAAATATACATATAGGCTCCACGCACACAAATAACGCACTACTGCATTGCGACAGCGAAATTAGAACCTGCTTCACCGCCACAAAAGGCTTGATATCCGCCATTTTTTATTCGCGACAGGTACGAGTTCCGTGCAGGTTGTAGTCCTTTGGGATTCAAGCCCATTTCAAGGGCAGCGACTCGCGTTTCAAGCGAAACTAAATTTTAGTCAGGCACCATTAACAACATTCACCTTTTTCAAATTATCGTATGCTATTGCTATAATACACGATAATGATGATGATAAATACTTCAGATTCTCTAAAATTTAATGGCAACCGTTATCGTAGCGGCAAATATAGCTTATTGGGTAATTCCGAAAGTGCAAGGAATGAAAAATGATAGTCTTGTGTGTGCGCAATGCGACTGGATGAACCGGTGGTACCATGCTTTTTTTGTTGACTTTTTGAAAAAAGCTTGTTAAGTTTCATTTGGAAATAATAATTTTTTTATTAAGCTGGTTCACCAGGTGGGGGAGGGGGTTTAGATTTTTGTCACGTCACGTAGTCAACATCTAGAAAAATTGACTTGAATTGAATTGATTAGTACATGATGAGTACTAAGCTACGTGAAAAGGAGGAGGGGGGATCTCGGCATATACTACGGATGGTCACCGTGGGGGGAAGTGGGTAAAAAATGGGTAAAAAGTGGTCACGTAACATAGGTACGTTCCCTTAAGTTTCTTTAGTTGGCAATAACTTAAAATTATTTCGTCTAGACTCTGGCTAAACTAGAAAAACTGAAGCTGTCCAGAGGTTCATTGACAGTGAATTTGTATGAAATTCGCGAAGCATGAAAAGAACGTATGAGTACAAACTATCTACGGTGCTAGCCAGAAGAAATGAATTCCTCTATAAAAAAATATTTTCAAAAGAAATATAGCAGGAGTTGCCAACCAGTAGGGCGCGCCTCCCATTGATATTGCCACATGGCGCCTCCCTAGGGGGCGTTGAGACATGTCAAGCCCCCCTTACAACAAACATAGGTTTTTTTTTATCACAAATAGGAATTAATCGAAGCGTCGTCAGCCGCTATTAGACATTTATTTATTTTCATACAAAAATCTAAAATATATTGTTATATAAATAATTAAATACTCATAAAAACGCTTTTTTGCATTAAAAATATCACATGGGGGCATGAAATTTGAAAAATTGGTTGGTAAACCCTGCTTTAAAGTATTGTCGATCAACAATAGTGAAATTTCAGTACAAAAGTAATAACAGGTAGGCAAATCAAAGGACAAAGGCCTTTGTCCATTGATTTTAATTTAAAAATCTTAAATAGGTATGTGTATAATATAAAAGTATTAAATACTTATATTTCCGTTGTCTAGTAGGTACGCATAACACAAGTTCTTCGAGAACTCTCCACGGGACTAGATTGACGTGGTGTGAAGCGTCCATAGATATTATTATTATTTTAACGTTCAGTCTGGAATTTATTATGCAATAAAGTTTCTCCACACTTGTAGGAAGATATTTTTGTAACCAGCCAGACAACTTACAATTAACTTATGAATAAACTAGATGGTGCCCGTGACTTCGTGCCGTAAAAAGGAAATCACATAGGAACCGTACATTTTGCCACCATAAAAAGTAGCCTATGTTCTTCCCCGTGGTCTACTTTATATCTGTGCCAAATTTCATCAAAATCGGTCCAGTAGTTTCCGAGCCTATTCAATGCAAACAAACTTACATATATAAACATAAAGTATTATAGAATACTTAATACTTATATATATGTACTAGCTGTTTCCCGCGGCTCCGCCCGCGTAAATATACTAAAGAGTATCCCGCGGGAACACTGTACTTTTCCGGGATAAAAAGTAGCCTATGTTTTAATCCAGAGCCTAATCTACTACCATACCAAAATTCATCAAAATCCGTTCAGTAGTTTTTGCGTGAAAGAGTAACAAACATCCATCCATCCTCACAAACTTTCACATTTTTATTATTAGTAGGATTAAGATCTTCAAACAACATGAAAATAAAAATATGGTGTCTGACTTCTGAGTTATACACCATCCGTTTAGATTTCCGTTTAATAGTGAATGTGACTCAATAGAGGAAACTCGGCAAACACGTAGAATTACAAATGTGTTGACTGTGAGCATCGAGTCGCGACTCGCCATAGAAGACAACGGCTGAATACATATCGCTTATAGTATTATAGCTCATCATGTTCAAACGGCCATGGTTCGTACTTCGTTGGTTTCGAAGATACATTCCTTTAATTTAAATTAAAAAAAAATAGACATTTAAATATAGATTATAAAAAATGTCGCAATTCACGAATCATTTGGGGTACAAAATGTAAGTAGGTATAAGTAAATTAATTTTTAAGTTTGCTTAAAAACAAAACTTTTTGTTATTTTACTAAAAATCATCCTCACCGCTGTATCTAAACTGAATGCATTATGAACAACTATCATTAAATTCCAAAAAAGTACATTATACCTACAAAATAGAAGTCTCAGGAAAGTGATCAACGGACTATGGTATTAGAAAACCTTGGTAGGAAAATGTACAATAGTTAAGTAAATATTCCGACAACTTTTCTCAATTCGCAATAAAAGACGTTGCCTTAATGATGATGATGACATATTTAATAATAATAAATCACAATTCATAAATTATACAAAGCTTCATACGAAGCATAATCAGGAAACTTGGCACATAGAGAATACTTATCAAAGGATATATTGACGCATGCTTTGAATAATAACATTGCTCATATTGTGTTTAACATGTTCTTATATCTAAGTTATTTACAGAATCACATCAACATTGTAAACGGCCATAATAATTCATATAATTTTTAAGTTTGAACTTTATAAAACTTTATAAGTAACCATGTGTTAATCCAGACCCTCAACTACTACGGTTATCATAAAAAATTTCGTTTTAATCCATTCAGTATATCAGTACCTACTTATTGAGTAACAAAAGTGAAAGATATACTTACAGGGTATACAAACTACCGCGGTTTTAAATAATATTAGTAAGGATTTTAGATCCACTTCCAGATCCAGATTTTATCCCGTCGTTTAGACGATCAGATTTTTTTCTGCCTCAACGGGAAGGTACCGTAAGCACTATTCAATTTGACTTTTGTCAAAGACAAATTTGAGATTTTTAATCGCCGATATTAGAAATGGGTGAAAAAATACGAATATTTGAAATCACCCATGAAATTCTTAGTAATTTCTGTGCACACGTCTCAATTTCACTTTGATGAAAATGAAAGCGAAATTCCAGCCCTTGACCTATCAATTATGGCCCCCATATTTAGGAAGTATGGGCCCTAGCGAATAGGCTAGGGCAGGGATCGGCAACCTGCGGCTCGCGAGCCACATGCGGCTCTTTGAATGTGGAGCTGCGGTTTTTCACTACATAGTATAAAACAAAGTCGCTTTTTCTGTCTGTCTCTATGTATTCTTAGATCTTTAAAACTACGCAACGGATTTTGATGCGGGGTTTTTAATAGATAGAGTGATTCAACGGGAAGGTTTATAAGTATATAACATGCATAATATAGTAGAGAAACACTGATCATTTTAGAGGTTTCTAAAGTCGTAAATAAACACATTTTTTTCGCCTACATTGCAAACGCTGGCTGAACGCTGGCTAAATAGATTTAAAAAATGTACTACAGTATTGTACACCTTAAAAAGGTCAACAAAAATGTCCGCGATGTTATATGTCTATCTTATATGTTAGGGATAACCCATTGTGGGTTATCCCTAACTAAGAACCGTTTTTTATCCTTTACTTTTACGATAAATAATGGCTTCTATACGAAGCGATTTCAACCAATACAGCATTAATCCTTATCCAACTAAGTATCTTAAATACATTGTGCATTTAATATAGATCAATATGGCCCTTTACAGCATGTAATTTAAAATAATATTTTCGAAGATATTACAGATTGTTACGGGGCTTAAAATACAGGGACATAACGGTTCCGGCGCGGCACGGCGGTACGGGCCGGTACGAAACCCTAAAGAAACATTATTCAATATAATAATATATTCAATATTGCCAAGTGTACATACAGTCTTTCGGGGTTTTAAGTTTAACCTGTAAAATAGACAAAAAAAATCCTCGCTCGCTCCGCTCGCTAGCATTTTAATTAAAAAATAGGACGTTTTAATGCGCTTTCAACCCAAGACAGTTTAGTGTTCACCAGTTCTTATGAACAAATAGATTAGTTTTTTATAAAAAACTTTATTTATGTTAGATTTATGTATTGTTGGCAAGAAAAAAAGTGTCTCTTCAAAAACTTGGAAATTTTTTACTCTTCTGTCTCAAAAAGTTGCCGACCCCTGGGCTAGGGGACAAGTCGAGGGGTTCGCTCAGCTGACTCATATCAAACACGCGTCAGAAAATGACTCACCAGACGTAGTAGCGAATAGCGTTAAGTAAGAAATACGAGCAAATACGCAGTTCTTGTATTAATCATCGCAACTTCTTAGTAAAAATGTTAAACCAGGGAAAGTTTGTAAGATAAGGACGTTATTTAGTCATAACTTCTTGCTTAATGCTTCTTCATTAGCCTAATGGCAGGGAAGTCCAAACTCCGAAACGAATGGTATTAACTGCATAGGAAAACGATGCAGAAGTAGGGAAATAGGGAAATAATTAAATAGGGAAGCTAAAATTGGTTAAAATAATGCAGGTATTTTCGTACGTAGGTCTTCTAACTTTCATGCATCGTAATTTGAGACATTGCTGCATTGTTATTAATGCATGTGGTCGCAAAGATATTTAATTTGCAAATTCATGCATGTCACCATTATCATTAAAGTAGAGGTAGGTACTTACATCATAATATTTTTGAAGTGAAAACTTATATAGCCGCGTTGGGCACTTTTTGGTAGGGGAAAATGTGATGGGTTCGCGTCACCGACATGCTCATGACTGCCTTGTTGAAGGTCCGTTCAAAATTATTTTACCTAGGACTTGACCTTTATGCCGACGACATAAGGATCCTAGTTTGTCATGTTTTTTCTTTCATTGTGTTATACAATATTTGTATTATATAAATAAGATGCGAGTGATTTCAAATTCTAATGTCAGATACGCGTAACGCAGAGGCGCTTGAATTTTGCGTTGATGACGAATTGGTCTCGGGTTCGATTCCGGTCAGACGAAATAATTTTATTATTTTTGTGTATTTTTCTATTATATTTTTCACTTCTATCGGCAGTCATATACTTAACTGTCAATATTTTTTTACAATTTTGCTTTAATATTTGTATGTTTACTACGCTTTTTAATGTTTAAAATTAAACTACAACGATTTCTCCGAATGTTAAAGCTGCTGCAAAGGAGTTTTTGTAGTAGCAACTATAGCAGTGTTAATTGTAATTTGCACGCAATCGGCACTCGGCAGTACAAAATAATGAGTATCCATACTTAGACAAACTGTGCTAATTTTTTGCTTTCTCTAATCTTATCCTCTCATTGACGTAGACGAATGGCGAAGATCTTAAGAACTGTATATATATAATGTTAATAAACTGTTAATAAATAAAGTCAATGACTGGTCAAAAATTTAGAAACTAAAAAGTTAAAAACTGTCGCGGTTAAAATGTTGCATCAGGGAAAGTTAATATAATATTTTAAATCCATCCAAGTTCCAACAGACATTTCTATTAATGGATATTAATAATAATCAACATATTTCTAATACAGAAAGTCTCATCTGTTTTGACCTTAACTGAAACGCAATATTTATGGTGTGATGTAACTTATGTAAAGTAGCTTTATGTTTACATGAATAACTTACATAGATGATAAAATATCGAAGACCAGCGTTATCATTTATCACAACTGACGATACATTGTGCACTTCTTATTAGGGCCGATGTTTGGCATAGTGAAAGCTGCATGCATGCGATTGCAAATACATCTGTATTTGGCATCTTGCATTGGACTGCAAAGCAAGCGTGGCTGTTGCATGTTGTGATTTCGGCGTAGTGTAAACACACACTTACTCCACTGATTATGAGAATATATCAATCAATAGGAGGCATACGATGTGACTAGAATCCGGTCAAAACAAATATCATTAAACGTGGTTACTACACCTACGTCATAAGATTCTTTACAACTTAGTCACCTTACACAGCCTAACCAATAACCATAGCTTAAGTCGATATTGAAAATGAGTTGTTTTGTTCCTAAACGCACACAAGGATTAAGTTTGTAAATTAGTGTGTGAGTAGCGTGTAAGTATAATAACGGTTGCCATCGTTCACCAATCACGGTCCTCTGTCCATATAAGGCAATGCAGACGGTTTGTCACTATGACCAAAGAGGTTCCAACTTCCAACACACCCAAATTCAGATGTTTAAAATTATTTTCCTATAACCAATCAGTCAGTCGAGTGTCATTCATGTCACAAAATTATTACGCGAAAAATTAAATTTTGTAATATTTAATTTGCAGTTTTATTAAAGCATAGAAAACAGCTACAGTTCGGAAAATAATTGGTAGGTAAGAATTATTATTTAAAATATTTACCTATTGATTTTTAAGTTAATACTTCAATGGTTTATGATTTCTGCTTCTCACGAAGCCTGATATTTTCCATTTTTATATGGCATCCTAAATTTATATTTTATTGTTTACATGTTATTGACAAGGTTCCAATAATCTAATGACCTTACACTTCCAAGTGATACAATCAACGAACTTCTGTTTTATTTTTGTATCTAGTATAAATAACAATAAAAGCGTCTTAGCTTCCTCTTATTCGCTAGGGCCTGTGGCATGTCTGAAGTTCTCGGTTCGCCACTTCGCTAGAGTCGCAACTCGCAAGCTTGGGTCTCTAAGATCAATGTTGCCATTACAAACACACGCAAATCGACGCGTTGTATAGAATCACTCGTGTAGCCGTACGACGTACCTTTATTGGAAAGAAGGAGGAAAGTAGCTGTAAACGGGATAAATTAATATGAAATTTTTGACACAATTTATATATTTTTTTTAATTATACCTAGGTAATTTCTTTTGGGAACATCCATTGTAAAATGTAACTTATATTATGTAACTACCTATTTGTATGTGTTCTATGTTTATACTTCATGTTTAAATAGTTACCATTTTATACTCGTTAAGCACTGATAGATGGGACTTGGGGTTGGGAGTCACCAAATTTTTATACTTATAACAACTATAACTTAACTCACGCTTTTATATTATGGATCTAGGATCTAAATTCTAGTCCTGGGTGATCAATGAAGGCTTATTCATTATCTTTACCTAGCAAATGAAGCAAATTAACATTTTGTATTTTGTAGTGATGTAGGTGTTGCATACCTATGCAGCATGTAAGTTTAGCAGGTTAATCAAACAACCACCTTTGTATGTCAATAAAATTCCTGCCCAAATATGGTAAATATTCAGTACGACTGACTAGTCTCAACATAAGGACTCGCTAGACATGGCGAGAATTTAGTTAAATGGCAACTGCGGTGAGGCCGTTATCAAGAGTGCGCTATCAGGGCCGGTTGCGACGGCGAGCGAGGGGAGGGGGACGCGCAGGCTCCCTGCAGCGCAATACCATATATGGTAACGAAAACTCGGAATACCTCTGATTGGTGGAGAGCCTGCCGCGGTCGCGCGCTCGGGGGAAGGGGGCCCCGAACACCAGCCTCGTTTATATACTCCGTTTGTCTCCAGCGCCAACATTCCACGAAGTGTACCCGAGTTGAGGTGTTGTGCAGCACGACCTAGGCTGTGCAATAGATATATTAATTTATTTTACTTAGGACTTATTTAATTAAAGTAAGTGTCGTATGTGTATCTATGTGAAATGAGTGCATATTTAGTGATTAGTGTCAATAGTGTAATGCATGTGCGGAGTGACACAAGCAGGCATGACGCCGCTTCGGGATACCGGGAACGCCGGTTGCGGTAGGGCGTGGTCGTGGCATAACCGTTCAATCTTCCAGAAGTTATTCTACTACTTTAAAGAATATCTTTGAGGATTCAGTGCAATGATTTATCTGCCCGCGTGTTACGCCACGTCTGCCGTGTAGGCTCTTATTAGACGGAACCTTATATGGTCTCAGCCTCGCCGCGTCAGTTGGCGAAGTCCGTTCCACTTACTGGAAACCATAAATAGAAATACCTAGCTTTACTTTTAAGTTAATAAACAACTTTACTTACGTATGTTTTAATTTTGTTTCTTCTCTTTACAGACTAATTCAAAATGTGCGACGAAGAAGTTGCCGCGTTGGTAGTAGACAATGGCTCCGGTATGTGCAAGGCCGGTTTCGCGGGAGACGACGCTCCCCGTGCCGTCTTCCCGTCCATTGTGGGCAGGCCCCGCCACCAGGGCGTCATGGTCGGCATGGGTCAGAAGGACTCCTACGTAGGTGACGAGGCCCAGAGCAAGAGAGGTATCCTCACACTGAAGTACCCCATCGAGCACGGTATCGTCACCAACTGGGATGACATGGAAAAGATCTGGCACCACACCTTCTACAATGAACTCCGTGTCGCACCAGAGGAACACCCAGTGTTGCTCACAGAGGCGCCCCTCAACCCTAAGGCCAACAGGTGCGTTGGTTTCCTAATAAGATAAATCTTTTCAGTTCTGCTAATAATTAATTACCTAGTAACGGTTAATTATTATGTTTAAAAAAATCACGCATTTGAATACGTTGCCGTGTCTTGACTACGACGACCTACGTCATCGCGTATCTCAATAAATACGTTGTTAAGTCGAATTATTTAAACTTGTATTTAATTTATAAATTTAAAAGTTGAACATTAAAAGCTTAGCGGCGCGCAATTTTTACTCGAGACTAATTCTTCTGTTTAGTTGTCGTATGCTGATGATCATTATTTGTTTGTTACAGAGAGAAGATGACACAGATCATGTTCGAGACCTTCAACACACCCGCCATGTACGTGGCCATCCAGGCCGTGCTCTCCCTGTACGCCTCCGGTCGTACCACCGGTATCGTGCTCGACTCCGGCGACGGCGTCTCCCACACTGTGCCCATCTATGAGGGATACGCCCTGCCCCACGCCATCCTCCGTCTGGACTTGGCTGGTCGCGACCTCACTGACTACCTGATGAAGATCCTCACCGAACGTGGCTACTCGTTCACTACCACGGCCGAGAGAGAAATCGTGCGCGACATCAAGGAGAAGCTCTGCTATGTCGCCCTCGACTTCGAACAGGAGATGGCGACCGCCGCCTCCAGCAGCTCCCTCGAGAAGTCCTACGAGCTTCCCGACGGACAGGTCATTACCATCGGAAACGAGCGATTCCGTTGCCCCGAGGCTCTCTTCCAGCCCTCATTCCTGGGTATGGAAGCTTGTGGCATCCATGAGACCACTTACAACTCCATCATGAAGTGCGACGTGGACATCCGTAAGGACTTGTACGCCAACACAGTATTATCAGGAGGTACCACCATGTACCCTGGCATCGCTGACCGTATGCAGAAGGAGATCACAGCCCTCGCGCCCTCAACAATGAAGATTAAGATCATCGCACCACCAGAAAGGAAATACTCCGTATGGATCGGAGGCTCCATCCTCGCGTCCCTCTCGACCTTCCAACAGATGTGGATCTCGAAGCAGGAGTACGACGAGTCTGGTCCCTCAATTGTACACAGGAAGTGCTTCTAAGCGCACACTCGGTGCGACACTGCCGCCCCAGCAGCAGTCCGCGGCTCGGTCGGTCCCGCGGCCGGCTGCTCAACTCAGGCTTGTAATAACCGTTAATTTAATTGTACGTAAGATATTATATGTAATTAATTAAATGGTAATAGAAACGGCAGAACGAAGCGCGGCGCCGCGGGCGCGCCTCTTCTGCCGGCATCGGTACTGCATTCGCCAAAGGATCTGTTTTGTAATCTCATGAATGATGATTGTATGTGCTGAAACGAATAAGACTACTTTCTTACTAGGTCATTTATAAATTATAAAAGATAAAAATACAAAAAAAAACCTGAAAAATTTGAACTTGTCTTTCATTTGCCTGTCCTTGACATAGGTGCGTGCATGCTGCAGTCTGGTTTGCAGCATGCACCAATGTCAATGTCAAATCTATTTATATTTCATATGCACGAGACCAACGCTCTGCATTGACCTACGTACTGAAATAAAATTGCGTGAGAGCGCTCGCTTCTCGCTCTTCTAAAAATAAATCTGCAGGAGTTTCATTTGATCATGAAAAAATTATACCATGCTATCATGACGCTGTATAATGATTAATGAGACAATAGGGTAGTGAAATTTCTTATTAATGACTTAATAACATTTTATATTTGCTTTTACTGAAATCAGCATAAACGGCGTCTACGCGTTGTCAATAATTGTTATCATCGCGATTTCATTAGACATAACATATCATATCGTATCTTGATAGTTTATAAGGCAATACAATGCGTTAATCCGATCAGTGACGCGACGCATCACGCAACGCACTATTGGAACCTAAACGTCAGCTGTTCACACCGAGACGCGATGTGGCGCTGCATTTTTAGGACTGCAATTGACTACTCAAGATACGAGTACACTATTAATTGCAAGAGTTCGAATTTCGAGCTGCGTAGCGCGGCCTTGCAAGCCTTGCAATGAAACGTGATCTTGTTTAGTGAATAAAGTTCAATTTTCAATCGCTATTCAGCGCCCATAATAAATCTTCAGCGCCGCGTCGCGTTTACATAAACAAAAAAAGTCCAAGTCCACGTAATTATGATCGGTGTATCGTACGTAGACTTCATTTAACTGAAATCTAAATAAAATAAACGCGTTATTATAGCTCGTTTGCCATATTACTAGATATTTAACTCCGATTTGACTGAATAGATCTTCCTATAAAGCCTTTTTTTGACTTAACCAGAGCATCAATCATCAAGTGTCGATTAAATAACCTCCTTTTTGGAAGTCGTTTAAATGGCGGTGAGAATGAAGCAATAAACGAATTTCAACCACATCATCCAAATTCTGTACAACTTTTTTAATTGCAAACACCTGGGCTTCATCAAATATTATAGTTTAACTAGCTAATATTAAACGCAGCTACGAAAACGAGCATACTGTTAGTTACCGGTTTTAGAGGTTACTTGTCGGTAGTTGATCTATTCAATAGCTTTTGAATGGACAAATACCGACAGAAACCTCAAAATCCGGGCATTAAGGGATTACCGACCGATAACATATAGTTTGTGTTACCGGTATTCCTAAACAATTTCGGTTCGAGCTACTACACTGTAAGTACAATAAAAATACATTCATATGGTTAAAACTTTAATTGTACACATCACAAGAACAATAGGTGCCTACAAATACGTGCTAACATGTTTACATAGAGACTTCTTTAAATGTTTGTGCCATATAAATTAAACATTCGGTCCATTTTTAGTTGAAAAATAACATATTCTACAATTTTGATTTGGAACAAATACAGTAACAAACATTGACAATAAGTATTTTGTTATTAACACAGGCAGATACTGGTATTAAGTTTTCTCAGTAATTAGCCTCCTATTTAGATTTAAAGTTTAAAGTACCACCATACATGTTAGTTATCGGTGATGATGATCTTAAAGTATCTTATGGTCAATATTTCTCACTTCTTTTTTATTTAAAAAAAAAATCGAATTATTTGTTTTTTTTTTATAGAATACAAACAACTGAAATACCAGAAAATAGGACCCATTTTAACGTTCATAAAATATATTGTAACATTCTTTATATCTAGTGATTTGTGTGTAAATAGGTTTTTTGTTTACAATTCCCAAATCCTTTTCGCCCTAGGTATCTCTCTAATGCTAGATATATATGCTAGCTGAAAAATCTTTAGATCTAAGGGCAAGACAAGACTTATTCAGTATTTGGTGTCTCAGCGAGCATACATTCTCTGCCTTAGAGACTGGGTAGTGGTGGTAGAACATCTATTTATTATGTTCAAACTACGTTATAACTAATGATTTTACTATTTATCGTATTATTGTCCTTAATACGGAACTTGAACGGGAAAACAATGGAGGTATATTCATATATTGTACCTACTAATTATCAGAAAATAACCACTGAGTATATAGCATGGTGCAAGAATTGCCAAAAACATCCCCAAATATTGTTATTCCATTGGATACAGTTTAAAAAAAACGTAATTGGATACGGTCTACACATTTCACGGTTCGTTATGGTACATTCTTAAAAAAAGTTAAAGCTGAAAGATAGGTTTAGGTTCTTGTAAGCCACAATACCATCAAAGTATTATGTATATCAATATGTAACAGTTTTAGTTTTAGGTATAGTGTTGAATTTTTATTCCGTCTAACTAAAAATAGGGTATAATAGGCACATGAAATAGAATACTATGGCACACTAAGTTTACTTTTTTTATTTCTTCTACACTGTTGAAAATGTGTTTTACAACATAGCACTACTAATTTAACCCCAGAGGCAAAATGTACGTCGTTTCGACGTACACGCGTGACGAAAAACCGCTATATTTCTAATGCATGATCGGATCGCCATGAGTTTCCGAGCCAACTCTGTTGCCACCGAGCTTCCACTGTTATAACATTTGTACCCTGATTCAATATTTAGATATTTTTTTTCAACTTTAGGAAAATATTTAGGAAGGCACAAACGGTATTGTCTTTCAATGCAAAAAAATGCAAAAAAGCAGTATCCGAAAAACGCTATATAGCCAAGATTATGTAAAAACTGAAATTTTGAGATTTAATTATTAATATTGAAAAGAGTTCATTAAATTTTTTGAAATAATTCGAAAAAGATTTTAAGATCAACTTTTAAATACTTCAGCTTTGACACAAATGTTTTTGCGAATAAATTCTATTCTGTATACACAAGTTGCCAACTTTTTTAATCAGACGGAATAAAAATTCGCCTCGTATGTTATTACAATTATCTGGGCGTTATATAAATAGTAACAACGGTGAAGTGGTTAGTGGTAACTTATAAACATCCAAATAATTTTACAATTTAAAATTATTTAATAATATGTATTTCAAACAGCACACTCTAGGCGACATTTCTTCTGAAAACATATCTTACAAAAATACTTTTTAAAGACATCTTTGCGGGTTTTTTAATTAAATACCACCTGACGTCAAATGTAAACTTACTTTTATTTTAATGTTCTCATGAGTAGTGTTTAAAATTCTCAAATTGGTGGGTACGAATAAGGGAAATAATATGCAGAAGTAGTAGCCAAATTGTGCTGGGGCCAAAGCAGAATCTTAAATACTACAGTTAGATTCAAGTTATGTAGGACGTTATCATCACAAGTACGATATTTTGAGACGATACAACTCTTAAATTAAGTGGCGTTTTACAACTATGTGGACTAGGAATCCTTTAAATCTATTTAGCCTAACCTTAAAAATAGTTTAGTATATTTTAAGGACGTTCCTATTTAAATTAAAATACTTTAAGCAACTTCACTTTTACTCAACTCAATTGTTTCACAAACTTAAAATACGGAAAAAAGAATATGAAAAGAAATAGAGAAGATTCCAAGGAAAGAGAGAGAGTAAGAAGGTATGTAGAAAGATCATAATCGCAACAGCTTTTCTAATTTAGCAACTAATTTCTATGTACAACTATATAATTTTATTATAAATCCTTATATGGTTTATAAATTTACATGATTCATGATTTTTTCAATATTTAACACAAAAAAATACTCGTTAAAATTTTTATTTTAATATATTGTTAAAATTTTAATTTGGTATTTCTGTATATTCTTTAATTGAACACTTAATGAGTCCCTTAAGTCAATTTCTAAAAGCGATAAATACTTAATCAACGTAGGCCGCTATTAAAAAAAAAAAAACTAAAAAAACAATCTGAACATTAATTATAAATCTTATAAATAAACTAAATCTAAACATAAATATTCATATAAAAGTATTCAGAACAACTAAGCGTATTTCCGCGACATTGTGCGACGTACTTCAAGTTACAACTCGTTTAAATAAAGAAAAGGACTGAGACAAATTAGGTTGACATACGGCTCGTCAACTAATCGTGAGTTCATTAGTCTCTTCCTGTCTTTATTTAAGCGATTTCAATTAAATATTACATATATGGTTTAAAACATAATTCGAGTTTGGCTGTATGTAGCATTTGCAAAAAAATCATCCATAATTTAGATTTCGGACAATTTGTCGTTTTCTAATCACGTGTGCTGAGTGCGAGTTTTCGTCACTACGCGCCGTGAAGAAGTTAACTACAATTTGTATGACTTCGAAAAAACGCCGTAGTGGCAAGCAAATGGTAACTAATTCGATGCCATACAAATCGCAGTTCGACTTCTTCACGGCGAGTAGTGACAAAAACTCGCACTCAGCACACAGAGCCTGCCTGCCTGATGACTGTACAAAACTGCAGGTGGGAAATATAATAAACATTACACGATATGAACCTGTACAGCAGTGTTTGAATTTTGTGACTGAGCTCAGCTTAGTCGAGAACTTTCAGTTGAACGAGTTGAAGTCTAACTTCATATATAAATTATCTTCCCACCTGCGTAAATAAAAAGACCTAAAAATTTTAATGACTTATCAACTATTTAATAATTTAAATCAAAAGTCTTAAGCATATTTTTAACCTACACATTTCGTCACACTACCATAGCCTTTGTCCGTAGACAATATTTTGTACCATAGATTCCATTTAAATATTCCATTTTCAAATTTAATCGTCCATCTTTGGCTACATCCTGCGGGGCTACTCACAACTCTCGTTCAATTAAGATTCGAAAACTTAGCATTGGTGAACACTTAGCGCGGCAAGCGTTTATGCGTCGCCGTGCAGGGAAGTTATCGAATCCGAATCGAATTACGATTGTGAATAGACTTTACTGATCTTTGTACTTTTTGTAAGTTAAGGCCACATATAACTAAGTGAATATAGGAGTGAGTCCTTTGCACTAGGTACTTCGTTATGTTTCACTGACAGTATGGATATTTTTCACCGGGTTGCCGTGCACCCTGAATCGATACAGGCACGTGTATGTAGGGTTGCCGTGGTTGCTCTCAACCCGGAGTTCTACGATGTCATGAGCAACGAGGTACTCGACTCCGTCTATATTTGTAGTCTTTGGGTACTGTACAGGGAAGTACTGTATGGAGGTTCCGTTGGCATCATACATGTATGAACCGAATAGATGCGGATCGGGATCATATTCGCCTTGCAGACCCTGAAAATATAAAAAAATAGACGAATAATAACGAAATTGTCATAAGAACGCTATACTACTAGGATATATTATGCTACTTCGTACTCTATTATGAGCTTAAATCTGATATGTAGTGATGAAATTTGAAAGAATCGAATTTAAAGTAGCGTGCCTGTTTCAACATTACTAAATGACGATCAATGATGTATGAAAACGAAAAACTTATACAGACTGTTCCTATGTGATGTCAGATCGATACAGGTAATAGCTGACTCAGCTATCAGTGAATACTTAGGCGTAATCTTGCTTTCACAATCCATAAACAACATTTACATATTTTTATTGCGTATCTAAGAGGCAAAAGAAACCAAAATAAGTTGAAACTTTGAAACATGATTTATGGTCGAATTTCGACCATAGGGCGACCTCTAATAGTCTATAAAATGAATTTACATCTAAACTTACCTATTTTATGAGAATGAAAATAAAAACTCTTTAAATTAAACACAAAGGTTTATACCACTGTGGTATGACGAGCAATTAATTTATTAAATTTTATTGTAGAATATATAATAGATAGAATTACAATTTTTAAATAAAAACGTTAAACTTGCAGGGAAAAATAAAATAAAAACAAAAACTAATTCGACAAACGCCAGGCATAGAAGAAATGAGCTGTAAAAACTGATAGAAAATTTTGGTAACGCTTTCAAAGTAGGCTGTGATAGCCAACAGCATAATATTTTCTTAATGGTATGACACTCTTCATTTTTACAGTCTTGTTGAATAAAATTTGTAATAATATTATGATTGATAGTTCAGGTGGTGTTTTGCCTCAACATGTCTATAATATATAGGTGTATGCTGTACGCGTTTACCAAAATTTAAGTCAGCAGTGACGTATCAGTCAATCGTGTGGCTTAGACAAAAGTCAATAGAATAATAAAAGATAAGCAACAGAAATACTCACGTATACAGAAAAGTTTTTGGGCGCGGACTCTATCTTGCCGTCGACAGCCAGCAGTCGCGACATGTGCTCCACAGAGAAACCTGTCACCTCGATTACGGCGTATGTCTTGAGCACTGGAACATATTTAATGCAAATTTTATTATCAACATTATACGTTATTATCATCATCAATATTATACGGGAATAGTCTGAAGCACAGATTACAGAAAGAGGAGCAGATAAAAGTTGTTTCTCTGTACGTGTATAAATACTTTATATTTTCTACTCTGTGGTTTCAAGTATATAGCCGGCACTCAGTGAAACGCAAACATGTCAGGCCCGCACCGGCTTTCGGAAACGCTTAGGTATCATTCCGGTCGAGCTATTAATTCCCAAGAAAACATACATACATACATACATACATATTATTATACTCTAAGGCTGGGGACAATATGATCCGAATTCGAAAGGCCGTAGAAAATTCTGAGCATTGAAAATAGAAATCTGCGCTAATACAATACAGTTGAAAATCTAACACATGAGTGTCGAGTCAATGACATTGTCATAAATGACAGCTCGACAAACGAAACTTTCATTTTCGACTCACAATGTATTAGCGCAGAGTTCTAATTTCAGTGCTCTGAATTTTCACCGCCGTTCCGGATTCCGGAGCATACAGTTCCAGCCTAATCTACCTTAAACTAACGTAATTAGTCCCCGAGATATTTCAGAAAATCTTTGCTCCGGAAAGTCTATCTAGCTAACCTTCATAACCTAGGCACCGGTAGCGCGGGGTTCCTATAACTCCATTCCTATCGGCTTCACTTACCACTTACCTTTTGAAGACCCTCATCCAAAACCCTACCTGTTAAACTGGCTATGATGGAGAACCAGTCCTCACCACTACTAGGCACTATATACTGACCTAGGTACCCGGGGAAGCCCTGAAACGCCCAGCACTCGGCCGGCATCGCTCCCGGTGTGAGCGCGTTGCGAGGTGAGGTATACGACCACAATACTGGTATACCCAGCACACTGTACTGTTTGGTCTTGATCTGGTAGAGCTCCGTGCACTTCGTTGATAATACTTGACCACCTGAAAATAAAATAGTATCAAGTATGGAGTACACATCGCTGTCTTTATATTATGTATTGCATCTACTACGGCTACGCAATGTATAGACAGCGATTTACGAAAAACTATTACGTAATACGTACAATATGGAACCTGTAATATCGCAATACAACTCTTAAACAATAGTTTTTTGATATTTGTGTGTCTATTAGTTTGTAAATAGTAATCTAGAAAACGGTTTAAATCATTTAAGTTATTTAATTATTAAAATTTAATTTAGCACACAGATAATTCATAGTCCGGAAACATAAGTTTTATAGCATTAATTCGGAAACAATCGTATATACTGACAGAAATTCTACACGAAGTCACGGGCAACCTCTTTTATAAAACATATTACAAAGACATAAATAAATAATTTACCTGCAGATTCCAAAGCGTAGTCAACTAGTCCGGTCTTATCGGCATCGTACACTTCGAGCATGCCCGCTACCAACTTTTTCAGTGCCTCCAGATCTATAGAACCACTCTGCGCAGGTCGTATTTCTATCTCTCTCACGTATTCCCTCACTTTCTCAACAATTAACTCCATCTGTCTCTTTTCAATGATCAGTAGGTATTCTTGTATAACCTGCCTAATTTTGTCCTCGTCCATTTCAGGTTGCCACGTAGCTATTAACCTTTGTATCATCTCTTGACTGATTGTTTGCATCTGTTCATTTGTGGCGTATATTTTGTCGAAACGCTCCTTTAGTTTGGCCGCCATTGCGTCAGTGTTATCTTCGTTCAAGATCTGTAGGAGGTTATTCTGTAGGTATTTGAATGAGTACTGTTCGACTTTAGTTTCGAGATTGTCATACTTGTTTAATTTCTGATCTAACGTCTTCAGTTTGGAATCGACGTTCAACGCCCAAGTCTCTAATGCTGCGACGCGTTTCGTCAAATCCGCATCCAAAACTATTTCTGGTGGCTTGTAATTGTCTGTCGGTAGGTCGATCAAATAGTCCTTGTACGTGTAACCTGAAAAAGAAATAAAAATTACTAAAATGTTCTCTTCTCTGTCCTTCCCACATAATTAGAAGGAGAAAGATACAGGGAAGGACAGAGTGTTTACAACAAACGAAAAAATGTTCTTAAACTCACCTAAATGTTGAATTCAATAGGTGATGTTTTGCTCTATCCTTCCCTGTTATGGACGTCTTTAATTCACCAAGTGAATTCGATTTTAAATGAAATCTCGCATTCTTAATCTAAATTAAAATTCAGAATGCGTATTTTGTACTTGCCTCGAATTCACTTCGTGAATAATTAGTAGAATCGACGCGCCATGGAAAAATGTCTGCAGGGAAGAATTATGTGGGAATTGGGGAGGAAAAAACATTTTATACACATAAATAATATATTTCATAATCAGCATAAATATCAAAAATATTTATAATTAAACGTTAAAAACTTTAACAACTAAACCCCGCATAAAAATAAAGAAATATATATTTATTGTGACAATATTATGGAATTATTACACCCCCTTTAAGAAATATATTTACACATCTTATTAGCTATTCAATGTTGCTGTTTTTGTCTGGCACATTTAAAAAATCACTTGACAGATAATTAGCAACATTGAATAGCTTATCCGCTGTGTAAATAAATATTTTTAGTTAAATATATTGAAGCATCTGTGGCTTTATTGCCACTGTAGATTTTAGTGACACATTTAAACATAATTTACTTTTGTTACCAAAAGTCACGTAAAATAAGAACACTATTAAGTATACCATTTAAACCACAACTATCTAATACAGTATGTAGGTTTAGTTAAATAACGCATACATATTACACAAAATATCTCAATTGAATTGTATATAAATGAAAAAAAAATGCTCAATTTTTATATAACTTTTTATAAATGTCGTAACAGGGTACTTTTATATTTTACTCATTTATTCTTTTAGAAATACTTGTATACATTTTTTATTAATTAGTAGATTGTCATTTACATGTAAGATAAAATGTTAATTCAGACTAGTTCTTATAACCGTGAATGCACAACAACGAATATAATGATAAAATAGAGAATCTAAGCTAAGGACTATCATAGTAACATATTACAAAAAGGTAGAACATTGCCCCTGAAGTTAGTCGTCTAATTGCAATGTTATGCAATAACTTCACTCCAATACAATAAAATACTCTCAAATTGCAAATAAAATACGAGTAAAAATAATAGCTTTAAAATAAATAGAATATACCACATTTTTGTACTCTGCAAATCTTAAAAATAACCTTAATTAAATTCTGTTTAGCACATATACAAACAAATTTTAATTTTCCAATAAAAAGCAAATAAGTACACACACATGTTAAATAATTAGTTTACCAACAATTTTGTCGTTAAATATATTTTTTATATTTTATACTGGCCAATAGGTTATTTTTTTCTAATTATTGTAATAACTAAATTTCTTGTATCTAATATTACATTTTTAGTAATGTTAATAGATGATTATTATTATTTGACTCTCTTTAACATTGTTCTATGAACTCAAGCTTTTAAGGGTAATAGAGTATACGACTGTTGAAGCATAATATTATTATGTACTTATTTCTTCGGCAATCGTAGTTTTTCATACATCTGTTATTTCTATAGAAAACCGAAGATTTGGGAGGGCTATTAGGCATCATGGTTTTACTGTAGACATCATGATACGCGCTTAAATTAATGTAATGGATGTAATGTGTCTAGCACTAGCAATTTTTTAAAATAAAATAAAGCTACAAGATTTTATTAAAAAAATATATTTTTAAGTAACTAACAACTTTTCTAAAAAAAAATTTTTTTAAATAAAATCTTGTAGCTTTATTTTGTTTCAAAAGTTTCATCAAGACAATGTTGCCAAAAGAAACTGAAACCTAGTAATACTTTTAACAAGCCTCTAAACAGAACATTTAAAGCATAATTGTGAATAATTATATTTATTTTCTGGATCAAACTTTTGTTACTTTTCTGTAAAATAGACTTACCAAAATATATTTTCTGAACAGTAGGAACGAATACTGTATAGGCGAATGAACAAACAAATATTTATTGTAAATATTATATAACAACCTATTTATAAATATTGATATAATTAATAATATGATATTTATTAGCCTTCCAATTATTAATTTAAATACTTAAATAATAAGCACTAAAGGCGGAATGAAAACAAAAAGCAAATATCTAGTACTTTTCTTTTATTCTTATATCAATGGCACAAAATTTGAAATAGTCTTATGCTGTTTTTTTATTTATAAATAAATTTTCATATCAATGGCACAAATTTTGAAACAGTTTAAAGCTGTTTTTTCTTCATAAATATAATTTTTAAAGCTTTTAGTGCTTTTAAAATACATGAACCAAACAGTACCTGTATAATTTATAAGATAAAATATACATAACAATTGTATATTATAACTTACGATTGTATGGATGTTTTAGTGTATTAACGATGACAAAACGCGTTAAGATTTTCTACAAAAAATATATTGTTAGATATTCATACACCTACCCCCCCTTACTAATAAAAATATTTACACAACGGATAACTTAAAGAACATTGCTATCCTTTTCTATCAAGTGACATTTCCAACGTATCAGACAAAGACAGCAACGTTGTTTAAGTTATCCGTTGTGTAAAAAGTTTTATTAGTGAGGGGGATAATGTATGTGAAATAAAAAAATTACATATAAAAATATTTGTTTGTTCTTTCTTTACAATAGACAATATTATAATCAATAATGTATTTCATCCGACATAGCTAGACCACCCCCTACGTAACTCCTCCCAGCAACTCTCAGCGACCACTTTAACATAACTCGACGCATCTGCCATTCTGTTTTGTACCACCTCCTTGTACACCGTATAAGTTTTGGTCACCTCTGGCAACGCTGGCAAACTGTCGTACATGTTTGGCAGAGTTATGTTAATTTCTGGCACGGATATATTCAATTTCGGCAGTATCTCCGGCAATACGATCGTTGGCAGAGACGGCAGAGAAAATTCAGACAAATCTACGTAGAAATCTGTAAAGTTTGGCATAGCCAGATGTTCCATGTTTTCGTATGTGTAGAGCACTGAAAAAAATCGATTAATTTACATCTATATCCTATATATTCGTAAAAAATCGTCTTTTTGTGGACTGGTTTGAGTGTGCGTTTAGTTATAGTAATACATATTTTTTTCTAAACGCAGTCAAGCCCCGATATCACCAATGTTATACGACGTTTAACGCTGAGATTCCGTTTAAGATTTGTCTGTCCCGTTCTAACATTGAATGAAAGAGAATTCCAAGTTAATTAGCGATAAGCGCGTTTAAAGAAATTTGTTGAAATCGGGGCTGAGTTACTTTTAATACCCACCAGCTTTGCTTTCAAAAAATGTTTCTACTGTGTCAGTATTTATGGAATATAACAGTTATTTTGAATTTCATTTCGCGCTAATTCGAACACGCGTAAAGACACAAACAGTACCTAATTTTATGTATTTTTCTGTTTTAGCTATAAGACTATTTATAGTACAATCTGTTTCCTCTTCTGTATTGTAATGTCCACATTTTATAATTTTTTATTATTTATCTAATATGTAAAATTCTCGCGCCAGTGTGTGTAACCAAACTCCTTCGAAATTCCGATTTTTATTAAAGTTTTGCGTATATTCGGTAGGTCTGTGAATACGTCATAAAATATATTTTTTACCAAACGAATGCTATTTTGGTGGGCAGAACAACCTTTTTCTGGGCCAAGTAGTCATATACACCTGTATTATACTTACATCCATATCCACAAGCCGGTAGCAGGAGCAGCAGGAGCCACGCCCCCCAGCGTCGCTCAGCTGCCTGTTGTTTTTTCTTCCCGCTCTCGCTTATGTTATCGGACGTGAACTGGAAAATTATTCTATTTTATTAATTGAGGCAAAAATTTCCTTACAGTTACGAGAATTGTGGAACCAGATGAGTATGAATTTGGCCGGTAAATTAAACTTCATGTGGAAGACGATGTGCAGAAAGCTAATTTTTTAATGCTAGGCGAATGTATTATTCAATTAATAAAAATAACAACAACACACACACATCCTCAGATTATTAACGCGAGCAATTCTAACAAACAGTATAAGGTGTACAAAACTAGCACTCACAGTTTCAGTGACAGTAGTGACGGTGGCGGTAATGACAGTTTTGATGACGGTGTACACCCAGTAGAACGGCGCCGCCGCGCCTGACGCCGTGGACGACACGAGGCCGGCTGTAATCGTGAAGGATTGGTTAAGTTTACTAAACAATGATTTCAAAACCCAAGCGCGCACTGGCGGCCAGGCCGCGGCGGCCACCAAAATGTATCATCAGGGCGCGCACTTGGCCGCAGGCGGCCAGCGCGGCGGCACAATGCATACATTTCGGTCGCCGCCGCTGCCTGGCCGCCAGTGTGCGCTGGGGTAAAGTTATGCTATGACGTACATTTGACAGAACAAATCTTCATGCAAGAAAATATTACGCCATCTTGTTTTCAGCATACCTCAAATGTCAAAATGGCTCCAAACGACTTCAAAAGCGGGGACAGTTTTTGCCTTAACATGCCTCGTCTATACGTCTGTGTTACTAAATATCAAATCAATCAAAAGTCCAAAAGGCACACATGGCTGATACTATGGGTGAAATCACAGCTGAACCTACAAAACGGATTGCGCTGACATACGGCAGCGGTAGCGTTAACAAATGCCTGCGCTCGCACTATTTCTGAGGATTTTCCCAAACCCCTCAGAGGAAGGATCGATGCTCCAAAATCTTGTAACAGGAAAACGCACATGAAGCCGCGTGCTAAAGCTATATTAAAATTGGGAGTATAATAGGGACTACTATAGCGTATATAGGGAATATCTTTATATTACAGAAAAAATACGATTTCCGCTAAATTTCCTTTTGCGTGCACAAAGTCGCTGGTAACATCAGCTAGTTATAAATAAACTAGATGCAGCCCGCAGCTCCCCCCGCGTAAATACATTATACCGACAACTGTACCCGTAGCGTGGGGCTCCTACAACTCCATTCCTATCGGCTTCACTTACCTTTTGAAGACTCTCATCCAAATCCCTACCTATTATACAGGCTAGGGCTTCCCTATGAAGGAGAACCAGCCTTCGCCATTACACTGTACTCTTTCATGATAAAAAGTAGCCAATGTCCTTCTCCGTGTACTCGATATCTGTGCCAAATTTCAACAAAATCGACCCAGTAGTTTCGGAGCCTATTCAATGCTAACAAACAAACAAAACTTTCCACCTTATAAAATTTGTATAAATAAAATACTCAGAAATATTGTCGATTTTTTCTAAAATTAAATATAATGACTTTACGGAGCATGTACATTTACAAATTAATGAATTATGTTAAAATAAATTATAAAACTTTCAAAAAAACACGTGACATATACCCTAGGAATAAGAGAAATCCTGGCTAGTGCTTGACGTCACCCCGAAAAATGCATTGTATCAGAGACAATATTATGCCATGTGCATAAAAGCATATAATGCTATCCCAAGTCATATAAAAAAGCTACCGTTATAATAAATTTAAACAGGAAATAATTAAATGGTTAAAACTTACAAACTTCTACTCGATAGAGGAATTATTTAAACAAAAAAATAATAATCAATAACATTATTTTATATAATAATAACATAATTAATCTATGCTGAATTAATCATTACTTGAATAATGACTATGACATTAATGACCATTATAATATTATTATTATTACGATTATTATTTTTAAATGTGTTTCGTTTGTATTATTATTTTGTGTTACTGAGTTATGTGACATCTATTACATAATCCGGACATGTTATTGTAATTACCGACAAATATCTACTCGATTGACATCATAATATGTTGTGTACTGACTAATAATATTTTGCGAATTTTATTATTAATTTAAATGTGTTATGTGCCATTTTCTATGATTATTTTTTTGTTATCTACTAAACTTCCTAACAGTTTTGACATGTAATGAAAAAACAAACAAATGAAATGTAAAATGAAGTAATTAGAATACAATATATAATAAAGTTAATAATTTAGAATAATTAGAACTTAAATTAATGTAATAAATATTTGCATGCTATTAATATATAGCTAAAAGTGCCAGAGCCTATAAATTTTGTTACCAACTATTGTTACAACTTTTAGAGCAAATAAACGAATTGAATTTAATTTAATTTGACCTCTGTGACTCGAATCCCGCCGAGGGAACAAAAAGTTTTCTGTGTTGTTCTTGGGGCATGGACGTGTGTTATTATGTTTATTATAATCAAAATATAGTTAAGGTATTAAATATTCTGTCCGGTGTCTGGTACCTGTAACACAAGTTCTTCGTATACTTAGCACGGGGCCAGATTGACGTCGTGTGAAGCGAAACGTCCGTAAATATTATCATTATATTTATTTTACATTCGTTACGTACCTTTTGGTCTTCGCTCAGTATACGGGTACCGATGGGACGGCCCGACGACTTTCCGATACGCGTTGCTGGCGGCAGTGGTGACGGCGGCTACGACGCTGAGCAGCAGCTGCGTGACCCACCAGTGGTGCTGCTGCCGTTTGTGGGGCGAGGGTATGTAGGCGTCCTCGTCGTCCGAACTGTCGACCGTCTGAAATTGTTTCCTTATTAGATGACTAGCTTTTGCCCGTGGCACCGCCCGCGCAAATACAGTATCCCACGGGAACACACTTTAATTTAATACTTTTTCGGGATAAAAAGTACCCCATGTGTTAATCCAGAGCTCATACTACTATCATGCCGAATTTAATCGAAATCCTTTCAGTAGTTTTTGCGTGAAATAGTAACAAACATCCATCCATCCCTTCTCACAAACTTTCACATTTATATTAGTAGTAGGATAAGTGACAGTAGTCGGGGGATACCTCTCACTCTTTCTTTGGAATAGCGAATCGCGACAGAACATTGACACAGAAATGCTGAGATGGTGCTTTGGGTACTTCTTACATAATTGGATTAGGGCCAAAGAATACATATTACTAACGTAAAGAATCGTCATTACACCGATTTACACGAATGACAGCTCGCGGCTGTGTGTGCGTGGCTGGGCGAATGCGGAGGCGGGCGGGGCGTGAGTTTTATCCAGCCAGAACTTTCGTGCTTTTACAGAGTAAATGACAGTATAAATTCATATTATTTATGATAGATTTGTCTGACGCGACGTTTAAAATTATTTCGGTGTCAACCTTAGGCTTACGTCAACATGGCTGACATTCGCCGGTGCTCGAGCTGTCATTTGTAGAGAGTGTCGCCGTGTGCTAGGGGCGAGTATGGTACCTGCGCTTCTATTTTGAAGGGACACCTCTTATAGCAATAATGGCGACAAAATAAGGCTCTGTTTAAACACAGCAGGAACCGCGATTATCGCGCGTTATCCGCGCGGCTTAGTGTGAGCGTTGTATTATTAGATTAGTAAAGGAGAGAGAGAGTACGTACAGTGATCCGCTTCCTGGTGGTGCCGGCTCGCCACAGCTGCGCGTACGGTATGTCGGGCTCGTCCACCGTGCTGGGCCCCTGCAGGCGGAACTGCGACAGCGAGCGGCGCGACATGTTCGGCACCGCGACCTGCCCCGGCGCCAGCTCTACGCGGTCCCGAGACAGGGGGGAATACGTGTAATCCGTTTTCGGATATTTGCTGGAATAATGAAATAGGAAAGTTAATAAATAATAGTATAACGAAATTGTTTGTAAATTAGAAGTAGAAATATTTGTACAATAATTAAGGAATTAACAGAACAGGTCGTTCTAGAAGAAGAGGCCCTAAAATCTAGATTCTATACTGTGTGTTCAGATCCAATTTAATGTTTTTGTTCACAAAGAGACATCCGCAGTGCGGAGTACCGTTCAATGTAATCTAAATGTAAACAAAATTAAGTTAAATTCGCCCCATGTGTTCCTGCTCCCTAGCAATGTTCACAAACACCGCCTATACTTAGTAATATATATTATTTACCCATACAGCAAATCTTATGTTTATTTTGTTATTGTAATGTATTTTATTATATTTCGTTGCTTGCTTAGTCTGTCGTACGTCTTTCAGTACAAAACAATGTGCTCTGTGCGTACGTCATACGGCTTGGGGCGACGGAAGACCAGGCACCGCAGCGCGCCGCGCCGTGGTATACACTTGAGTGGTCACCATTTCGGTTTTAGACATTACACTCATGCTAACTTGACCAAATTTTTTATTATTCTGTTATTTTTTCTTTCTCTTTTTCTTTTTTTTCCTTTTGGTCTTGTTCTGTGGTGCCACTGTCTTGTAATGTCTAATGTGTTCCGAATAAAGTTTTTTTTTTATAATTAACGTGTCATTGTATTTCTTTATTGGACGGTACCTAATTAATAGACATTTAAATTGGTAGCATTATAGCCGCTCATAGTGAGCTTTGTATAATACTAGTTAGTAGCTTTTGCACGTGGATTCGCCCGCGTGGAATAGTGTTTTTGGAAAAAAAACTTCTTCAGCAAACAAGTGGTACCTCGGCGCGACGTGCGAAACCGCTTGATACATAATATAATATATTTTTCGCGCAAAAAAAATTATTTACGACATTAGAAACCTTTAAAATGATGTGTTTCTCTATTATATTATGCATGTTATATACATATAAACCTTCCTCCCGAATCACTATGTACCTATTTAAAAAAACCCGCATCGAAATCCGTTGCGTAGTTTTAAAGATCTAAGAACACATAGGGACAGACAAATAAAGCGACTTTGTTTTATACTATAATAATAATGTCTGTGGACGCTTCACACCACATCAACCCGGTCCCGTGGTAAGAACTTACCACTTGTTATTGCCAATATTGTTGTGTTTTTTTAATTTATTTATTAATGACAATGAAATCCATTGAATGGATACAAAAACTTCAGTCGTATACGTTTTGTCATATAAATTAACATTAAATAATCGACAGAAACCGCTACCTTAAGAAGTAGAAGAACGCTCTAACCATTACATTACAAAACGACAATATACTAAATTACATACACATAACCTATAAATTACACATCTTTAACCATGGTTTTGTTTTTGATTGCTTTTTTTAATTTAATAAACTAATTCCCTTACACAATTCAACATTTTTTACTTTTGTCCATACTTCTCATCATTCTGATTTTCTATTTCAATTTTCGCGCAGTTAGAGGAAAATATGTACTTGACTGAGAGCCCATATAAAAAAAAAATTTTCAGTAAAATTGTGGTGTATTCAACCTTTTATTGTTGAAGAAATTGACAAATCTATTGTGGCAATAATATTGCGTATACAATACGTACATGATTTAAGACATGCTTTAACGCGTAGTAACTTCACCGCTCACTTCACCGTTTAAAACAATCAAAAACACTAATTTATAACTGTGAAACACAATGAGATGAGAAGCACTGCACCACTGAGAACTATAATGGCTGACATTTTGAGTGGAATAAATATAGATTGTGGGCAATGTAGGCATACGGCATACATTGCCGTATGCCTAGAATTCTTAGGACAATTTGCACCGATTCATATTAATAATACCTATGGACTCTTCACACTATGTCAATCTGGCCCCGTGCTAAGTACCCGAAGAACTTGTTTTACTTTTTACTTTTACTTTACTTTACTCGGACTACTTAATTTTTTTACTTACTTACTTTACTTTACTTGGACCAGACAACGTACTTTCCGTTGTCGAGTCCCGTTATATTTAAATATTTTTATTATAATATACGTTGTGTTGTACACATTCATGATGACCCGGGAACACAAAAAGACTTCTTGTTTCTTCGGCGGGATTCGAACCGATTCGAACCCGCGACCGCCGGCTTGAGCACGCTCAACCACAAGCCACAGAGGTCGTAACTTCTCTGAATTTTACAATATGAGTCGTTCTTGCCCGCGACTTTAACTGCGTGTACTTCAGTCTGTAGCTCGGCTTCTACAGCAGATTTCAAGTTACAGCCCTTCTTCGCACGAATTTTCGCGCGAAGTAAATCGTTAGAATATGTTCACACAAGCGAAGCGACTTATGATGCCAGAAAAAGCGCTTTTAGGAACAAGTCGATCAATAAATGTACTGTGTAGTGTGTAAATAGCATTTAAATTAATGCGGAACTTCCTAAATCGTATGTTAAAATGTTGTTTAAAAAATCACTTCAACTTAAAAGTTGCCTGCGAGTACAACTTACAATTTCAAATTAGATTTGTATTTAGATCACTACATACATAAACAAAACACTAACCTGATTTCATATTTAATTGTCTCCACGTCAATCACTTTTACCAAATTCTCCATTGTCAATTTAATTTACAATCTAGTCCACAAACTGAATTCAACATAATATTAAAACGACAACATCAAGCAACGGTTCCATGGCATTTGAATGGTTATATTTTTTCTTTGGCTACCTGATTTTATGCTATAAAAATAACGAGATCAAATGTTCAAACAACTTGCTATGTTATATTTACGAGAAGAAGAAGAAACTTAATATGATAATGGTCGTTAAAAATTACAATCATAAAGCCACTACCGCATTATATGATGGTTATTTTTAACTCCCGACACACTAGAGGGGTGTTATAAGTTTGACGTGTCCGTCCGTGGCAACGTAGATCCTAAACGAAGGGTCCGATGCGATTTTTTGTTTAGAAGCTGACGTCATCGAGATGGTTTTTAGCTATAGTTTATCATCAGCATCTCGCTTACTGCTTAACAATTCGGGGAATTACACACAGGGATTTCATTTTTGATTATATCATATTATATTATGCAATCGGCTGACTGACGTCATCCAAATGATTTGTAAACAACATTTGTCTACGAAGTACGAGGACACAATTAGCGCACTGAACATCCTCTCCTCTACGAGCAAGGGACCATTTGCTGTCGGGAAATAACGGCAATTTGGTATCGTAATAAAAATTAAAGATATTATTTACTATGTAATATCGAACAAGAACAAGCGATTGCAATTTAAAACCCGACGTGCCACTTTTCGAGTTTTGTTTGGACATTACTACAATAATAATAAAATCGAAATGTGGAACACCGGGTGTGACGGCGGTATACATAAATAATTATGGCCGGTAAAATAAAGTTTAAGTGGACAACGGTGTGAAGAAACCCAATATTTTTTTAATAATACTTAGAAATACATAAAAATAATAACAATAACACACTACCTCAGATTAATAACACACTACAGTGCGTTACACGTTGACAATATTTGTCAATCTGTCACACATTCACATTTTTTTATTGTTTCTATCTAAGAGGCAAAAGAGCCCTCATAAAGTTCAAACTTAACGATTATATTAATTACTATGGGCCAATTTCGTTTTTACAGCCTGAGTCAAAAAATTTGACCACAGCTCAGGGCGACTACTAGTATACCCAATAGGGGCAAAAAGGTGCAGATGTCCATCTCCCTAAATAAAGACACGGCTGGCGCTACCGACAGCTGCCCCCAATTCCGGTGATAAGTTCAAATTCGTCCTTCAAAAACATGTTTATATAAATATCATGTGTTTGCAAAAGTAAAGGCTATTGTTAACACTAGGTACTTTAAAAAATGTAACTTTCTTAATGCTTATGGATTCGGTGGACTTATCACTAGGGTCTAGTATGCTATTGGAAGGATTTTCATTTTCGGTAATAGTCGTCGAGCAGTAAATACTATATTTGAGATTACACCGTCACCTCGTATGTCACCTTTATACTATCGATCCTCATCATCATCGTCATCGTCAGGGATGGCCAGTAGTGTCAATAAAATGTTTGAAAGAGCAATCAATAAGTTGGTATCGCGACCGAGCTGTCCGTGTGTCTCGCGCTATGTTTACCGTACAAATTTGCCGTCGCAGGAGGTGCGGCACGTGTTTATACGCTCTTATAACACACTCACTTCCAGTACTCGCCGGCCATCTTGTACAGCTTGTAGGGCAGGTGCTCGGTGTTGGGCTCGCGGTCGAGCAGCACGCTCGCGTCCGCCAGCGCCTGTTCCGCGAACGAGCTGTCCGTGGAGCACGCGCTGTACGCGGGACTGCTGAAACGGGTTGACCTGGTGGACCAAAGACTGATCTTAGATAAGTCTTATTAAGGAAGGATTATTGCAAATGTGGCACAGCTAATATTAGTTATACCAACAGTGACATTGTTTGTAAACAATGTCACTGTTGGCAAATCTAAAGGCATATCCAGACTCTCGCAGAGGTGCCCTGAGAACCATTAATGTGTCAAGGCTTTTCGCTCTAACGCAGAGACCTCTCTCACCAGATAGACAACATCGACAAAGTCTCGCGGGACTTCTGCGCGCGAGAGATGAAGAGAGTAGATAGTGTAAATTCATTGAAGATTCGCATTCCTTCTAGTCGGAATTAGAACTTTGGGATGGGTAAAGAAGTAAAATAGAAGTCCTTCATCAATGTTATGATTGTAAGCCGCGAAGTAATCTTGTATGTTTGAAATTTCGCGACTTCACAACGTGAATATTTAATGTTATAGACACACCTAAACCAACAAATTGCCTTCGGTGGTCATCTGCACAAACAAACGATGCCGCGATGTCAAGTACATTGAACGTTTGTTTTCCTAATAATCCGTTAATTTATTCATAAGAACTTAAGTACCGACTAATTGAATATTTATTATGACAATATTATATTGATAGCTTTATTTCGGAGTACCTGTGCAAAGAAGTAAAGTTAGGCACACTGTTCCCAAAAGGAGCCAAGTAGGAACATCAAGAAGAAACCTAGATCACGGTGATTAACTGACCCAAAATGAGTCAGAAGATTCAAAAGAGTACCTTTCGACTTCCAAGTAAAACATCAGTAGGAATACGGACGATAATTTTTGCAGCACATGGTGTCTGTCGGTTAAAATTTGAATTAAGATGAAATCCAGATGTTCGATCGATTCATGGTCATCCGCAATAATCGAAGTTATTTATTTATACTCCTTCACTGTCTTGCATATCGCACAATAATGGGACAGAAGGTGACGTTCGCGACTAAATATACATGGATCATCGTACACATTGTAATGCAAATCTACGTGATTATTTGTGGCTGTATATGATGTTGGATAATTAGAATTTTAGCATTACTTGTTCGTGAACAAGATATTTATTTGGTGATTGGTCGAGTTTCGATCATCCGTAGCTACTGTGGCTAATTTTCTTTATGGGGAGACTACCATACTATCAAATTTTTACTGGTAATATACATAGGTTTAGCCGAAACGTCTGTTTAAACAATATTTCAGATCATTTAGCAGCTATCCAGAGGAATATAATATAAAAAAATAATAATAATAATAATAAAATAAAATAAAATATCTAATATTATGATTAAGCAGGCGTGTCTAGCGGTAGGCTCATCTATATTACAGGTTTTTAATAAATGTATTGCAGAAGGCACTTTTCCAAAAATCTGGCGAATCGGCACAATAAAATTAATTCCAAAAGCCGGTGATAAACCACCAGACGATCCGAAATCCTACCGTCCTATAACGCTATTATCATGCTTAGGTAAATTATTAGAACGTCTTATTGTTCCCCCGCTTGCTACCCGGTGGCCCGAAATTTAATAATCAGCAATTTGGATTTACCGCCGGGAAGTCAACAGTGGGTGCAGCAATCGAGGTCAGAAAAACAGTAAATTTATCGGAGTGTAAATATGTAGTAGGTATATCTCTGGATATCGCGGGTGCCTTCGATAATGCCTGGTGGCCAATGCTACTACTGAAGTTAAGAAACAGAGGCTGCTATCGTAATATTTATTATTTAATTTACTCGTATTTTTGCAACGGCGTAACAAAACTCCAACTCGGCCATTACACACATTCCAAAAACTTAACGCGCGGCTGCCCTCAAGGATCAGTACTATCACCGCACTTGTGGAATATAAGTTTTGATGATTTATTATAAGATGTTCCTTTGCCTCCTCTGTGCTCTCTGATAGGTTATGCTGACGATGGTTTTCTTATTATTCAAGCCAATTCGCGATCTGAAATTGAAAACAAGGCCAACAAGTGCCTCAACGTAAAGAGAGAGTTGAGGGGGGGAGAGAGTTGGGGCCACAGAAATCGATTAGAATTTGCAGCACATAAAACCTTTCAAGTACTTTTAAAAGGTTCATTAATATCAACTCCTTGCATTAAACTGAACAACATCAATGTGAAACGTAAACAGTCACTTTGTTACCTAGGACTTATTTTAGAAAATAAATTTACATTCCTGGAACATATAATACAGACCGGTGAGAAAGCTAAAGAAAGGAATTTCTATTGTTTCACAAAAATATCAACGTCGACATAGGGGCCTTTCATTTAAAACATTAAAAATAATTTATAATGCGACGTACCTCGGCAGCATATGCTATGGCGCACCGGCTTGGGCAGATAGGGCTACAATAGGAGCGGCCCGTCGTAAACTTTTGCAAAGCCAACGTCTCGCCTTAATATTTTTATGTAAGGCATACCGTACCGTAAGTACTGAAGCACTCCCAGTCTTAGCCGGAGTCCTACCAGTAGATTTAGAGATACAGCGTCGTGCAGCACTATATTATAAAAATAAAAAAATGACTAACCCTGAGTTTTTAAGCGCGAAAGAGAGTAATAAGATAACTAGATTATTCGAGCCATTAGATATTTCTATACAGAACCTAATTTCTGAGTGGCAGGAACGGTGGAACAACACTATCAAAGGGCGTCACCTATATAATTTCTTCCCTTCGGTACGCGATCGACTCTCGAAGCAATGGATAGAAATAGACCACTACGTCGCACAATTTTTGACAGGACACGGAAACTTTAAAGCGAAACTATTTGGATTTACATTAGTCTCGTCTCCGCTATGCGAGTGTGCGACCGAAGGTAGCCCTTATGAACAAACTGCTCATCACATACTCTGGGAGTGTGATCTCTGGTATGACGAAAGAATCGAAATGTTGAACAGCGTCCATTGTGTTTCTAGGGTTATGTACTATGAAGATCTCGTGGGCTGCGCGAAGAACTTCCGAACTTTCAAACGTTTTTGTCATAAGTACTATTGGAAACAATGCAACACTTTTTTGTCATTATAAATGCATTGTAATCAATTGTCATATTATAAATTAAAACATTTAATTACATTCTGTCTTGTAGACAAAAAAAAAAATTACTGTCTCCCGCTTTGCTTGGGGAGGGAAACTGGAATACTTCCTACTCCTCCTACAATCTTCTGATTAATTTCGTTGCGGGTTCCAAGACAGATTTAGCATGTCCCCCGGACACCCCTGAGATCATATCAAAGGGTTTTTTTGCGGTTGGTTACCACTGTCGATCCTGGCTACACAGGAGTTGCAGTGGTGGGTAAGTGTGGTGGGCCAATTGCCCGTTTTAAAAGCTATCCAGAGGAATTAATATATCAATTATCAAGACAAGTGGTTAGAACTGTTATATTGATTTTCATCGTTTCATATTAAAAAAAAATATATACTTTGTTTAGACACTCAAACCTACCCTAAAAAATAAACCTTAATTGTGTTCTTTAGCTAAAAGGTATTAATCCTTTACCCGCCTTAATTAGGAACACGCTTTATCAGAACCAACAAAATCTGGAACTATTGGCCCAATACGAGATGTTCCTCCATCGATTCACACCTCGTTATAGCCATCATGAATGAGCGGTATTAAAAGCTGTTTAATTCTCACCTGTCTTGCGATACTTTTCTCACTTTGTTCCGTTGAGATCATCGTCAGAAAAAAGGGCACATCTCACGCTTTTGGTGTCGGTAGAAATCGGTTAAAATTCAAATTAAGAATTCAACTTTTCATGGCCATTATAAACGGGTGTTGCTATAAGTTACTTTTGTCACATTGCTCACGTTGATACGGCTGACGCGACGTTGATCGTCAGCGAGCAGATCATCGCTTTTTTGATGTCGGTTTAAAAATTGAATCATGAATGGACTCCATTATTTCTCACCTGTCTTGCGTCACATTTCTCACGTTGATGGGGCTGAGGGTGACGTCAGCGAGCGTGCGGTACCCGGTGCTAGTCGACACACGCTCATACTGGCTGTTTATCTCGTTCTGTGGACAACATCAAAGATTAAAAAAAAAACACATCAAAGGAGGCTAAAGATGTGGCGTGGCAGTCATAAAGTTCGGTGTGAGCAAGGTTTGTTTGACAACATATGCCTTTTCTTTCATAAATACGAATAACGTGAGAGATAATATTTAACCCAAGATGATATTTAACCCAAGGTGAACTTTAACCCAGATCTGCGCAAGTGCATAAATAAAAACATGTCCTTAAAACCTGTATCTTGGATTCTAGGTCCTACGCTAATGAATATCGAAGCGAAGCATACAAGACTGGCAGATACCCAAGAAATTTATTAAACTGCGCAAGCTTTCTGGTCCCAATTCTACGTCATTGGAATGCAAATTATCTTAAAAAACTAAGGTCATGTACCCCTGCAGAAGAGCTTTCAAGGTCAACGTTTGATGACGTTACGCACCAAATCAGTATGACATCATCGATAACGGCCGAGTTCGTTGCAATATTCGACCATGAACATACTCACGATTGTTACGCTACGTGCACATACAAATGGCGTGGTTTTTTGTGGTATTTGGGAAAGAGATGAACCAGGACATAATTTTTAAGAGTAGTTTTACTAGGTACCTTGGTCGTAACATGAATAAATGAGAATGAAGAAACCAATGTAAAGGTTTAAACTCTCAATTAACGAAAGTGATACCACCAGGAAGCGTCTTGTATCACACGAAAACCGTAAAAGAGCAAAGCGTGTTCGTAATTAAGAAGGGGCTTGGGCTTTGGCCCTTGTAAAGCTGTAGAAGATAGCTTAGGTATATTTTTGGGTAGGTTTGAGTGTCTAGTAAAATATTTATAACTTTTTAATTAAATATGAAACGATGAAAATTGTAATGTAAAAAAAAAAAAAAACAGTTCGCTATACTCATCGATCCTAAAACTAACCACTTGCCTTGATGTATTACGTTCGCTGGATATCAGCTAAATAAAAGCTTGAGTTGTTTATAACTGCTTTGGCACTATCGTCTATCAATCTCTCCTTTTAGCGTTGTTATTCGATAAAAGGGCCTTTATCCCACACATACTGTCATTTGTATAAACAGAGGCCAACGGAAAAGGATCTGAGCAAATTTATGCTATCGATCCAATGGCATAATATATCTGAACAGCTGTAGCTGTTAACCAAGACAATATTTTATGTTATAAGCAGCTGCTGGCCTAAAGCAGTATTTATTCTTTACTAGAACGAACCAGATTTTTCTGCTAAAATCTAGCTTTTACCAATTCTTACCACCAAGAAGTTTGAGACAAATTATGAGCCGAAGCAGATCTTTCGATTTATGAATGATTTTACGTTAATGGCCGATGTGACCTAAATTGGCTCTACTCAGTCTTTTAGATATTTTAAGGTTTAGGATTTAGACTAACATTTCTAGACACTTAGAAATCATTATTTTATCTTTTCGAAAACTGCGTTACAATAAGCAATACAGATAAATTTCATTACAATTTCGTACTGATAACATGATAACTGATAACACATATGAATCATGAAAAAAAGATTAGCGCCTTCAATATACACTGAATAGTGGTTTTATTCCAAAAAGTCACTTATTAAATGGTAAAAAAGCGGGCCTTAGTTACCCAATAACCTTAATATTAACAATAACCTAACTAAACTAATCCTCATTAAGATTTATAACGAGTTGAATAATATGCAAACTAATTCAAAAAAGCACAAAATGAGCACGAACGTATAAATTTAATTATTAACACAATTTATTAATTGCAATAACTAAATGCTAATAGAAATTAGAACCGACCTTCGCCATACTATCGACTAAACTACGTCATGCACCATAGAAACAAAATGTATTACCTCGAAAAGTACTATATTTACACTGTAAATTGGGTCAAGATTTGAAATAAATTGCACTTTTAACTTTACAGACGACCAATTCTCAGTTGAGTAGGGGTTATAGTGTCCATATGGTTAGACGATTTATAAATAACCGACGCGGGGGTTTTGGCTATATTTGTTTGAATTTCCTCTTGTAGCGCCATATAATTACAATAATGTACCTCCAGGATATAAGTAAGTAAATTATAAAGGAGATAAAAATACCCGACTACTTCAGTCGGGTATTTGGAACATAAACAAAATTTAAAAATGTAAGTAAACGCCGTATTGTTAAGCAGTGAGCGAGCTGATGACGATGATTTATAGCTGAGTATTCTAAGAACACTCTCGATATTGTCAGCTTTCAAATAAAAATAAACTTTCAATTCCGTTTGGGAGCTACGACAATGCCACGCACAGACGGACATAGACACGTCAAACTTTTTGTCACCCTCTGTTTTCATCGAGGGTTAAAAATAATTTGTACACTGTGTTATTATGCAAAGTAAGAAACACTACAAAATGGTCAAAATATAATATTATAATATTAGCTTAATATGGCCCAACATTTTTACTGCATCTTGTTTAGTTACTAGAAAGTCTCTCATAGGATCTTGCCAAGTAAATTGTATGGCCACAATAATGCGGGCTGGACACACAATAGGTCAATTAAGATCTCCGATACGATTCTAATGTATAAGCAGACCGTTAAATACTTTATCACAAGAATGTATATCTACAATCTAGATTCTAGTCAAACCTACTACAGTCTCGAGAACTATCAAACCATTGATATGGCATGTATTGAGGTCCGTCACGTTTACCTACAAACGATACTAATAAATGTAGTTGATTTCATTTTTTTGTAGTCTTATCAGTTACTGAGAAAGCAGCATCCAGCGTTGTAACAGAACACAGCAGACGATCTAGTTGATTGTAGCTGAAGTTACATGTTTGTAGTGACTATTTAATTCTTAACAGCGAGGAAAGAAACGGAAACGGGTGTTTAATAAGTCGATACACTTAAGACAATCATGAGCCCTAGATTTAATAGTTTGTAGTTTTAGAATAACGAAAAATATTCTCACATATCTATATAAATTAAAAATACATTAAAGTACAAACTTGGAAACATTGAATCTAAAATTATGTGAATTTGAATAGTTTTTGAATAGTAATAGTTCAAGAATTATTTACTACAAATTATTTTAAAAACCTTTCGAAGATTACAAATTGCTTTATTAAATTCACTATACTGCATTTGTAGTGACTCAAGAGCAAAGAAAATATTTTTTTTTGTTTATTTTTATCTACAAACGTTTTAAAAAATTATTTCTACTTTCAATAATAGTATTTATTTATTTATTCTATAGTACGATATGTAAGTATTTGTGTATATATTAACGAATATTATAAAGTAGTGTACCTAAATAGTATAATATGTCATATAAAAGTATTATGAAATCTTAAATTACAATATGTATTAAAATAATTTTCTCTTTACGTGTCTATAAAGCCACCTACCAGTATATTACATGTAAACATGTGTCATGATTATAAAGGTTGTCTGGCAGAAATCGCTTGTAGCGATAAGACCGCCTTTTGTGCTTTTATAAGTTTAGTTTTTCTATGTTCTGTATGTCCTATTTGTTTTTGGTGCAATAAAGAGTTTTTCATTCATTCATTCATTCAAACGATGCTGTAGTACAGTTTATTTTTTTGTACTCTTATTAGTTACTAAGAAAACTTCATGAGTATTGTTTAAACTAAGAAATATTAGTAAAAACACGTTGATTAGTTTCGAAATAGTTTCTAAATTGATTGTAGTTTATTGTAGTAAAACTATAAAATATTGTTTTTTTTTTATATTCTTTTAAAGTATCGCAAAAATGCTACAATAACGAGATTTTGAATTATAAAACAACACTTATTTCAAAACTACAAACGATGTAGTTGATTGTAGCTGAATTCAGATGTTTGTAGTTACCATAGAACACTTATAGTACGAGATCCGGCTGCAGGATTTGTGCGTTCATCGGTTTTTTGCTGAAAACCAAATTTTTATGTATATTTATAATTAGGAGAATATATATTTACCAGGTTGCCTATCAATATTTGGCCGCCAGTATTTTTAATTGATTTTTGGGAAAAAATTTCGTTCACTTGTTTTTTTAAATAAAATAACATCTACATCACGGCAATTTATATGAAGATTAAAAAAATCACGGTTACCGTTGCGCACCTGGCCGCACCTCTTCGCAGCCAGGTGTAAACAGATATGATTTCGATACATTTATACGAGGGCGGGTCAATAAGTCCGTGACTTTTTGAATTTCTAACCTCCTTACTGAAAAAGCAACACTACTCCTGTCAACAGGCATCTGTCAGTTGACTCCTATCAAAATTTGAACTTGCTGCGTCAGTTAGTTTGTGTTTTACAGCTATCTTTATCAGACTATCCAGTAACTTAAGGAAACAATGGAAAAAAGTGAATTTCGTGTGCTTATTAAGCATTATTTTTGCGAAAAAAAACCATTACCGAGACCAAGGCTAAGCTTGATAAATACTATGGGGACTCTGCACCATCGATTTCAATGGTAAAAAAGTGGTTTACTGAATTTCGTTGTGGCCGTACAAGCACTGAAGATGCCGAACGTCCTGGACGCCCAGTTGAGGTCTCTACACCCGAAACAATCGAAAAAATTCACGATATGGTGTTGGCCGACCGAAGATTGAAAGTGCAAGAGATTGTGGAAGCCATAGGCATCTGGCATGGCTCAGTGGTTTCAATTTTGAATGATCACTTGGGCATGAGAAAGCTTTCCGCAAGATGGGTGCCGCGTTTGCTCACAGTCGACCATAAACGCAATCGTGTAACAACTTCACAGGAAGGTTTGGCGTTGTTTAATCACAATATGGAGGAGTTTTTGCGCCGTTTTGTAACCGTGGACGAAACATGGATCCATCACAACACACCAGAGACCAAACAACAGTCAAAACAGTGGGTTTCTAAGGGTGAATCGGCGCCAAAGAAGGCCAAGGTGTGGGTTTGTCAGCCAATAAAGTTATGGCGACTGTTTTTTGGGATGCACGTGGGATAATCCACATTGACTATCTTCAAAAGGGAAGAACAATTAATGGGGAATATTATGCCAACTTATTGGACCGCTTCAATGAGGATTTGACAAAAAACCGACCTCATTTGGCCAAGAAAAAAGTTCTTTTTCACCAAGACAATGCAAGGGTGCACACATGTGCAGTTGCCATGGCAAAAATCCATGAATTGGGCTATGAATCTCCCACATCCACCCTATTCTCCAGATATCTCCGAGTGACTACTTCTTGTTCCCAAACCTGAAAAACTGGCTCGGTGGAAAAAGATTTGACTCCAATGATGAAGTCATCTCGCAAACAAAGGCCTATTTTGAGGACCTCGACAAATCATATTTTTTGGAAGGGATAAAAAAATTGGAGAACCGTTGGATAAAGTGTATAGAGCTCAAGGGGGACTACGTTGAAAAATAAAATGATTTATTTATCAAAAAATCTGTGTTTTATTCCAAAAGTCACGGACTTATTGACCCGCCCTCGTATGTTCATAACGTTTATTTTTTAATCATATATCAAATTAAAGCTAATTTTTTTCTATTTATTATCATATATGGTTGCCTAATTAAATTCACCCGCAAATAAGGGTTGCTGGCTGTTAAAAATTATAAATGAAAATTATAATAAATTATAAAAAAAATTAATTTTATAGCATTTGTGATTATAAATGCAGGACGAGAACACCTGACTGTCCATTTGTAGAATGAATGCAAATGAATGAGAAAGAATGCAAATTAGTACTTGAAAAAAAATTATATGGTTTCCAGAAAAAACATAGAAACATAGCTCAAAAGTTTGATATTCTATACGATAGCGAAAAACATCCAGGCTTTATTTGTTCAAGATAACGTATTTATGACTGATTTTGTAAATTTATGTTTTAATTTTTTTAACGCCATGAAATTTCATATTTGGATTTGAAACTAAGACTGAAATATTCTTTTTATTAATACTTATAACCAAAAAAAAAAGGGATCCAAATGAGGCGGGGCATCGGATTATTCAATTTCATATTATTTGGTAGTTGAATAATATTTGAAGTAGGTTTTTATATGCTCATTTTTCTAATGAAGTTCGTAACTTCAACAAAACAAATAGTAATAGTCTTTTTTACTTACTAGCTGCTGCCCGCGACTCCGCCCGCGTGGAAATTCATTATGTTATCCACAGTTTACATTTTCTTCGCGTTATACCTTACTACTCTGCTCCCCTTTGCTTCACTGCTGTTCCACTCTTATATTGAGTTTCAGAGTCAGTGAGATACTGAGAAGCTCAAGGTCACTATTTGGTTTGAACCTTTCTGTTTTTGGTTATTTACGTTTATTATACTGCATATTATATGATGTACCTCCGCCGTGTTCCATATTTGTTAGAAGTATCGATCTAAATATTTAAGTGTATAGATTTATTTCAGCATAAAAAATCTAACATGCCTTGAATATACATAAATAATATAAATAAGTAAAAATATATTGTCTTGTTCGCATGTACTAGTCGAAACACTGTGTGTTTGGTAGAGTATTATTTCAGGAATTTCAAGTGAAAACAAAGTTTTATTCAATTACCTAGCTGTTGCGCGCGGCTTCGCTCGCGTGACATTCAATTTCTCTGGACCTTCTTAATTTGATCGTGTTGGTATCACAAACAGACACTTATTTTTTAATACTGAAGATTTATTTTAAGTTCAATGAAAGTCTGATAATTTTTAATATTTTATATACAAATTATTATCAGACGTTGTAAATACCTAATATTTTTACAACAAATATGCTGATAATTCGATCTGCCAGTGAAAGTCACGGTTAAAAATCCATACAGCCATTTCAGAGATTAGTCAAAAGCAAACAAACAGACAGACGGGCATTCTATTTAAAATCCAATGAAAGGTAATATGTGGTGCAGGGAAGGGGTCCGCCCTCGTTAGGCTACAGTAAAACCATGCACCGATACATATTTCCAGGAGGAGCGGGGGTGAGGCACCATGGAGCCGCTAAAGACCCATGGCGCCATTTTGCCTCAACAGGACCTGACCCGGCCTGTTGAGGGATGTCTGTCCGGGCTCCGACCGGCTGACTTACTGCAAGGAGGGCATGAGAGCGCCAACCCTCATGTTGGTCCACGAGAGGCAATTGATGAAGCTGTGAATAACACCACAGCCGGTACTCTTCAACCTCCGGGAGTATTCGCAAGTACACAAGGAGATGTACTTAGCTATGAAGCTGTGGATAACGCCACAGCCAGTACTCTTCAACCTCCGGGAGTATTCGCAAGTACGCAAGGAGATGTACTTAGCTATGAAGCTGTGGATAACGCCACAGCCGGTAATCTTCAATCTCTGGGAGTATTCGCAAGTAGGTAAGGAGATGTACTTAGCAGGCTCGATGTTTATAAAATATTTTTTCCCAAATGTAAAGAGATGGGATCGAAAATTCGCCGAACTGACTTAGCCTTACAAGAACGATCAAATCTAATCTTAAATATATTAGGATGTGACGAAGCTGATCTGAATGATGATAAAAGCTTTAAAAGGGCAATAACTAGATTTACAAACAATGTAAATATAACATTAATTTTTTTGAAAAAAAAAACAACTCGTGGCTTAAAACATCGATAAAGAATGATTTCAACACCTTTTTCATTAGTGAACGTGTAGTTTTAGATGAATCTCTTTTAGAGTCTGCAGTTGTTTCTAACACTGCATTTAATAATTGTAACTCTGGCAGACATGAACTTGCACCTAATCATCAGCAAGAAATTTTAGAGTCCACTAATATCCCAGATCAAGGTGTTCAAGATTTACCAATTTATATGGAAGAAAATGCTTTGGATTTGTTGCCCAAAATCGATACCATTCCTTCGACTTCATCATGTTTGGCCTATGAGTCACTAAGCAACAGACAAAAACGAAGGTTGTCTAAAGAACTTCAATGTTCTTTAGAAACTGAACCAGCAACAAAAATTATTCAAGCATTGACGAATGTGTTAGAAGTAAAGGGGAAAAAACTAAAAACCAATGCGTCCAAATATTTACAATACGTAATTAATTCTTGTCTTAAAAGTCCATCACGACTCTCCAAAGGTAAATAAACTCATGCGACGAAATTATATCAGCTTATTGTGAACAAAAAGACCTAGATACTGTAGATTGTATTTTTGAGGGAAGTTGGGGATTTGATGGCAGTTCAAGTCAATCATTTTATAAACAAAATTTTTCTGACAATGAAGGCCCTGAAAACAGTTTATTTGCTACTACTTTTATCCCATTACGTATAAAAACAAATACAGATTTTGTTCTTTGGTTAAACCCAACTCCTCAGTCATACAGGTTTTGTCGTCCGATTTATATCCAATACGCAAGGAGACGAAAGATTTAATTCTGAATGAAGAGAAGTGGGTAGATAACCAAATTAAAGATTTAACTACACTAGAAGTGACAACGTCTAACAGAAAGAAAATAAAGGCAAAACCCCAACTTTATTTGACATGTATAGATGGAGAAGTACCTTACCACATACCATAACAAATACCTCTTCTCAACTAAAATGTCCATATTGCAAAGCGACCTCAACGCAATTAGATGTCATTTGTTCTCAGCCAATTGATGTATCAGTTTTTAAATACGGAATAAGCCCCTTGCATGCATGGATTCGCATGTTTGAGTTCCTACTACATTTAGGCTACAAACTTCCTGTAAAGATGGAGGATGGAGGGTAAGCAAAGATTCACATGACTCGCGCATTGTTGAGGAAACAAAGAAACGCGTGAAAGACAGAGTTCGGCAAGAATTGAAAGTGCTGGTTGATGTTGTGAGACCCAATGGTGGAACAACAAATGACAGCAACACAGCCCGGACAGTTCTTTCTGATAAAAATCGTGCAGTGTTCGCAGAAATATTAAACCTTCATCAGTGGTTATTGGACAATATTCATACGATTCTGGTTACCTTGTCCTGTGGTCTACCTGTAGATGCTGATAAGTTTGGAGAATTTTGTCAAATCGTTGCATCTAAATATGTGGCAGAATATGGATGGTATCTAATGACCGTTACTCTGCATAAAATTCTTATTCACGGGAAAGATATTATTATCAGCTCAGCTCTTCCAGTAGGTTTATTATCAGAGCAAGCCGGTGAAGTGTAGAATAAGTTCTGGCGTTACGATAGAGAACATCACAACCGAAAATCCAACCGCGAAAAAACAATGTTGGACCTATTTCATAGGGCACTGGAATCGTCAGATCCAGAAATTTCGTATATTAGGCTACAGAATACATTAAAGAAACTGAAATCTTTACCATTACCATTAAAGGTAGTGAAATTACTAAAACCGTATGAAATCTCAGAAAAAGACGATTTTATGACAACGGAAAACGACATAAAATATGTTGTAATTAGCGATATATTAGTCGATAGCGACAATATAACAGATTTTCTTTCGTCCGAGCAGGATGAAGAATAATAAGGTGACTAAGTACATACACACGGCTACTAGGGCATGCACCTGGTTCTGTCAAAGTGTGGCGAGAAATAATTCTGGAAGCAGTTCCAGTGGAAAGCAGGAATGCTAAAAAAAACTATTGTTGGACAAAAATATGGTGTTTAATGGGTTTTACCACTAATTTATGATACATATTTATAAAGTACTTAAAGGAAAAATACAGCTTTTGGATATAAGTTTTTTGTTCTTTTAAGTAAAGAATTACGTATAGGTTAATACCTATTTTGCCAACTCTGTGGGTTGATATGATCCCGTATTTTAATTGGCTTATGATCAGTGTTTTAACAATATCGATTGGCATCAAAAAAAAATGCTATTTTTTACGTGCTGTTTGTATTTCTGGAAAATTTTAATCTTTCTTTTTTTCCACACGATGTTTTTTTTATTTTCCTTGTTATAATACGTTACCCAATAAAATTATTTAAAATGTTCATTTCTTTCTTGGAACCCGGACACCCGGTTCACGTGACGTTTTAGAACCAGGTAATAAAATCCGAAACCGGACCCGGTCTGCACCGGCTTTTTTACAAGATTTTAAATGTGTACATTAGAAAAGAATTAATTTGTTAAAAAAATTCCAAGTCAGTATTGTAGGATTGACAGGTCAAATTAATATGAAAACTGCAAATTTGCTTTTGTAATATTTAGCATATTGCTTCACTTATATTAAAAACTAAAATAAAAAGTAATCGTTTTTTTTTGTTTCTGCTCAAAAATATTTCACGGCATTAATAAAATATTTTCTCGATTTATCGAGTCACTTTAGTGACTCAATGCAGTTTCTCTAACCTTCTGTTTAAGTATTAGTCAGGAATAAAAAAAAAAGTTCAAATGAATAAAGAAAATTGGTATATAAATATTGACAATCCTAAAACCATAGTTACCATAGAAAACTTTAGAAGCCTCTAACTACGGTGCCCATTATTATTTGGATCTAAATTTTTTTTACACGAATTCTAGTACATTTAAGTAACAATTCTGTACAAAAATAAAATCCAAATAATTAGAAATACGTTCATAAAAAATTAAAGAAAAAAAAACATAAATCGTAAATAAATCTTTAAACACTTATTTAAGAAATATGTAAATCAGGTTAAATTGTGTGTTTTTTTGATTATTGTCAATCAGAATAATCAAGAAGACAATTAAGTAAATATTTAAAAAGTTATGGCAATTTTTAATTTTATTGAAAAAAAAAAGTGGTTTTTATTGTTCATAATAATAAATTAACGCATGTAAATACTAATAAATTATTTACATAACATTTCTGTATGAGATTTCCAAAAAAAAAGGCATGGCCAATTTTTTGGACAAAAAATACACTGTGTATTCGTACTAGGTACTATCTTTTTTTTCATTATCGATTCTAATCTACAACCGTGCTATTTAATAATGAGAAATTTATTATTTGGTCATATCAAAAATTTCACAAGTTATAAAATACACAAGGAACTCAATTTAGTTAAGTTTTTAGTTTATTGTAGTATTGGTAAACTAATTTATTCTTCAAAATCGCTTCGAAAATAATCAAATAAAATAAGCCAAAATGTAGTTGTTTAACACCGGCATAAAAATTACAAATATGCAGTTCAAGAATTGTATACTACAAACGACTGTTACCTATAACATGTCGAACCTTTCGAAGACTACAAATTGCTTTATCAAATGCCCTGTAATGCGTTTGTAGCGATTCAAGAGCAAAACATTTCTGTTTTATTCTTATTTCTATCTACAAACCATGCTGATGAATGCAGTACGGATAGTTATTTTCGTAGTGCTAATAGTGACACCACAAAAATGATTAGTACAATTTAGAACAATAAAAAACTCAAACACTAAATGATCGTGTCGAGTTATCAGTGTGTTATCGTTTGTAGTTCATTGTAGTACCAAGTATTTATATTTATCTTAGAATAGAATCGAATCAAATAAAAAATAATAGATTTATAAAAAATCCATATTTTCAAATGCGAAACTATTGCTAAACAAACAATATTGATAAAAAAAATAAAAAATAAAATGTAATAAATTTGGATTAAGAATAGTGTAAATGAAAAATAATTAATGTTTATTATTGTAAAAAAGCGTGGGGTGCAGAGTGTCAATAGTTATGAACATTTTATTGGCAGATATGAGAAGGATCTTCGCTTTGATAATATCTTAAAAATCACTTTAAACGAAATCTGACCGTTTCAAGTGGATCAAAATCAAATCCACTGGAGTCGGTTACATACAAACAAACGTACAGGCGAAGACACTGCACCCCACGCTTTTTATAATTCTTATAAATCTTTTATCCTTAACAATCAATTTGGAACCTATTTCAAAACTTTTCTACGCATTAGTGCTCGTATTTATTAGTTTAAACAATATCAATGGTGCTTTCTCAGGAACTCCTAAGACTACAAAAAAAATGAACTCAACTACATTTATTAGTATCGTTTGTAGGTAAAGTAGGCTGTAAATAGGTACATTTTTTTCAAAGCTGGTTCCAGCGTGACGGACCTCATGCATTGTTCACAAATGACACTTCTTTGAAAGCGCATGCTTAGCGCTGCCTGCAGCTCTTCTGGTGACTGATATGTTTAGCAGATATGCGTCTCAAATTGGTCGTGTTACTTCTAGAAGATATAAAAATGTCTAATTGCATTATGAAAGCCTTGGTCTGCGGTTCCGTGTTGGTGTATAATAGACCTCCTATTAGGAAGGAGGTATAGGACAACTTGTCCTATATCTCCTATTATTTCCTATACCTCCAGGTTACCTCTCTCGGTTTATCAACTGTGAGCTAAGATGTTTATTTGGGTACCTACATTTCTGTAGCAGCTGCATTTTCCTTGACGTTGTTCTTTGGAAGGATGAAGTGCAATGTGCAAATAAAACAAAAGAAATTAATTATATTCTGTCTGTGACGAGTTTTTATCAAGTGGATTGATAAATAAAAAAGGCATTAACGTTTACAAATGTTATTTTATTGTTTTGTCCCGACTCGCGGCGCAATTCCTAAAATTATAGGTAGGATAGATATAGACAGTATGTATGAAAATGATAACTTTCAAATCTACTCAGTCAAGTAATTTATGCAAGGATCAGAAGCATAGAATTTAAAATTACAAGCTTTGAATAAATTGGTATTTTAAAAACCAACAATTGTACGAAAGTTGTACCTGAGTAATGGCAGCAAATTTAAAAAACAACATTTTAACTCCCATGAAAAAAACCAAACAACTTAAACTTTAATCAGTTTACTTGCTAATTAATTAATTTGTACTAACCACTAACACGTTATAAATAAAATGTGAAATAAATGTTTTTACTCTTTTCAAGCAAAAATCACAGAATTTTTGTCAAATTTACGTTGAAGGTTATATAGAGTTGGCAAGTTAAAAGTTTTCTAATAATCCGGGTTCGATTTTCGTTTGACAGGCTCTATCATTCTAACTCCTAATATCATTATTTTTATATGGAAATTCACGTGCACAAAGTCCTTGGAAGTCTGGCCTAGAAATATTTTAGTAATAACTTTTAATTTAACGTTACATTGTTAACACTTATTTTCATTGCAAGCTGAATGCTATCTAGGTAGTTTATTAAAGTAAAGAATGCTGTTTAAATTTTAATTGCTGTTTGGTGCTAACTTTGACACCATTTTAATAAGCAATTAACTTTTTACATAAGTGTGTTTTTAAGTGTCTCTTAATCAGTACTTATTAATTTCATAAATATGTATGGAAAGCAGTATCGTGTCGTAAATTTGTAGTAAATAATGCGTGTTTCTTATCTTCCAGCTTTCCTTATCTTAAAGTTTATAGTAATGTCAGATAACAAATTATAAATCTATTTCATGTTTCATCAAAAGTTACATCTAGTGTTTCCTAAAAATATTTTTAAGTAAATATTAAGAAATTGTACATGACGTGTTCCTAGTTCCTAAGTGATTCCTGATTTCCCACCTTTTCCTTTTTGACCGACTTCCAAAAAGGAGGCGGTTATAATATGTTCGGCTGTGGTTCCACATTGCGTTATTAGTGAATTAATTTTGTTTTTGTTTATCAATTATCATTGGTGAACAATAATAATAATTATAATGAACACATTGGCCTGATTTTATGTGTTGACTGTTGAAGCCGAACATCACATTGTTCATGCGAATGTTAATTTTGTTTCTCAATACACCGAAACGTTTTATTGCTATTTTGGTCTTTGGAATGTAGTTTGTACAAAAAGTATGGCATGCTAGTATACCACGTGCGGTACCTGTTTCAAAACCATCTGCCGTGCTAAAGGCCAAGTCCAAAATGGACGGGAGCAGCCGTCTTGGTTATTTTGATGTAGGTATTAATTTATACTTATTAACATTACAAGTATTATAATATTAATACGTGAAGCACAAACGTTCAGTGCAGTTTTTACGAGAATTGTGCATGCGGAGGAGTATTAAATTTGGCCGGTAAACACACAATACTTCAGATTAAGGGGTTGTGCGCTGGATAGAACTGAAATTTTTAGTTCTTTTTTTCCTACCTTTACCTGTACCTGTTACCTTTACCTGTTTTACCTTTACCTTGTTCTCAGTCATGGTCGTATTGAAAAATCTCAAAAAAAAATATGTTAATCTGCATTATATTTAACCAAGGACTGTCTTTTTATATTTGTATTTAAATTTTTATATAAATATTGATTTAAAAATATGCTAAGTCCCTTTTTTTAAGTTAAAACCTTTTTTCTCTTCTTCTATAAGTCACACGAGTGTGAAAATTATTTTAGTATTATAAGTAAGATAAGACTCACGGGAAGGTCGTTTTAGTTTTTGAAAATCTGGACACAAATATTTATAGCGATTTTTTATCCGATTTCAATACTCTCCGGTCGGCGCGATACGCCCTTGTCGCCTTCAAAATTAGTATGCTACTTGACGCTCAAGGTCACTGGCGTTATACAGAGCCTTTTTATAACACACACTTCCGTGCGTTTGATAGATTCAACTGTTATTTAACGTAACCTTACCTTACTTTTATCAATGGATTTAACTAGTCCATCTGAGTATATAATCATGCACGTTGTTACACGTTGACGGTTGTCAATCTATCAACATTTAATTTTCATTTTTTTATCTAAGAGGCAAAAGAACCCTTAAAAAGTTCAACCTTAAATATAATAATAATATGAATTATTTAATACTGAATTTGCCACCACTGGGCGGGGCGACATCTAGTTTTCTGAAATATCCGCTGTGGTAGAATTGGGTAGAAGACATTACAATTACAGTGTCATTTTAATAGGTAACATTTGACGTCTGTCAGTTTTATCTTCATAGTGAGGTGACCTGCTTAAAAACATCGATTAAAGTGAATCATCATCGAAAAAATGAAAAATCGATACATACGGACTTGACACATATATTATTATTTTTTCTTTTGTAAATTTAAGGAACAAAATAAGACAAGTACATAATTTAACTTTTTTATTTATTGTATTTTTATAGTTAGTTAAAAGCATAATAAATATAATTATGTTTTATTATAATCACAACTTTATTATTAATTTATGGTGATATTTCTTCACAAGTAATCATTGCATTCGATTCTACTTATCAGATATCGATTTTTAGAGTAACATCCCTAGTGTTTAAAAAGAAAAAGGTTTAACTGACACAACATTGTAACGACGTTCAGTTCTTTAGATCAGAAATTGTTGATTATGTTTAGAATGGTTTATTTAGAATGGTATGTTTAGAATGGTTTATTAGTGAAAGCAAATCGTAAAATTACTCGTATCGGTTATTATTACAATAAATATGTAATCGTAATTGAAAAAAGTTAAGCAATTGTGCAGTTCTAACAAAACGAAAAATTATATTATATTATGCCCGCCGTTACAAGGTTACGTTGTTGAATTTTTATAAATTGTCAAATGTTGCCTATTGAAATGACTCCACTTTAAGACGATTACTGGATAAACCAAATGTACAGAACTTATTATTTAGCTTCGTTTATTATACACCCGACTAGTTTTTATCCCGTAAAAATGTACGGTTTCTGCGAAATAAATATATTTCATGAGTATTATAATTTATAACTGACTGTAATTTATGTTTTGAGTGCGAAAATAATAATTCAAAGCGAACCACAAACATGTTCCTCATTTGAATGGGATATAATTAATCTTGTGAACAAAAAATAAGTTGGCGACTGCACATGAGCATACTGTATTACTGAATTTGGCAGCGGATTAATTTGTTGGCGAATAAATTACTAAACTGGCGAAAGCACTCAGGTGAAAAATACAAAAATCGGCAGATAAAAAGTGGCGAAATTTAATCCAAATTGGCACTGAAATTTATAAGTTTGCGACTTAATTTCAGAGTTGGTGACTATTATACGATGTAAGCAGCTATACAATTTTTTGGATTGATAAATTAATGGAGAGGAAATTTTCATTAGTTTTTCAGTAGAATTATCTGTTCTCGAGATAGAAGCGATTATAGAAAAAAAATATGGCAATGCGTATCTTGAGATACGAGCGATGTATAAAGCTATAGAGATATTGGAAAATTCAGGACTTTCAAATTTCTTTTTCTCCCATCATAAAGAAAATATATGGTTGCGGGGTTACTAAGGGCGAGGAAATTTTCATTATGTTTTCAGTAGGTCGCACCATTTTTGAGATAGAAGAATTTTACAGATTTTTACAGATTGTCGCCAAGATGGTTATTTGTTCGCTAAAATAATATCTGTCTGCCAGTTTGGAATATTCAGTGGAAAAAACTGGTATTAATTAGTCACCTGATTTGAAATTTTTTGTTTCTTATATTTATTCGACAACTTGGTAATTCAGTATTCAATATTTGGTTTTTTCACACCCAAAATTTGATTGTTTTGTCGCAAGTTTAAATACATGCCCATTTGAATTGACCCAGATACAACTTTCTATTTAGGGTAGGGTTCTATTTGGGGAGCGGGGCCATAAAAATAAATTAACACGACATGCTAGTTGCTACTTAATTGGGTCCAACTATTGATATATTGACAATAGTTTCACTTGTTCTTAATTTGTTCTTGTTCTATAATTAGGGATTTTAGCTAAAAATCAAAATAATATGTAAGTTACGCAATCAGCATTATAGGGTTCCGTACCCAAAGGGACAGGTGTGTCGTGGTGTGTGTGTCATCAAACGTTGACCTTGAAAGCTCTTCTGCTTACATGTACATGACCCTAGCTGTCAGGGTTCCGTACACAAAGGGTAAAAACGGGACCCTATACTAAGACTCCGCTGTCCGTCCGTCTGTCTGTCACCAGGCTGTATCTCATGAATCGTGATACTAGCTATCACAGTTGAAATTTTCACAGATGATGTATTTCTGTGGCCGCTATAAAAAAAAAATTAAAAACAGAATAAAATAAAAGTATTTTAATGGGGCTCACATACAACGTGATTTTTTAGCTGTTTTGTACGGAGCACGTCTCTGTTTTTGTTTGTTTAGCACGTCTTGGTCGTGTTTTTAAATTAAATTTGATTATTTTCGTTTTCGTTTAGATTAGCTTTCTTTCACTCTGTATTGTTTATGCGTTGAAACTGAAAAGATCACTTTCTATTATAATATTAATTAAATGTTTAGAAAAGCCTACAGACTATAGATAAAACAAACAAAGTCATATTAAACGAATTTAATGAAAGGAAGCAGCCAATATACCCTACAATCTACATGCTTTCTAAACGGTCAATAAAATTAGGTTTATAACTTAATAGAGGACGAATTGTATAGGTATAGGTACCAAAGATTTAATATTCTTCTAAGCGCAGTCCACATTCTTATCACTGTACACTGAACAGAGCTGTTTTAGAAGATTCTCTTGGTACCCTACTTACAATTTGCCCTTTAACTTTCAAATAAACCTGCACTCAAAAAGTAACCTTGAGCAATTTGAATTAGAGTACGTTTTTCAACGAAAACATCGTCATAATATGATATTAAACTGTTAGCGTAGTAGGTGTGTTCATGTGTTGGGTTCAAATTGTTATTTATGGTATATTATAATTGGTATTCAATTAGAGTAAATAATGTGAACGACCTCTGTACAGTCAGTCTAGTCACGATAAGACTAAGACCAAATAAGTCTAGGGTTTCAGACCAAGTGATATTTATTACCTACATTGTATGGACCGGGCCGATGTACCTACACTTCGTCGTGAATCGTGGATTCGTGATATTGTTTGAAATGCCAAAGGTTGGAATTCTTAAGTCCGTCACAGACGAGAGGCCGATCGTTTCAGTTAGAACTTACGTCAGTTCGGCCTAAACAGATTCGAGCACATACACCGAAAAAAATCGCATCCGACCCAACTGATGTCGTTTCGTTCTGAACGGATTCGAGCACACACACGGAAAAATAGCATCAGTTCGTTCTGGTTTGCCGCGAGCTACGGTCGTGTTTATTAATTGTAAAGTCACTACGCTTGTACACGATACACGCCCGCACGGCCGCGGCTCTGGCGAGAACTGAAGCGATTTGCCACACGTGGTCCGTTCAGTCCAGAATTTATGTTGCCAACTTAGTTATTTTACAAAGTTTTACTACTAAATAAAGAATTTGTTCCCTCCTTAGTAGGAATTTAGTTGTTAGTAGTGTAGTGTTTTAGTAGGGAAGAGCCAGACAGTAAGTAATCTTATGCAAAATGGCCTAGGTTAGGCACAAAAAATAACAAACAAAAAAATTGCACCTTATCATAATAATACATCGAAGCATTCGCCCGTAATTTTCTTAAAACTACCCGTTTAATTACTATATACGTAGTAATATTTCCAGGTCCTTACATATGAAATTGGCGTTTTGTCGTACTGGCCACTTTGATCTCGAATATATCTTCTTTGGTTAGGAATTCCAACTTCAAATTTATACCGCTATTTACTCATGCATTTGTGTTTCGAAAACCGTAATTCATTTGTTTTTTCCTCTTTTGGTTTTTTCTTTGCATCACTCTGTTTACAAAATGGAAAACTTGAAATATCGTATTATTTTCGAGTACGAGTTCCATCATGGCACCAGTGCTGCAGAAGCGGTTCGAAGGATTAATGATGTGTATGGCGGCGGTGTCGCAAAAGAAAACACAGTGCGTTTTTGGTTCCAACGTTTTCGTTCTGGAAATTTCAACCTGCAGAACAAGCCCCGTGGACGGCCGGAGACCAAAGTCATATACTAGTAATAGCCTTCAATTCTTCATTATCAATGAAGAATTGAAGGCTATTGTGGAAGCGGATCCATCGCAAACCACGTTCCAGTTAGCTGCAGGCTGCGGTCTTAGTGATAAAACTGTTTTAGTTCACTTGAAGCAAATTGGGAAGGTGAAAAAGCTTGAAAGGTGGGTACCTCATGAATTGAGTGCAGCAAACCGACAAACGCGCGTCGACTGCTGCGTTACATTACTCAACCGGCACAATAATGATGGGATTTTAAATCGAATCATTACCTGTGATGAAAAGTGGATGATGTACGATAATCGGAAACGCTCATAGCAATGGCTGAACCCTGGCGAACCAGCCAAAGATTGCCCCAAGCGAAAATTGACTCAAAAAAGTTACTTGTGAGCGTTTGGTGGTCTAGTACCGGTGTCGTTCACTACAGCTTTCTTAAATCTGGCCAGACGGCAGGTGTCTATTGCCAGCAATTGCAAATCATTATGGAAAAGCTAGCTGCTAAACAACCGAGGTTGGTCATGCTCATTCTTTGAGAGTTTTTTTCACACTCATAGAGTCATTGGCTCTAGGCCACTGGTGCTTCAGGACAACGCTAGACCACACACTGCACAACAGGCTACTAAATTAGAGGAGCGTCAATTGGAATGTCTAAGACATCCACCGTCCTCCCCGGACATAGCTCCAACAGATTTTTTTCGAAATTTGGATAACTTTTTGCAAGGGAAAAAATTCAAGTCAATGTGATGTGATGAAAAAATTCAATCTCATGGGGCAGTCCAAAGCCCCTTCAAATATTTTATTGATTCCTGTCCGAATGGTTTTTTAGTAAAGGAATTGTGGCGGACCAATTAGCGCCACAATTCTGAATCGCGCTATCGAAGTTTTCTATGATCGGCACTTATATATACGACATCTGAAATTCATACAAGTGGGCTTCGGCCTGACCGAGCATAGCACCCCGCTCGGTCGGAAATCTCCCTTTGGGGCTTGCCACCATATTCCCACGTTGGTGACCCCGACGTGATTTGAACACGCAACCTTCTGGACATCATCATCATCACCCCCCCACCCCTCCGCACCACGCCAGCAAGCTTCAGCCTCATCGGGTACCTCGACCACCAGCCTCAACGCACCGCGGCCTGGTCGAACCCTCACCGGCTTCAACGGGCACTCTCCCTACAACGACCGGTCAGCAAGCAGAGCACATCTCTCCTGGTCAGCACGTAGCATCGGCCCCGCACGGCAGCACTCCGACTCACTGGAGCCCGTGCAGCAGCAGCACAGTTCCGACTCACTGGGACTCTCTGTCACTGGCGACTCAAGATTCGACCTCAGGTCTTCGGGTGGGAGTGATGTGGCGGACCAATTAGCGCCACAATTCTGAATCGCGCTATCGAAGTTTTCTATGATCGACACTATATATACGACATCTGAAATTTATACAAGTGGGCTTCGGCCTGACCGAGCATAGCACCCCGCTCGGTCGGAGATCTCACTTTGGGGCTTGCCACCATATTCCCACAGAATCAATGAACTACATATGAGATGGCAAAAGTGCATTGATAGCAATGGATATACTTTGATTAAATAAATATATTATGTTTTAAAAAAAACGATGAAGTCGTTTTCAAAACGCCAATTTCATATGTAATGACCTAATATTTTAAAATAACGATAAAGTTTATAATATTATTCAATAAATAATAAAATTTTAATATAACAAAACCTAAATATTTTATAATCATGTAGTGTTTTTGGGGGATTTAGATTCCTAAGTTGAGTAGCATTTTTAATAGTTTTCAGTATTCTTTAGTAGAAATCGACGCGAGTTAGTAGTTTCGCAAGAACAGAGCTGGCAACACTGGAACGAATCGCTTAAGTCCATCCGGTCGACTGATGCGATCTCGAAATTGCACACAGACGATACGATTTTCCGTTCAGACTGAACTGAACCGAACTAAACATCTATACCGATATAAGAACACCATAAAAACCCCTAAAATTCTGTGTGAAAAATTAGTAGATGGAAAATTTTAAATCCTTTTCAAAATCATAACCGGATTTCGGATGGTATGACTTTGGGCGTATGACAATTAGGTGGGTACAATATAAAAAATATAGTAAGGTAAGGTAAGGTAAGTGTAGACTACATGTGTTCGCATATTATCCAGCTATGCTAGTGGATTATAATAAGTTGTAATAATATGCACAGTTATAATAACAAAGTACGTAGATGTTACGTTGCGCGACATTCACCTTGAAACACAAGCCAAAGTAATGACTCAACAAGTAGGTCACATTAGTGACACAAATGTATTATCACACCGTAGACCGTAGGTGTATATTAAATATATAATGAAATTATCACTATCATTTAGGGGCATCACAGACGGCGAAAATACTACATATAATATTTTATGTTAAGATAAAATATCGCTTGCTTAAACAGATTGTTTGAACTATCACAGACGGCTAAGATACTAAACACACCGGTATATTTAGCGGAACACAAAAAAAAGGTCCATAATTAAAAAAATATGGTTTTATTTTAAAATCTACTTACTACACTTCTTTTGTTATTTAAAGTTTCATTTGTTTTACTTAAAATGAGATCACATTAAGAACAGATTTTGCGAGTAAAGGCTATTTGTGAAAAATGGTACATTTTTGAACTTTTCATGTAACCGGGAAAAGTGAAAATTAATATTAAAATAACAATTAATTAAATTAGAAAAATGGTGATTAATATCGCGTATTTCCTCCACGTGCTCTTATTAAAGTTTCTACCCGTCTAGGCATACTGAGAATGATGTTATCGATGGTCTCCTGGAATAGTCTCCGCCATTCCTCAACTACGGCGATTCGCAGTTCACCCACGTTGGCAGGAGCTGGAATTCTGAACTTAACTTTTCTTTTCAGAAAGTCCCAAACGTGCTCTATTGGGTTCATATCCGGTGATCTCGCCGGCCACTCCATAACAGTGATATTCATATCATTAAGATAAGCTTGAGTTACCCGAGCGGTATGCGGCCGAGCATTATCCTGCATAAAAACAAAATCGTCACCGATATATGGGGCAAACGGTACGATATTTTCTTCTAAAACTTCTCTGATATAGCGGTCTGCAGTCAGACTCCCTCTGTCAATCACTACCAAGTCTGTGCGAGCTCCCAAACAAATGCCCGTCCAAACCATCATTGATCCACCACCGTATGCAACTGTAGTTTCAAAATTTGTCTGAATGTATCGTTCTCCTTTGCGTCTGTATATTTTTTGCCTGCCGTCAATTTGATTTAAGAGAATTCTGCACTCATCACTAAACAATACCTTACTCCATTGGTCCGCGTTCCAAAGTCGATGTTCCTGAGCAAAAGTTAACCTGTTTCTACGATGATTTACCTCGAGCCTTGGAGCCTTGGCGGGCACAAATTAACCCAAACCAGCTTCTTCGAACCTTCTTCGTACCGTACGCTCACTTACGGTTACACCCCGCACTGCTTCTAACTCATGTCGGGCTTGGACGGCCGTCAAACGGGGGTTCCTACGTACACGAAGCCGAATGAAACGATCATCCCTACTCAAAGTGCGTCTTTTTCTGCATTGTCCTGCTCTTCTCACATAAGTACCGGTCTCCCTGAACCGTTGGATACTGCGATGGATCGTTGAAACTGGTCGACGAAGATCTCTGCATATCACTCTGTAGGTTTGACCATTTCTTCGCATTTCGAGTGCCCTGGCAATCTCCGTTGGGGCTAAGTCAGGCATAATTCAGTCCTCAACTCCAAAAAGATACGCGATTAAAAAAAAACTAACAAAAAACAGTATTTCAATGAAATTTTAAATCAAACTCAGAAGGAAGAAATACTCGAAGTTCGCTCCAGATAAGGTGTATTTGAATAAAATTAAAACAATTGCATAAAATGTGATGTTCAGTTGTTTTCTTAATTTGAAAATATTTCTTTTTAAATTGAATGACGTATAAGCCAGCCAGCAACCTTATATGGTGTGATATCAAACCTTTATTTTATGTTCCGCTAAATATGCCGGTGTGTGTATATATTTTCATATTACGAACTTTAGTATGAAATATATCCAGACATCTTAAGATAAAATATTATTATAGTATCTTTGGCGTCGGTGACGCCCTTCAAGCATATTTTGTTCTCAGATTATGAGTAAACTAATGGCAAAGAGTGGAGTAATTAGTTCAACTTGTGTATTATATTATGATAGTTTAATAACTTCTCTACATCTATGCCAAATTTGATCAAAATCGGTCCAGTAGTATCGAACAAACATACAAATCTTTCCTCTTTATAATATTAGTATAGAAATAATGTAGTAGCAAAAATATACAGTTGTCATCATTAATTCAGAGTATTTTAATCAACTGCAAGCATTTATGAAATTGTCTGTGACCTAGGCATTGTAGAATATATTATGTTATATATCAATGTTTTTCTTTAAAAACTAAAAAGTAAAACTCTGACATACCTGTATAATTTCTTTCCTGTGTCCTCTCAATCTGTCCAGACTCTCCTCTGATGAGTAATCCGAGGTCTTGATCAGTTTTTCCGATCTTGTTGCTTGTCTCGTCCTGTGGACTGATGGTACCTCTTCCACCTCCTCATCAACAGGGTCTATAGTGGTCTTCTTTAAATTTTGTTGCAGTTGCCTATAAAAAAGTATGAACACTATTAATAATATAAGGTAGATCCACATAAATATTAGAGGCTTGTTGTTGACATTAAATTACACAGTGGAGACTAAAATATATTAAAAATTATTTAATTATGTTCTTTTCAAATTATATAACATGTTTATATTTCAGGAAATTGTATTGTTTCTTGGATATAATTTTTTTAAATAAGCTTCTTGTGATCGACGCCTTATACAAAATGATATGTACACGAATTATGTTGCCTTTTTTTGTGAAAACAATTAAATTTTGTTGACATTTAAGGTCAATGATCTGGTATTGATTATATTATTATAATGTTTGCTGGATATATTAGATTTCTATTCTTATCTACAATTATTTAAAACCGGTCAAGTGCGAGTCGTTCACACGCATCGAAGGGTTCCTTCAATACAAATCGGAAAAAAATAATGTTTGTTGTTTGGGTATTATTATTAGTACTATTTTCCCTTACATATTATTTTAGTATTTGTTGTTATGGCAGCAACAGAAGTACATCATCTGTGAAAATTTCAACTGTCTAGCTATCACGGTTAGTGAGATACATGGTGACGGACGGACAGACAGCAAAGTCTCAGTAGTAGGGGCCCGTTTTTACTCTTTGGGTACAGAAACCTAAAAAATTTAATGTTTACAACATAGAACATACGGTTTATACTAAATATCCAATCACACGATCCAAAGTAAAAGTATTAACCATGCCATCAGGTGTTCAGGGTAGCTCTTGATAACATTTTCCTTGGACAAATACCTAAAAGGTGTATAGTTGATTTTGTGAATAACGTAGTATTCAACGGTAGTCTCACTAAAAACGCATTTAACTTTGAAAATTATAACATAAATATGTTTTGTTTATATAAAGATGGACAATATAAACATTGTTTTTAAGTTTCCCACAGTATTTCTTCAATAGTGTGAATGCATGTTAAGTATATCTGAACTTTATATTACAATGATAAAAGTTGCACTAGGTCCAAGGTAAACAGAATCAAATTAAGTATGTTGTTTATTTGTTACTTGAATATTTATTAATATCATAAGAAGTAGATAATAATGAAGACATGGCACTCTCGAGTTCTTTTATACCACATTAATCTTAAATAAGTTTGAAAGTCTCTACCAAACAGTTCACTGACCTCACCCTCTTTCTGATTCATGTTTATATTTTAGACAAACTGATAAATTGCCTAAGTAGTTATCATGTTTACTTTAATACATTACAATATACAATTATAAAAAATATGTATGGACAATGAGTAAAATATCTTCACAAAAAAAACTACAGTAAAAGACAATATCAAATCATCCTTTTTAAATATAATATATTTTAATTTAAACTTAAAAGAGTTAAACATAAAAATAGATTCCACATCTTCCATACAGCCTTGTGGTCAAACTAAATGTGTTTCCATGAAGGTTGCAGTACTATTGACCTCAGACAAGCCTTCTCACTGATGTCACCATGGAATACAAATAGTGACACAATAAGTGACCTTCTGAATGAAATAAAGCTTGTAAACAATCTGTTTATATGACTCTATAAACACTGAATACTCAATTAATTAGCTAAGCTTGTTTTTTTTTATAATAAAACTAACTACAGGCTTAATGCCCGTAACCTTTTTACCCAGATATGAAAATGATTATGCTCAGAACATTTATAAATTTCCTACAATTATTTTAATAATATAATATAATTGTTAATTTTTATTTATTACGCTTATTTGTTTTTTCTTTACATACAGAGCTCAGAATAATACTTTTGAGATAAGCTCACAAAATTCTGATTCCTATCATATTAGCCGATAGTAAAATTTAAAACTACACGAAACATGGAAGTTGCAGAGAAATCTATCTAGAGATAAATACAATTTGTATGGTTTGTTGGAGTGCATTTTCAATTAGGTTTTGCCTGTGTCACTAAAGAATAGGCTAGATGACTATTTTTTTTATTGCATAAATGAACAGTATACTCTTGAATATTAGTAACTTCTCAGACGAAACAGTATATCAAAATCAATATTTTCAAAGGTACAGCGATTTGTATACAAAATTTAGCATGTCTCGTGAAAATGCTCCATACTAAAGTCTGTGACGTCACGCTTAAGTAAATGTATATATTCGTAAATATTTCCAATATTTGTGCGTTTAAGTTCATACTTATCATAATGAATGTTTTTGTATATGATGTAAGTAAACTAATGATGTAGTTTTGTTTACTAATTGAGCAAAAAAAAATTTTTTTTACTTTTTAGATGTATCTAAGTAATTAATAAAATATTATATTTTTATACATTTACCAAGTAGTAATGTCTCAGTATTTCTGAGTATATTAATGAAACGAAATATTTTAGACGGTAGTCATCTCCCCTATTTTTAATAGAAATAAAAGCTTTTCAACTCAATAAATGTAGATAATAATGAGAAGCATATTAATATGCTACAAAGGGTAAATATACCTTTATTTAAATTACCATAAACATAAATCCGATATCGTTGTAACAAGATAATAATTATTATGAATTTGTTTACAATGCATAAACTTATTATAGGGAGAGTAGGTACAATGTTACTATTATTAAGTTATTGAGTTTAATTTGCTTGTACATGTCTTATCAATACATCATAATATTTGAGATTACTAATTTGCCTATTAATGATGATAAAATTTAAATTACAGTGTCTGAAAGTCTAAAAACACAATATTGGCGATAGGCAACTTACTTTATTGGTGTGCTCCTTTTAATGGGCGTTCTTCGTCCAGATTTGTGATGACTGTGTTCTTCAACTTCTGTGCAATTCTCGTGGTCACAACTAGACCGCAAAAAGGGAGTCTTTGATCGAGATCTCGATCTCAAACCACCAACGATCGAGTTCTCCATGCTCTTAGGTAAACTCTTTCACTGTTCCTATTTAGCTTATTTTCAGCACATATCTCAAACTGTTTATTAACCTTGATCCACTTCACTTAGAAATGCAAGATAACTTCGCACTACGCACTCAATATTGCACAAGAAATCTATTTTTACGGGTTTGAGCAATGCCGCCAAATTTAACCTTAACTTCTTATTAAATCTTCTAAAAGTCGTTGTCTCCAATAGAACAATTAAGAGTTAAATAACATACAAACACTACAGTTAATAAACATTTGTATTCAGCAGCAGTTTTAAAAATATTACAATTCCTTCAATTTCGTAATCTCATTTCGACTAGTACCTCAACGTTCAACTGCCAAGTGCCAAACATAAACTGAGATGACGTCACTAATAGTCACAAAAAGACGTTATTTCTGAGTTACTACATAAAAAAATAATGATTTTTTTTTAATGGCGTAATACACGGTCCTATACACGGTGAACGGATCTAAATATTACATTACCTTCCTATGACCAAGACCAAGACAAAGAACAAGAACATGAAAAAGGCTCTCGTGGGTGCGAACTCTTTTTTTTTTTGTGGCGCGACAGAAAAAAACTATATTGTAAATATAACTCTGCGATAGTAGAAGCTGAAAATCGAAGCTTCAAGTGTCAAATGGCAGACTTGACTTGAGCTGTACACTTTTAGCTGTATTGTATTAATAGAGAGTTCTATTTACAGTAGGTGCGTTCCATTAAGCGCTCACAACGATCAAAATGCTCCTTTAGTCGTTCCATGTAACGACCGCGGTCGTTGTGGTCGCGGCGAAAACGTCACTTATGACGTCATGACTTACGCTCACGCGAAGCTCACGACGACCCATCTAAGGGATCTATCAGACAGGGAGCGGTCACGCGGTCAAGCGTTCAAGCGGTCAGTTTTGCGTTCTTTGTGTCATATTACGTTACATAAATATACTCACACAGGAGGCATTCTGACCGCGTCGGTCAAGTAGAACACACGCGTCCGCGCGTTCAGTGCTGTTTTGGCGACCAAATTGGAAGGAAGATGGAGACCGAAAAGCTAATTATGTTAGTACGTAAAAGGCGTTTTTTATACGATGCGAAGGATAACAATTACAAAAATCGAGGAATAGTAGCCGAAGCATGGTTGGAAATTGCCAGAGAAATGGGAAATGAAAATGGTAAGTCATAAAATATTGTTTTAGGGAACATGTATTTTTGCCACTCGTTCAGAAACTACATTTTTTAAGGAATATATAAATGTATTTTTACTAGATAGGTTATGTCGAATAAAAAAAACATCAGTCACAATATATTTTTATTACATCGAAGTTTAGTTAAATATGCACTAGAATATGCGATCCTCACATAATATTGTTAATTAAAATATGAAATAAAGTGTTCACGAACTTCATATGCAGTAATATTACTTCTCTGGGCATTTGGTGCAAAATCATTAAAAGATCGGGCATTAATATAGTAACGACGAACCATATCTTCATCTACCACTTTGTTGTCCCCCTTAATTCTGAGGTAGTTGTGGAAACAACACGCAGCTTTTATTACTTCGTCTGTTGTTTCTGTTTTTAGTTCAATTTCATTCATAAAAACCCTCCATTTCTGAGCCAAAATACCGAATGCACTCTCTACTATACGCCGTGCACCACAAAGTCTACGATTGTAATTTGCTTTTCTATGGTCTCGAATTACTACGTCAGTAGGAAATGGTCTCATTAAAAAAATTTCTAACTTGAAACCACAATCTCCAAGAAATACGTGAGGCACAGGTTCTTCCATCCCTGGCAATGGCTTCGCTGGTGGATTATTAAGCTCATTTTCAATCAACTTCTTGTAAAAGGCAGAATTTTGAAAAATAGTGCTGTCACTGTCTTTGCCATAGCTGCCTACGTCAATCATTATAAATTTATAATCAGAGTCCACCACTGCCAGCAATACTGTTGAGAATTTTTATTTATGACAATAATGCAAAGACCCCGTGTTTGATGGGCATTTTATTGTTACATGTTTGCCATCTATACTGCCTAAACAATTTGGAAATCTCCATCTTTCATGAAATCCGATAACAGACTGCTTCCAAATTTCTTCGGTCAGGAATGGCATGTATGTTGGCTGTAGATTTTTCCAAATTGCACTACATGTTTCCTTGATTATAGTTGTAACAGTAGATTTTCCCATACAATATGAATTGCCTATTGTGGATGAGTAATCTCCAGTGGCAAGATACCTGAAACAAGTACAAAAATATAAATATATTATTAACAAGTTTGTTATAAATGTGAAAATCCGAATTGATCGTGCATATTTGTTTACAGGTAAACAATGGGCTACTAAATGGAAAAGCTTAAGTGATCATTATAAAAAGTTCAAAAAGTCAACAGAAGCGGCTTCTGGATCTGCATATAAAAAATACAAAAATTGGCCTTGGGCAGATCAGCTTCGCTTTCTAGATGACACCATTGCACTGAATGAAACTGATAGTAATATTAACAGTGAAAATAGAGACAGCACTTCACAAGTTTCTGACTCACTCAACCAACCAACCAAGTCCAAGTAACAGTGTTGATTTGCGAGATTCTGTGTCTGAAAACCTCTCCCGTCCCGGTTCTAGTAATAGTAGTTACTCTAGAAATTCTGCAAAAAATAAAAATGTAACACAAAAAGGTGCTTCAGACCTACAACAAGGACTGTTAAAATATTTACACGAGAAGAAACTTAATAAGAGAAAATTTGATGATATTGATTATTTATTTCAAAGTTATGCGACTTCTATGAAAAAAATGCCAGCTCGCATGCAAAGTAAGCTCAAACTAGATATGGCAACATTATTTGCAAAATACGAAATGCAAATCCAGGATAATATAAATATAACTCCAGTCAATTCACCATCAACTAACTTGTCTACTGCAAATTCATATAAGTATTCATCCGAAGACAGTATGTTACAAGATGTTGAAGACTCACAAGGTCTGCCTGAATTGTCATCACACGAAATGGATGAATTATTACATGATACACAACATGTTCAGTCAAATGAAGTAAATCAAGACCAAAATATATCTGAATTTTCTCAGCTTAGACGGTGTTACGAAGAAGCCGCTGAAGTAATTAATAATGGTAATGAATAATTCTTATGAATATACATTTATTTGTTAAAGGAATAAAGTAACTTACCTCAAACGTACCACCAATCTTTCTTTTGCTGAAATGGCTTTCCTCCAGTTAGTATCTTGTTTAACTAAGTCAAGTTTAATTTTGTCATACAGTTCATTGAAGGAATCATCCGAAAAGAATTATAAAAAATTTCTTCGTCATTAACCCATTTAAAAAAAAGACGATGAAATTCTCCATCTTTTTCTCTGTCCTTATTTATTGGGCGCATCCAGTATTTTCTTTTCCGTCTTGACGCTGATAATGACCACAAAATCAATAATTCATCTTCCGATGAAGAACTATCGTCAACAATCATGGTGACATCTCAACAGCGGGGATCGTGAGCAATTGCGCGCTCGAATGCAGAACGTGAATGAAGAACGCTCGACCGCGTGACCGCTCTCTGTCTGATAGATCCCTAAAAAGGTGGGTCGAAGTGATCGTTGAAAAAATTAGCGGCGTTTTCAAAAATCAAAGCATCAAAAATGGCGACCGTTAAGCTTACGTTATTTCATGCGGAAAGAGATATTTTAGTAGAAGTGAATGTTTCTGCAGCGGATGCTCAACGTGCCTCCACAGGTAAATATAATTATGTAAAACAAGCTTAGAAAAATTAATTGTAGTTTATAATTAATATAAATACATGTATACATTTTTCCTTGATTTCCAATAATATAACCTAACTTTAGAAATGAAAATTAACTTAGCCTTCTTTAAATTATGTAGTTTTCTTATTGAAAAAATTATTACATACGTTTAAAATTTCACTGATGAAAATTTTATTTTTATTATAGTCACAGCATTTGCGACACAACTCTTGAACAGAGCTTTAAATGAACAACCCGGAACATCAACGTCTGCTGATCGTGCTGATGAAAATTTTCAATTTTCTGATGATGTCACGGATCATATTATTGATGAAGAATTCCTCGTTAAACTAATATTAAATATAAAAAATTAAATATATATATTTTTTTTCAATATAAATCGATTTAAACAATAATTAATTAAGTTTATTTTCAAGGCTTACACATTATAACCTAACCTCTTAAATCTTTTGCGTTCTTTTTATTAACTCGCCGCTTGTATTATTTACCTCCACGCTCAAAACGCTCTATAATCCATTCCACTTGAGTTTACGACAGTAACGCTCACAAGCAAGTGGAACGGGAAAAACTGCGGTCGTGAGCGCACAGACTACTAAGGGATACTACGTATCGTGAGCGTGATCGTTGTGAACGCTTAGTGGAACGCACCCAGTGTAGTTTTTTCTGTCGCGACCACAAAAAAACGCTCGTAGGAACGTAGCAAGGCCGTCATTAGAGTTTTTTTTTCTGGGAAAACTTGACAGCAAAATATGTCAAAACCGCGGTTCAAATTTTACGGTGCGCCAAAAATATAAATGAAATTGTATTTTTTTTAAGTCGACGACATGTTCAAATATGTCGTGGATTAGTAAAAAAATAAAAATGCCAGCATCAAATGGCGGTTTATTGGGTTTGTTTTGAATGGAAAAGTAATAGATTTGAAAATAAAAGTTCTAAAGTTAAAGCAGATAGCTCCGATATTTATGATGGAAATCGATTCCATATATAAAACTATAAAGAAATTGGGTCATGCAATTAGTAAACGGGAGGAATTGCGTGAATATTGTAAATCGAATTGCGAGCAGGTAAACACTTCAACAGTTTGTATGTAAAAACTAAAACCAACTTACAAAATGAATCTATACAAAATATCTTTCTTGCGCAAAATTGCAAATATACATACTTCATCTTAAACAAAAATTAAATTAAAGTGTAACTCACGACGAACTATTTTATGAAGTTAAAACATAGTTTATTAATAAATCAAAAGCCTTTGTTTTTAACCTTAGGTATTGAAGTTTTTGCCAAGACGAATACTAAATAGTGATGGAGCCCACATACTCAACTGTATATTGGATGGATTTGCAGAAAACAATAAAGTTAAGGTATGTTTTTGTGAGTTTATGACATTGATAACCTTAGCTGTATGCATGCCAGTAATGATTATATTAGTTTTACCTTTAGGTTATTGATATAGTGTTGAGAACAATAAGAAAGGAGGCAACTTCCATAACACATTGTGGAGACGTGATCAGCAGGTTGTGTTTGGAACTGCCCAGGCTTCCTGTGGAGCATTTGTTGCGGTGGTGCAATGACAGCGTACAATCTATAGTTGATGATAGTGATGTTAATATGATGTAAGTATGAATCACAAATTGTACATACAGTTGTGATGATATCAAAGTTAGACCGCTGCCTCAAACTTTACTGTTAGTAGTATGGTGGAGGTGCGCACAGCCATAGTCACTGCTTGAAAGGACTTCTGTTTGTATTTGTTCAAGGCAGCAGGCTTAGGCTTAACTCACACTGACACAGAGTCGAAGCGATGCGATGTGTGTGATGCATCGTGCTTTGTGTATATCAAAATGTTCATATTATGTATAATGGAAATATAATAGCTTGTGATGTTGCGTGCCTATGCGCGTTTGTCCATTTATATTTGTCACCATTTCCTTATTACAAACTTTTACCTTAATAATGCTTCATCTCTGCACCATTGAGAAGACCTTGAGATTTTAAAATTAATATGTAGAAAGTTTAAATTTTACATCCCAATTTTTTCAAAGCAAAACCAAACAATAGATTTTTTGTTTTTTTTAAACTTTTCAAATAAATTAAAAAACATTTGCAGCTGGAGGGATATTGTACCAGAATGTTTAAATGTGATATCATCACAAGAGAAGCTCAAACACTGTGGCACCGAGATGACCGGTGTGGAATATAAAGTACAGTGCGTGCATACACTCTGTCAGTGTCGGTGGCAAGAACGACATCTGGTACAATTAGCAACTATGTTTAAGTGAGTGTTAAGTCACAATAAAAGTAGTAGGAAAAAACAACAATTTACTTATGTACAGTACATCTACGTTCTGTTATTTCCTTAAAAACAAAATTGTCAACTTGACCCATTTTTTAAAAATCCTAAACGATTAATAATAATTGTTCCGTTACCCCAAAAAAAATAGAATATTATTTTAAAACCATTTTTATGGTTTGGTATGGGTTTTAACCTACAAAACTTAATTTAAAAATACACTTTTTAAAAACAGATGAAAACTCCTCCCACCATGTTTGTCAATAGATAATCTGTGTTCTGACGTCATACTAATAGTAAACATTCACTTGACAGCTCAGTGCACTATGCACGGTTAACAACTATGACAAGTGACATTTAATTGTTGACGTCACATCTTGGCACAGTTATGGGTCTTCGTCAGTTCTAATTAAAAATATATATATTTTTTCTTTTTTAGTTTATTTATCTATCTTGTTCTTTATTATTAATGATTTCGCTATATTACGTTTTCCTAAGCCAAGTACTAAAGGAAATACTCATTCAATGTATGAAATTAAGTAGCCTATTGCCAAGGGACATTAAGAATGTGATTGTACTGTATTATTTTTTTATTATTCTTGTATTGAAGTTGGCAGAATTATCAATGCCACTATTTTTTATATTTCAGAGATATGCAGTTACCGCGTAATGATCACAGGCAGGTTGTGAACAAAATATGCTTGTATATTATAGACGTACATCCTGACACTCTACCTCCCCTGGTACATCAACTTCTCAAGTAAGAGATGCTTATAATCCTTACTAATATACGCAATCACGCTTGAACGAATGAATGGGTTTTGATAAAATATAGCATAGAAATAGATAAGACTTTAGGAAAGGTGTTTTATATCGCGTCAAAAATGTACGGTTTCGGCGCGATATAAGGATTTACGCACGGACGAATTTGTGGGAAACATCTACAAACCTACTTCATAAATGTGAAAGTTTGTAAGAATATATGTATGTATGGATGGATGTTTGTTACTCTCACGCAAAAACTACAGAACACATTGTGATGAAATTTTTAAGCCTACTTAAACTACTACCATTTCACTTTTAATCACGGCAAAATGTACAGTTCCGCGTGATTTGATTTGTCGGGATTTTTTCAAAACATCTTTTATTTAATAAATAAGACCCCTCAGGGTTGTTTCTTGCAACAAACATAATATAGAATGTATTTTGAATTGTTTTAAGGTTATGTAAACAATACAATTTGGAAGTGGTCTTATCCCATGTAAGTCACTATTTCAACATGCGTATCTATAATAAGCTGGAACCTCCTCCGCAGGATTCTGAGTCCACAACCATGGATATTGATGATATTGGTAAGTATTGTCTTGGCCAAAAACCAACATAAACGATTATCCAAATTCTAGAATGTATATTGTATAATTACATGTTAGCTTTCAAAAATAAATTGTTATAAAATATAAAATTAGGCTGTGCCATAGACTCATTGTGTCGTATCTTTTGGCCTTTTCCTGTTAGATGGAGAGCTACTAGGAAACTTAGAGCTGAAATTTGTTGCCTACCTAGATGTAGTACGTGATATGAAGATCGTAGTTCTTAAAATGACAGATAGATGTCAGAAAATCATGAATTTATAACAAAAATTTTCTCGATTTTCTAGGTCACCTAGCAGGTGGAAAGTCTAACTCAAAGTTAAAGTCTAACACTAAAATGATCTGTATTTTTTTACAATATTATTGTTTAATAATAAATAATACTTCATTTTAGTACAAATTTCATGGTGCCTCAAACACATTTTTTTTTACTATTACTATTAATACTGTTTTCCAATTTACTTTTACACTGGAATGGCAAGGTTAAAGCCCCGACTAAATGGCATGGCTTTTTTTTTACCAACTACTTAAATGTAAATTAACACTATATCAAAATTTCTAATTGCCTCAAACATATATTTGAGAATAAAAAAATTCACTTTCCAAAAATTTGTATATTGACTTAGCCCTGCTTGTGACCAGCTAGTCCTGGAGTCTCGTGATGGGGTACAATAGGAGAAGTATAGGAAAAGGTTTTAGGTTGCCTCAAACACCTGCTCTAAATTTCCTAGCAGCTCTTGGGCTGTCTTGTAGTTATTTCCCATCGCAGCATGCAATGCGTCACAGTTCTCACATAGCGTATATAGTTATTTGATCCTTTATATACAGCGGTGCCCTATACAAAAGACATAAAATAAAGTATATAATATGTATGTTAGTCTGTAAGGTATTTATATTAAGGAACTATACAGTCTGAAATAAAAGTTATTTATTTATTAATAATAATAGCTCCCCACACTGGTTTTGGTTACAGTGTCCGGTTTTATTGAAATCAGACCAGCTATGCAGGAGTTATTTTATAGTGCCCAGTACACAGGAGTACTCTCTCTTACTTTACTCTCGAAACATAGTGGGACGGGATGAGAAATCAAGCGCAGGACTAACTCTTTGGGCATCCATCCGACACATGGATCATCTTTCTTGTCAGACATCAGGTGATCAGCCTGCATTGTCCTACCCAAACTTGGAAACAACAACTTTTTTTGTTGTTCTAACGCGGGAATCGAACTTACGACCTACAAGTTGAGAGCCAAGCTCGAAACCACTGGACCACGGAGGCTGTTTAAAGGCATATTCACACCACAAATAACTTCCCTCTAAACTCCACAATATTTCCAGTGCCGTACAGTCCCGCTGAGCTGAGCCGGTGCCTCTCCACCTGCCTCTACCACATGAGCTCGGGGGCGGAGCCCGAGGTGCTTCGGCGACACATCAAGGTGTGGCCGCGGACGCAGCTGTTGCGAGCACCCATGCTAGTGAACCTCGCGTTGGCTGTCGCGGATAAGGGCGCGGATTATAGGACCGTGTGCTTGGATGTTTGTATACTTTTGTTCCATCTTATTTTTTATAAATCTTATAAAAATATCAATATGAGGATAATATGTGGATGGATTAACATATGGACTACTTTCCCGGCCCTGAGAAAATAAACGGTTTCTGGGGATAGGCAGATTTTGTTTGTTTTGGAAACCAAAAAGTTCAGTAGTATAGTTTGATAACCATAATTAAAGAAAATTTAATTTTGATAAAAAAATGTCACAAAAAGTAGTTTGCAATCTTTAATTTTCTTGTATTTTTTACTGACCCCAGTTTTCATCCAATGCTGCCAGTTTTTACACCACCACTAAATGCTTATTTTTTATAAAATAATTTTCAGACGGTAAAGTCTGCGATAGAGCAGCGCGAGATGGACGACATACGGTGCAGGGAGGCGGCGTGGGTGCGCTCGCTGCTGCCGCCCGACGTCGACGTCGCCAACCTCCTCAAAGTGCTCACCAATGAGAGGTAAAATTAAGTTATTTTGCAAACATGAAAACGTATTTATTACCCGACTGCGTCAGAAGAGGGGGTTTTGTTTCTCGAATTTATGTATAATGTTTCTTTGGCCCGCTCTAGAGGCTAAATGGCGTGACGTATTTGAGCTTGTGAGGTATCATTAGATTCGTCTTCGTTGTGAGAGTGACCTCCATCAAAATTGTTTGACGCAGTCGGGGATTTTTTTAATTAATGGTATAATTTTAATAAAATGCATTATTTACTAATTATGAAAACGTATAAGGAGTATCATATCTTGAAGGTAAAAATGACAAAAAGGTAGAGGCGAGTTAACGAGTTAAATAAGAACTCGCCACTATTGCAAAAGTATAAATTTCAAACACAGCGAGTGAACGATCATTTTTGCTTTCGTTGCTAGTACTTGTTAAGTGTAATACTAATTTGTTGCAGCGCCAACCACCGTCAACTAACCGCGGCGGGCTTAATCGGTCTGGCATTCTCGCTCCTCTCCGTGAGTCGCACGCGCCCCGCCGCACGCGCGTGTTGGTCGCACGGCGAGCTCATATTAGCCCGCTTGAGTCGCGCGCAACCGGAGACCGCGCCGCACGTGATCGCGCAACTGGCGGACAGGCTGGCGGACACGCCGCAGCCGCAGCACATAGGTCAGAGACGCAACTTGCTGTACAGTTTTTTGGTTGGTTAGGAAAATAAGTTGCTTATTTGCTGGTGGCATAGTGAGTTAAAACTGAGGAACGAGACTACCCTAGCTTCTATCCAGCGCGTGCGTTTGCCGGTGCGGTGTCGTGCGCTGCGTATACGCACATTCCGTGCCCTGGGCAAACACTATAATCATAGCTTCATTCAATGGCTTCGTTTTAAAAGAAAAACTAAAAAAAGCTAGCCTTCCGATCCATGCGACCCTTGACGCGCAGCGCTCTCCGGTCGCGCGACACGGGTTGCGGGGATTGTTTAGTGTTCCATATAAATCCATACTAAGCACTGGCTTTGCGACCCTATTTCGGTCTCGGGTCGCGGTCTCGCGTCGCGTGCGTCGGAAGGTTACCTTTACGGCTTCCAGTGATAGCTAATTTAACGCGTTCGCTGACAAAATGGCACCGCCCCGTAATAATTCGGATAATAACGAAGCCCTACTGTAATTAAAAAAGATATATTTCCAGACTGTCTCTACGTGCTGTGCAAGTTGACCCCGGTGGCAGTGGAACGGTGCCCGCAGCTCAGCGGCGTGCTGGAGAGCTGCGGCGACGGCGGCGTGTACCGCGCGGTGCGCCCGCTCGTGCCGTTCAGCGCGCGCGTGCGCGACACCGTGCTCATGGTGTGCAGGAAGGCGCTGTACTCTAGGTATTATTGGTTATTGTTACCTTATACATAAAATAGACCCGTGAATATAACGTTTTGCTAAATCAATAATAGAAACACACTTTGGGCACATGATTTACTGCGTATGTAAAGCAGTTTAGAAAAAAATTGACGTAACGTAATTTAAAAAAAAAACTTTAAAATCATCAATGTGGCAGTGTGAGTTCAATGCCGTTTTTAGCGCTGTAGACTCATTCATACAAGATTTTTTTTCTTTACATATAAATAAGTAAATCATGCGCCCAAAGTTTCTGTATTGATTTTGCTAACGTTGTACTATAGTATATATTATGAAATAGACCCTAGGGTAGTCTATGTCATAATATTACAAGTGTCATGATGTCACGATACCGATACGAATACGTTGTTGTCAATTATTGTTCGTGCTTGGGCTACAGTTGTACATGCGCTCGTTACACCTTATATGTTCATTGTCGACCGAAGACTGCGGATTGCGTCTTAATGTTATGTAAATTGGTCAATTTATTTCATTCATAACTTTTACAGAGACTCAGCGCACCGTCAGCTCGCTGTATGGGGTTTTCTCACCGTGCTACGTTACGTGAAGCTGTCTGCCGGCCTCAGTCAGTCCGAGCCGGACTCGCACACCGGCACGTCGTACTTCACGCAGGTGGCGGTTGACCTGCATGCCTCCCAGAGCGGCACCGCGTGAGTATACAGGATGTTATTAAATTTTCTATCGGATTCCACTTACATACAGTGCCGTTGCACACATACCGGTTACCGGGTAGTCGGTGCTGACTGTCCGGTATCGGTCCGGGGAATCATTCAGCTTTCACACGGCACGGTTTTGTTTCCAGTAGCGTACATAGTCGATGTACTGGATGACTGACCGCCCGGCTGGTGCGTATGAAAGCGTACTACGTGTTCTATACACCACTATAAGTCCGGCCGCCGACTAACCGATACCCGGGGATCGGACGCATAGTGGTGTATCCGGCGGCTACCCGTCGAGCACCGGCGCTGGACCGGCCAATAATTATGCCGGTACGTGTGAAAGCTATCTTACATGGCCATACACTTCGCGACCGACTACCCGGCACCAGCTACCTGGCAACCGGGACGTGTGCAACGGCACACAGGGTGTCAGTATTATAGTATGTACTTAAAATACCCGCACAAATCGATTATGATGTGAGTACGAGAACCAGTAATGGGAACATACATAATGTTCAGGTTGGATGTATACTATACAGTATACATGTTAAAAAGCAGCTTTTATCGGTCACATTCCAGGGCAACCCGGTATTTCATCCCTTATTCCTAAACCATTCGTCTAGAATTCCAGATAAAATAAGCACTATTTAAGCAGTACTTTAGTAAAGTACTGCAGTAATCGAAACAGCCTCTGTTGTATGTTGGGGGATTAAAAATGGCAAACAAATTTTCAAGTTTCAACCCCAAGAGCAAACAGAGGGGTGTTATAAGTTTGAAGTGTCTGTGTGGCAACGTAGATCCCAAAAATATGAACCGATTTTAACCAATGTGTTTTTGTTTGAAAGTGATTTAATCTAGAGTGGTAATAATCTTTACAGTGGTGTAATCTTTTTTTTCTCTTTTTAAAATGACGTTAAAAAAAGACATTAAGTATATTTTAACTTTGAATAAAATATTTTTATTTATTTGCAATGTTCTCAGTTATATAAACAGGTCATCAGCTCACTTATTGCTGGACAATGTTTGGGGTTACTACTTACTTAAATTTTTAAATATTCTTTATTCCTCTACAGAGTGACGTCGCGCGTACGCAACGAGACTATGTGCCTCGAGGTGGTGTCAATTCTGCGGCGCTGTCTTATACAAGATGCCGCCGTTAAAAACCTGTTGTATACTGGTAAAATGCATTCAAGTATATTATTATTATTTTTGATGTCTGTGAAACATTTTTTATTGGCATGCATTGGCAGTAAAATCGGCCTATTTTCATAAAACTTAAACGGCCGAATACTTGAACGATAGTTAAGTTAAGTGACGCTCAAGTCACATGCTGTCCTTGTCATTTTGGCTAGCAAAGACAGTGACAGCCTGAGGATAGGACTTTTAATTTTGATTAGCGTAATTCTATTATTGCAGGTTACAGGACCTTAACCTAATACGACAGACAAATACATAACTAATTTTAAATATTAATTAACACTATAATATAAAGTTCAAATGACAAAAACAACATTATATATTTGAAATCATAAACACAAACGAAACGGCTGACAATATCACACCGTGACGCTACCGCTCGATCTCGAGTTCATGTGTACGCTCATATAAAAACTATAAAATATATACAAAATGTATTTTTACATTTTTACATAATGATGCTATTAAATTTAACTCAGCAAGAGATTACATAACTAGCCTCCAATGTGAGTTTTCATTATTTCCAGAACTCTACGACTGTACCAAAGAGAAAGTGACACTGCATGAGGCAGTGCTTGAGTTGCTGTACGAACATCTGAGCAAGTACCTGCCGGACTCCGACGGCGGGCCCCCCCTATTGTGGGAGAAGTGTGTACAGATAACTGCCACTAATGCGGTTTTAATTGTAGGCATCATGAATTGTTGCTGTTTTTTTTAATTTAGCTGAATACCTCCACAAAAAGTCAATTTTTTTGCAAGGAGGGTTAGGGATTTCGAGGATCAGAAACGCAAGAGTAGTTACAAGTGTAACTCCTCTGGTGTTGTGAGCGTCTACGGGCGGCGGTAATAGTTTACCATCAGGCCATCGGGCTACTCGTTTCCTGGTCCGTTTCATTAAATAAATAGGAACCAAGTTATTGTCCATTTCCCTTTGACTTAGAACCACTTACGTAGTTTATATATTTAAAAAATAAGTAATTCAAGCCATAACTCCTACGCCAAACAGTTTAAACTCTAAATTAGGAAAAAAAAATTTCTTCACATTAAATAATTCTTCTAAGGAACCAATTGGAAGACTATTATATGCAGTGGCACAGTTTCTGCAACCTATTCAAAGTGAGGAGTCCGATGACATGTTCTCGAGTCAAAACGAAAATGGCAGCTACTTACGTAACAAATTGATGAACATCATGGACAAGCTGTGCAAAAGTAGCCTATTTCCTACTGGAGAAATGGTAAACTATGAATTACTATTGTTGTTTTTTTATTTATTTACAGTTAGTCCAAACCGAAAAGCGTTAATTCTGCACACATTATATTCTTGTTCATGCTTGCTGTAACGAAACTAGCCCCCTTACTAATAAAAATATTTACACAACAACAATGTAGCTGTTTTTGTATGATACGTTGAAAAGTCTATTGTCAGACAAAGACAGCAACATTTAATAGCTTATCTGTTGTCTTCATATTTTTATTAGTCAGGAGATATTAATGTTTAATAACTGTTGATCTGGTGAAGTCGACATTCAAATGTTTTGACATTCATGTCTTTGCTTTCTGAATTTAAAACCTAAATAATACATATTTTCTTTAATAAATCAATAAAACAATGTTATTTTTCCAAAAGCTTGATACCTTTTAGCTCCTAAATGATTAGACCTATTATATTTTATATTGTAGGAAGACCTAGGTCTGACCGACTTAACCCCGGAGTCCAGAGCCAAGAGTTTGAAAGTGCAGCAAGTGTTACAGTGTCACGAGGCGCTCATAGCACATCAGATAATGCAGTGGACGCCGGAGAACACAAACGGCATTATATTGTGTAGACTGTTTAAAGAGTGTAGACAGTTACTTGAAAATACTAAGGTAATAAGATTTTTTGTTATTTGTTAGGGTTTTGATAGAATTTTTACGTTTACATAAATGTAAAAATTCTTTATTGTACCAACGTATTAGTTGGTACAATAAAGTACATGGGACATTTTATGGTGTAAGCACGATTGCATCTGGATTACAAGATACTTTAAGTGAAAATTATTGTTGTTACCTAGTCTTGCCATAAATACTAAAACAAAGAAAAAAAAAATTCTATTGCAAATAACATTTATTACTTTTACAGTGTGTTAGTTTAATATATAAATATAAAACAATTGAAAATATAAAAAGCTTATTCGAAGTGGTCTCCATTGGCTGCAATACAGTCCTTTAAACATTGAGGCCAGTTATCAATAGAAGCATGCACTCTTTCCATGGGAAAATTCTTCACTGCCAATCGTACGGATTGTTTTAGGGACTCCAATCATCATCATGGGATCATGGCATTTAGAGCAAGCCGTACTCTCTAAAACTGACCATAAATCATAATCCAGCTGATTAAGCTCGGGACTAAACGACGGCCAGTCTTCAGCTCTGATGAAGTCAGAAACGTTAGTTTCCAACCAAGACTGCGTAGACCGAGCTTTATGACCCGGCGCCGAGTCTTGCTGGAAAGACCATTCTTGGTTATTGAACATGGTGTTATTAAGGGGCTTCACATTCTCAAGAATGGTATCTTGATACACTTGTGCCGATGTTTTGATACCTTTTTCACAAAAGTATGGCTCAGTCACTCCTTCATAGCTAATACCCCACCAAACCATCACTGAAGTTGGATAGTGCCCACGTTGCACTCTGTCGACTAATTGGGAAGCTTCCTTAGAGCTTTGAGCATAAATACGGTCATGAAAATGTTTCAATTGTAAAAAAAATCTCATCCGTAAACAAAAATTTTCTGTGACCTCCCTTTGCGTATCGCTTCAGTAGTTGTTTAGATTTTACCACCCTATTCTTTTTTTAATTATCAGTTAAGAAATGACCGTACGTCTCTTATAGGCTACAAGTCCTAAGTCATCTTTTAAAATACGCACATGGTTCTAGGTGCTATCTTCATCTCCCGAGATAAAATCTTTTGCTTTCGGACAGAATTTCTTCAAATTCTTTCCCTTACTGCTTTGACCACCTTTTTCGTACGAACACTACGTGGACGGCCAGATCTTTTTTTGTCAAAAACAGAGGAGGTATCATTGTACCTATTAATAGCCCGGTACACAAACATTTTACTAATACCAAGCGTATGGAGAGTTTTAAAAATTGCATTTGGCTCCATACCTACTTTGTGTAATGCAATCATAGCGATTCGGTTCACTATATAACCTACTCCATTTTAACATCGCAAAATATTGTACAATGTATTGGCGCCAAAAAAAACGCAATGAACAATCATATAAAAATGACAGATTCCAAATTCAAATGTAATGAATATTTTAATAATGTAATATTTTATTTATTTTTAATTGTAACAGTATTTATGGCCAGACTAAGTATACTTAAAGACTGATACTTCTATAAATATGTATTTGAAATAACCTAATTAATAATTTGTGTTATGATTTATAGATTACCTCAAAAGGTAACAAAAAAGGCAAGTCTTTCAATGAGACAAAAGAATCGGTAAAATCACAAAAAAGTCAAAAATCTCAAAAGGAAAAAGAAAAGTCCCAAAAGGAAAAAGGGAAGGCAACGAAATTATCAAACTTAGTAAAGGACAGGGCTGGGCCTTTCAAACCTTTACCATGTTTATGGGATCTGCAACTTTGCTTGAGATTTCTACATTTATTGTATAGGTAAGCTGTAAGACTATAATATTATTTATTCACTTTAAAGATCTTTCTGCTACTTAGTTTTATTTTAGCTGTTTTATTATTATTTCATCATCATCCTATCGCCGTCCTATCGACTGCTGAACGTAAGGCCTCTCCCAATGAGCGCCAGCCATCCCGATCTTGGGTAGCCCTCATCCATCCACTGCCAGCCACATTCTTCAAATCGTCGGTCCATCGTGCCGCAGGACGTCTTACACTACGTTTGCCTAAGCGTGGTCTGCACTCTAAAACTTGTCTGCTCCATCGACCGTCTGTCCGTCTGCACTCTGTAGACACGGCCGGCCCACTTCCACTTCAGCGTGCTGATCGTTGAGCAATGTCGGTGACTTTAGTTTTCTGGCGAATGACATCGTTACTAATTTTATCCACCAGAGATACCCTCAACATTTCTCAGCTCTTTCCATCGCACGCTGAGCAACCTTGAACTTGTGTACCTGCTCTACGGTGAGCGTCTACGTTTCGGCTCCGTATATCATTAATGATAGAACGCATTGATTAAAGACCCTGGTCTTAAGGGATTGTGGGATCGACGATTCATAGATGTCCCGGAGCTTCCCGAATGCAGCTCACCCCAAGCGTATTCTTCTACTCGCCTCCTTCTCCAAGTTGTGCCGCCCTAGTTGAACAGTTTGACCAAGATATACGAGTAAGTATTGTTGCACGACGACGAGTGGAGAACGTGTTCATTATACATGATTTTATTTTTGTTTAGGTTCATACCGAGACCCACCCGTCTTGAAGAATCGCTTAGGCTGTTCAGCATCTCTTCCAGATCCTGCAGAGATTCTGACATAATGACTATGTCATCCGCAAATGGCAAGTGTAAGATGTACTGGCCGTTTATGCTCAGTCCCCGTCTCTTCCAATCAAGTATCTTGATAACGTCCTCCAACGCGTTAGTAAACAGTTTTGGAGAGATAACATCTCCCTGTCTCACTCCTCGACGCAGTTGGATTGGTTTTGTACTCTGTTCTTTTACTTGGACGTTAATTGTTGATTACTATTTAGGCTGTTTCTTTTGAAAGCACAATAATTAAGAAATGTTAAGTCATCGTTTTTTTCTACAATAGTTTTAAGCAAGCAAAATAAGCTAGCATGACGGATTACAGCATATCCTCCTCACATTTTTTATTGGTCGATGATGATGATTACTAGAATCGTTGTTTTCCAGTGAGGAAGTATCATGGTCGTCCACAGAGCAGCGGAACATAGTGCGCACGCAATGCGCGCTACACACGTGGGCAGTGCGCGGCGTGGCGTCGTGCGTGCAGGCCGCCGACCGCTCGCACGCACTGGACGTGTTGTACGTTGCGGCACTGCTACATAAGACGTGTCTATCCCGGTACGCTATTGGTTAAATAATTATATATGGTGTGGCGAGTGAGTGACGTGTTACTCTTCCACGCCATGCATAGTACGGACGCAAGGCGCGATGCACGCGTGGGCGGCGCACGGCGTGGTGTTGTGCGCTCAATCCTATACGTTGCGGCGCGGGCGCTACTACATAAGATGTGTCAGATGCCGTTACGCTGTTTATTTTGAAGTAAAATTATGATTTCCATATCGTCACGCAAAATTTATTTACATACAAAAGAGCCGTGTCTATGACACCGCAACATCCTATTATATACATTATAACTGACCATTTCTCTTTCAGGTTTCAAGACGTCTGCGACTTTGACGATAACACGGCGTTGGGTATTTTGGAGCTGTTCAAGACCTGTGTAGATGCCCTGTTGTCACATAATTACAAACTTAAAGCAGAGAAGGTTTTGACTTGCATTAGTAAGTATTTAATTATATGTTCATCTACTTACATATTGGTTACATGTTATGTATATATAAAAGAAGATACTGCTTATGGTAGAAACATTTAATCTGGACAGTAGTTTTAATTTACAATGTAGACGCACACTAAGAAGTTATTTTGAAAAATTCAAACTGTAAATAGGTGAAATAGGGGTTGAAAGTTTGTATGGAAATTCTTTAAATTTGCACCGAATTGCAGTTAAATTGAGATTCGTATATACCTCCCGTTGTCTTGTTCCCGTAACCAAAAAATATATATTACTAACGTACTAGGGGGCCAGATTGAAGTTCCATAGATATAGTAAAAACAAAAAAATTGTTACTTGAAATTTTAGAATATGTACAATAAGTTTTATTTTGTTTTAATAACTAGGTTTTATTTACTAAAATAATGTTATTATTTTACTACAAGATTACCTGAGGGCTTAATTTAAATCTTTTATAATTTTTTCAGCGGGTCTCCAAGATTCCCCAGTCTCCATGAGCGTAGCGGAGATATTAGACAAGATCCACATAGCGTTAGTTCAGTTAGACGCCGACATGGGCGACGATAGGGACAGCGTGGCGAAGAAAATGCTAGCAACACTGATTGCCATTGCCACTGTATTGCTGGAAACTCCAGTGCTGGCGTGTAGCAAACTTAATGCGGTAGGTGTTTAACCGATATACGCGGAGATATTAGAGAAGATCCATTTAGCGTTAGTTCAGTTAGACGCTGATGTGGGCGACGATAGGGACAGCGTGGCGAAGAAACTGATAGCAACACTGATTTCCGTTGCCACGGTGTTGCTAGAAACTCCAGTGCTGGCGTGTAGCAAACTTAATGCGGTAGGTGTTTAACCGACATACGCGGAGATATTAGAGAAGATCCACATAGCGTTAGTTCAGTTAGACGCCGACATGGTCGACGATAGGGACAGCGTGGCGAAGAAACTGATAGCAACACTGATTGCCGTTGCCACGGTGTTGCTGGAAACTCCAGTGCTGGCGTGTAGCAAACTTAGTGCGGTAGGTGTTTAACCGACATACGCGGAGATATTAGAGAAGATCCATTTAGCGTTAGTTCAGTTAGACGCTGATGTGGGCGACGATAGGGACAGCGTGGCGAAGAAACTGATAGCAACACTGATTGCCGTTGCCACTGTGTTGCTGGAAACTCCAGTGCTGGCGTGTAGCAAACTTAATGCGGTAGGTGTTTAACCGACATACGCGGAGATATTAGAGAAGATCCATTTAGCGTTAGTCCAGTTAGACGCTGATGTGGGCGACGATAGGGACAGCGTGGCGAAGAAACTGATAGCAACACTGATTGCCGTTGCCACGGTGTTGCTGGAAACTCCAGTGCTGGCGTGTAGCAAACTTAGTGCGGTAGGTGTTTAACCGACATACGCGGAGATATTAGAGAAGATCCATTTAGCGTTAGTTCAGTTAGACGCTGATGTGGGCGACGATAGGGACAGCGTGGCGAAGAAACTGATAGCAACACTGATTGCCGTTGCCACGGTGTTGCTGGAAACTCCAGTGCTGGCGTGTAGCAAACTTAGTGCGGTAGGTGTTTAACCGACATACGCGGAGATATTAGAGAAGATCCATTTAGCGTTAGTTCAGTTAGACGCTGATGTGGGCGACGATAGAGACAGCGTGGCGAAGAAACTGATAGCAACACTGATTGCCGTTGCCACGGTGTTGCTGGAAACTCCAGTGCTGGCGTGTAGCAAACTTAGTGCGGTAGGTGTTTAACCGACATACGCGGAGATATTAGAGAAGATCCATTTAGCGTTAGTTCAGTTAGACGCTGATGTGGGCGACGATAGGGACAGCGTGGCGAAGAAACTGATAGCAACACTGATTGCCGTTGCCACTGTGTTGCTGGAAACTCCAGTGCTGGCGTGTAGCAAACTTAATGCGGTAGGTGTTTAACCGACATACGCGGAGATATTAGAGAAGATCCATTTAGCGTTAGTCCAGTTAGACGCTGATGTGGGCGACGATAGGGACAGCGTGGCGAAGAAACTGATAGCAACACTGATTGCCGTTGCCACGGTGTTGCTGGAAACTCCAGTGCTGGCGTGTAGCAAACTTAGTGCGGTAGGTGTTTAACCGACATACGCGGAGATATTAGAGAAGATCCATTTAGCGTTAGTTCAGTTAGACGCTGATGTGGGCGACGATAGGGACAGCGTGGCGAAGAAACTGATAGCAACACTGATTGCCGTTGCCACGGTGTTGCTGGAAACTCCAGTGCTGGCGTGTAGCAAACTTAGTGCGGTAGGTGTTTAACCGACATACGCGGAGATATTAGAGAAGATCCATTTAGCGTTAGTTCAGTTAGACGCTGATGTGGGCGACGATAGAGACAGCGTGGCGAAGAAACTGATAGCAACACTGATTGCCGTTGCCACGGTGTTGCTGGAAACTCCAGTGCTGGCGTGTAGCAAACTTAGTGCGGTAGGTGTTTAACCGACATACGCGGAGATATTAGAGAAGATCCATTTAGCGTTAGTTCAGTTAGACGCTGATGTGGGCGACGATAGGGACAGCGTGGCGAAGAAACTGATAGCAACACTGATTGCCGTTGCCACTGTGTTGCTGGAAACTCTAGTGCTGGCGTGTAGCAAACTTAATGCGGTAGGTGTTTAACCGACATACGCGGAGATATTAGAGAAGATCCATTTAGCGTTAGTCCAGTTAGACGCTGATGTGGGCGACGATAGGGACAGCGTGGCGAAGAAACTGATAGCAACACTGATTGCCGTTGCCACGGTGTTGCTGGAAACTCCAGTGCTGGCGTGTAGCAAACTTAGTGCGGTAGGTGTTTAACCGACATACGCGGAGATATTAGAGAAGATCCATTTAGCGTTAGTTCAGTTAGACGCTGATGTGGGCGACGATAGGGACAGCGTGGCGAAGAAACTGATAGCAACACTGATTGCCGTTGCCACGGTGTTGCTGGAAACTCCAGTGCTGGCGTGTAGCAAACTTAGTGCGGTAGGTGTTTAACCGACATACGCGGAGATATTAGAGAAGATCCATTTAGCGTTAGTTCAGTTAGACGCTGATGTGGGCGACGATAGAGACAGCGTGGCGAAGAAACTGATAGCAACACTGATTGCCGTTGCCACGGTGTTGCTGGAAACTCCAGTGCTGGCGTGTAGCAAACTTAGTGCGGTAGGTGTTTAACCGACATACGCGGAGATATTAGAGAAGATCCATTTAGCGTTAGTTCAGTTAGACGCTGATGTGGGCGACGATAGGGACAGCGTGGCGAAGAAACTGATAGCAACACTGATTGCCGTTGCCACGGTGTTGCTGGAAACTCCAGTGCTGGCGTGTAGCAAACTTAGTGCGGTAGGTGTTTAACCGACATACGCGGAGATATTAGAGAAGATCCATTTAGCGTTAGTTCAGTTAGACGCTGATGTGGGCGACGATAGGGACAGCGTGGCGAAGAAACTGATAGCAACACTGATTGCCGTTGCCACGGTGTTGCTGGAAACTCCAGTGCTGGCGTTTAGCAAACTCAACGCGGTAGGTGGTTAACCGATATACGCGGGGAAGTTCTATGTATTCGTGGAATTGGTCCAGAGTAAAAATAAATAAACCAAATATTTTTTCCTTTGCAGTATATTTATATGAAGAATGCGTTTTTAAGTTTAAAATAAACTACTATTATGGCCTCATCAAATATGTTTTCTCTTTCTCGAGCGAAATTTCAAGGTCGCGGTACGACTCGATTTTTGATATAACACCGTCTGTCGGAAGCTAATTATACTTCCTACATTAGTTCACTTTTTGAAAACTTAACTTTCTAAAGTATGGCTCGATACACAGATGGCGCTAGGTGTGCACATTTATATTTTTCTATTCTTTTTTGAAGTGATGTTCTTTACACGATGTCATTTATTGTTGGTTTTAAATAATGAATGAAGTTATGTTAAAAAAAATCAGCGCCGCGTCACGTATCGTCTCGTTTAAGTGTGAGCTGACCCTAAGGTGGCACGGTCATTATTTAATCAGATACTCGGATATAACGTATTATGTATTGGCTGGCTTAGATTTTTAATGAAATGAAATTGATTGAAACGAGCAGACGGATCGCCCGAGTAAGAAATTACTGCGCCACCCATGGACTTTCGTAACACACTTGTAACTCCTCTGGTGTTGTGCACTTAACTTCCTGGTTCTTAAAAAATAATTTATAAAAGGTTATATAAGTTTGAAGTGTCTGTCTGTACTCTGTGTGTCTGTCCATGGCATCGTACTTGCCAAACGGATAAACCGATTGAGATCTATTTTTTTTTTGTTTGAAAGCTGACATGATTGAGAGTGTTATGCTGATTTTAGTGTCGCGCTGACCGCTCGCTGGCCGTCAGCGCCGACACCGAAATGTATGAAATGTCCGCGCCGACCGCTACGCGTTATTCGAAAACGCTTCCTAGAATTGCATATATTTCGACCTATCGGCGCTGCCGGTCAGCGCGACACTAAATCCCGCCTTAGCTGATGTTCGAAGATGTAACATAGGCTACTTTATCTTAGGGTTCCGTTTGGAAAAATAGGGTTCCGTTTCCGTTTGTTCTACGCAAACGAAGTTGCGGGCACCAGCTAGTCTATAATGTAATATCATGGTTCCTTTTTCACAGGTGATCATTAAATTAGAACAGTACGTTCGGCGCAGTAAACAAGATTGTGTGCAGTTGATACCACCGTTGTTGACCGCGGCCTTCAGAGAACACAGGGAGGTGCAGTTCCTGGACGAGCTGATGTTGAAATTGACTTCTACACTGGGTTTGATTGATGTATGTGTTACTGTTTAAATCGATATAGGAACTGAGACATATGGAATACAAATCGTATGTAATCGTTAAGTCGTTAAGTGTCAAACGATCGTCATTATTGTCCCAGTCCCGTTTTTATTTAAATTAGAGGTCGCCCTGTGGTCGAACTTCGCCTATTATGATTCATATTATAATTTTTAAGTTTGAACTTTATAAGGGCTCTTTTGCCTATGAGATTTTTTTTAATGTTGTGACAGATTGACAAACGTCAACATGCAACTAAATTGCATCTATCAAACGCACGGGAGTGTGTGTTAATATTATCTGATATAGTGTGTGTTGTTGTTATTTTTATTAATTTATTTTTCGTAAAATTGATATGGGTATCGATTACCAGGTTTTTGGGGGTGCAGGATACGAAAATGACATCCATTTTAAAATTCCAAGATGGCGGAGATATTTCATTTTATAAAAAATAAAATAGGTGTCCTTTTTTAATTTAATATATATATAAATAAATTAATTTTTCTGGTAAATTGGTTGGGTTGGGGTAAAATGGGTGTCGTCTTCGAGGTTCTTACGGGTGCTGAATACAAAAATGATATTCATTTTTAATTTCAAAGATAAATTTTCTATAAAATGAAATCTATAAATCTATGTGTCCTTTTCTAGGTTTAAGGGGATAGGGGGAAGGGGAGAAAAATGTTGAAAATCCTGAATATTCTAACATTTCTATAGCTTTATACATCGCTCGTATCTTAAAGTAGAGCATTGCCATTTTTTTTTTCTAAAACCGCTTCTATCTCGGAAACGGTGCATCCTACTGAAAAAATAATAAAAACATTCCCCCCCCCCTTAGTAACTATATATGTTATTCATGATGGGAGACAAACAAATTTGAAAATCCTGAATTTCCCAACATTTCTATAGCATTGTACATAGCTTGTGTCTGAAAGTAGAGCATTGTCATTTTTTTCTATAATCGCTTCTATCTCGGAAACTGTGCGTCCTACTGAAAAAATAATGAAAATTTCCTCCCCCCAAGCAACCGCGTAACCACGTATTATATTTATGATAAGAGATTTTTTTGAAAACCCTGAATTCTAAAAATTTCTATAGCTTTGACATAACTGGTATCTCGAACTGCATAATATACTGTGATAATAATCATCAATCCTAAACAGCATCCCCAAGAACTTTTAAAATAGTACTCATGTCATTTTTACGAAGAATGAAAATTCTCCATTTTGGAAATTGAAATTGGAAGACGATTTTGTAATCTAGCATAAAAAGCCTGGAAAAGGACACCCATATTCATTTTAATTAAAAAAAATCGGGAATTAAGTCACCGACTTATAAATTTCGGTGCCCGTTTGAAATAAACGCTACCTTTTATCTGCTGATTTTCAGTCACCTGACTGCTTTCGCCAGTTTAGTTATTTAGTCGCCAACATATTAATTCGCTGCCAATTTCAGTAATACAGTATGCTCATGTGCAGTCGCCAATTTATTTTTTGTTCGCAAGATTAATTATACGAGGGCTGCACTAAAAGTATCGGGAATGGAATATTTCCACTGTTCCTGTCATATTAAAATCTTTTTAATTTAAAACTCCTTGGTTTTAAAAATCGAATACTGTTTATTTATTTAAAAAAAGATTCTCGGTCTTGTCACAAGGTCTTGTCAAACTTGTTTAGTCGTTGAGAAAATGGAATTGACTCGAGAAAATTCTAGAGCGATGATTTATTATGACTTTCGAAGTGGTTTAACACAAAAACAGTGTGTTGACCGGATGATTTCTGCATTTGGTGATGAAGTCCCATCCAAAACCACAATTTATCGCTGGTTTGCTAAATTTCAACGTGGACGTGTCAAGCTCAGTGATGATCCCCGTCAAGGTCGTCCAAAAACTGCAGTCACCCAAGAAAACGTTGATGCTGTGCGTAAGCTGATTGAGGAAGATCGACATGTGACATACCGCGAAATTCAGGCAACTTTAGACATTGGCATGAGTCAAATACAAATAATCTTGCATGAACAATTAGGTGTAAAAAAGTTTTTTTCCCGATGGATACCGCATTTGCTCTGTGAAGAGCAAAAAGCGGCTCGCGTTACTTGGTGCGTCAGAACTCTCGAAAGATTCCACGCAGGATCATCAAATGCTGTATACAACATCGTATCAGGTGACGAATCCTGGATATACGCGTACGAACCCGAAACAAAAAACCAGTCACGAGTTTGGGTGTTCGAAAATGAGTTAAAGCCAACAAACATTGTTCGTTCACGGAGTGTTGCAAAAAAAATGGTGGCCACGTTTGTCTCCAAAACCGGCCATGTTGCGACTATTCCTCTTGAGGGCCAAAGAACGGTTAATGCAGAATGGTATGCTAACATTTGTTAGCCACAGGTCGTTTCTGAACTCCGTAAAGAGAACTGCAACCGCCGCATCATCCTCCATCACGACAATGTGAGTTCTCACACCGCGCACAGACCAAAAGAGTTTTTAGAGCAAGAAATCATAGAATTATTAGACCATCCGCCGTACAGCCCCGACCTAAGCCCTAATGATTTCTATACTTTCCCTAAAATAAAGAATAAATTGCGTGGTCAGAGATTTTCATCACCTGAAGAAGCTGTGGACGCCTACAAAACGGCCATGGAAATGGTTGCTTCAATGATTGGTTCCATCGTATGGAAAAATGTGTCAAATTTCGCGGAGTATACTTCGAAAAGCAATAAATACATTTTTAAATATTAATGTTGTGTCACTTCCTTGATTCCCGAAATTTTCAGTGCCGCCCTCGTATCCCTTTAAAAAATATTAGTTTTCTAAACACCTTCCTCCACTTTAATTTACCGATAAAATTTCTTACTCCTCCAATTGCACAAATCTCGTAAGTGAACATTTTTGCGGGGCAAATTTAACAAATTGTTTCATGTGTAGGTACATGCGACACGATCTTAATGGCTTTCGGGAATCGTTGCTTTTCATGTACGAATCTTTTGCGTATACGTGTCGACGTTATAATTTTCTTTTTTTTTTCACAGCCTCCGTGGTCTAGTGGTTGGAGCTTGGCTCTCGAATTCCCACATTGGAACAACAAAAAATGTTGTTTCCAAGTTTGGTTAGGACAATGTAGGCTGATCACCTGATTGTCTGACAAGAAAGATGATCCATGCGTCGGATGGGCATGTAGAAAGTCGGACCTGCGCCTGACCTCTCGCCAGTCATGTCGGTTATCTGTCTCACTGGGTTATGAGAGTAAAGGAACAGAGCGTGCTCTTGTGTGCTGCGCATACACATGGGCACTATAAAATGACTCCTGCGTAGCTGGCCTGGTTTCAATGTAACCGGCCACCGTCACCGAAATCAGTGTGGGGAGATATTTATTATAATTTTCTTTTACCACTCCTTTAACCATGATGCAATCCATTAGGAAGACGAGTCATCGGCTGAAGAAGATACCCGGGATTTCCCCTGTATAGACGCGCGCTCTGGTCTGACCGCGCTGACGCAAGTGTGCACGCACCTGCACGTGCGCTCGCGCGCTATAGAGCACGTGCTCGCCCGCGCGCGCGATCTGCACGCAGCCGCGCACAGCGCCGCGCAGCACCAGCTGCAAAGGATCGATAAAGGTGCCTAATTATTATCGTATCATAATATCATAATTAGTAAGGGTCATATTATCAGTATCATGTAATTTAAAAGACATTGTTAATGTGAATATATACGTTTAGATTGCCTATTAGGGGCAAGAAAAAATCGGATGACACAACTAAAAACGTTTAGAGGGTTACAGGTGAAGTCGACGTAGTTCGTAGGTCCTTACGGGAAACAGGGGCGTGCGCTCTATATAGGCAGAAATGCAGTGCTTTACTTGTCATTCACAGATATTTTAATAAAACGTTCGTACGTTTTAGATGACTTTAATTAATAGTAAATAAATAAATAAAATAAAAATATAATAACTTAAAAACGCCTAATATTTTATAAATAGCAACTCATCTCATTCCGTTGCGTTCTGCAGGACATATCATCGCATGTATGTGTAATTTTCATACTTAGCAAACGCACACACCCATGAATATCGACATGATTATATAGCAGAAACTCCCGCGGCAGGCGATGGCTCTCTGCTATCCGAACGCTTCCGAAAACCGCCGAACTGGCTTGTCGGAAATTATTCGTTGCCTATAATCCGAGTAAAAATAATAGACGGAATTCTAATAAATCACGTATGCACATTATGCATTTTTGTTTAGTAAGGTTTTATTTGTTTAAATAGAAGAAACGTTTTGTGTTTCGCGGGGGCCATATTGCATATTTCATGTGATAAGCATTGTTTACAATTTAATCGCTCCAGTTTATTTATAGTTTTCTTAAAAGATTTTTTTTTTGATTTGAATTAAATTGTTTATTAAAAATTAAAAATAACAAGTTCTCACAATTGTCATTCAGTGTAAATATTCAAATTCTGTCTAAAGGTAGGTGTGTACCCGAGTTACAACAATTAAACCAGCAAAAAAATAATGTAACTCGAAAATTTCATGTTCAAAGTTATGAAACGTATAACTGGCTGTGTGGTTGTGTACATACGATTAAATTATATTGTTTTCCTTGCATATTATTTAGTAATTTACATCGGGATATAGTAATCTCAAGTAAAGTTTTATCTGAAAATTTCTGCATTCTTTGATCCTCATTTAAATATTTCACAGAAGTTTAAATCACACAGGGAAAATAATATAATGACTGCGGAACTTGTAGCAGTAAAAGAATGTATCTCATACGTTAATAATTTGAATAACGATAATAGTATAGTGATATTATCGGACTCGAGAAGTGCCCTCCAACACCTTCGCCAGTGTGTCATTAAGCAACGTGGGATTCCGATTGCCTTCGAAGCTTTAGACTTATTACGCCATGATGCTAGCAATGTTTCTATTAAACTACAATGGGTTCATACGGGTCTCATACGGGTTTATTCGGAAACGAAACTGCAGATGCGCTTGCCAAGGCTGCAATGATGGATGGTCTCGTGCTTGACTTTAAACCTTTTGCCAATGAGCTTCGTCCTCAAATTGAGAAAAAGTCGTTAGAGAAATGGGAATACATTTTGGCGAAGAACTTAAAAGAGGTGTAGGAGGTTGGTACGGAACTATCCAAAATAAACCTGTACCTGTAACCTGCCTTGGTTTATTTCATGTAACTTGCCTAGAAAGTTGTTGGTGTCAGCCTTTAGGTTGCGCTCTGGGCACATTCCAGCTAACAAGTTTTGTCATATGGTCGGGATTAAGCCTTCACCTAATTGTGATGTGTGCCAGTAACCGGAGGACCTATTACATGTATTGCTGAAGTGTGCTCGAAGAATAGATTTGAGGTCTAGGATTTTAGGAGACTTGGGTTGCCTGCACAACGGACAGATCATCTGTATCCTTTCTGAGCCGTTTGTGCAAAGCAAAACATACAATTTTATGGATCTGTCCCTTGTATAGGGAACAATGACTGAACCTATGAGGCTGGCATCAACACTTAAGTGTTAAAATCCTCTGTAAAAAAACTAGATATATTAGTTATATCTAGTATATATTGTATTATAATATATTAGTTTGTATCTACGTTATTTTTTAAGATATACGAAAATGGGTTTTAGATTTTTTATTAACATGTTGTCTATCATCGAGAAGATGAAAAAAATAATTTTACGCAACATTCTTATTCGGAAAATATTTTTGATTGTTATACCTTGTTGACCAGTTGATTAAACCTAGATATTTTTCTATGTAATAGCGGCCTGCACACGTAAAGTTCGGACCGCGTTCCAAACCGCGGAAGGATATGCGATTTGACCTGCGGATCGAACTGTCGTGTTAATTACGACTAGAGGAGCTTCCACGGTTTGGACTGCCGGCATCATACTTAGTTTAGGCGAACGCGCGGATGAATCAGTGAAATGCGCTCGCATCGACGTGCCAGATCGGACTGTCAGCCCCGCAAATCTACATGTTCGTATCGGAGCGAGGGTTGGAATGGCGCGTGCTGCTTCCCGCGGTCCGAACTTTACGCGTGGATAGGCTAATTTCTGCAGAATAGCTGCCATATAATTTTTATGTGTAATAATAGTTTTTGATAGCGTACACTGTTAAGCTACGTATCGTTTACTTTAGATTATAAAATCTTCGTTTAATATCAATTACACCACTAAATAGCAAAAATTCTAAATATAGACTGTGATGCCATACGATAAAGGGCCGTATAAATACCCACGTAATAAAGGTACGAGAGTATATTAGCAGTCGGTGTTGGCCGTATCCATGACACAGTAAATAGTGATACTCCATTATATTTATTGTCTATGCGCAGAGCTGCGGGAATGCTACGAGGACGCGGTGATCCAGCTCTGCCAGCTGTGCAGGGTCACGGGAGGCGCGGCGCGGCTGCGCGGCGCGGGGCCGGCGGCGGCGGTGCGGCTGTACGCGCTGCTGGCGGCGCTGGCGCGACAGCTGCCGCCGCACATGGCCGTGCCGCTGCGGTGAGCTACCTCTGATGAATAAGCAAACGAGCAGAGAAAATCGCATAATTGCAAACGTTTACACCCGACCAAGAATACTAGCAACACCAGAGGAGTTACAAGCGCGTTACCGGTCTTTTAAAACACCGCATAAACTTTTTGGGCAACGACTAGCGACATTCACTAAATGTGTTTTGTGCGGCGCGGCGGGTCGAGCGGGCTCATTCTTGCTGAAGCGCGGCTCTTCCGCGATATCGTATCTAACAAATAATAAAGGACACTGGAAATTTTCTATAAAACAATTTGCTACGGCGACGAAAGAAAAAATCAGGCTAGATAAAAGCGTAATTACACCTAGATTACAACGACACAGGTCGCATATCTGCAGGAGGTGTGGTAAATTCTCATACATTTTAACTCATTGCAACGAATATTCATATAAAATATGATTAGCAATATATTGATTATCTCCACTTCTTCATGGATCTGAATTAAAATAATTACATGAAATTATATGTGAATGAAAATTGTACAATCTACTAGTATTTTGATTTGTGGTCGACACTTTTTTAAACAGGGGGTCATAAACGCCCAACGTGTTTTATTTTTAAAAATCTTTCTTACTTATTGCAGTCTAGAGAGGCTTCTTAAGCTATGCGGCAAGAAGCTGTCATCTATATGCGACTCCCTAATAACTTACTGCGAGGCGAGCGGCGGACGCAGCACGAAGATGATACCGCGCCTCGTGTTGGAAGCTGAGAACTTCAGCAAGAATATTATATTGCTGGAGAAGAAGGCTAAGGTATAACTGACTACATTATGTGTAGTATTTCTTAGTTCCTACTAAGATGTATCATCGTAAATGAGAAGGTTTATGGATAACGTTATGAATGTATGTCTCTATTTCATGCATCAACCGTTGAACGGATTCAATCCTTACTAATATTATAAATCTGAAAGTGAGTTTGTTTTGTTGTGGTTATGGTCGATCATCACGAAATTTGGTACAGATATACAGTAAACCACGGAGAAGGAGATAGGCTACTTTATCGCGGCAAAATGTACGGTACCCGTGGGCTCCCTTTTTGCGCGCACGAAGTCGCGATATACACACTTCTCTCTTTTACATGACATAGATAACATTTTCATAATATTTTTTATTGTGTATCTAAGAGGTAAATAAAGCCTTTGACAAAATCCTAATAAAGTTAAAACTTGAAAATTAAATTAAGGCGACTACTACGTTTCTTTTTTATTTGTCAAGTTACTGAATTAAGATTTTTTTCCACAACTAGTTTAGGATATTGCTTTTGATGTGGCGGACCAATTAGCTCCACAATCCTGAATCGCGCTATCGAAGTTTTCTATGATTGGCGCTATATATACAACATTTGAAAACTACTACATTGGGCTTCGGCCTGACCGAGCATACCAGACCGAGCTCGGTCGGAGATCTCCCTTTGGGGCTTCCAACACAATTCCCACAAAACGTAAAATTAAGGTCGAAATTTTGGTACACCGGTTATGTGCGTGACTGTATATCTATCTTATTTCTATACCAATATAATAAATTGGAAAGATATGTTTCTTTGCATTGAATAGGCTCCAAAACGACTGGGTTGATTTTAATGAAATTAGGCACAAACATAGAGTAGACCACGGGGAAGGACATAGGCTAGGGGAATGACATAGGCTAGGCGAAGGACAATATGCTACTTTTTATTGCGGCAAAATTTACGGTTTCCTCGAGATTTCCTATTATATTGAAATAAAAATCTTGCAATGTAAATGAGACAAATATATAATTGGTTACTCGAAAACGACTGCAAGTATTACCATGAAATTTATTTTCCAGGAAGTTTTGGGGGAGAAAAATAGATATAGCGATCCCTGGAAACTGCGCATTTTTTAGCTATTTATATGTTTTTTATTTGCTGTGCAACAATATATCAATAATTTCGAACCTATTAATTATGTCAGTCCGATTGGCAGTTTGGTATGCGTATGTCATATTTTTGCTTTGTTCGAAAATTCGGAATGTGGGGTTCGAATCCCGGTCAGATAAATATTTATGTGATTTTTTTATTATTTAATTTATCAGAACTCCGAACAAAGCTCGGTTACCCTGGTACTGATAATATTATATTGTATTGTATTGCAGATGAACTACCAGCAATACCTATCTCTGGGCACGGCGCGCGACTTCCGCATCAAGGGGCCGGTGCTGCAGGAGGTGCTGGGCGCTATTGAGCAGGAGGCCGACAGAGACAATGGTATGTGCTCAGTGCTTACCCGGCCGAACATGTTTTATATATATAGAATTCAATATTATCAAATATGTGTACAAAGACATTAAAAGTAACAAAGTGACGTAATAAAGAATAATAATAGCTTTTTATCGGGCTATCTGGCTGCTCGTTTTATCTCTTAAAATGAAATGACAGCAAAGAGCTTGGTTTAGAGATTTTTCGTCGTACAATAAAATGATACACCTTTTAAGCCCGTTCATTTGATAAATGTCTTGTAGAGCAACAAGGGACGTTTTGGCCCTTTTTCTTTCGAATACTTAAGTAAATTCGATTACAAAATATGCACACACGTGATGTCTATAAAAATATGCCGAGACCCTTTATTTTGCGAGATGGATAAATGATAGCGTATTTTAAAAATTTTTGAAAACTGCTTATATTTAAAGATTGGGACGCACGATTTAACAGATGAATAAAAATAAATTAATAATGTAATGACTTTTTTCTTCATTAAACTAATTAGTCGAATTTATTTTTAATGGTTTTGAATTTACCGCCAAAACGCTCGGATCGATGACGTCTAATTGTGTGATGTCAACTTTGTGTAAACAAAGTATATTCATATATTTGTTTGTTTGCGTTAAATAGGCTCCGAAACTGCTGGACCTATTTTGATGAAATTTGGCACAGATATAGAGTAGACCACGAGAACACGAGGAAGGACATAGTTTACTTTTTATCGCGGCAATATGTCCGGTTTCAGCGAGACTACCTCTTGCGCGCACAATGTCGCGGGCAATTAGTTATAAGATGTTATAACGATAGTATTGATAACACTTTAATTTCAGAAGACCCAGACATAACAGACGCGGAGACAGAGGTACTATCAGCTGCGGGTGACCACGAGGACGCCAGCGACGACGAGACCACGACTAAACGGAGAAGATTGTCGTAGTTATATATAATATTAGTAAATAGTAATTGATGTAAATTAACAGTTTTGTACGTTATAGTTATTTCGAGTAATTTTATCTAAAGGATACTTGTAAGGAATATCCTATCTGCCCCCCTAGCCGCTCTTCGACACGATGACTTCTCGCAATAATCATTTAAATATTTTGAGCAATTTATATAACTGCAAAAAGTTATAATATTTAGTTGCGTGCACCACGAATGCGAAAATATGATTAGAGAATTCCTATTGAATTGGAGCAAAAAACGATAACAACACAAATACTCCCACGTTTTTGGCGATCTAAATATATATTTCTCCGATTCTCATAATTACGATGTTTTGATTCCACGTCACGACATCAAAATTGCTTTAGCGAAATTCTCAGAAACGTAAATATAATTTAGATCCTTTGCCAAAACGAAGACCTTGTTATTTCTTAGTAATTTTTATGTGAATCGTAGAGGTCATATCTTATATTATTCATGGCATTATTAACCACGGTAGTTACGTACCTAATTACGTGCCTACCTACGTATTTGCTTTTCGAAACTTATAGTACTCAGAATAACTAATAGTATATTTACGTATTACACTTTTAACTTTTTAAATAATGCAATTAAATAAGTTGCTATTTTGTATCAATCAATCAATCATTTATATGCTCTAAAAGTGGTACAATAGATGTTCATATATAAGATACCTACATTTCTCAGTTCTAACACTTTTAGCTACACAATAGCATGCAAATATTGTTAAATGCTGTGAAGTCTAATTTTAATTTACATAATTTACTGTTAATTGTATAGTTTTTATAATAACCTAATACCCATAGACGTATATATTAAAGACGAGTTTGAGAGTATGAGGTAATGTGAAATCAAGATGGCGTAACTTTTTCTTGTATGAAGATTTGTTCTGTCAATAATTCATAAGTATTAATTTAAGCAAACGCTTGCACAAGGCACTAAGTCACATCTTATGTATCGGTTGCTAATAAAGTCTTTGAATCTTAGGTACATCTTATCCCTAATCTTTACGTTTTGAAATCTTTGTCTCAACCAATAGTCAGTGGATATACCTACCCCGAAGTGGGTACAATAATGTTCATAATAATTACTAATTATAATGATTTTATATATCCAATCGGTTTGTTGGATTGCCGCGATTATAATTAATCTGCAAAAAGGAATTCCAGCTAGTTGATAAAATCTAGTAATTAATATTTGACACGGGCGTCGCGGGTATTCCCAGAATAGGGGAGGCCGGAGGCTGCACATTGTTGATACGTTCTCGGAAACATGATCAATGCGGCTTGCTTATAGTTCACATTTATTGTACCCAGACCAAAGAATATTATATAAATTGCGAACGTACAATATCGACAAAGTTCCTGCTCGATCAGTTTCTAAACATTTGCCTTTGCCTAGTGCCAGTCGCCTCAAAATATTTATACACAACACATATAATATGTGTGTGCGCACTTGTTCTTAAACATAAAGCTCAATTTTGAACCGCTGTATTCAAACGCAGCGTCGCGTCGCGTATCATTCTATTCAGTATGAACTGACCCTAATTTAAACAAAAAAAAAATCGACTAAATGATTGTGTGTACATTGTATTTCTCTGTTGCGCGGCGAATAAGTGAAATTTGAATTGGTAGCATTATAGCCGGCCATATTGAAATTTGTTTACATTTAGACTACATTGAATCGGAACGGAGTGTAATGCTTGTCACTGCACATCGATGAAGAGCTAGCCATACTCGGTTGCATACAATAGATAACTGCACAGTTTTATCACTTACAAGGTTTTGCATGACGTACATTGTATGTATGTAGTATGTACGAGTACAACCTGTTCATCCATACTGAATCACTCTAAATTGGAGGACCCCATATATCGAAATTACAATATATAATTTAATTTATTATATATTGTAATTCTAGCTAAACCATCTTTTTACCACAAGTCCTGGTATCTAACTACCTAATGACATCATAATTCTTATAATATCTTATTCATCTAGACAAAAAATGACTAACGAGAATAATTCAAGCTAAGATCGGGTCTGTTTTCGTCGTAAATGCTATAAAATTACAATCAAGAGGGGTTCATTATCTTGTTACGATCATAATGATTGCAATTGATATGTTCAAGTTAATATAATAATAAGTTTCTGTGAATTATAAATCATACAACATATTGTTATTGATTGTACTGTAGGTTCTTGGTGGAAATTCATGTTTCACAGTAATAACACACAGGACTTCTTGCACTATTTCCACTTGCACTATTTTCACTTTAAAGTGGAAATAGTGCAAGAAGTCCTGTGTGTTATTACTGTGATACAACATATTATAGTACTCGTACTTACTGACCTAACCTAACAGATACTTGTATACACACACAACAGCCTCCGTGGTCTAGTGGTTACAGCTTGGCTTCCGACTCGGAGGTCGTGGGTTCGATACCCGCATTGAACAGCAAAAATGTTTTCCGAGTTTGGTTAGGACAATGCAGGCTGATCACCTGATTGTTTGACAAGAATGATGATCCATGCGTCGGATGGGCATGTTAGAATGTCGCATGTCCGACACATGCGCCTGTCATCTCTCGCTAGTCGTGTCGGTTATCCGTCCCACTGGGTTATGAGTGTAAAGGATGAGAGAGTGCTCTTATGTACTGCGCACACACTTGGCAGTATAAAATTACTCCTGCGTAACTGGCCTGGTTTCAATGAAACCGGCCACCGTCCCCGAAATCGGTGTGGGGGAGATAGTTTTTTTTACTGACGCACATACTACAGGGATAGACTAGATATACCTTCAACAGTATACGAGGGCGGCACTGAAAATTTCGAGAATCAAGGAAGTGACACAACATTACTATTTAAAAATGTATTTATTGCTTTTCGAAGTATTCTCCGCGAAATTTGACACATTTTTCCATACGATGGAACCAATCATTGAAGCAACCATTCCATTCGGAAGTAGGGGTCTCCAAAATGGCCGTTTTGTAGGCGTCCACAGCTTCTTCAGGTGATGAAAATCTCTGACCACGCAATTTATTCTTTATTTTAGGGAAAGTATAGAAATCATTAGGGCTTAGGTCGGGGCTGTACGGCGGATGGTCTAATAATTCTATGATTTCTTGCTCTAAAAACTCTTTTGTTCTGTGCGCGGTATGAGAACTCGCATTGTCGTGATAGAGGATGATGCGGCGGTTGCAGTTCTCTTTACGGAGTTCTGAAACGACCTGTGGCAAACACATGTTAGCATACCATTCTGCATTAACCGTTCTTTGGCCCTCAAGAGGAATAGTCGCAACATGGCCGGTTTTGGAGACAAACGTGGCCACCATTTTTTTTGCAACACTCCGTGAACGAACAATTTTTATTGGCTTTAACTCATTTTCGAACACCCAAACTCGAGACTGGTTTTTTGTTTCGGGTTCGTACGCGTATATCCAGGATTCGTCACCTGATACGATTTCTGACGCACCAAGTAACGCGAGCCGCTTTTTGCTCTTCACAGAGCAAATGCGGTATCCATCGGAAAAACAACTTTTTTACACCTAATTGTTCATGCAAGATTATTTGTATTTGACTCATGCCAATGTCTAAAGTTGCCTGAATTTCGCGGTATGTCACATGTCGATCTTCCTCAATCAGCTTACGCACAGCATCAACGTTTTCTTGGGTGACTGCAGTTTTTGGACGACCTTGACGGGGATCATCACTGAGCTTGGCACGTCCACGTTGAAAATCAGCATACCAGCGATAAATTGTGGTTTTGGATGGGGCTTCATCACCAAATGCAGAAATCATCCGGTCAACACACTGTTTTTGTGTTAAACCACTTCGAAAGTCATAATAAATCATCGCTCTAGAATTTTCTCGAGTCAATTCCATTTTCTCAACGACTAAACAAGTTTTTTTTTTTTTTTTTTTATCATAGTTCCCCCAACCACAAAGTCAGGACAATTTTTACTTTTTTAATTTTTTATCATTTATAATTATTTATTATTAATACATTTCTTCTTCTTCGTTCTTTTATCAATTATCCATTTCTTGTTTTTACATTACTAACATTTAACTATTCTCTTACATTTCCTTTAATTTTTTAATCTTATTTTAATCTTATTTAACTTTACATTCATTGTTGATTTCCAATTTTTACTACTTTATGTTACATTTCTTCTAAAATCTTTTTCTTTGTTACATTCTCTTGTTTACTTACATTTATACTTATAGTCACTACACTTACATTTACCTTACACTACTTTAATACATTCCTTTATATCTTGTTCTTTTATCAATTATGCATTTCTTGTTTTTACAGTTGCAACATTTAACTATTCTTTTACATTTCCTTTAATTTTAATCTTATTTTAATCTTATTTAACTTTACATTCATTATTTATTTCCAATTTTCTCTACTTTATGTAACATTTCTTCTAAAGTCTTTCTCTTTGTTACATACTCTTGTTTACATTTACAACTCTACTTTCTTGCTTACATTTATACATATAGTCACTACACTTACATTTGCTTTACACTACTTTTCTCTTTTACCTTTACTATTCTCTTTTAACTTAACATTTCATTTTTCTTTTACCTTTACATTTCTCTTTTTTGTGTTGTGTTTTATCTATTACATTCAGTAACATATTATTCATTCCTTTTTTATGCTTGCTACACTAACTCTATATGTTATTCTTATTTATGTCATCTTGACTTTTCTGTCTAGATTTGTATCTTATAAATAAACTAAGACTAAACAATTTTGACAAGACCTTGTGACAAGACCGAGAATCTTTTTTTAAATAAATAAACGGTATTCGATTTTTATGTAACCCTAATGTAAGGACTAAAGACTAATTAATGAAAAAGAGCGCTTTCGGTACAACTACATTAACTAATAAATATTCAACTACCTACTTCTACTTACCTTGCTACTTAAATAGGGGGGGGGGGGGGGTAGTATGATAAATATGATTAACACAAAAAAAACATTACATATATCGCTATAGGTGTTTCGCAGAATTGCAGTTACAAGCGATTAATTAATGTTATCAGAATGGGAAGTGGGAGTGTGTATATGTAAATAACCAAGAGGATGTCAGGACATGTCTAAGGAGGGTTCCGTAACTATAACCGCGTAAAAGCTTTTTTCAAATTACTTCTAAAGTTACTGTCCGATTTCGTTCAAAATAATTTTCCTAAGGAGTTTTTAGCATGGAAAATTGTAAGTTTGTAAGTCTCATAGTTTAGAAATGCCAGGGGGGGAGGTTAGGTTAGGTTATATATTTATCATATATTTTTCATCCCCACTTCACATGTATGAGGAGCCACCCCTAAAATATAAAATGATTATTTTATGATGCTAAAACCGAGATCTCTACACAATCTATAACTATACCAAATTTTATCAATTTATCTTCATAATTACAGAAGCTAGAAGCGCGGACAAACGGACACACAGACAGGCAGACGGAAGGTCAGAGCGAAACTATAAGGGTTCCTTATGTATTACGGAACCCTAAAAACGTTCTACAATCTACATGTTTACGTAAGCACCTCATAAAAACCACGTCTAAGTTACATGTAAATTACCATACGAAACCGGAGATAAAAAAACTAGATGTTAGGCTTAAAGGCGCAAATAGGCGGACGACATTTACCTATGGCACATTCCCGAGACATTATTTTCATACAAGACGAACTCGCACATTTAGCCAGTTGAGGCGACTAATAGGATATCATTGTTGTGTAGCGGTATCCCGCGACAGTGTCACGGTCGCCCGTCCGTGAGCGGCCTTAGAGATAAAGGAGTCTTTTTCGCGGTATCCAATTTAACATACGAGAAGCATTTCCTCCAGCCTGTATTAGGACAGGTCGTTTAGGTTTCTAATTTAGCAGGTATTTTTCTGCCAACATCCGTTGTTTTTTACAAGATGTTTACGTTGATACTCTCATTTTCCGAGAAAAACATTCCACTCCATTTCCAATGATAGTGTGAATTTTCTAGTGATATAGTTATAATAGGCGGTGGACAATTTTTATCGCTTTTTTTTAATGGATTCTAAAGTTTATATAACACTAGATCTTCTCCGCGACTTCGTACGCACAAAAAGAAATCGCGTGGGAACCGTACACTTTGCTGTGAAGTATAAAGTATAAAGTAGTATATGTGTTAATCAAGAGTCTAAACTACTACTATACCAAAATTCAACAAAATACGTTCTGTACTTTCTGATATTTGTGCGCACAAACGTCCAGACAAACAAAAGTAGGTCCTGCGCCGGACCAAATTTTTACATGCCCGTCCGACGCATGGATCATCTTTCTTGTCAGACAATCACGTAACATCAGCCTTTATTGCCCTAATCAGACTTGAAAGCAGAATTTTTTGTTGTTGCAATTCAGGGATCGAGCCCACGACCTCCGGAGTCTAGAGCCAAGCCCTAAACCACTAGACAACGGAGTCGTCGGTTGGAATTTTGCAGTGGAGATCCTAAGGCTGAGACGACGACGAACTTAGGGCCGAAACACATAAGCGCGTTGCGGCGCCGCGCCGCTGAAATCGGCAGTGCGCTATAGCGGTGCGGCGCCGCAACGCACGACGTGAATTCCAGCGTTATGACGTCATACTTGTTGACAAGGATGCAGTTTGTTTCTAACACTCTTGCAAACAACACGTGTCAACCGAGAAGCAGTTTTAAAATTAAAATGTCTGACGTTGACGTCGATCTGTTTATATCTTCGGTTCAGGAACACCGTTGTTTGTGGGATACTAGTGACGAAACCTATAAAGACAAATTTATAAAACAAGAAGCATGGAAAAGCATTTGTGAGATCGTTTATGTTGATTACAAGGAAAAAAACTCAAGCGAAAAATCAAAACTGGGTAAGTAGTAACATAGTATTGTCTTAGGTTTACGCGATCACTATTCACAATAAAACCACAATTTTTACTGTAGTAAAAACGTAAAAATCTGATCCGCGGTTTAAATTGTAAAAATTGTAGTTTAATGTAAGTAGCATGTATCTTTTTTTTTTTAATCATATGAAATACACCATTTATTTTAATGCCCTATGCAAAAGATTTTCTCTAAGTTAAAATTATATTTTTTCTCGCGCTCTTATTCAAAAAGGTAAACAAATACTATAAATAAAACCAAATTGCCATTTAAATTGTTTATTCGCAGTTCACAACATGTTAAATAGTTTGAATCAAATGTATTAAGGTATTATTTGTATTTTGAACTGAGTAGGTATACGAACATTCATATTTTGTTTAATTGCCAACTTAGGGCGCCAACATCACTGGAAAAGTAATTACAAAAATCATTCCGTATTAGATGTGGGCTTAAATTATTTTCATTTGCTGTGGGCAAATACAACATTTGCAGATCAGAATCATCAAAGATAATGTCATCGGTCGCTTGTACTCCATCTCGATTCAAAACAAAGTTGTGCATTACACAACATGCCTTGATAATGTCTGTCGCAAATTCGTATTGCACATTCATAGATCGATGAAATATGCGCCATTTATTGGCTAGGATGCCAAAAGCGCACTCGACATATCTTCGGGCACGACTCAGTCGATAATTGTAAACTCTTTGTTGTACCGACAAATGTTTCCCTGAGTAAGGGCGCATGACGTTATTCGAAATTGAGAATGCTTCATCTCCTACAAAAACAAATGGAGTTTCATTTTGAGAACCTGGTAAAGGCTTTGGTACAGGAATAGGTAATTTGCGTGTCATAATCAAATCATAAAGTTTAGAGTTCTGGAAAACGGTGGAGTCACTTTCCTTGCCATACGCTCCTATATCGACAAAAATGAATCTATATCTAGAATCTACAAGAGCTAATAGAACTATTGAATTATAGCCCTTATAATTGTAAAACAGTGATCCACTGTGCGCAGGACATGTAATACGGACATGTTTACCATCAAGAGCTCCTATGCAGTTAGGAAAATTTGCTTTCTTGTCAAACTCAATAGCGACATCTTCTAGAACCTGTTTTGTTATAGGAGGTATATTTTGACTTGATAGATGTTTCCATATGGCGCGACAAACTGTCCTTACAATTTTTGCTATTGTACTTGCTCCTCGGAAGTAATTCGTATGCATGGTTTTAAAGTCACTGCCGGTTGCTAGAAATCTAAAATGAAATAATAATTAGTAGGCAAATAATAAAATAATACAAATGTAGGTATAATCAAACTCAAACTGCGCAGGTAATAGTGTTGCTAAAGGAATAGATTTTCAAAGATAGACAGGTAGTTTTTCAAAGAAGTACTCAAGAAATATTTTACATTATGGTTGTTCTAGGCAAGGTCAATCAGTTTTTAACTTGCCTAAGTCAAGAAAAAGCAGAAAATTGTTCTTTTTCGGCGGCCAGCCATTTATATGAAATTGGATGGACCGAAAGTACTTATGAAAGTTATATCAAATTTTATATGTAATTTTATATGTAGTATAAATGGAATTTAGGGAATTTTAGTCTTTATTACTATTTTTCACTTGTGAAGTTATTTGTTGCAGGTAATGATTTAGTCAAGAAGTGGAAGGCCATAAAAGATAATTTTGCTAAATATCAAAAAAAACTAAAAGATGCCAATCGATCAGGAGCTGGAGCTGCAAAAATTAAAGAATATCACTTGAATAAACAATTACAGTTTTTGAAAAAGGTTTCACAAAATGCAACTGATTCCAGTTTATGTGTAGCGGAAGGAGATATTGAGAATGAAATAACGGCATTGCCTCGTTATAAAAGTCAACCACGAAAACGAAAGGCAGATGATAAGGATGATATTGAAGAAGATTTATTGGCAATATTAAAAACACCGGAGAATAGACATTTGAATTTTTTCAAGGGGATTTTACCATCTCTACAATCGTTAAATGAGAATCAAACATTGATATTTCAAAGTCGGGTGCTTCAAATATTAACGGACATTCTTCAACCTTCAATTCATCAAAATACACATCACGGCTATAATCAAGAATATCAGCATCAGGGTTATAATCAAGGATATTCAACAATGAGATACGATAATACGGTTCAGAGTGGCTACCACACTTCTACTCCTGGAAGTTCGATTACTGAACAGAGGACTACCTCATCATCAAACCAACAACGTCCAATAAATTCACCATTTTTACTGGACGAAACGTCAGCTACTTCCTATGTTTCACAAGATGAGGAGTTTGATTTTTCTTAAATTGATCATTACATTTTTTAAGGCCTATTAAAGTATTCTTAAAGTAAGAAAATTGTATAATGCAAAAAGCTTAATTTGATTCTGTCTTGTTTCATTTGAACTTGGCTTTGTACCACTAGGTACCCCCAAACCATGAACACTAGTGATGCAAAATTTTTATCGACACCCCGCTAGTACCACAGGTGTATAAAGCCAGGGGTACAAATAAAACTAAACATTTGATTCCGAGTGCCATAAACATTAATAAAAAAAAATAAGAAACCTATTTGTTTTACCTTAAAGTTAAGCCCAGCATTTCCAAAGCAGTAACTGGTTTCCTTCCTTTATTTTTTTTCTTCTGTATATATTTTGATAACTCGCTTAATAGCTCTTCAAATGATGATATACTCATTCTAAAGTAGGCAACAAATTTTTTTTCGTCTATCTTTAATGCTTCGTATTTTTTAGAAAAGAACTCGCCATTTGGATTCATACCCTTACTTAATGGATGTATCCAGTATCTTCTTTGCCGTATTTTTAAGATAGAATAATGTCTTCTTAATAACAAATAAGCAATAAGTTTATTACGATCCATCGCAGAGAGACGTCTATCCACACTCAAAAATCACGAGAAAATGGTTACCCTACCATAATGCCCTGTTTCGCGACGCCGCAACGCGGCAACGCAACTGCCGATTTTGGCGTTGCGGCGCCGCAAAAATAAGCAGTTTGCGTTATGTGTTTCGGCCCTTACACTCGGCGAAACAAAGCCTTATTTCTCGCCGATCTTCTCTGACGCCGCGCCGTGCCGTGGTAATAAAAAGTGCAAACTAAGTACCTACTAACTATTAACCCATCGCTGCTGATGCGTGGCTGTCTCTCGGTAAATGTTAAGTAGGTAGGTGTTAGTAGGGTAAGGTAGCCTTCCGATGCACGCTATGCGCGACTGCGACCCGAGACCAAAATAGGGTCGCGGAGCCACTGCTCAGTTTGAATTTATATGAAACAATCCCCGCGAACCGCGTCGCGCGACCGGTGGGCGTGGCCAGAGAACCCGATTCGCTGAGTTGCTGGTCGCGGTTGCATACATCGGAAGTATCGGAATACTTAAGTTTCTTAAGTTGTAACTGGTAGTAACCATTTAATAATCTTAATTAATTGTTTGTATACTTATTTAGATTACTATTTTCTATTGCAGAAGCTTTTTTGATCATTCTTATATATCAGAGGTTAAAACTCACCAGAAACCTAAACCCAATCATTTAACAATAAAGTTCAATTTCATTCAGCAATCTTATTTCCAGTAATTGACATGTTGCACTCGGCTGCATGAAGCGCGGGCAAATTGCTGCGTTTCCGGTGCGGTTCCATTGAACGCTCCACGCACTCACCGTACGATTGCCAGGGGTCATAAACATTTTCACAGAATGGACCTCAAAAATATTTTTAATGACACGTTTCTGACATAGTAAGTTTGTGAATGTGATGTAAAATGGAAAATAGTAGCTATTTTCGTCTCTCACAAAGAAAAAATGTTACAAAACAATTTATGAATGGTGACGCGTGATTTGCGTCAGCGAATACCATCCAAATCTTTTCTGAATTCTTCAGATGAGACACGAAGCTAATATTAGCTGAAAAAATACAATCATTTCGTTCTGGGATGATTGACGCTTTTGTCATCATTCATGGCAGGATCAGTATATCAGTCATTGTTGGTATTTATTATTGTTAACAGCTGTAATCTCCTTTAATTAATATGACAGGGGTTGAGACAACTGATGTCTACTTATAATGTAACTAACGACTGATCACTATGCTCTTGGTTAGGTTTTTATCCTAGAGTCTTATTATCCAGAGTTTAATGGTTAAGTTTTTAAGTTTATATCGTGTTTTTATTTTTTTAACCTTTTTCCGATTTACTCTTACACTGGTCTGGCAAGGTTAAAGCCCCGACTGAATGACCTGCGGGGTCTTCATATTACTATTCTGAACTTTAACTTTCGTTGGTCATTGTCATCATTTAGACATTACAATTTTTTTAAAACACAATTTAATAAGTTAAAATGTCAAAAAAGATTGCGCAAGCCCACGGGCATGTCCAACTAAATAGTCCGCCAATTTGTCCTTCAGAGAGCGAATGAAACGCCCTTTAGACCAATCAAACCATGTGACGTAGTGCATTTTGTCATAAGTCATGAAATGAAGCAGGGACCATATTGTCCAGGCTTCGACATTTTTAACCGACTTCAAAAAAAGGAGGCGGTTATCCTATGTAGACTTCATATTACTAGGTAATTAATAAACTGTGCTTCATAGAAAGGTATCTACTCTGTGAGCCACTTCGATCGCAAGTATTCTTGTCTCTTGATTTATTCCTTATTTTCAGTCGTAATAAATATTGTGGCCTGTGATTTTACAAAACAATTCAATCATGGAATCTCATATATCCGAACATCGAAAAGAATCCAATAATATCAAAACTTACTTCTTTTCTATAAAAATGTAAACTGATTAAATTTATTTTTTAATGCGAAAATGTTTAACGCATTTTAGGTTATGTTATTGTTTGGCATGGTTTATAATTTTGATGTAAAGTGACAATATTGCGTTTCGATATTACACATGATGGCCTTTTTCGACAGTTATATAAATTGTTTTAAATATGAAATTCGTCATCGGCGGTGTTTTAAAATACACAATTTATTTGCAAAGCTCTTTTTAAGTCCTTATTAGTATTTATAATTAATTAATAGAATAAAATTTTAATAGATTACATGGTGCTAATATACACAACAAAACGCAAATTTCAATACAACAATAGTTCACTCTTCATGACTAACATAGTTTCATAGGTAAGTACATAGTTGCGTAATACCTCGACATCAATTGGCTGGGAGGATTTTATACAAGCGTTTACATGAATTCCAACGAAGTTAGGTAATAATGCTGGCTTTTTTCCCCCAACTCCTTAAACATTTAACTAACACTATATAAAATTTCAAATTGCCTCAAACATGTGTTTTTTGGGATTAAAACATTCACTTTTCAAAAATTTATAGGTATTGACTTAGCCCCGCTTATGACCAGCCAGACCTGCAGTGTCTTTTTGAGGTACAATAGGAGAAGTATAGGACAAGGTTTCAGCTTTCCTCAAACACTGGCTCCAAATTTCCTAGTGGCTACGATGTACGAAACGTAACTCTCTCTCTTTTCATCTTCACTAACTTATATCTCCCTCTCAACTTCCGTTAACCTCGCCCGATCACACTTTTCGTAACGCTCTCGTCACCCATTCACTAGCTTACACCTCAAGTCAATCGTGCGTAAAGGAGTTTTACTTTAAAAACTGGAACTCTAATTTTAATATAAAAATTAGAGTTGAATTTCAAACAAGGTGGCTTTGTTTTCATGGAATTGAGCACCCCTGGCGTGCAACAGTTACGTCCGGCGTCCCACGGTTGTAGGAAGTAACTAAACGAGTGTTGCTATGTTTCTACGAATTTCCATGTGCTGGGGTGGATACGCGAGACGAATGACATATTTCGTTTTATCGTTTTTCGGGATATTATTACTAGTAGCAATCGATAAAATTATATACTGACTTTTGAAACTTATTATATTATATTTCCCCGTAGATTATAGAAAGAGCGACACCATATCATTACAATACTAATAAGTTATGGGGAAGATCAAACAAATAGGCAATCTATTTTACCTTCATAATATTATGTCGACGAGACATATATGTAGTAGGTACTATCTATACTAATTACTACGTAATAGGTATATCTGCAGCTGGCGTGGGCTCAACGCCTGTTTAGAGAAAATCATAATTATTATTAGAAACGTCCATTACGGGAGTTTTGCCGTGGAATTCAATGTGTGACGTTGGTGGTTTTGTATGTCTTCCATAAATTTGTGGTATTTTGGTTCTTAATGTGTAATATTGGTAGAATATTAACTATTAAATATTCGTTAACGTGCACAAGTGTGGGCAAGTGGTACAACTTCAAAAAACGTGCTATTTTGTGTTCCATCTAAAAACTCCCTAATAACTTTCAGTAAAGCTTCTACCACTTTACTGAATCGACTGACTTGACTCATTGACTGCACTGACTATTTATTTTGACTTTGACTAGACTTTGGACATGACGTTTTAGAAATACGGTGTTGAAAATTGAAACGAAAATTTTATTTTCCGCCATTTTAACTTGACACTGGCAAATGGTTATAAGCCGACGCCATTTATTAAAATACCGGTTGTCTGTAAAGTCGGTTTACTGACGATAGTTGAACGTGACAACGTCAACAACAACAACCACAATAATAATAATGAGGTAAAGGCAATGCGAGGTAACGCTGGTACTTGGTAACGGTACGTAACGCATGAGTCATGTTTTTCGTGCGTGCAGCCGGCTCCATCGATTTATAAGACGTTATCACGTCAAAAAAAATCCATTACAATTTACAGTAACCTTAGACCATACTGTCTACCAGCCTGGTTCTCCTTTATAGGAAAGCCCTAACCTGTATAATAGATAGGGATCTTGATGACGATCTTCAAAAGGTAAGTGGTAAGTGAAGCGGATAGGAATGGAGTTATGGGCACCCCACGCGACGTCACTGCTATCTACAGTCCAATCGGCATGATACTGCAGGCTTCATCCAATCTGCAGTTCATCTTTATACCACAAACGTAAAACTGTCAAGCCGATGCACGACCATACACGATCAGTTCAAAACAATCCAGTTGTCAGCGTTATGCCGATTGTATGGTAAGCAGTATGCTGTATGGTGTATAGCTATTGTTATGCCTGAATACATTTTCCTCGAAAGTAATTAGAGAAACAAACAAATTAAGTGACGTAACATTGACGTCAATTTAGTAATGACATGCGCAACTGACGTGTCAGTATTTATTTAATTTATTATTTAAATATATGGCGTCGCCTTAAAACTATTTGCCAGTGTCAAGTTAAAAAGGCGGGAAATAGAATTTTCGTTTCAATTTTCAACACCGTATTCCTAAATCGTCAAGTATAAAGTCTATATTCAAATTCCAAATAAATAGTCAATGCAGTCAATGAGTCAAGTCAGTCAATTCAGTAAAGTGGTAGAAGCTTTACTGAAAGTTCCTAGGGAGTTTTGGAGGGACACAAAATAGCACGTTTTTTGAAGTTGTAGTACTACTTGCCTACACTTGCGTACGTTAACGAATATTTATTGGTTAATATTCTACCAATATTACACCCAAGAACCGAAATAACACAAATTTATGAAGGAAATACAATAACCACAACGTCACCCATGGAATTCCCCGGCAAAACTCCGACGTGTCAGTAACAACTCACAAGTGACCACCACTCATCTCATTCTTATTTTTCACCACAAGTGATGTCAATTGCCATGTTTATTTTTACTAAACGCCGTGCTCGATCCGTTCGTTTTTTACTAAAGAACGACTACATTTGGAAATCCCTAAACACACGTATAACGTATGGTGTGATAAGGTAAATATACAGTCAGGTAAATACAAAAAAAAGCTTAGGCAATTTTACATAACATTAATGTCCGTGGTGTCTGGGGCCTATTCCCTACTAAAAACACTAATCATTATAATAATAATTATGCCCACGTTTAACTTGAGAAAACCCAATTTTATAGGAAAAACCTTTATGTTGGCAACACTGATAGAGGGACGGAACTTCCGTTGGCCTTCGGTTGCGTTTGTGACGTCACAGCAATAGCACACGTCAACTTTCGGATAACCTAAAATAGTCATCGCTGGTTATTTCTATGAATATATTCATATTAGTCATCTGTTAGGTAAATAGGTACTAATTACTATGTGCTATTAGTAAATAAGTGATATATTTTTTCGGTGGCCATTGCGTAGCGTGGCGATTGGCGACCCCTTTGTACTAGCTCCATGGGCGAGCCTGACTAAATATGTGTCGTCACTCGCCACGAACATGTATGAAGAAAGTCGTAAATATTTTGGAATTGAATGTTTAATAGTTTCACATACAAATTATCTCAGATTAATACATTTATGGTCTAGAAAAATCAATTACGGATACTTCGGATACATGATTTACTGCTTATGTGAAGACGTTTAGGCAGTAAAATAAATGTCCTACTCGAAAAAAATATTATTTCTTTATACGGGCGAGTTTGCGTTTAGAGGAGTGTCATCATACATGAGATGATTTTTTACTTTGACTATGACAAATATTTTTTTGCCTAAACGTCTTTACACAAGCAGTGGATCCGTATATCCATAATTGATTTCCGGAGACGTTATAATGGTATTAACAGCCTCCGTGGTCTAGTGGTTTAGAGCTTGGCTCTCGACTCGGAGGTCGTGGGTTCGATTCCCGCATTAGAACAACAAAAAATCTTGTTTCCAAGTTTGGTTAGGACAATGCAGGCTGATCACCTGATTGTCTGACAAGAAAGATGATCCATGCGTCGGATGGGCATGTAAAAAGTCGGACCTGCGCCTGATATCTCACCAGTCGTGTCGGTTATTCGTCCCACTGGGTTACGAGAGTAAAGGAAGAGAGAGTGCTCTTGTGTACTGCGCACACACTTGGGCACTATAAAATAACTCCTGCGTAGCTGGCCTGTTTTCAATTAAAACCGGCCGCCGTCACTGAAATCAGTGTGGGGAGCTATTATTACTATTATAATGGTATGTACCATAATATTACTTCTGAAATCACGTTAGATTATCATATTTTGCACTGAAAGCGACATAGAATATGTACACCTATTACCTATAACTTCTTTGATCCGCTTCCGCCATCAATCCGCTATTCAAGAACAATTTCAGTATTATGTAATACGCTACCAATATTCCGCGGGACGATCAAACTGCTAAGTCTTAAACTGTAAGGGTCTCTGTTCACACCGCGATGATACGCGACACTACGCGGCGCTACATTTTTAATTTGCTCGCTGTACAGCACATGTGCTGTGCACATGTGCTGTACAGCGCCACTGCCACTTTACTTTCTAATTCTTACAATGTAAATTGTTATGTGTATCTTCTTATGTGATAAAAGTGTAAAATTTTGAATTAAACTATCTTAAAAATGCAGCGCCATGTCACGTATCGTTTCGTTTTGGTATGAATTGACCATGACGTGAATTGATTATGTGTAAACATTCGTCTTCCCAGACTTATTTGACAAAATAATATTCCAAGTTAATGTTCCACATAATTACCTACTTATAATAATAAGTGTGTCATACGATGGTTGAATGTTGTATTTTAATTTTTATAAGCCTTATCTTATATTTTAAACGAGGCAATCTCGTATATTTTATACGTTTAATCGGTTTCCGAAAACGGCTGCAAGGATTACCATGAAATTTAGTATGCAGGGAGTTGTGGGGAAAAAAATTGATTTAGCTTGGTCTTATCCCTGCGAAACTGCGCATTTTGTGTGTCATGTTGGTATGCGTTTGTAAATTTTTGCTTTCCTTGGAAATTCGAAAGTTGGCGGGTTCGAATTCCGCGGGGTTATTATGAACCATAACTTTCGTTGGTCATGGTCATCATTTTGACATTATAATTTTTTTAAAACACAATTTAATAAGTTAAAATGTCAAAAAAGATTGCGCAAGCCTACGGGCATGTCCAACTAAATAGTCCGCCAATTTGTCCTTCAGAGAGCGAATGAAACGCCCTTTAGACCAATCAAATCGTGTGACGTAGTGCAATTTGTCATAAGTCATGAAATGAAGCAGGGCTTCGACATTTTTAACCGACTTCAAAAAAAGGAGGCGGTTATCCTATGTATGTATTACTAGGTAATTAATAATCTGTGCTTCATAGAAAGGTACCTACTCTGTGAGCCACTTCGATCGTAAGTATTCTTGTCTCTTGATTTATTCCTTATTTTCAGTCGTAATAAATATTGTGGCCTGTGATTCAAAACAATTCAATCATGGAATCTCATATATCCGAACATCGAAAAGAATCCAATATATAATATCAAAACTTACTTTTCAATAAAAATGATTTAAACTTATTTTTTAATGCGAAAATGTTTAACATAAACACACCGGCATATTAAGCGGAACACAAAAAAAAGGTCCATAATTAAAAAAATATGGTTTTATTTTAAAATCTACTTACTACACTTCTTTTGTTATTTAAAGTTTCATTTGTTTTACATAAAATGAGATCACATTAAGAACAGATTTTGCGAGTAAAGGCTATTTGTGAAAAATGGTACATTTTTTAACTTTTCATGTAACCGGGAAAAGTGAAAATTAATATTAAAATAACAATTAATTAAATTAGAAAAATGGTGATTAATATCGCGTATTTCCTCCACGTGCTCTTATTAAAGTTTCTACCCGTCTAGGCATACTGAGAATGATGTTATCGATGGTCTCCTGGGATAGTCTCCGCCATTCCTCAACTACGGCGATTCGCAGTTCACCCACGTTGGCAGGAGCTGGAATTCTGGACTTAACTTTTCTTTTCAGCAAGTCCCAAACGTGCTCTATTGGGTTCATATCCGGTGATCTCGCCGGCTACTCCATAACAGTGATATTCATATCATTAAGATAAGCTTGAGTTACCCGAGCGGTATGCGGCCGAGCATTATCCTGCATAAAAACAAAATCGTCACCGATATATAGGGCAAACGGTACGACATTTTCTTCTAAAACTTCTCTGATATAGCGGTCTGCAGTCAGACTCCCTCTGTCAATCACTACCAAGTCTGTGCGAGCTCCCAAACAAATGCCCGCCCAAACCATTATTGATCCACCACCGTATGCAACTGTAGTTTCAAAATTTGTCTGAATGTATCGTTCTCCTTTGCGTCTGTATATTCATTGCCTGTCGTCAATTTGATTCAAGAGAATTCTGCACTCATCACTAAACAATACCTTACTCCATTGGTCCGCGTTCCAAAGTCGATGTTCCTGAGCAAAAGTTAACCTGTTTCTACGATGATTTACCTCGAGCCTTGGAGCCTTGGCGGGCACAAATGAACCCAAACCAGCTTCTTCGAAACTTCTTTGTACCGTACGCTCACTTACGGTTATACCCCGTACTGATTCGGGCTTGGACGGCCCTCAAACGGGGGTTCCTACGTACACGAAGTCGAATGAAACGATCATCCCTACTCGAAGTGCGTCTTTTTCTGCCTTGTCCTGCACTTCTCACATAAGTACCTGTCTCCCTGAACCGTTCGATACTGCGATGGATCGTTGAAACTGGTCGACGAAGATCTCTGGATATCACTCTGTAGGTTTGACCATTTCTTCGCATTTCGAGTGCCCTGGCAATCTCCGTTGGGGCTAAGTCAGGCATAATTCAGTCCTCAACTCCAAAAAGATACGCGATTAAAAAAAAACTAACAAAAAACAGTATTTCGATGAAATTTTAAATCAAACTCGGAAGGAAGAAATACTCGAAGTTCGTTCCAGATAAGGTGTATTTGAATAAAATTAAAACAATTGCATAAAATGTGATGTTCAGTTGTTTTCTTAATTTGAAAATATTTCTTTTTAAATTAAATGACGTATAAACCAGCCAGCAACCTTATATGATACTGATATCAAACCTTTATTTTATGTTCCGCTAAATATGCCGGTGTGTGTATTATAGGTTAAGTTATTGTTTGGCATGGCTTATAATTTTGAAGTAAAGTGACATTATTGCGTTTCGACATTACACATGATGGCCTTTTTACAAAATTATAAAAATTGTTTAAGATATGAAATTAAAACATCGACGGTGTTTTAAAGTACACAATTAACACACTTATTAATTTTATAATTAATTAATAGAATAATAATATATAAATAATAAAACTTTTATAAGATTACATGGTGCTAATACGTGTATTAGCACTAGAAATTTGCGTTTTGTTGCGTGCAACAAAACGCAAATTTCTTATTATTTTAATACAACAATAGTTCACTCTTCATGACCAACATAGTTTCATAGGTAAGTGCACAGTTGCGTAATACCCCGACATCAATTGGCTGGGAGAATTTATACAAGCATTTACATGAATTCCAACGAAGTTAGGTAATAGTCCTGTTAGTTTTTATTTTATTTTTTTATTTATCAGAACTCCGAGTAAAGTTCGGTTACCCAGGTACTAAATTGAATTCTAAATTTTTGTCAACAGTCTAGTTCATTATAAAATCACTAGGAACTAGGAAGTAGGCTTATTGTAATGAACTATTAAACAACTTCAGTGATCAATCCACTTATCGTATGCAAATCTTATTGTACTTACATTATAGGTATTAGGTACGAGCTACAGGTGCATAATACATAATGAACGTGGTGTTGCTAGTATTTGGGCGGCAGTCGCCACACACCCATTTAATTGGGAGTCTGGCAAAATATATAAAGCGTTATTTCACGCCGCTTTTCTAAGAGGCGGACCGATGAGACACAAGTTTCAGACCATTTTTAAGAAGGTGTGAAATATTGAGTTACGTTATGAGTTATGCTTATGACTTAGTAGCTATGTAAGTATATCATAAGCTTTTATCTAAAAAAAAGTGACTTTAATAGAAAAAGCCAGAACTAACATAATATAATTGCATACTTACTAACCAGAGCTTAAAAGCTCTGGTTAGTAAGTATGCAATTTTTTTTAGCCCAGCTGTCATCGCTAATTACGACGACGAACTTCAAAAACAAAAATGTATGGGATTTGACGTAAGCATCGCTAAGTGACATAGCGATGCTAATTTCACTTAGCGATGCTTAAGTCGAATCACATACATTTTTGTTTTCGAACTTCGTCGTCGTAATTAGCTCGATTTTCAATTCACCTGCCTCAAACATTGGGGACTATCATTCTGGCAACACCGTCATCGTCTACTGCATTACTTTTGATAATTAAAATTCTTATTGCGGGCGTCGAGCGTGTGACTCATCGGGAATAGTTACGCAAAAGTCATAATTGCGTCGCCGGCGCCAGCTACCGTGATCGAAATAAACGAGAATAACTTCTGAGAACTGTTATTTGTAAACTACACGCGTAAATATCGCCTCCACTGCGAAGAAAAACGAAGTGAAAAACAAATTGCTTCTATAGTGGGAGGCAAAAATGAATGACACAAAATCGGGGGTACAGCTACAGTACAGGTTTTACAGTACAGAACTGTTGCTACATGTCTAACGCCTCTAACAAAAAACAACACTACAGGAATCGAGATAGCAAAGAATTATAACGCTAAGGGGGTCCCCACTGTGTGGTCGGTGATGCTTCACGCATGGTGAAGAGAGAAGTGGGGAAGTGCCATAATTTAATAGAAAGTGTGCACGACACGACGTGTGCGTGACACACTGCCATTTCCATTCTTACCGTGTGTAGTGCATGAATCAAACCTATTTTATTCTTTACAGTCTACGGTGCAGTGCGGACTAGAATCTAAAATTATTTTTGGTCTAAGCCCAAGGACCAAGACGAAAAGCGGATCACAGAAACAATACCGTTAACAGAAAATATTGAATTTTGAGTTTGTAGAATAAAGGACCTGGGCACGTTAATTCAAAAGATTTTAAAACCGAACATGCTAAAACTTATAACTTTATAATAATATATATATTTGCGCAATTAATATCCATCAATAGTAAAAATATAATTTTACTTCTTATGGATATTATGAGCGCAATTACGTAAATAAATGTTTTATTGACGTAATTGGTAACTTCGTAATTAACAAACAAATTAGATTTAATTCCGATGAAATGTAGATATTAATATAATAAATACGCCATGCGGTCGTGGTTGTTGTACTTGAATTACATGTAGGAAACAGGAGAAATATTTCCTAATTTCCCCGTATAAACCAGGAAACGAGCAGACGAATCGCCTGATAGTAAGCGAATTACCGCCGCCCATGGACAATCGCAAGTCGCAACACCAGAGGAGTTACAATTGTATACCCCTTTGGGGATTTTATGGACTGGGAACGAAGTCGCAAACTTGCGTTCCCAGTCCATAAAATCCCCAACCCCCTTGGGCCTCCGGTAACCTCACTCGCTCGGCGAAACACAACGCAAGCGTTATTTCACCCCGGTTTTTATGTGAGGCCGTGGTGTTTATCCGGTCGAGACGGCACATTTATGCCGAGCGTGACTCTTCCACAGTCATTAGTTAATTACTGCTGTTTCTACGAAGTTAAATACCTACTTAAATACTTACGTACCCAAAAACCACCCACAAAGCCACCTACTTATTATTTACAGGGCACTAGGAGTCTAAGAGGAAGGTGATTAGGAGCTCCGAGCTATTTAAAATAAATAAATCCTACACATCAAAACACAACGATACTGCGATTCAGAAATATTACGTAAGACCCGTATAGTGACATCTATCAAAATCAAAAATCAAAAGTCTATAATGAACACACATAATAATATATGTACAATAGAATAAACATTAGTTTAGTTTGTTGTTATAACAATAGTTCTATTATCTTTACTTATCATAGTTATAATAGTATTATGTTTATTTATAGTGATATAAGTAAGTATTGTTTATGTATGTGTATTGTATATAGCATATTTAAGTATTTTTAATATTAGGTATGTTATTTAATTTTAGTTACATATAGGTTGTTAGTAAAAGTTAAATGTTTTATGTACTTTTTAAATGTGTCTTTAGTGTACATAGCCCTATCTCCACAACCAACATTCACGTATTTGGTCTGCTGGAAGAGATCTCTCTAAGAGATAAGTACGCCATTGTATTAATATAACTTTAAAATGTGTTTTTGTTACTTTTGTACATAAAGAACAAAATAAATAAAAAATAATAAAAAACATGTAATATACATCATATCAATCTAATCCCATGCTTGTGTTATATACAATTAATATTTCTATACTATAATATATTATTACACACACTCACAAAAAAATAGTTTATCTCGTAGGTATTGTCTCTTTTGGCGACGTGATGCGCGTTTCGTTGGGGAGTCTCCCCCGGAACGTTGGGTAAACTACACCCGACGGATAGAACGCCTCCACCTCGAGGGCAGGCGAGGTGGAGAGGAGAACACCAGGAGAAAGTGGTGTCGGCACTCTTACCACAAAGGAACTGAAGTTCACAAGTTCACCTTAATGTGGCGAGACTGCAGACGCTCGACCCTCAAAGTGTAGGTGGCCTTCTCTTGGATGTAGCTCACGACGTCCTCGACCTTCATGGACTAGTGCAGGCTGGACACGTATAGCTGTGTTGCGGGTACCTCACACTGTAAGCGCAGCTCGGGTACGTAGGGTGTGGTGCCGCGATGGTTGCGAACGGCGGGTTTCCTCTTCTTCTCTCCACCAGAATAAAGCCTCCTCATCGCACCTCCTGCTCTTGTCCTCGACAGGTCGAGGAGATTCAGCCTTGCGGCTCTCCTTGGCCTTGGGGCACTCCTTAGCCTTGCAGCTCTCCCTCCCACCCTTTGATTTCCGCGGGGGTGCGGGGTAAGCAGCTACACTGGCATACTTTTTCTGCTGAGTCGATCGTAATAAAAATGCTAATAAGGAATAATTTATTTCATCTGCATTATCTAATTAAAAACGGATGAACCGATTAACTAATTTTAATCTAGTTTTTTTTTGTTTGAAAGCTGACATGTTTGAGAGGGTTCTAAGCTATAAGCCATCATCATCATCTCATTAATTAAATTTCTTATTTTGTTATGTATTGTATATAATAAATAACAGTCTTATATTACGTAATGTTCGAAAATTAGACATCTTGGGGGGATAGTACGAATTGTACAACCGTAGTTTTTAAAGCTGTATTTTGACATATTTTTTACAAGCACGCGACAAAATATAAGTATGTATAATATATATATACATACTTATTTGTGGTGCGCTTGCCAAAACCTTTCTTTTGATAAACACATGATGATTATCTCGGTTTAATTTTTTTAGACGTTACACAATCTCGAACATTAGGAATTGAAAAAAATGAAAATAAATCATATAGGCTATGTTACCCGCGGCATCATTACGAATCTATCATTACACCTCATTCATCAAAATCGAATCAGTAGTTTAGACGCTACGAGGTCACAAACATACATACATCATACATACATGGACTGTCAAAATCATTCCCTTCCTTTTCGCTTCGCCGTAGACGGGTAAAAATAAAACAATTTGTAAGAAAAAAAAACTTTCGTTTTTTTTTAAATGTAGGTACCCTTTCCTTAAGTTTTCCAAAACATATTTTGTTAAAATGAACTATTTCCTTATGTTTGCATTTTGCCGTGTGTGATTAGACTCGATTACTCATTACTTTCAAGAATTTGTTGCTTATTAGCAACTTTAGAGCAATCAGCAACACTTTTGAATCCTATATTATTACCGGGTGTGTATTTTTTGTCCAAAAAGTCAAGTCCAGTCGATTCGATTCCTGGCTAGGGAAATTGATTTATCTAAAACCTATTGACGCATCATGCAGTTATACTGGTGAATTTTTCAACGAAGAGGTATGGAGCGTAGAGGAAAGGAGCATTTTCTCCATATCGTCGCATAAGTTCTAACACCACGTAAGTAATTTTTTGGCGGTTTTGACTTTTTGATGCCATTCGCTAGGGGAGCCAATCAGAAATAACGTACAGAATCCCCTTTTCATCACAGGTTGAATGATTCGATTTAAAATCCCTTCATTATTGTGCCGTTTGAGTAATGGAATAATGGATCCGCTTCCACAATAGCCTTCAATTCTTCATTATCAACTTTGGTCTCCGGCTGTCCACGGGGCTTGTTATGCTGGTCGAAATTTCCAGAACGAAAACGTTGAAATACTTAATAATTGGAGGCAATCAAAGGTTGGAGTGAGTCCAAACGGGTCAGCATGTTAAGGTCGCCATTGCCACTTACCTTCGAATTAATTTCGTAAGCTTGTCACGAATTTTGTATAAATTGGAATATGTGGTTGTCGCCTAAAATTTACACACAAGTATAAGATACTAGTTAAATCGCCTGTAATATGTAAGTAAATAAAATTGGCGGTTTATGATACAAAAGCTGCTTAGAGTAACTGGTAATTGTTAGGTAGGTACTATTTAATATTTGGTATATGAGTGACCGAGCTCTGTTAGCTCATAACTAAATTAAATATCGCTATAAATTTTTTTATCACATTATATAAATTATTAATACATGAAACGACAAAACAAAACTTCTTACCTCTTTTACGATAAGAGTTCTTATTTCAGTGTTCTGAATTTTCCTTGGCCTTACGGATTCCGGATCATATAGTCCCAGCTTACAGGACGCAGTAGTAAAGTTGCAACCGTTAAATCAGTATGTAGTGAAAATAGGTTCAATGAAATACATGTAATGCTAATAATCATATTTTTTATACAAGTATTTGGATAAAGTTAAAATTGGAAAGAAAAATTGTAAAGGTGGCGCGCAAATTTTAAAATACATGACCTTATCAGGGCGCTTTAAAAACCCAGGACGCTGCTGTAAAACTATCCAGGACACCCCAGGACACTGCAAAAACTACGACATGTCCTGGGAAAATAGGACGGTTGGCAACCTTAGATTACTCAATCGTGGCTGGTAATCTTTGTTTACTGAACGTTAGTTACCTCATATTATAGACACGCGCCCAGGCCGTGTTTCCCCGTAGACAATAAATTATGAGTAATAATTATAGTTGGAATACCGAATACATATCTTCATAGAGGAAAAACTGATAGGCTGCGTGGAGACAGAACTGTGCAGATTTATGGGAAATAGATACAGAGTGCTACTATTAATCATTTCAGTACATCCTTACAAGCCACTTATGAAACACGTACACGATGTGGGCGTCAGATTACATCGTGAGCGAAACACGTGACACGACACAAAACAAGAAAATCTTGTTTTCGTTCAAAGAAATTTATAAAGAACATAACAGTAACATCGCTCATTCATAAAAATGTATGGGACTGATAACATTAAGATAAGAATATATATTTTGTTACCTAATCCCACCTACCATAAGACGCATGCCATTTTAATATAAAATATTACCTATGTACTTATAGCAATTCGAAAGGAAGTTTAAGTCTTTACTCTATAAAGTCCAATCCAACAATTGAAAGTTTTCTTTGAAAGTTCTTAACTTTTACTGAAATTTTACCTTGTAGAACCTAGGAGAATTTCAAGGCACTGGGAAATCATTTTTTTATTGCATAGTTTATACATAGATTTATACACAATATTATGAGGCTACAGTATAATATATAGGCTACAATATTTAGCCTAAATTTTCTTAAAATAAGGACACATTATAATTCATAGTAGGCCTGTTATGGCCGCCATAGCAGGCATACCTTATGTACGACAATTAATATTATGCTAGTTTTATACATTTAGCGCTCCGTGGCCTAGTGGGTAGACCGTTTGATTCGCACTCGAGAGAGTGCAAGTTCGATTCCCAGGTTGTGGCGTGTACCAATGAAACTTTTCAGATCTCAAGTACATTACACGGACGCTATAACAGTGAAGGAAAACATCATGAGGGAACCCGCACACCCCCCCAGACGTATTGACCAGTCATTCCTCTGGACTAGGCTGACTGTGCTGTGTGAATGCCGTATGTGCTTGGGCAACCATACGACATTTAAAAAACCAATTGTCCCAGGCACTGCCAGTATTTCAAGAGTGGTTACTTCGCTCGGAGAATACTGTATAAATCATCCAATAACGGATGAAAAGGCCTAAGTTTTATACATTTAACATTATGCCATATGATGTAGTAAAATGTGAAACGTGTGTACATAGCTGATGAATGATGATGTAGTAAAATGGCACTTAAAGTGTGGACACGTTAGTTTCTTTCACTTTAAAGTTTAAAGTTTAAAGCTAATAGCCATACACGTAATGGTATGCCATAAACCGGTGCCAATTTGCCTGTACAGGTACAACTATCAGGTACGCTTGTGCTAAGCGTCAGCTCACACCCAAACGAGACGCGACATGTTGCGTCGCTGCATATCTAAGATACCGATTCCAAATTGAACTTTATTCACTACACAAGAAGCGAGTATCTTCTTGTGTAGTGAATAAAGGATAGTGAATAAAAAATAAAGAATAATGTTCAATTTTGAATCGCTATTCGCTATCTAAAAAAAAATCGAGCGCCGCGTCACGTCGCGTCTCGGGTGTGAACTGACACTAAATAGTATGGAAACCTGCACAATTGTGTCACTTGTGCAACATTCAAGCTATGATATACCTCATCCATCATCAGGTATACCGTTACGTGTATGGCTAGCATAAAATTTTTGACACAATCACGAGGTGCAACGAGATATTATAAAAGTTAATGAAAACCGTACCTACCTACTATATGATTCCGCCAAAATTTTATTTAAAAGGAAAATGCTGTAACTAAATATTTTTATCTGCATAATTATTTAAATTTACAAATTAAAGGATAACGAAATAAATAAAAACCTACGTACTTAGACAAGGCGATAAAATGAGAATTTGTTCACTGAAATAAACTTCAAGGTGATGACTTTTTTTTATTTTTTTGTTTAAATATGGCGTCGGCTTATAACCATTTGCCATTGTAAAGTTATAAAGGCGGGAAAAAGAATTTTCGTTTAAATTTTCAACACCATATTCCTAAATCGCCATGTCTAAAGTCTAGTCAAGGTAGAAATAAATAGTCAATGCAGTCAATGAGTCAAGTCAGTCGATTCAGTAAAGTGGTAGAAGTTTTACTGAAAGTTATTAGGGAGTTTTTAGATGGAACACAAAATAGCACGTTTTTTGAAGTTGTACCACTTGCCCACACTTGTGCATGTTAACGAATATTTAATGGTTAATCTACCAATATTAGACATTAAGAACCGAATTAACACAAATTTAAGAAGAAAATACAAAAATCACAACGTCACCAATTGAATTCCCCGACAAAACTCCAAGGTGATGACTGGTGGCCCGTGGCATGACAATAATTTTACTTCGTCTGCTTGTACATAAAATCGAGGGAGTTTTTCCGGGGAGTTCAATGGGTGATGTTGTGGAATTTGTAAAACTTCATAAATTTGTGTTATTTCGGTTCTTAATGTGTAATATTGGTAGAATATTAACTATTAATTAATATTCGTTATCGTGCACAAGTGTGGGCAAGTGGTACAACTTCTAAAAACGTGCTATTTTGTGTTTCCCGCCAAAACTCCTTAGGAACTTTCAGTAAAGCTTCTACCACTTTACTGAATCGACTGACATGACTCATGGACTGCACTGACTATTTATTTGGACTTTAACTAGACTTTAGACTTGACGATTTAGGAATACGGTGTTGAAAATTGAAACGAAAGTTCTATTTCCCGCCTTTTTAACTTGTCACTGGCAAATGGTTATAAGCCGATGCCATATATAAATAAATAAAATAAATAAACATAAAATCGAGTTTTGCCGCGGAATTCAAAGTGTGACGTTCTTGTTTTTGTATTTTTCCTTAAATTTGTGTTATATCGGTTCTTAATGTGTAATATTGGTAAAATTTTAACCATTAAATATTCGTTAACGTGCAAAATTTTCTTCACTTGGCATTTTAATTTGTTTATGTTGAAATAGTTATTAAGAAACGAACAAAGTTTGATAAACAACACAAAAAAAAAGATTTTTTAAATTAATTTTTTTTATCAAAATTCAATTATAATATAGCATGCAAGGAGTGTAATTATTATTATAATTAATGGCAGTAATATTAGCGTTTGGTTAGCGTCTGCCGGAAACTAAGTTCATAAAATTCAGGGATATCAAAAATTTTAAGTGTGTAAAAGCATAAAAGTGTCGAGGTATTTTTTACAAGCCATAAAAATAATTGTTTATTTTCTTATTAAATATATTTTATTTATAACACTTATTATTACTAATGATTAAAGGCTATAGATTTCGCCTTCAATACTATCAACAGTTTCAATCATTGGTCCCCGTATTTGTTGAGTATTCGGTTGTTCGTTGATAATAAGTGTACTAAATAAAATATATTTAATAAGAAAATAAACAGTTATTGTTACAAATAACAGGTGACTAATGGGCAGAATCCAGCTTAATATACTAATTTTGTTGCTTGGAACCGTTGTAGCTCGAATTTCAACTCATTATAATTTTCCCTAAATATAAGGAACCGGAGCTGCAGCAGCTGGCAATCCTGAATTTATTCCCCTAATCGGCGGCTTGTCTATGACAGTTCGAGGAAAGCCATGTGGCAAAATAATATTGATTCTGGCGATAACGAATTCGTAGAACGGTTACCAACCTTTTCAATGTCATTTTGGATATCCTTCACAGAGTTCATAAAAACTAGCAGCTGCTACGTCAATCGCGTAGGAAGTCTCATATTATATAGATTTCCTGTTGTTCCCACAGGAACCGTGCATTTCTTCGAGGAAAAGTAATTTACCACCTTAAACAAAGCACTGCTGTTTAATTACGTATATTTAATGAGCATTGGAATGTGGACACTTGAATAACCTACTTTAAAAATAACATTAATTTGTTAGATTAACTTTAAATTCCTTCTCAGAATCTTGGCTGTCTTCACTCATTTCCATGGTGACCAGGGGATCCGATGGATCGATGAAGTCCATGTGGGTAGGGCTCTGGTATTGGCCAGCCTTGCTCGTATAATGCCTTATTACGTTTATTATATCGCTCTTGGCATCTAGTTTCATCTCACTCGGTATTCTCTTCACATCACCCAGTAAACACAGAAGGAACTGTCTATCCTCATCGTTAATATCATTATTAATTCTCTTCATAACATTGTTTGTAATTGTTTCCACTAAATCGTCCTCTTTCACGTCTAGTTTTAATTCATCAGGCAGACTTTCGTTTTGATTACTCATTCGTTTCATTACATTTTTTGTGATTGTGTTCACCAAGGAATCATCTCCTCTCATTGTTCTTTTTTCCTCTTGCTGACTTTCGTTCTTTGGAGCTAATATTTTGTAGTTGTATTTCCGTTTTTTTGACTGGTATTTGAACATGACCATTAGAAAGGACATCTGGTCATGGTACTTGTATGGTCTGGACGTGCCGCCTGCCGCGCAAACTCGTTTCTGGTTTCTCAAGCTCCTAACGAAGCTGTCTCGCAGCACTTTCCATTTAGCCTGCAGTTCGTTTTCTGTAACAAACAAAAAAAATAAGTAAGCCCCGACTACTTAGTTTCGATCGCTTACATCATAGTACGATCCATTCTCAACAGATGGCATCAATTTTTCCTTGTATGAAGAAAGTACCGGAGGCCCAAGGGGGGATTGGGGATTTTGAGGACCAGGAACGCAAGTCGCAACACTAGAGAAGTTACAAATGTAACTCCTCTGGTGTTTAAGAGAATTAATGAGTGTCCACAAGCGGCGGTAATCGCTTATCATGAGGCGATTCATCTGCATGTTTCCTGGTTCATTTCATAAAAAAGGTCGAGGGGCAGAAATGTATGAACGCGATTCTACCTACTCAATACGAATAAGCCATATTAAGTCACAGGCATTTCTTGTACATTTTTTCCTTCATTGATCACGTCATCAAGGTCGTCTCCAACCATCATGGTTGGAGCTAATTAAGTTACTATGATAAATTTGGCATTCATACATACAAATTATTCTCATACATCACTATCACTACATAGTATAAAACAAAGTAGCTTTTTCTGTTTGTCCCTATGTATGCTTAGATCTTTAAAACTACGCAACGGATTTTGATACGGCTTTTTAATAGATAGAGTGATTCAAGAGGAAGGTTTATATGTTTAAAACATGCATAATATAGTAGGGAAACACTTGATAATTTTAGAGGATTCTAATGTCCTAAATAAACATTTTTTTGCGCTTACATTGCAAACGCTGCGCGCTGGCTGAACCCTACGAGATAAACCAAAACAATGTACTATAGTATTGCACACCTTAAAAAGGTCTACAAATAAGTCCGCGATGGTATATATCTATCACTTAGGAACAACCCACAATAACCATTTTTTATCCTTTACTTTTTACGAGAAATAATGGTTTATTTACGAAGCTATTTTAAGCAATACAGCATTAATCCTTATCCAATTAAGTACCTTAAATATATTGAACATTTCATATACCTAGATCAATATGGTCCTTTACAACATATAATTTAAATAATTATTTTCGAAGATATTACAGATTTAAAATGCTGGGACATAGCGGTTGGACCGCCAGGGGGGTGTACAAAGTATATAACTTATCAAATTAAATACGTTACTCACTTTAAGGATTTCATACACATTATAGTAGCCCTTTAAACCATACATTTTAATTTAATTTCTTATATTTAGAAGATATGATTGTAAAAATTATATTCAAGCGCGAAAAATATATATTATGCGGTCTCGCACGTCGCGTCGAGGTGATAAGGTCCCGTTTTTACCCATTGGGTACGAAACCCTAATAAACATTTTAATTATTGTATACAGAAGTATATTACAGTGAGTAGAGTTATTTGCTGAAGAAGTTTTTTCTCCAAGAACACTATTCCACGCGGGCGAAGCCGCGGGCAAAAGCCAGTTTCTTTACAAAATGAAGCTATTTACAAAAATAATATAATATCCGCAAAAGTATGCCCCGCATGGTATTTTATAGATTTTAATTCTTACTAGCAACAACATTGGTGTTAAAAAACAGGTGTATTTTTTTAAATTAGGTAGGTAGTCGTTTTCATCAAGCTGGTTTTCTATGAGGCCGCGTTATTTTTCTGGTCGGCCGGTCCATTCGCGTGCGCATGGTTCTTCTACGATGAATACCAACTTTTCCACGCTCACCAGTCTAAATTAAGTGAAGTATGCCTAAAGAAAAGGAAATAAAATCTGTTTTTTTGTTTACTGGCGTCTATACTAAAATCCCCTTTAGCTACACGTTTATGGCCATACAGAGAAATAAAATATAAGAAGTGACCTTTTCTAATGAAATAGCTCGTGTGTATTGAGGTACACCAGAATGCCCATCCTCCTTTTTATTAGGTTAAAATATGTATGCAATAGTACTAATTATATACTTACTTCAATTGTGTCCGTCCTTATGTTTAGGACTATTATCTATACTAGTACTATTTACCTAACTTGTGATATAAGTATGTATAACAAATAAAATAATACTATCCACGTTTAGATATTACATGATTGAATATTATGTCGCCATCGCAGCTATGATCCAAGCTACAAAACCCGTAAAAAAGTTCCAAAACATGCCTGCGCGAATGCACTCGACGTTTAAATGCGACGTTGTCAGCTTGCGGCAATGCGGTTTTGGTAACCGCAGCCAGCAGCGCCAGCGCGCAAACAAGTAGAGTCACAGAACTTGTATAATATTATGGCATATAGGTACCGCCTCAAGTTCAAAAAAGAAAAAATATTACCTATTTCAATACTTTCGCTCTTACTTCTCTCCGCGAAATCCGGTACCATCGCCTTGCACACTTCCCTCCAATCTTTACTTCGTCTGCTCCTTTCATTGTATTCTTTCGATTTAAAATTCCATATGCTGTGCCGTGTTTTTATTTCAGAAATGAATTTCTCTGCATCGAAGTTGTCTCTGCAGATATTCATGTTTGTGGCGTCCCGCCGCGCGTCGATTAACAGGTTTACAAATTCAAGATGGCGCGCGACTGCTGCGCGGCGCGGCGGGGTGCAGTTGTTGTCAAGCGACGTGCGGTCCGGTTGCAGCTGACGTCGCGACTGAGGCGCGCGCGGCGCGACGGCGGCAGGGGGCGGCGGCGCGGCTACCGGCGGCAGGGGGCGGCGGCAGCGCGGCACGGCAGGTGGCGGGCAGCGGCGCGGCAGTTCGTGATCGTGATTCGCGACCGGCGACTTCATTGAAGATTTTGCGTGCATCTCTACGGTTTCCATCGTAGATGTTTTTTGTTTAGGTTATGCTTTTGAGCGGTTCATAGTAAGTACATTGTACTACAGACTACAGAGTCGTCAGTCGCAGTTATATGAACAGTATTACAGCGCAATAACAAGACTGTCGTCATATTTTCTTTCGTATATTAATATTAATAATAATGATGTGTTATGTTTTTAAATTACAAAACACAAGATAAGATTTATGAGCCATTTTACAAGAGTCATTAGTAGTAAGTACTAGTAGGTTGCTCTTAAAATGTAGGTAGTTTATGGCTGAGTAACTCAGGCGCTGGATTTTGATAAGGTATCTCAAATAATCTTGAATGAATTGATAAGCCTTGTTTACATTGTAAAGAAAACACGTACTTACAGATTTTAAGACGGCTACGAAAGATACTACGTACTCTAGTATGAAATATATTCAGGCATCTTAAAACAAAATATTATCTATCAAATAGTATCTTCGCCGTATGCGCCGCCCTTAAAAGGATTTTTCTTCTGACTATTAAGGACAGGCGCATACCGAGTACGTAGTGTGTACGCTGTTATAATTTTACTACGGGTCAGCAAAATGGACTACATTAATTAATATTTTGTGTAAAGAAACTGTTCAGTTTTTGACATTGGAAATGTCTTTTCGTTCGCTCCAGTATAGGGGCCGATTTCACGAAAAAGTTCGATCCTCTGCCCCTTCTATCTCGGAGAGTTGTGAAGATATGATATTCAAAAAAGGCTCAAAAGACGTGTATTCACGAGAGCTATAAGGTGCAAAACGAATTATTCAAGGAAGTGAAAAACGGAAAAATTATGGCCGAAACAGTGAAAAAAAAATCATTTTTTTCCGAATTTTCGATTTTGGCGCGCTATATTTTGGAAATAAAGAATGCTATCAAACATTTGAGAAAAATTCCTCTGGGCAGTTTAGTCAGTTACAATTTGAACAAATACGATCGGCTTAAGGGTTTGCCCTGTAGCCTAACCTATTTGAAAAAAAATAATTAAACGAGTGTATTATGTATGTATACAATAAGAATCTAGTTAACGGCTACAAGTATTTACATAAAATTTAGTACATACGAATCATACGAAAAGGAGATCAGGAGGCGTATAGGGATGGCCAAGAATGCTATCCTCTCAATTACAAAGAATATGTAAAGACCGTAACATCTCTCGGATGACAACAAAAACAAAACTAGCCCAGTCACTTATATTTGCCATATTTATTTTTATTTATTATTTTATTTATTTATTTTTATTTTTTTATTTGCGAAAGGGTAGTCTAATTATTATCATTCAACGTTATAGTTTAATTTTGTAACTTTTCCTTATCCCGACTTTCTCATCGCTCAGCGACAATATTTTTTAGAATTCCGTAGATTCATTTTCAATGTGCTCGATAGTCGTGTGAGGCACGAAATCTGAATTTTTGACATAAAAACGAAAAGATTTTACGAGCATGGCGATATTCTTAACGGCCGGGGACTGTACCTACTAAGTACTACCTACTGTATTATCTTCATTCTATGAAGTCTTAACTCCTAATGTTTCCAAGAAGAACATCACGATATTTTTAATGAGATCAATGTAGTTCACGCGGCATGCCACTTAGCCGAATGCCAAGTCATACTTCGTACTATCATCTCAGTCATAGTGACGTTCACAGAAACCGTCGCGGAAGTGGAACACCACGATCACGATTTACGGTTCGTTTCAGCAGAAATTACTATACATCGAATATATGCCAATTAGGACAATGTCCATTTTGAATCGAAAATGTTGAGCATTACTCATTATCTAATATCTATGATGCGGAAAATTTTTACAGCAAAGGAAAGCTCCCCTGTAGTGTAAACAAAACGTTAAACATAATATAAATTTTGTACTGTGACGCAATGTTTTACAGCTTAGCAAAAAAGAGTATGACGCGGTGACAGCAGGAACCAAAAACATTTTCGACTGTATCATCTCATGTCCTCATTAGATTGGAATGTCATATTTAATTTAAATATAGGTATATCTATATCTATCTATACTGTATATAAAAAAAATCGTTACTTTTTCACGTAATAACAGCTGAAGCCTGAACGGATTTTAATAAAATTTGATATGGTAGTAGTTTAGTCCCTTAATTAACACATAGGCTACTTTTTATCGCAGCAAAAAGTACGGTTCTCCCTAGATTTCTTATTCACGTACGAAGTCGTGGCCAACGTCTTTACTATACTAATAATAAAAAAAGGTAAATTTTTTGTTTGTGAGTTTGTGACTTATCGAGATTGTAAGGAGTAATCTCTGGATCTACTTCAATCTATTTTTCTAATTCTTTTACCAATAGAAATCTACATTATTTGTAAGTGTCATAGGCTATAATTATATTAACCCGAAAAATTATAAGTCTTTTCCGTGGTAGCCGGATTTGCAAAATAAATCGAAAACAAACGAGCGAACGATATCGATTTTGAGAAACGATGAGAGATGAACTCAATAGAGTTCTAAAGAAAAGTTTTAGAGTTTGATAGTGCCTGCAATTTTTTTGCAGGCACTTTTATTGGTTTTTTTTATGTACAACTTACAATAAATATTTTTTGTGGCCACGTATTTTAATTACCAGGCAGTAAATGTATGGTGATTTGCCGATCTCCTTTAAGTCTCCCGCTGAGTCTGTCTGTCTGTATGTTCGCGATAATCTCAGAAACTACTGAAGGGATTTTCATGCAGTTTACATTTACCGACAGAGTAGTTCCTTAGGAAAGTTTAAGTCAATAATAATTAGTTAAGGTTTCGTGGAAATTGTTTGATTAATGACGATAATTGTTGAAGGTGTCGAAAAAAGATCAAGCCGATTGGGAGCTTTTATCGAAAACGCTGCCCAACCTGGAGATAATTTATAACAAAAAAAAGTATGGTGGGATTGTTACTCTTCTAAAGGTCTTCAAAAAAGTTCGCGACGGCATATATAATTATGTCTATATTTTAAGGATAGGTTTCCCACCCATTCTAAGTTTAAAAATAAATCACAAATAATGTGCTATATTCAAAAGCTATTTAGACGGATTTAATATTAATCCTTATCTACGAGATTATATCTAAAGGATATATATTTTACTCTGTGCTATTACCATATTACAAGATTTGCAGTTTTTTGCCACGAACACTGTCCCACGCGGGCGAAGCTGCGGGCAAAAGCTAGTATTATAATATTTTAATTAAATATGTCATTCCAATAAATATGGGACTCGCTCGATGCAGGTACCCCGCCCGCACCCATATTACGAGTAGGTACATCAGAATAACGATAAGTAGGCTATAAAAGATACTGTTTAAAACCCAATTTGATAAATACTTACTTTAAAGTCTTTTTATTCTTAGCTCTTCCCCACTTTACGTAGGATCGGATCTCCTAGTAAATTTGCGCCAAGAAACTCTATCTTGGGTTGTCGCTTTTGGTTTATTTACAACTAATGCGTTGGTCATACTGGTCCACCATGTGGCTGGAGGTCTACCTCTCCCTTTTCTGACAACTTAGTTTTCGTCTCTGTGCATAAAGTGACCATACCATCTCAAGCGTCTTTCTGTCAGTTTTTCGGACACTGGGGTTATCCTGAACTACCTCGCATGTATTTTGTTTCGAATTTTGTCAAGTTTTGTCACTCCACCAGGCCACCGCCATGGTATCATACCTTTCTTGAAAGTTGTAGACTTGGAAGGTGTTAATTCAAATTGATTTTCAGATATTGATGAAGTTTTTGGATACGAATGCCTACGTTAATATGTTCCCATACTTTAAAAGTGTGCGATGTTAGTGATTTTATTTATTTTCCCATTATGTGACATCTCCTTTATTTTTATAAAATGGGATTACATAACTAAGGCGCCAGGCTTTTTTTGGTTTGTAGAATAGAGTTATTAGTTAGAGTTAGAGAGATATTAAAGAGTCTTGTCAATCATGATATACCAATTTAGACAAGTGGATCTGTTTCTTTTAGTAAGTTTAAAAATCTCTGCGTCTGACAATGCATTTTCAATTTTATTGTATAGGTCTTCCCTAGATTCAGCTCTCGCTTGTGCTACAGCCCTCTTTGCTGCGCCTTTTTTTAGTGTGGTCCTCTCCAGTAGTTGGCTTTTTTATAGTAGTTTAGTTATAGTATTTCACTTTTTAAAAGCTTGCTTTTTGTTTTTATGGCATTTTTTACCTCATTGTTTCACCAGGGTGGATCTTTTCCCGTGCTTACACCTCCTTTTGCGATGCCTACATTGACACCAGCTTTGTTTCTGCATTCCTTCTCTAAATTTGTCCATATCTCGTCAGCCGTATTATAAGATGTTTTCATGTCATTATCTAGATATAATATGAGTATAATATTAGATCTTCAATTAATGATTGTCCTTTTAGTGCAATGAGTTCCTTCCATTTAATTTTGAGGGTACGATCTATATGTTATGGTAGACTGTAGATCCAACCAAGATTCCATGTTGAGCGGTCAGAGAACGCCTGAAATTACTTTGCAATCACTGAACCTGTTTCTTGATTTATCATCTGCCAGTATATAATGACTTTTTTCCTCCACTTTTGTATGTTATAAGATGTTCGGCTTTCTTTTGGAAGTAAGTTAAATATAACTTACTTTAATATATCTCACGAAAATAAAGATAAAGTATATTCACTGACTGACTGACCCCTGCCCTGCCATGCCCTGCCTTAATGCCTATAGCAGGGATGGCAAATGATGCTATGGCACGCGACAATATTTTTGGCACGTCAGTGTTCACAAAATCTCTAATAGGCTAATCTCTAATAGCTTTCAATAGACTAGAATCTAGATGACTGATTTTTAATTTCATAAATTAATAGTACTCTTAAATATGACTTACTTCTCAGAAGAAACAGGTTATCAAAAGTCAATATTTCCAAAGGTATAGCGATTTGTTTACAAAATTTCGCAAGTAGCAAACGTTCCATACTAAAGTCGTTCCTTACTGTGACGTCACGCCTAGGTAAAATTGTATGAAATATAAGGCAGCAGGAACATAGTTGTAAATATCTACGATATTTGTGTGTTTAAGTTCATACTAATCTATTTTGCAATATCAGAAATAACACTAATTTTACATTAATTTAAATTACAAAATGATCCTATTTCATAGTCTTTGGGGTTTAAAGTTTGAATAGATTTAATCTGTTAAATAGGAAGAAAAAATTAGTACCCTGTACAGAAGTTCTGTTTTAGCTGGTTGACTTTATGGTATTTTTCCGAAGTTCGCCATTTTTTAGTTTGAACTGATTTTCGCCTGTTAAATGAGGAAAAAAAAATTAAACAGGTAAAACAGAAAAAAAAATTGCGCCCTCGCTCCGCTCGCTCTAACTAACAAATTAAATTAATTAGTATCGACGGTTCGTTCGACGTTCGGTTTTAGGCTATTGATTTCTATGTATTTTTCCGAAGCATACATCTTTCAACAAATAAGAAGCATAAATATTTTAATATAGTCCGTATAATAAACAATTTTTTTTATAGTTGATAATAATCCATCACTGCTTAATGGGCGGCAAAATATTTAATTGGCCCGGGGCGTCAAAACTTTAAATACGCCGCTAAACCACAAATGTCTATGACCTAATTAAACATTTCTTTACAAAAATGGCACGTTATTACATAAACGTTCCCTGGCCTGGCCTGGTAAGCTATCTTGATCGTAGTATAGCTAGTCTATCCACCCTTAAGGCAACTACTTAGAAATACGTTACATTTTAAAACAACATCCTACTAATATTATAAATGTGAAAGTTTGTGAGGATGGATGGATGTTTGTTACTCTTTCACGCAGAAACTGCGGAACGGATTTTAATGAAATTTGGTATGGTAGTAGTTTAGGCTCTGGATTAAAACATAAGCGACTTTTTATCCCGGAAAAGTCCAGTATTCCCACGGGATACCCGATAGTATATTTACGCGGGTGCAGCCGCGGGAAACACCTAGTCTTCTATATATATAAAAGGTAATGCTGATTGACTGATGTATCAATGCGCAGGCTAAACCCTTAAGGCTAGAAATTTGAAATTTTGCGCACGTATTTCTCATATGACGTAGGCATTCACTAAGGAAGGATTTTTCAAAATTCAACTAAAACAATACCAAAAGGGGTAAAAGTATGTATGAAACTTTTTATTCCTTGGACATAATTCAGCCCCTAGGAGGGTAAATCGGGGATGAAAGTTTTAAATTATTATAAAGAAAAACCAATTTCAAGCGGGCGAAGCCGCATGCAAATGCTAGTTATAAAATAAATTATATTAGCTTATAAAGGCCCCTACAGACGAGAGGCCGATCGTTTAAGTTAGAACTGACGTCAGTTCGGCCTGAACGAATTCGAGCACATACACGGTAAAAAATCGAATCCGACAAGACTGATGCCATTTCGGCCTGAACGGATTCGAGCACATACATGAAAAAATCGCATCAGTTCGTTCTGGTTTGCCGCGAGCTACGGTCGTGTAATTGTAAATTGTAGTTGCATTAATTGTAAAGCCACTACGCTTGTACACGATACACGCCCGCACGGCCTCAGCTCTGGCGAGAACTAAAGCGATTTGTCACACATGGTCCGTTCAGTCCAGAATTAATGTTGCCAACTTAACTATTTAATATTTTACAAAGCCAGACAGTAATCATATTATGCAAAATGTAGGTTAGGCACAAAAAAAAAATGATATCCTATCATAATAATACATCGCAACGTCCGTCTGTAATTTGCTTAAAACTACTCGTTTTATTACTATATACGTAATGTATCGTAGTACATTTTAATTTAACGGTAAAATCTATACATATAATAAAATCGTAACTGGTCGCTGTCTGTACATGGAAGATATAATAATCTATACATATAAAAAATCGTAATTGGTCGCTGTCTGTACATGGAAGATATATAAGAAAAACTACACACACCGGCATATTTAGCGGAACATAAAATAAAGGTTTGATATCAGTATCATATAAGGTTGCTGGCTGGTTTATACGTCATTTAATTTAAAAATAAATATTTTCAAATTAAGAAAACAACTGAACATCACATTTTATGCAATTGTTTTAATTTTATTCAAATACACCTTATCTGGAGCGAACTTCGAGTATTTCTTCCTTCTGAGTTTGATTTAAAATTTCATTCTTTTCTTTTTATTTCATTCATTTTTCATTCAATCATTCAATCAATTAAATTCATTCTTCGTCGACCAGTTTCAACGATCCATCGCAGTATCCAACGGTTCAGGGAGACCGGTACTTATGTGAGAAGAGCAGGACAAGGCAGAAAAAGACGCACTTCGAGTAGGGATGATCGTTTCATTCGGCTTCGTGTACGTAGGAACCCCCGTTTGACGGCCGTCCAAGCCCGACATGAGTTAGAAGCAGTGCGGGGTGTAACCGTAAGTGAGCGTACGGTACGAAGAAGGTTCGAAGAAGCTGGTTTGGGTTCATTTGTGCCCGCCAAGGCTTCAAGGCTCGAGGTAAATCATCGTAGAAACAGGTTAACTTTTGCTCAGGAACATCGACTTTGGAACGCGGACCAATGGAGTAAGGTATTGTTTAGTGATGAGTGCAGAATTCTCTTAAATCAAATTGACGGCAGGCAAAGAATATACAGACGCAAAGGAGAACGATACATTCAGACAAATTTTTAAACTACAGTTGCATACGGTGGTGGATCAATAATGGTTTGGGCGGGCATTTGTTTGGGAGCTCGCACAGACTTGGTAGTGATTGACAGAGGGAGTCTGACTGCATCATATCACTGTTATGGAGTGACCGGCGAGATCACCGGATATGAACCCAATAGATCACGTTTGGGACTTGCTGAAAAGTAAAGTTAATTCCAGAATTCCAGCTCCTGCCAACGTGGGGTGAACTGCGAATCGCCGTAGTTGAGGAATGGCGGAGACTATCCCAGGAGACCATCGATAACATCATTCTCAGTATGCCTAGACGGGTAGAAACTTTAATAAGAGCACGTGGAGGAAATACGCGATATTAATCACCATTTTTCTAATTTAATTAATTGTTATTTTAATATTAATTTTCACTTTTCCCGGTTACATGAAAAGTTCAAAAATGTACCATTTTTCACAAATAGCCTTTACTCGCAAAATCTGTTCTTAATGTGATCTCATTTTAAGTAAAACAAATGAAACTTTAAATAACAAAAGAAGTGTAGTAAGTAGATTTTAAAATAAAACCATATTTTTTTAATTATGGACCTTTGTTTTGTGTTCCGCTAAATGATTATGATTGTGTGTTTTTTACAGGGGGACCTTATGAACGACATAGAACCCAAAACAATGATTTTTAGAATTTTTGTCTGTTTGTCTGTATGTCCGTTTGTCTGTTTATCTGTTTATCTGTTTGTCTGTACGTTTGTGCGCGCTAATCTCAGAATCTACTGAAGGGATTTTGATGAAATTTTGTATGTAGTATTTTAGACTCTGGATTAACACATAAGCTACTTCTTATAGCGGAAAATGTACGGTTCCCGCGATATTCGTTTTTGCGCGTATGAAGTCAACGGCTTAACCGATTTGAATGCGCTTTTCACTAATGCATTTTGGTTACTCTTCTCCACTTAAAATTTTATTAACCGACTTCCAAAATAGGAGGCGGTTATACATTCGGCTGCTTATAATTTTTTTTGTTTGTTCAACAATTAATCCACCGCCTGTGGACCTATTTAAAAAAATCTTTTTTTTGCTGTAAAGGGTATAATCGCCAATTGGTCTTTTGACACCTAAGTGGTGACCTGATGATGGCATCCATGAGAAATCGAGATAACTCCACAACATTTTAAGGACATTTATAGTAATTTCAACTTTTATAGTAAGTAAAATTTTGTGCCTAGGTGTACCCTAGATCCAAAGCTCTGAACAGAACCCCTCAGTCTTTAAAGATACACGTTTAGAAGTTTCGGCATTGTCTAAGGAACTGCAAGCATATGCTACTTACATTAATCATCATCATCACCACCATATTCTTACGATACACCAACATATTATTATGGTGACATAGGTACTCCTCATAGTTTAGTACACCATATCAATGTATTTGAAATTTTGCTATAGCCAAAATTATATAATATTTAATGCTGACTGCTACATTTTTTCCGCCGCCTACTACAATAGATAATAATAATTATTTAATAATATAGTGTGTAATCATTATCATCACTGGTGATTTTTTTTCTTTTAAATTCATCTAAAATTTTAACTATTTCTCTACTCAATCTTCATATTTTTTAAGTCGGTACCATGGTGTCTACAAAAAAGTTCGCGATGGCATAGATATTTATATTTTTAAGGATAGGTTACTATACCCATTCTAAGTTTAAAAAAACGATCACAAATAATGTGGTATTTTCAGAAGCTATTTAGACGGATACAATATTACCTAATCCTTATCTAGGAGATATATTAAAATCAATAAGTACGTGTGAAAATTTATCATAAGTATATTTTTTTTTTCTGTGCAATTACTATATTGCAGTAGGTATATTTGCTAAAGAAGTTTTTTGCTACGAACACTCGCAGGCGAAGTTGCGGGCAAAAGCTAGTATATAATAAAATTCAATATTTAATACAATTTTAATATTATAACAAAACATAAAATGCAGTGGTTTTTTGAAGGCTTTAGGGATTCCTTAGTTTAGTAGCTTTATTGATAGTTTTCAGTATTCTTTTAGTAGAAATCTACGCGAGCTACTAAATAGTTTCGCAAAAACAGAGTTGGAAACACTGGAACGAATCGCTTCAGTCCATGCGGCCGACTGATACGATCTCGAAATTGCACACAGACGATACTATTTTGCATCCGTTCAGGCCAAACTGAAGGTAAATCGGACCGTATATGGGAGCCCTTATACAACGTAACCTTCGGCATTGCATAAAAGTTTATTTACCTTTTTCAATTATAACAAATTCGCGTTACCGATAATGATTTCACGTGAACGCCGCTCATTACAGTTCGTTCACTATCGCGTTCCCAGAATGATTTAAATACTTAGAAGCCAGTCATTATCGTGTAAAATTATTGTAATATCTTACGTTATCTTACATAGTACCGAGGACGAGTCGATGACACGTACAAACTACGCAAACGTACTACGCCAATTTAGAGCCTTTAGTCAAGACTCAATATGCATTCAATAATTTCGACAGCGAAGTTCGAAATCAAAAATGTATGCTATTTGACATAAGTCATTGCTAAGTGACATGTCGCTTGCGATGACTTACGTCTAATCCCATACATTTTGTTTTCGAATTTCGCCGTCGAAATTATGGAATGCATCTTGACTAGACGCCCTGGACAGTTAGAATGGTTTACAGGAGTCCAACTTCCAACTTCCTACCAAATAAAGACACCATGGTCAACTCTGTACTGGGTAATGTAAAATTTTTGATATTGCGTGTTTTCGGTTGAATAAATTACTGCACAAAAGTAGCGAGGGTCTTTAGACTCTAGACCAGTGTTTCCCACCCGCCGGGTCGCAAATTCCCGCCTTGTTTTGAAAACAAAACCTACTATCAATTAACGCATCATAAATGATGCCGAAGGCGATACCAAAATATGTAGTATTTAGAAAACATTTTTACTATTCAAGAATTTGTAATATTTGCTTTGATATTATGTTTAAAAGTATTAAGTGGGTCACGAAGAGACAGTGTCATAATTACCGGGCCATGGCGGAACGATGTTGGGAAACACTGCTCTAGACATATTAGGTAAGTAGTATATTACTAGCATTTGTCCGCGGCTCCACCCGCGTAAATACAGTATCCCACGGGAATACTGCATGTTCTTGTGATAAAAATTGTGGCCTATGTGTTAATGCAGAGCTAAAACTGGTACCATACTAAATTTCATCATATTTAGTTCAGTAGTTTTTGCGTGAAAGAGGAACAAACATACATCTATTCATCCATCCATCCTCACAAACTTTCACATTTATAATAGTATCTAGTAGGATAGTAGTAGGAGTTAGTAGACAGTAGACACCTAAGTACTTAAAGTATCAACGGCCGCACTCAAGAGACATATAATGCTTTCATATGGAGTTAGGTTCATCTTTATACCGGCTTACAGTAGCAATACACTCAGGGATTCCCAAAGTGGTCCCAAAGATATCGGTTTACTAGGGGTCGACATAAAAATGAAAAAAAATGCAGACAATACAGTTTGGACTATTTGAAGTTCGGATTTATTTCATCTCCATCAAATCAACACTTGCCGATGTGTCTCATATGTGAAAAAGTATTCAGAAACGATGCCATGAAGCCTTCAAAAATGGATGACCACTTATCAAGAGTACATGCTGGCAAAAAAAAGCCCTTGTCATTTTTTCAAGCACTTAAAGAAAAACTAGACAAAAGGCCATCTATAAGATCGATGTTTGCGTCATCATCTATTAAAGACGATGATGGTTTACGAGCGTCCTATAATATATCTTTACTAATAGCGAAGTCGGGGAAACCCCACACAATTGGAGAGCAGCTTATCTTACCAGCCATTGCGGAGGTCCTTAACAATGGGTTGCACAAGCCCGCACATGATATTTTAAAGAGAATACCTTTGAGCAATAACACTGTTCAGAGACGCATAGACGAGATGGGACGCGATGTGGAAAACATTTTATGCAAGTTCTTACAGACCAACAGATTCTCTCTCCAGTTGGACGAGTATACATTACCCGGCAATGAAGCTCTGTTGTTAGGATATGTTCGATATATCAAAGATGAAAATATGTGCCAAGAACTGCTTTTTGCTACATATTTAGAGACTAATGCCAGAGGAGAATCGATTTTTCAGGCCGTGGAACATTTTTTTACTGTTAAAGCTATTCCATGGAAGAACATTGTTTCTGTTGCGACTGATGATGCACCGTCTATGATTGGTCGTCATCGTGGTTTTATAGCTCACTTAAAGCGACAACTGCCTGATGTACTGGTCATTCACTGCGTGATTCACAGGCAGCATTTAGTAGCAAAATGCTGACTCCTAGATTGCATAAGTCTTTACAATATGTAATAAATGCTATCAACAAGATTCGAAGCAATTCTTTGAACTCTCGGTTATTTGCTCAGCTATGTGAGGAAAACGACGAAGTCTTTACTCGATTACTTCTGCACACTGAAGTTCGCTGGTTATCAAGAGGCTCTTGCTTAGAAAGATTTTCAGCCATTTTTTAATCTGTGTTGGAGTTTTTACAAGAAAAAGATCCGAATTTGAAAGAAAATCTGAACAATTGTAAAACAGATATTTATTACTTGACTGATATCTTTGGAATGTTCAACAAAGTTAATTTGCAGCTGCAGGGTGACGATTTTAACTTGATTAAAACAAAATCAATAATATCGGCCTTCGTGGGTAAACTAATCCTTTATAAACAAAATTTAGGCAGAAAAGAATATTCGCAGTTTCCGCATTTGTCAAAATTAGCAGAAATGCTTCAAAATGATGACATTTTGTTATATGTCACTCACTTGGACGCATTACACAAGGATTTTACGGAGAGATTTGAGGATATTTTAAATTACAAATTCCTCAATGGATAATAAATCCGTACAATACCACAGCCATAGAAGAAGCCAATGTGATAATGCAAGAAGAGTTGATTACCATCAGCACAGACGAACAGCTTAAGCAGAAGTTCAACCAAGGCTATCATAAGTTCTGGTTGCAACGCAACATCCAAACACAGTATCCTACATTGTGGAACATTGCTAAAAAATACCTTATCGCTTTTCCATCATCATACCTAGTTGAAAAAAGCTTCAGTGTGGTAACAAACATTTTGACAACATTTTGAAACAAAGAAACCGTTTGAAAATCAACGAACGTGGAGATTTAAGGCTGCAACTAACCAATATTGAACCGGATGTAGCTAGATTGGTAGATAGTCACCAGGTTCATCCATCACACTGAATGTTTTATTTTCTCTTTGCGAATTAATACTTTTTAAATATAATTTCCTACCTACTTAAGATTCTTTAAGTACTTAATTTGTAATAATCATTATAAATTAAACTTGATATTTACTGAACTGTATGTCTTTTTATTTTGTTAAATTTTGATGAGAAAATGAAGATGAAGAAAATGAAACTTTACTCACTAAACCAAGTGCAAAGTTTTCCAGTTGGTACCAAGGTACCTAGGTATTTTGTATCAATAGGAAAAAACTAAAGATAGGCCTCCTTACTCATAATAGTCTGCTAACTTAAAGCATTGCTAATTACTCTGTCTTCTTCTATTGACCTAAGTCAGAATGAAAAATAACACTCTGTAGCAGCTGTTTTAAGTTAGCGGACCATTATGAATAAGGGGGTTGATCTTAAAAGTATGTAATTTTGCCATATACATAATATAGTTTTTGTCGATGCACCACAAAGTAAAATTATTATTTTTGATCAAAAAATGAAAACCGGCAACCAAAGTAAAAATACACAAAAAAGTTTTGAAGTCGGTACCAGCCCGAACAACAAGCTGATAAAACAATATTTTATAGAACTCACGTTCAAGTTAGCTGGTACCGACTTCAAATTTATGAAGATTGAGTCTACTAATGTTAACTATTTCCCTAGAAATAGTTAAACATTAAAACATAAAAACATTTAACATTTTAGCCGAATTTAAAAGGGGAATTATTTAGAAAATAAGTTTTATTTCATACTTTTTTGTGCATTTTTACTTTGGAAGTCGGTTTTCATTTTTTGTTTAAAAATAATATTTTTTCTCTTTTCAGTTATATTGATTGTATTAATATTCGGTCTTTACCTATGAAATTGCCGTTTTGTATGAAAAAATTTAAACGAATTTTTTTCATGTATTTTTTATTTGTATTAATCAAAGTAATCACCCATGCAATCAATGCATCTTTGCCAACGCAGTGGCAGTTTATTGATGCCCTTCTTAAAGACATCCGCTGGACGGGAGACAACAAATTCTTCAAAGGCATTTTGTACTGCCTCTCGGGTATTTAATTTTTTTCCCGCCAAGAAGTTATCCAAATTCTGGAAAAAGTAGTAGTCTGTAGGCGCAAGGTCTGGTGAGTAGGGCGGATGACGGAGAGCTTCCAACCCCAGTTCTTGCAACTTGGAGACCGTCTGCTGTGCAGTATGAGGTCGCGCATTGTCGTGTAGGAGCAGCGGAGACGAGCGATTGACCAATTAAATAGATACGTAGTTATTAAGCGAATCGTGGTAAAAATACATAACCTACTTACTTTTTGCAAGCATATGCTTGGACTACTTCAGAAAAAGTCGAAATCACTATATGTGTCACTATAAATTTCGAGGAGTTCCCCGATTCATCACGGATTCCACCATCAGGTTACCAGTTTGGTACGACTAAGAGACAAATTTCGAATTATAACCTTTACAACAATAAAATAATTTTGCAAATAGGTTCACAAACGGCAAAGTAATGTTCAAAGATATCCGTGTCGGTGTAACATACTATGATAAGTACCTATTATATCATCATAATATGATGATGTAAGGTGTAATGATGATGATGATTACCGTAATTGAAACATTGGCAACAACGCCGTAATCCGCAAACATGTCCTGTCTCTATAAGAAGTCAGGACTTCTGTTCAGTACTTTTGAATACAGGATATACCTTTCTGCAAAATCTTACTTTTTGGTAGCATATGCTTGGACTACTTCAGAGAAAGTCGAAATCACTATATTGCGTCACTATAAATTTCGAGGAGTTCCCTCGATTCCATCATCAGGTCACCACTTGTATTTCAAAAGGACCTATTTTCCCTTATAACATTTACATCAAAAAAATAATTTTGAAAATCGATCCACAGACGGCGGAGTAACTACCTAATTGTTGAATATACAAAGATATATATATATATATATATACACGGCTCTATAAGTATTTTAAACAACGCGACGCAATGGTAAATCTTTTTAAACGACTTCCAAAAAGGGAGGCGGTTATACGTTCGGCTGTATATATATACAGGGTGACCTGAAATTCGATACATTCCTTTAAAAGACAGAAAGTAGACCTCATTTACAGTAATATTTTTCATGGCATCCCCTATCCGAAAGTTGATATTTACAAAGTTATTGAAATTTCAAAAATTTTTTCTTTATTTTCGATTTTTTGACTTTGACATTTTTGACACAAAATTTTTGAAATTTCAATAACTTTGTAAATATCAACTTTCGGATAGGGGATGCCATGAAAAATATTACTGTAAATGAGGTCTACTTTCTGTCTTTCAAAGGAATGTATCGAATTTCCGGTCACCTGTATATATATACGAGTATATACTTATAGAGCCGTAATCTATTTTCGACAAAGCCTAGTCAAAAATGACTTTGAAATCCATAATCAATCTAAAAGACTATCTATTACTATACTGTATTTTTTGTGTCATCGCTATCTATCAGTAGCAATGTAAATTACGAGTTATGGAATCGATAAACGACCACATTGGTCTGCTAAAGTTAAACTTAGTTCATATATTGTTAGCCAAAAGCGCTAATTAATAGAGAAACTACCGCCAAAATCACCTCAGTAACTTATGTAAATGATTTATCATTTTGGTAACGTATTGCTTTTTTCTCGTGAAGTTAAACAGCTGTTATTATGAACATTTACAACCTGTAATGATATTCAACGACTTTTAATATGTTGTTTGTACTTTGTAGGAAAAGTCTACATTTTTATATTTAGCTTGCAGTTTATTTAATGGAAATAGTTTGAGGTAGCCTAATGAATCTGTATTATCATTCCGCAGATTGTAACTGTAACGTGTTTCAGCGAACGTAATTAGTAATTATGTACAGACGAGCCGCTCCATACCGCGAACTGTAATTAAACGGCGGCTACGAGGAAACATCTGGATATTGTTTTATGAAGCTATTGTAGTTCCAGAGACTTGTTACTAGATATAATATCTAAAGCACATAAAACATTTATATAGGTAGGCATGTTGCCTGAAAAAAAAACATCTATTCAATGAAAGGCAACTAGTAAATCTAAAAAAATATAGAATTTTTAAACAATTTTAATTTGCAGTAAGAAAGAGAGCGATATATCGGGCATGTGACGTCATAAACCGCTACCGCCAAACATTTTTCATAAATAATGTATGGCGATAACAATTTGTGACGTAACAAATCGTTTTGTGAGAAGAAAATTGATAATATTTTTTATTTGCTTATAATTTTTTTTCGCGTCAACCTAATTCATTATTTCTTTTAGATTTAAATGTATCTCTATTCAACATAAGGGTCCTCTCCACTACGACGCCAGAATGATTGGTTCAACCAGTCAAATATATGCCGACACAGTATTGTAGAGTCTCTCAACAGGTGTCAGCTTGGTGCAACCAGTCAAATGTATGCCGACACAGTATTGTAGTCTCTCAACGGGTGTCAGCTTGGTGCAACCAGTCAAACGTATGCCGACACAGTATTGAAGAGTCTCTCAGGAGGTGTCAGCTTGGTGCAACCAGTCAAACGTATACCGACACAGTATTATAGAGTCTCTCAACAGGTGTGAGCTTGGTGCAACCAGTCAAACGTATACCGACACAGTATTGTAGAGTCTCTCAACAGGTGTCAGCTTGGTGCAACCAGTCAAATGTATGCCGACACAGTATTGTAGTCTCTCAACGGGTGTCAGCTTGGTACAACCAGTCAAACGTATGCCGACACAGTATTGTAGAGTCTCTCAACAGGTGTCAGCTTGGTGCAACCAGTCAAACGTATGCCGACACAGTATTGAAGAGTCTCTCAGGAGGTGTCAGCTTGGTGCAACCAGTCAAACGTATACCGACACAGTATTATAGAGTCTCTCAGGAGGTGTCAGCTTGGTGCAACCAGTCAAACGTATACCGACACAGTATTGTAGAGTCTCTCAGGAGGTGTCAGCTTGGTGCAACCAGTCAAACGTATACCGACACAGTATTATAGAGTCTCTCAACAGGTGTCAGCTTGGTGCAACCAGTCAAACGTATGCCAACACAGTATTGTAGAGTCTCTCAACAGGTGTCAGCTTGGTGCAACCAGTCAAACGTATGCCGACACAGTATTGTAGAGTCTCTCAACAGGTTTCAGCTTGATGCAACCAGTCAAACGTATGCCAACACAGTATTGTAGTCTCTCAGGAGGTGTCAGCTTGGTGCAACCAGTCAAACGTATGCCGACACAGTATTGAAGAGTCTCTCAGGAGGTGTCAGCTCGGTGTCACCAATTAAATTTGAAAGTTCAGCAATACTAACATAATATTGACCGTAAAATGCTAAAGCAAGACCGCAGGCGAATATAGGCAATTTCCTGTCCAAGTCGTCATGACAATCAAGTCGTCAAGTCGCGATGACATTCCTTACGCAATTAATCGGAAAACAGGATGTTTGTGATATCACAATTTGTATAATTTAGTAAATGTCGGCCTAATCGATAATTATCATTCCGCGGCTCCGCACTCCGCAGGAAAGCGACGATTCGCGGAACTGCAGTAACGATACTGCATTCTGTAATAAAATATTAGGAACCCGCACACACTATAATTCATCCTTTCGGGAACGGCGGACTGTGGACTTTACTGAGATATTTTTATCTTTGAGAAAGTGCCGAGTAGTAGTAAAATTTTAATAGCTTTCGATCATCTGATGGTAAGCTGTCCGCCACCCATGGAGACTCGCAACACCAGAAGAGCGCACTTACGTACCTGGTCCTCAAAATCCCCAAAACCTCTTGGGTTCCTTCCGATAACCTCACAACACATCGCAAGCGTTATTTCACACCGGTTTTTAAAAAGACGTTGTATTTATCCGGTCGAGCCGGCCCATTCGTGCCGAAGCATGTTTCTCCCACGAAGGAACATTGTATACTAATGAGTCCTCCTATTCACAGGCCGATGCAGACTCTGCTAGCCGAAATGACAAGGACTTTGTCTTGAGCCTTTGAGTAAGGTTGCCATCTGTCCGGGTTTCCCCGGGTTTGTCCTAGTATCGAGGGCGCCCGGAGAACGTCCGGGCCGCACTTTATTTACTGTCCGGGGTTTTTGTAGGCAGATATATGAGGGGTGTCATTTTGTTTAGTTTTGATTTGATTTGCAGAAATAATAAAAAACACCACATTTAATTATTGTGCACCTAACTTTGGATGCATCTCATTATTATTTAATGCATGATTATTTTACCTCGTAGTGTATATGAGATATTTTCGGCATGAAGGTCCTCTCAGAGGTAAATTATCTATGAATTATGAACGGACTGCATTTATGTACATTTTATGTAAAGCAGAATGTTGTGACACTATATTTAAATATATGAACTTTTCTAACCTACATTCTATGCAAATAAACGATTATTTTTATTATAATTATAGGTTTTTTACAGATCTTGAAAATTCCACTGTAGTTGAAATAGTTTTTTTGTAAAAAAAAATCTTATTATGGCAGTTGAATGCTATAAATAAGCGAAAATAGTTTTCAGTCGCCCCACTCGCTCTTTATCGATATTATATTTTTCTAATGTGCACAGCCTTTCAAATAGACATTTTACAGTTTTAATAGGTGCAATCAATGTTTGCTCGCTCCGCTCGCTATTTTGAACACGCAGAAGACATTATAACACTAATTTATACCTACATTACGTCTATTTAACGCCGTTGATTTTGTAGGATTTTCCAAAGTGGACAGCGTTTCATATAGTATTTTATTAAACTTTAACTGATATAACTATTGAAAAATTTCTCGCTCACCAAAGTGAGCTCGCTCGGTTTTTTTCACAAAAATATATGTTTCTTTTAAATGTGAACTATTTTTCGATTAGAGTTTTAACAGATAATATTATATCATATAAAATTTTAACTAACTATAATTAAAATCTGGTTTGTTAAATTTAAAATTAAATTTTTAAGTTTGTGTATTTTTTTCATTTTCAACTTTTTTTATTACATGAAAAAAACACTGTTAATATGTCCGGGTTTTGGGCTCCAAAATACGGGGTTTTCACGCGTCTTTCAGAATTGTCAAATCTATCTATCGTTTATCGTCTATCGTTTCAGTGTTCGACAGTTAGTACTTATATTATATGCCCTACATTATGTGAGACGAAAGTTTTTCTAAAATCTAGAAGATTAAAGGTTTCAGATGCACAAAACTGCAGAGGTGATTGATGGTTAGTCTAAAAAAGTCCTAACTATATCGCTAGTGTATGCGCTGTATCTTACTCAATCGATATTCGATACGATTATAAGAAGTGATACAATAGTTTCCGGCTATCGGCCATTGCAATTAACGACCTAATCACAAGACCAACATTAAGTTACAGAAAATTACATTATCATCAACAACTAATCCGTCCAGTTGTGTCGGAGGAAACTGAAGTATATTTCGCCTCAAAACAAAAATGCCCGACAGATACGAGTAATATAAATACCAAATCACTAATTCTAGTTTAAACCTTCGTTATAATCTACCTCGTAATTCGTCATAACTTATAAGTAGGTTTTTAAATTTCTCATGACTTTGAAAATATACTTGTACAGATCTAATAGAATCTAAACGTAAACGAACTCTTGTAATTAAACGTGTATCTTCTTGTGTAGTAAATAAATTTCAATTTTGAATCGCTATCCTTAAAATGCAGCGCCACGTCGCGTTTCGGTGTGATCTCCTATGTGATACGCAAGTTTCGATGTTTTTATCCGACTTGACTGAAAAAAGGAAGCAGTTAACGTTCTGCTGTATATATATATATATTCCCGTTGTCACCAAAGTGGTGACTTGATGATAGCATCCATGAGGAATCGAGGGAACGCCTCTAATTCTATATGGACACATATAGCGATATTGTCTTTTTCTGAAGTAACCCAAGCATATGCTACCAAAAAATAAGATTTTGCACCAAGGTATACCCTGGATCCAAAAGCACTGAACAGACTCCCCAGTCTTTAAAGATACGCGTTTCGAAATTTCGGCATTGTTTAAAGAACTGCAAGCATATGCCATTATGTAATTTACAGTAATCATCATCATCTACTTACACACAATAATAATAGTAATGGAAGCTTGGCGTGTATTCAATTATACGTTCGATAGTTTATTTTAAAAGTTCTTGAAATGAGTTAATAATAACAAATATGACTAAAAAGGGAAAAAAAATATTTTTTTTAACAAAAAATTAAACCGACTTCCAAAGTTAAAAGTACACAAAAAATTATGAAATAAATCTTATTTTCTAAATAATTTCCCTTTTAAATTCGGCTAAAATTTTAACTATTTCTCTCCACAATCTACATGATTTTGAAGTCGGTACCAGCCAACTTAAACGTGAGCTGTATACAATTATGATTTTTCAGGATATTGTTTGGGCTGGTACTTTTTTGTGTATTTTATTTTGGAAGTCGGATTAATTTTTTGTTTAATTTCGTTAAGACATTCCATTACTTATCAAGAGATTTTCGGAAATATTTATCGTGTGGGTGTAGTTTATTTGTCGACGTGATAAATGGCGCTTATGTTATCAGAATCACCAGAAACAATAAATTGATAAAACTTTTCACGCATTTTCCGCTTTAATCAACGTTCGCCCAGTTTGCGGAAATGTAAAAAAATCGGCCTGAGTGTATGTCCGTGGCATCGTAGCTCCCTATCAGATGAACCGATTTGGATCTAGTTTTTTTATGTTTGAAAACTGACGATATCGAGTGTTCTTAGCTCATAGAATAATTACCTCTTATTATGCCTATAATTCACTCACTGCTTGACAATTCGGGTATAACTTGAATACTTTATTAGAAGTGACATTAACAAAATCTTCTTAATTATTCTCATACATTATATTTATTCACACAATGCTTATTCTCAATACATATGCTGGACATAAAAACACCTTATCATAATTACTGGTTCTGCGAAAAGTAATCATGAAATAGAACATAGTTGTTTTTGATGTTTTCTACGAATGTTTCCAGTTGCACAATCATGATCATCAGCATCAGTGTGCTTTGTTCACGGTGTTTAGTCAAGTGTCGATATTGCACACGCATTCGGTTTGCAGAATACTTTAAAGTCCCTTCAGTGATCAGAGCATTTATCCAAATTGCCATCGCTAATCACGACAACAAAAATTTATGGAATTGCATAGCGATGCATAAGTCAGTTAGCGATGCTTATGTCAAATCCCATACACTTTTGTTTTTGAACTTCTCTGTCGACATAATAATTAGCGATAGGTACTTGGCTAAAGGCTCAGTGCCTTTATCTAAGACGTCATCGCTAATTATGATTACGAAGTTACATCGAAAACGTATGGTATTGACTTTTGACGTATCACGCGCTATGTCACATCCATGTTGCGTTCCTGGGTCATGGATGTGTAACAACATAATATACAATTATTAAATATACTTCCCATTGTCTGGTCCCCGTAACACAAGTTCTTCGAGAACCTAGCACAGGGCCAGACTGACGAGGTGTGAAGCGTCCATACTCATCCATATGTATTATTATTATTAAAATAATTATTATACCTAATATATAGCTCATAGCAAACTCGAGCTATTACTTGGCTATTACTGAATGTCTCATTAACCATAGTTATTGGCATTCAAATTTATACCAGACAGGAATTAGCTATCTGCAAATTATCGGTAATTTCATTAAAATTAAATTAGAAACGTATGATTTACTACTACTACTTACATAATATATCAAATACACTATTAGGGCCATGAACTCGTAAAAACCGGGATAGGCCTGTTGATTCAAAGAAACCTATTAACTGTCTAATCCATTACAGTACTGGGTCAAGATAATTTATTAGACGAGGGCTGCCAGACTCGCTTGAATTTATTTCATGACCACGGGCTTGGAAATGGAAAGTGATTGATTGATGTTAAGTTCTAAGTATTTAGGCAAATAATAATAATATTTTGTGAGGTGTAGCGCCGCGCCGCTGGGTGCAAAGAAAATTCGCACCCGGCCGCGGCATTTTTTAATTTTACCTAAAAATACTTTCAAAAATATTTCCGGACATCATTAAAAATGTCGCTAATAATATCTTATTTTTTACACATTTTTCCTCTGTCACATAATTAAAATTTCATGTGAACCCTTCCCTGTATACTTATTTATTGAAATAAAAAATACATGCTTAAAATTGTACCTTTAACCTTACAAGGGGCAGGATAGTCAAATATTTTGGCAACTATAAAATATTTAAATACTCCACTTAGGGCATGTTTCACAATCTGATCAGTGTTGGATAGCTATTTTGTCGCTGCTTACTTTATTTCGAGCGACAGAGACAAAACATGTACATAAGCTATCTGACACATCATTAGATTGTTAAACCGGTCCCAAGTATTTTTAGTTAATAGGTACAAATAATAAACGACGCAATTTTCTTGGTACCGATATCCTAAAAGCCTCAATAACATAGTCACTGTAGCTAATATACTGTGTTATATAGCTAATTTTAAACGCTACGCCGAATTATATTATAGTAAATTACTGCTACAAAAAAAAATCACTGGGTAATACTGCAAAGCTGAAAGTTTTCGCCGAAGAATCCAGTTATATTTAGAGTTAAGACTTAAGAGACGGAGGGGAAGAGATGTCTGGCGAATCGCCGAATTCACAATGAGTAAAAGGTTTAACTTATTTCCGTAGTAACTATTTATTAATCTGTACTTATACAGTGATATTTTATTTGGCGAGATTTTACCCAACATAAAGCCACTATATTACATAAGTTACGATAGTACTTAGGCATAATTTTTTTTTACGTAAATTACATAAAAACCGGCTGACATAATCATAATATGATGAAGAGCCTTTAAATAAAGAACAAAAAAAATAAAAAACATTAAACATGTTATTGATGTGTAACATATACGTGTACAAAATATTTAAGTATTTACATTGATAACTATGGGTACGTTATATCCTTACAAAACTGACAAAATTTTTGTGCCGCGACACACATTGACATTTGCTCAATTTCGTGCATGCACACAACAAAAATTCGTGAAAGGGATGGCAATCTTAATTCAATAGCAAAAAAGAGATGACTAGTATTTCTCACTACCAATTAAGCGTATTATTAAATAATCGCGTATATTCAAGTTTTGAATCTCCGCCACAAAACATTTGACGACACAGAAGGTACAAAATGCGTATAAATTATGTTCGTTCATAGTTAACCTTTAACGACATGCTAACAATTTAAATATTTTGGCTAATCGGTAGTTGTCAACCATTTTATGTAAGATTAATCAAGATAATAATGGTGTGAATGCCTAATATTATTTAGATAAAACTGCATATTTAGTTTTCTTTAACTTAATGTCCCAAACAGTTGTGGGAATAGTAGAAGCCCCAAAGGGAGATCTCCAACCGAGCGAGATGGTATGCCCTGTCAGGTCGAAGCCCGGTGGTATGCTCGGTCAGGCCGATGCCCACTTGTATGCATTTCGGATGTTGTATATATACCGCCGATCTTAGAAAACTTCGATAGCGCGGATTCAGGATTGTGGTGCCAATTGGTCCGCCACATCACTGGATAGATGTGCTCTACTTGTTGACCGGTCGTTGTAGTGAGTGCCCGATGAAGCCGATGAGGCTTCGACCAGGCCGCGGTGAGTTGAGGCTGGTGGTCGAGGTACCCGAAGAGGCTGAAGCTAGCTGGCATGTGCGGAGAGATGGAAAGTGATGATATCCAGAAGGAGGCGTGTTCTGTCGAGGATCACCAATGTGGGAATATGGTGGCAAGGCCCCAAAGGGAGATCTCCGACCGAGCGAGTTGACATGCTCGGTCAGGCCGAGGCCCACTTATATGCCGGTAACCGGCGATCTTAGAAAACTTCGATAATCTTCTAATAATTTCACAAATATCACTAAAAAGGTAAAAATTATTATTATTGCTTGGGCTAAATCACCATATTATGTGTACATATTCATTTTGAGGTGTTCCTTCGATTCCTCATGAATCCCATCATCAGGTCACCACTTTTGTGAAAACGGGACCAACTTCGGAGTATACCCTTTACATCAAAAAATACGTAATATGTTCAAAAAAACAAATGTGATATTATATATATATATATATATATATATATATATATATATATATATATATATATATATATATATATATATATATATATATTATACTTCCTTAGTAGCTTTTGAGACTGCTGAAAGGATTTTCATGCCGTTTACATTTACCGACAGAGTGGTTCCTTAGGAACGCTTAGGTCGATAAAAATTTGTTAAGGTTTAGTGGAAATTGTTTGATTTATGACGATAACTGTTGAAGGTGGACCACCAGCCTCAACTCACCGCGGCCTGGTCGAAGCCTCATCGGCTTCATCGGGCACTCACTACAACGACCGGTCAACAAGTAGAGCACATCTATCCAGTGATGTGGCGGACCAATTGGCACCACAATCCTGAATCCGCGCTATCGAAGTTTTCTAAGATCGGCGGTATATATACAACATCCGAAATGCATACAAGTGGGCATCGGCCTGACCGAGCATACCACCGGGCTTCGACCTGACAGGGCATACCATCTCGCTCGGTTGGAGATCTCCCTTGGGGCTTCTACTATTCCCACATCTGTTTGGGACATTAAGTTAAAAAAACTAAATATGCAGTTTTATCTAAATAATATTAGGCATTCACATCATTATTATCTTGATTAATCTTACATAAAATGGTTGACAACTACCGATTAGCCAAAATATTTAAATTGTTAGCATGTCGTTAAAGGTAAATAACTATGAACGAATATAATTTATACGCATTTTGTACCTTCTGTGTCGTCAAATGTTTTGTGGCAGAGAGTCAAAACTTGAATATACGCGATTATTTAATAATACGCTTAATTGGTAGTGAGAAATACTAGTCATCTCTTTTTTGCTATTGAATTAAGATTGCCATCCCTTTCACGAATTTTTGTTGTGTGCATGCACGAAATTGAGCAAATGTCAATGTGTGTCGCGGCACAAAAATTTTGTCAGTTTTGTAAGGATATAACGTACCCATAGTTATCAATGTAAATACTTAAATATTTTGTACACGTATATGTTACACATCAATAACATGTTTAATGTTTTTTATTTTTTTTGTTCTTTATTTAAAGGCTCTTCATCATATTATGATTATGTCAGCCGGTTTTTATGTAATTTACGTAAAAAAAAATTATGCCTAGGTACTATCGTAACTTATGTAATATAGTGGCTTTATGTTGGGTAAAATCTCGCCAAATAAAATATCACTGTATAAGTACAGATTAATAAATAGTTACTACGGAAATAAGTTAAACCTTTTACTCATTGTGAATTCGGCGATTCGCCAGACATCTCTTCCCCTCCGTCTCTTAAGTCTTAACTCTAAATATAACTGGATTCTTCGGCGAAAACTTTCAGCTTTGCAGTATTACCCAGTGATTTTTTTTTGTAGCAGTAATTTACTATAATATAATTCGGCGTAGCGTTTAAAATTAGTTATATAACACAGTATATTAGCTACAGTGACTATGTTATTGAGGCTTTTAGGATATCGGTACCAAGAAAATTGCGTCGTTTATTATTTGTACCTATTAACTAAAAATACTTGGGACCGGTTTAACAATCTAATGATAAGTGTCAGATAGCTTATGTACATGTTTTGTCTCTGTCGCTTGAAATAAAGTAAGCAGCGACAAAATAGCTAATTCCACTAAACCTTAACAATTTTTTATCGACCTAAGCGTTCCTAAGGAACCACTCTGTCGGTAAATGTAAACGGCATGAAAATCCTTTCAGTAGTCTCAAAAACTACTAAGGAAGTATAATATATATATATATATATATATATATATATATATATATTATACTTCCTTAGTAGCTTTTGAGACTACTGAAAGGATATATATATATCGTCCGACTTCGGTTCGGACTTCGAAGTCGGTTAAAAAAGTGGTTATATTATTGTACTGTGTCTATGAACAATACTAGAATAAATAAAAATATATGGTAAGTAAATATTTCATTTTCTAGGAGACGTCTTGCATTATTTTAAGAGCTTCCATGACCTTGTGAATAGACCCCTTGAGTCACACGCGTGATCGTGCAGGTTCGATCCCGGGTAGTGGTGTGTACCAATCAGACTTTCTCAATAACCGTATACTGCCGCTTGTCTTAGTATAATTGACCCCCAGTTTCTATGACAACCCTGACAAAATTTCGATCGTTCTATGAAAGGTGTTATAAAGTAAATATTGTTTTACTCTGTGACGCAGCCGCGCCGCCGGAACCAACGTTAATTATTGTATAGGATAATCTTGTCAAAATATAAGGTCACATGTTATATTTATTATTGAATATGTACAAAAAAATTTGCTACCTGAAAAAACAAAGACTGAACTTGCGCAGTCGCTACTCTTGCCGATCCTTGACTACGACGACGTCTGCCTCATAGATCTCAATGATGACTTGATCAATAAACTCCAACGTATCCAAAACCTCTGCGTAAGATACATTTACGGTTTACGGTTTGATCATGTCACCGAGTTCATTCGTCAACTTAAGTGGCTGCCCATCAGACTGCGTCGCGAAGAACATATTTTGACTCTCTTATACAAAACTCTGTATGATCCTCGTGCACCGGTATATCTCAAGGAACGCTTCAAATTCCTTGGTGCTAGTCACAACCTTTCTCTTCGCTCTGAAATGGACAATACTTTGGAGATACCTCTTGCTCGATCTGGCTACTACTATAACTCCTTTACCGTAAAGGCCTCAATCCTTTGGAACTCACTGCCATCTGACATACGACACTCCAATTCAATTGCAATTTTTAAATCTATATAAATACTATGTATGTATCTATGTATATTATAGTATCATGGTTTAGTATCTATTATGTTTATGTACAGTATGTAGACGTATGTATTTGTAATTAATTTCTTATATTTTATGTTTAGTTATCTTAATTATACCACTTACATTTAAGTTTTCCGTTGACACTAAGGTTGTGTGGAAGAGATCGCTTCAAGCGATAAGACCGCCTTTGCCCACGCTCCGTCTAACCGTTTTTATGGCTAAGTCTATTATTTTGTAATTTGTGAGCAATAAAGTGTTTTATTATTATTATTATTATTACTTTTCTTTTGGAGACACTGTAGTTGTATTAGTAGGTGCACACTTCACACTTTGTTTACTTGAAATTTTTATCGCGGTGTAATTTTCATAGTAATTAATACGCGAGCGATCGTGTAGTACCTATGTAGCTAGCTACTATAATTCATTACCCACTGACATGCACGTGCGATTCTATTAACACCCGTCCCTACGTGACAGGCGTGTCAAGCGTGTTATCACAACGCTATCGATTGCTTCCAATACCATTGTTTTGAACACAATTCCAAAAACTCCGACAATCCAATCCAATTTATGTACAGATCCAATTTATGATTAAAATTCCAGATTGTTTGAGGGTGTGCCCATCCAACCCCCATACTCATTGACGTAGAACTATGAAATTTGGCAAGTAGCATCGTTGTATAATATAAAAAGAAAAAATCTAAATACTACACATTTGTATTTAAATTATAATAAAATAGGGGGTCGGAATTTCAAGTTGAAGCTACTAGTTCAAATGGGGTATCATATGAAAGGACTAGATTTGAGCATTCCAAAACATATTTCATTTATTTTTTGTGAGACGCATAAAAATGGCAAAATAGCTCCGCCATGAAAACTTTCATCACCCATTTTCAGGCTCAATAAAAACTGCGAGACTCGATGCCATTACGTATTTATGAATTATGATGTTCCTTTTCTTTTTTTGCACGGTGCACGGTGGCCGTGGGTGAGTTCGACTCGCTCTTGTGCGGTTTTTTCTGATCATCACCCTAAAAAAGTCTGAAGTTATATACGTTTCGTAACGGGGCCAGTAGTTTTATGTTTTCACATCCATTGTCGGCAGTCGGCACTCTATGCCCATTTAAATGTTTATTTTTCCAAGTGAAAGCGGCTGCGTTACGAAATCGCTGGCGCCAAATTTTATCGAGAATTAAGTTCCAAATACGCTAGTTACTTGTATCATGATTCATGTATGATACCCGATTTCTGAGGCGAATTTTCAGTAGTTTATGTATTCATAGCGCTTTTAATTCGAGAACGTAACCACGTTAGCGAATCAAAGGCGCTATTGAATAGAAAAACTACCGATAAATTCACCTTAAAAACCGGGCACAAAAGGCTTTCTGCTTTACAGTACAGTTGGCAATGGCAGATAATGTATGGAACACAAAGTTTCCCGAAATAAGTACATTTAGAACGTGGTTGCATTTTACACAAGGGATCGAGTGGCTGCTGCCTACTGAGTCAAAGCAAAATTTGGTGACTCGTACGAAGGGCGGATATCTCTCTGGACTCGTATGAAGTAACCAATATGTAATAACTAACAAGGGTGTGTCCGTGAATTGCATCAGATCTTATAAGGTCAAGGAGCCCCGCGTAACCAAATGTAGAAAAGAAGAAATGCGGAAAATCTCGTATTATTTTTCCAGAAATCAGAATTATTTATAAGTCTTGCAGACACTAAGGTTTTACGAGAGCAAAATTCTGAACCCGATTCATCCACTCCCAAGCACTTGCTCTGGTCCCACTGGCGCAAGTTTCAATTCCAGCGCTAGCATGCGAGTGACTGGCGTGTGATGTGGTGAGAGCACTCGGGGCAAACTATTATTGACGAAATACACCCACGTGCACACCATCTGTCGCGGGCAGTCAGCGAGAAAAGTCCTCACGCACACTCTACTTTATTCGGCTTATATGGGTGTAACGGTTAGGTACTAAATAAATAATTGTTTCCTGTTGCGTCACCGTTGAGCAGAGAAAGGCACTAAGGAACAATGGAAAAGTTATTTTGTCCAAATAAACTACACACACCGGCATATTTAGCGGAACATAAAATAAAGGTTTGATATCAGTATCATATAAGGTGGCTGGCTGTTTTATACGTCATTTAAATTAAAAATAAATATTTTCAAATTAAGAAAACAACTGAACATTTTATGCAATTGTTTTAATTTTATTCAAATACACCTTATCTGGAGCGAACTTCGAGTATTTCTTGCTTCTGAGTTTGATTTAAAATTTCATTGAAATACTGTTTTTTGTTAGTTTTTTTTAATCACGTATCTTTTTGGAGTTGAGGACTGAATTATGCCTGACTTAGTCCCAACGGAGATTGCCAGGGCACTTGAAATGGGAAGAAATGGTCAAACCTACAGAGTGATATCCAGAGATCTTCGTCGACCAGTTTCAACGATCCATCGCAGTATCCAACGGTTCAGGGAGACCGGTACTTATGTGAGAAGAGCAGGACAAGGCAGAAAAAGACGCACTTCGAGTAGGGATGATCGTTTCATTCGGCTTCGTGTACGTAGGAACCCCCGTTTGACGGCCGTCCAAGCCCGACATGAGTTAGAAGCAGTGCGGGGTGTAACCGTAAGTGAGCGTACGGTACGAAGAAGGTTCGAAGAAGCTGGTTTGGGTTTATTTGTGCCCGCCAAGGCTTCAAGGCTCGAGGTAAATCATCGTAGAAACAGGTTAACTTTTGCTCAGGAACATCGACTTTGGAACGCGGACCAATGGACTAAGGTATTGTTTAGTGATGAGTGCAGAATTCTCTTAAATCAAATTGACGGCAGGCAAAGAATATACAGACGCAAAGGAGAACGATACATTCAGACAAATTTTGAAACTACAGTTGCATACGGTGGTGGATCAATAATGGTTTGGGCGGGCATTTGTTTGGGAGCTCGCACAGACTTCGTAGTGATTGACAGAGGAAGTCTGACTGCAGACCGCTATATCAGAGAAGAAATTGTCGTACCGTTTGCCCCATATATCGGTGACGATTTTGTTTTTATGCAGGATAATGCTCGGCCGCATACCGCTCGGGTAACTCAAGCTTACCTTAATGATATGAATATCACTGTTATGGAGTGGCCGGCGAGATCACCGGATATGAACCCAAAAGAGCACGTTTGGGACTTGCTGAAAAGAAAAGTTAAGTCCAGAATTCCAGCTCCTGCCAACGTGGGTGAACTGCGAATCGCCGTAGTTGAGGAATAGCGGAGACTATCCCAGGAGACCATCGATAACATCATTCTCAGTATGCCTAGACGGGTAGAAACTTTAATAAGAGCACGTGGAGGAAATACGCGATATTAATCACCTTTTTTTCTAATTTAATTAATTGTTATTTTAATATTAATTTTCACTTTTCCCGGTTACATGAAAAGTTCAAAAATGTACCATTTTTCACAAATAGCCTTTACTCGCAAAATCTGTTCTTATTGTGATCTCATTTTAAGTAAAACAAATGAAACTTTAAATAACAAAAGAAGTGTAGTAAGTAGATTTTAAAATAAAACCATATTTTTTTAATTATGGACCTTTTTTTGTGTTCCGCTAAATATGCCGGTGTGTTTATAAGCACTACTTTACTTTTAAATAATTAATAGACAATAGACCACTATAATTGTGATAATTTATAAGACCATAATATTCTCACTTCATTGTGGCAAAAGACTGTCACTATATTATGATCCGGAATCCAGCGGGCCCAGGAAAATTCAGAACACTGACAATAGAACTTTGCGCTAATACACTAAAGCTGAAAATCGAACACACGTGTGTCGAGTCAAATGTCAATGTCATATATAATAATCATATATAACAGCTCGACACTACACACTTCGATTTTTAAGTCTATTATAAGCGCAGAGTTATATTTTCAGCGCTTTGAATTTTCCCCGGCCTTACGGATTCCGGCTCATATAGTCCCAGCCTAAATGTGTTTTTTAATGAATTACAAATGAATTATGAATTTAAATGTCACTTATTTACCGCGCAATAAAGAAATACAATGACTCATTAATTTGGTCCTTATTCTTTTTGTTTCCATCAAGATTAATTCTGAGCTGAACAGAGTATAGACAATGTTCTGAACACAAGTACGCTACTCTATTATATAATTATTATAAAAACGTTGCTTTAATCACTAATCTGTAGGCCGTTGCATATAATACATGGGTACCTACTTAAAGACAAAAGCACATAAAAGTTAAAACCCATCAATCGAGAATCTCACTTCTTGGTATCAATAATTACGAATTCTCACTTGTGATCACAACAGTACCAGTATGAAGAAACGCTTCGGGGAAGTATGGCGCATGTCACGCTTACCAGGAATCCTCGATTATCTCTCTTATTGATTGTCCTCCACGGAGAAATCGCCCATTGTTTGTGCATCATCATCTGTCTGTGTCCCACCACTGAGGAGGAAGGTCATCCGACACCTCAATAACCACCTTTAAAATATAATTTCGCAGAGGCCAGCTCAACCGGATAAATACCGCGACCTCACAGAAAACCGGCGTGACGAAACGCTCGCGTTGTGTGAGATTGTGGCTTGTGAGTAAGGTTACCGGAGGTCCAATGGGGGTTGCGGATTTTGTAACTTCTGTGATGTTGTGAGTGTCCATGGGCGGCGGTAGTCGCTTACAATCGGGGTATCTGTCTGCTCGTTTCCTGGTCCATTTTGTAAAAAAAATTGCCTGCTACTTTATAGTACGCTAAGTCTTAGAAAATCCCAAAGGGAAACGGAAATCTTCCATTGTTTGTCATCATATCCTCTCCTCAGTCCTCATCCTACCATGCTGGGGAAATTGGTTGGAAATTACACCGAGTATAAAGATGGCCCCCTAACATAAAGAATAAGAAAAATCATAATATCAATAAAAGTAGGTAAGTAATAAAAGTAGTATGTATTTCTTTAACTTTATTACAGGATTTTGGTATGGTTTTATTGATTTCATCATCACCCATCTACCTACTATCATCTACTATATATTATCTACTACGCTATACGGAAAATAGTCGAAGCATCGGTTACCAAGTTATAACTTTTTACCGATAAAATAAGTGTATCAGAGGTACTGAGGTACACAAGACAAAGATAAAGTGTTGGCCAATTCTTTTACTGTTTTGCGGCGACGTTGAGAGTTTAAATTGATTTTGAATATAACGCCATCTGCCGAAAGCTACTTATTACATAACAAGTAACAACTTACTAAAGTACGGCTTAATAAACCGATAGCGCTAGGTGTACAAATTTCTTTTTTTCTGTTCTTTTTTGAAGTATGAACGATCTGCCACGTCTACCATAACCTCGACATACATACATACACTCTGTACACGTCATGTTTTCTTTCATGGAAATTTTAGTAATGGTTACTTAGAAGTTACAACTAGTAGTTTAAATTACCAAGATGTCATTGTAAATAATTATTAAGGCTTACACTAAGCAAACATCTACGTATTCAGTGTAATAGTTACGTAGAATCTGTAATCTGTATCATTAGAAATTTTCCTGCAAGTGAATTAGCATAATGAGCGAAGTAAGTAGTAACGCAATCGGTTATATTACATTATGCCCATGTCCTGCCATTTCCTTAAGAATCAGTCGTTTCATTAACTGCCTATCATTGCCTTATATTAATGCCTAGTGCCTTATTTTATTTTCGTTAGGCTTATCATTAAAAAACTATCATTTAATATTTTTTAACACTAATAAAATATTATGGATTTGTTTGTTTATTTGGCTTGAATAGGAAATTTAATTTGGCATACTTAGATATATATTAGACCACGGGGAAGGACACTTTTTATCGCGGCAACATGTACGGTGCAACATCTAGATTCTAGTAAGAAATAAAGTCGGCAATCGAGCTGACAGATTGCGTCATAGTTAGTTAGCGATTAGCGCATCCCATGGACACTCGCAAGTCGCAACACAAGGTTTAACCAACAATGCAATACAAGCGTTATTTCACTCCGGTTTTCTGTGGGGCTCGTGTTGGTGGCTCGTGCCATGCCTTAGCGAAGCGGCGCGGTCCCACGGTAAACCGTAAAGATCGTGTATAAAGGGAAAGTACATAATAAATTGCATAGATTGCGTAACAACTTTGAGGAACACTTATGACTTAAATAATATTTAACTTATATATTAATAAATACATACCTAATAATCATTAATTTAGCGATAACAGTAAAGCTGCCTCCTTATATTACAATAACTTGTTGTAGTCTGTAGAGATAATTGTTATGTGCTTCTGGTAATCGGCGCGTTCGTATTTTTTTCGATTCGTTCGTTCGTTTATTTTTAAAGTTTTGAAAAAAAATATCTCAAAAGTACAAGGGAAAGAAGACTACATGAGCCAGTATGTTTATTCTTTGTGAATGTAAATTTTCTTAAGGAAAAAGATATAATGGGATTTCGAATGAAGGTACCTATTGAATGTACTACCCCTACTAATAAAAATATTTATTACACAACTGATTAGCTATTCAATGTTACTGATTTTTGTCTGATACGTTGGATATTTTTATTAGTAGGATAGATTTAATATTTAATAATGATGATCATGATTATGGCGCCCCCGTGGCTCGTCCATGTGAAATCTCGTTGAAGTGTCGAACATTAGTCATGCTGAAACGTCGTTGCCAGAATATTGTGTGGAATTGGAAATAATATTTTTATATCTACGTTTCTTGTTAAGTGGGCGGCACATGCTGACTTGTTGACAAAACTGCTTATTATAACTTACCGTTCTGCAGACTTATTTTTGAGACCTATACCGTAAGCACGTAATTATAACAATATATTTCTTTTTTGTTATGAGATCTAGAGTAGATTTTATTAGTTGAGCTTACTGGCTAATAAGTATAAGTACCTATTTATTGAATATTGACGGTCCGACTTCCAAAATTATGGTAGTTATTATTATGGAAAACTTTATCTAGTTCGTGAATGCAGAAACTTTACGAGAAACTCAAAGTTTGCACACAATGCAAAATTCGGAAGTTACGCTCTGTAGAGTCGTTTTATGAGGACTTCAGAAAATTATAACTCTGCTAAACGACATAAATGATACAACCTAAGTACCTACTAGATGTAACTTTTCAGTTTAACGAAAATAGAAATATTCTTGTTACATACAAAACAAAAGTTGTTTTTTTGTTCGATAAACGTTTTGTATAGGTGTATATATCTTCTATACTTCTCTATGTATAGAAAGACGAGCTAATGTATAGACTTAGAGAAATGTTGATGAAACATTATTATAGGGAATTAAATTGATCGCAAGTGAACGAACTCCCGACGTTTATTGCTTCCTATCCACAAATAAGAATGATTGATAGATAGCTGCCGCTAGACATCTTGAATACGTCCAAACCGTACATACGCCAGCTGCGTAGATATAACTTTTATATGAATTAGTGACAATGGCACGAGGTATGTTCTCGGAAGCGCCAAGGTTGGCGGTTCTGGGAAGTGCGGGCGCGCCGCACGCCCGCCGCGCCGCGCGTGTGCCGCGTCCCGCGCGCCGTGCCGCGCCGGCTTCTGTGTTTACCGCGTCGCCGCGTGAACGGAACCAGTTGATTTTGAACAGCGACACTGGAACTACGCCGCCGCGAGCTGCGCTCCGAACTTTCACCTCACGATATCGATATCTGTGATAAATACGCCGGTGCAGTGAAATTGAATGTGTGCGTTCCCAGAATACGTTTCTGCAGCGGCACGCGAACCCACGGCCGCCGGCGACGACCGTTTCTGCAAATTAATTTCTCCAGAGCTTCTGCGAAACTGCTTATAAAGAGTTTACTCGGAAACGAAAAGGCTATAAAGTGGATTTGAGGAAATATTACTAGTTGTAGGTTTTGTGTTTCCGTGTTGTTGTTAAGACGTTTACATTGGATCCCAAACACCATTTCGCACCTCCAATGGTGGTCAAACTACCAGGTATGTATCATCACCTTATTTCTTCTAACCTATGAATGAAACTTTATTCAAAACTTTCACGCGCCCTAGATGAAAGTCGATTTAAAAAGAAAAGCCGATTGTTTATGGTCGGTTCTTATTTATCTAATAAGATCAGTTGGTTTCTATCTCTCCATGTGCGAGTTAGGGTTATCACTTTACAGATAATAATAATAATGAAAATCTTATTAGTCTTCAAGTCATAGTATTAGTATTAATTATTGAACCTTATACATTTAATATTTATGTGCACATGTAAGTAAACAAACTTTATCCTAACTTTTTAATTGTGCACAGCGTCTAGCTGTGTAGTAGTTCTATAAAACTTTGGTAGCCGCGGTAACCCTCGACTTTGTTTTCGATTGATAGTCTATTTTCGTTTCCCTATCGCCGCGTATCTTGACAGAAAACATGTACACAACGTAATTATAGAAAAGATAAACTACAAACGCTACAATACGATACGCAACGTTATTCTGACGTAGTCTTTAGAGATAGCTAGAATTCGTGACTGACCCTTGATTGGCGTCTAGATGTCGGATAAAAATAAGAATGTTATTGTATTAATTTGTAATTATATTTCATCAGTCGAATTTAAGCTTTTGCTACTCTATTCCTAGAAACCAGGTCGACATGGTTTAAAATGATGTATGAAATGTAGTACATACTACATACAGTGTAATCATTTTTTAATTAATTAAGTAAAAATCAGACAAATGAATACAATGAAAGTTTCGACAATCATAAAATTATAGAATCTAAACTCATGCGATAATAATATTCTTATTTAGTTAGCCATAAAGTTCAATATCGTTTGTAAACCAAAACTGTAGAGCAAAGATAAGTAAGTGTTCTGAATAGAGCAAGAAAATAAAACAGCTGTCACATACGTGGTTCTAAAATACAAATTTAAGCTAATACATTAAATTCTCACATTCATTTTAATATTATTACATACTTCCTGTACCATATACCTATTATATTATCATAGTCGAGGCATATCGAGGCAAAAAGTGTCCACACAAAAACTGCCCTACTTTTGGGGTTGTTTTTGGCAGTCGAGGTTTGACATTTGTCATCTTTAAAATTTGTTTTCCGCTGTTTATTCAAGGTTTTAATCAGTCCGCGTTGATAAAATCGTTTAGCTTGTGAAGATTTCTTCTGTCAAATGGATGTCATAATTCATAACTTAACTCATAGCCCATCCTGCTTTACGTGAATCGCTAGGGCGTAGGGGAAAAGTAGGCTACACTCTACAGAGACTATATTGTGGTTTCTGCAGTCAGCCCATACCTAGAGGGCTCGGTGGCCTTTACGAGGGCGGCACTGAAAATTTTGGGAATCAAGGAAGTGACGCAACATTACTATTTAAAAATGTATTTATTGCTTTTCGAAGTATTCTCTGCGAAATTTGACACATTTTTCCATACGATGGAACCAATCATTGAAGCGACCATTCCATTCGGAAGTTGGGGTCTCCAAAATGGCCGTTTTGTAGGCGTCCACAGCTTCTTCAGGTGATGAAAATCTCTGACCACGCAATTTATTCTTTATTTTAGGGAAAGTATAGAAATCATTAGGGCTTAGGTCGGGGCTGTACGGCGGATGGTCTAATAATTCTATGATTTCTTGCTCTAAAAACTCTTTTGTTCTGTGCGCGGTGTGAGAACTCGCATTGTCGTGATGGAGGATGATGCGGCGGTTGCAGTTCTCTTTACGGAGTTCAGAAACGACCTGTGGCAAACAAATGTTAGCATACCATTCTGCATTTACCGTTCTTTGTCCCTCAAGAGGAATAGTCGCAACATGGCCGGTTTTGGAGACAAACGTGGCCACCATTTTTTTTGCAACACTCCGTGAACGAACAATTTTTGTTGGCTTTAACTCATTTTCGAACACCCAAACTCGTGACTGGTTTTTTGTTTCGGGTTCGTACGCGTATGCTTGACACGTCCACGTTGAAATTCAGCAAACCAGCGATAAATTGTGGTTTTGGATGAGGCTTCATCACCAAATGCAGAAATCATCCGGTCAACACACTGTTTTTGTGTTAAACCACTTCGAAAGTCATAATAAATCATCGCTCTAGAATTTTCTCGAGTCAATTCCATTTTCTCAACGACTAAACAAGTTTGACAAGACTGACAAGACCGAGAATCTTTTTTTAAATAAATAAACGGTATTCGATTTTTAAAACCAAGGAGTTTTAAATTAAAAAGATTTTAATATGACAGGAACAGTGGAAATATTCCATTCCCGATACTTTTAGTGCAGCCCTCGTACCTACCTACTCATATCGGGGAATAGGTGTCAACATGTTCATAATCAATCAATCAAATCAAATCAGTACATTAACACAAAGAATTTATAGCTTGTTTCACTATTTTCCCCCCAAAGTCAGAACACTACATTTTTTCATTTTCTTTAAAGTAGGTAAGTGAAAGTTACATTTAAATTGTATTATTAGCAAAGATTTCAAAACTAAATATAGGCTATGACGTACATTTGATTTTTCAACATACCTCAAATGTCAGCCATCTTGATTTCACCATACTTCAAATGTCAAAATGGTCCCAAAAACACCAAAAGTGGGGCCATTTAGGTGGAACCATTTTTTGCCTCAATATGCCTCGTCTATAATATGTACGTCTATGGTTATTAGGCTTTTTAAGTTTTAGAATAATAATTATGAAACATTACAGAAGTAAAACTGGCTTCTCTTACTTCATTACTTTTATTTATACATTAAAATATATCTTAAATCTCCAACAGTCAACAGATAGAGCTATGAATATATACTATATTTATTGATAAGATATCTAAATAATATCTTAACAATAAAGATAGTCATAAATGAATAGTACTCATAAATATGAGTAACTTCTCAGAAGAAACAGTATATCAAAAGTCAATATTTTCAAAGGTACAGTGATTTGTATAAAAAATTTCGCGTCTCATAAAAACGATCCATACTAAAGTCGTACCTAGCTGTGACGTCACGCCAGGTAAAAGTGTATGAAGTATACAGCCGCAGGAACATATTTGTAAAATATATCGTCGCTATTTGTGCGTTTAGGTTCATACTTACCATAATAAATGTTTTTGTACATGATGTAAGTAGACTAACGATGTAGGTTTTCTTTACTAATTTAGCAAAAAAAAAATTAAACTTTTTAGTACATTTAAATGTATCTTATTACTAAACTACACATAAAATATATTTTTTTTTGTACATTTACCAAGTAGTAATGGCTCAATATGTCTGAGTATATTTAATATTTACTATATTAATGAAACTAAATTAGATGTAGATTAGATTAAAAGTTTAGTTGTAGTCATCATCCCTACATACAGTTTAGTTAATATTTCATTCATTAATTTATTTTTAGTTTAATTCAAGGTCTTTGGGTTTAACACATTAATGAGGAGTTCTGAGAAAGACGTCATTTTGCATAACTCTATTGTTTTTGTTTTAAACAAGAGTACGTTATCTTAAATTGATTATGGGGCTAGCGCGAACAATTGAAGTAGAATTTTATCGAAAGAGAATTGTATGAAATTATGACGGTGCCTATACAATTGACATTCGATAACGTTACGAAATACGTACTTGAAAATTGTTCGTGCTAGCCCCTTAGGCTCATTTAAGGAGAACTCGTAATACTTTTGTAGTAGATTTTCTAGTATTTTAGTCATCCTGTGGGCCTAGCAGGAACATTTGACATTGGCGAAAACGTAACGCTTTCGAATGAGAATTTTGTGAAAAATCTGTCAAAATCATGACAGCGCCCATACAAATTTCATTCGATAACGTTACGTTTACGCCGCGCCGCTTTCAAATGATCCTGCTGTGAGTCTACCCACAATGCGTAAATGTAATTTTTCTCTACGATCGCGGTAGCAAATTTCAATAGAACATTTACAGTAGCAACTTTCTATGGAATCTATTATTAGATGAAACGTCTAATATTATACGTCACAGAGTGTGGGGTGTTATGTGAGCCGGCGTACCACATTTCGATCTCATTACAAGGCGACAATAGGTCCAAATTCCAAAAGCGGTACACCGGGTTCGACGGCGACCGTACACGTAGAGCTCGGACGTAAGATTGCCGCTCGACTTCCGCAGTACGCCCGCAGCCCACTAATTACATATTGTATCTCTTCCTTAAGTGTTGTAGTTTTTAGGGTTCCGTACCCGAAGAGTGAGAACGGGACCCTATTACTGAGACTTCGCTGTCTGTCTGTCTGTCCGTCACCAGGCTGTACCTCCTTAGTCCTTGACTGTGATAGCTAGACAGTTGAAAATTTCACAGATGCCGCTAATACGACAAATAATACTAAAAACAGAATAAAGTAAATATTTAAGGGGGGGCCCCCATACAACAAACGTGATTTTTTGCCGTTTGTACGGAACCCTTTTTTCGCGAGTCCGACTTGCAATTGGACGGTAAATTTAATATTTTCAACTACCTAATTGGTTTATAAGAATGTTTTATATTATTCACGTAGATATTTTATTTTTGTTTTTTCCTACTGATATGTTGTAGAAAAATATACATACATATTACATACTGCCGAGTTTTTACCCGCTTTTTAAGAAACGGTTAATGTTTCTCCAGAAAGTCTCTAACATAAGTGATACACTATGCAGGTTAAAAAAATAAAATATAATATAATATAATATGCACTATACAGTATCTACGAAGCGAGCCTCAGGAGAGGCTAACCTCATTCTTAGCCAAATTCTATGTCGGTATATTCATATACTTAATATAATATATCTATAAATCTACAAAACTTACCACTACCAGTCATTGAGGAAGGAAATCGTCTATCCATGCCGAATTGTCTAAAGCTGTTCGCGAAATTCTACGAAAACTGATTTCACTGTCTCACACCTCGTTATGGCCTTCTTAAAAATTTCTATTTAAGGAAAAAAATATCATAAACTTCGGATAGATTCCTTGCTGATTGTAGAAACGAATGAAATTCCACATATTATTAAGAAATATTATGATAAAATTTCAATCAAAAAACTGTTTAGAAATTTCTTAGTAAAATGCGCTCCTCAAAAGCCTGAAAGAGTATGAACTAGCATACGTCAGCAACAGCGCGGCACCCATAGCTCATTGCCCATACCCACGCGCATGATCGCATCTCTTTAGAACATAGTTTCTCAACCAATTTTATGTCGCGACCCACGAAAAAGCCAAAAAGTTAAGTAAAAAGTCTTGCGACCCCGTCACTATAAAATTATAATAATAATATGTACATAGCGCGCTCTTTTTATCAGCTATACGATATTAATATATTCGAGTTATAGAACGAAACTTTTGCACCTATATGTAGTTTGTATTTATTATTATTCAACAGACGACCCCCTTTAAAAACAAACTCGACCCACCCAAGGGTCGCGACCCCCCGTTTGAGAAACGATGCTGTATAATACTGAGCCATACTAGATTATTTTTTTCGTTCAAATATTGGTTCCTTTGGTACTAATTCGTCTTAAATCTTCTAAAATATCTAAAGCATTACATAGTATAAAATAAAGTCGCAGAACATAAAACAGCTTTTTGGACTAGTAGATAGCTATAGATGTTAGAGGTGCGCAAAATGTGTCACTAATCAAAAGATAACAAATCTTTATATCTTTTGATCACGGCAAGCTATATCATTTTTTAGTTCAGTAGTTCAGTTACTAGTTCACTGGGCACTATTTTCAATGGGCAACAGCTCAGGTCAAATCTCGCTATTCCCTTCCTTTGCTATCCAAAATATTTAATATTATTTGCTGCTAATGAGTTAATGTCGTTTTGTTGCTAATGAGTTAATGTCGTTTTGTGTATTGTCGAGCGTGCGGAACCGGGCGATGTTCGGGAACTAACGATGTGTCTGTATTGAAACTGAATGAATAAACGAACGACATGACTAGTGTTGCCAGGTGCGATTTGATTAAAATCGGGACAGAAGGCAAATTTTAAGTCTATAAATCCGGACTGAAAAAAAATATTACTTATCTTATTTTAACTCAAAACGGAACGTATGTAAAATATTATTTTTCTGATTGCTAGGTAGCTCTTTACGTGTAGAATATACTTATTTTAATGCGAGCGAGCAGAGCGAACAAGCAAAATATTTTTCTTATTTTACTGGTTAAATTTTGTTAAGAAAATCCCTATCTAAGACTGTATACTTAAAAAAATCAACAAAACCTCAAAATAGAACATAGGTACTAAATATACTTTGTATGTTAAAAGCGAGCGAGATTTCTTTTTTACGTTTTGCTGGTTAAAATTTGATAAATTCCTATTTCATGTCTGCATCTTGCAAAACAAAAGAGTAAAACAGAAGGTTGTTACGAAATGTTAAATATATGTATGTTCTGTATATTAAAACTTAAAAGCGAGCGTGCAAAATTTTTAATATTTTGCAGGATAAAAAAATCTGTTAAACCATATAGGAAAGGAAAAAAATATAGAAGCCAAAATGAATATTTACGAAGCCCCCGTGCTGTTTATCTGTAGATTACTACAAATATAAGCTCCAGTCTACGTAGCCTACTCCTAGATACTCAACTGCTGCACCGCGTTATACTATAGTTACTTTTCAGTTTTTATATTAAAAATTTACACCTGTTCAAGACACACCGCGTCCCGATTTGCACCGGGAAAATCAGGACACCTGGCAATCCTAGACATGACGCAAGTGAACTAGTTCAATTGAACGACTCATTCGCGAACTACACATGTCTAAAAAATGTCCCACGTTTCTCAGATTACAAAGCCGAACAAAGAGCTCTTTGTACGGCTTGCGAATTAGATTCCTTTGAAAATCATGTATGTCTTCTACAGTATACGTGATAAGTAATATCTCTTTGAATTCACATGCAATTGGCTGAACTAACAGTCCATGAAATTGCTTGTTATCATTATGAATATGCTTTGTGATTGTATTACGTAGAAGCTCTACAGTGGAATATTCATATCGAAAATCGTTTCAATCGAGCTCAGAACGCCGACATATTGAAGCTATTTGCAAATTGAAATACTCTGAATTTCTGAATGAATATTGAAAAGTACTTGTTGGAAAAGCGTGAAGATTACGAGTTTATCCAGTCGAGTGGACCCATTTGTGCCAAAGCATGGCCCTCCTACGTTAAAACTTGACTACATATGATAGTATACATATATAACGGTACTTACACCAAAAAACTGTCTCTGTGTGTCTGTACTTTTGTTCTGGCTAATATCTGAAACGGCCGGACTGATTTTGGCAGAACTTTCACTGGCAGATAGTTGATGTTATAAGGAGTATCTTAAGCTACTTTTATTTTAGGGATCCTTTGTCATTAATAGTTCCACGCAAACGAAGCTGCGGGCACCAGGTAGTTAATAAATAAATAATAAATAACAGCACTTCTTACGTTAAATATTATATTAGCATCTATGCAAATGTCGACGGAAATCCGCAATACCTGAAGATCTACAGTTAGCCATTATTGGCGATACAGTTACAAGTTTACAACCAAACAATACATTAAAAGGTGTGTGAAGTGTTAAAAAAATTGCCATTATGTCTCTTGTTCCGTTTTCTGCTAAACGTTTTTGCGATAATAGGTATGGTATTCGCAAAAAGTAACTTTTTGTTATTGAACGAAGCAAGCTTTAGCAACAGTTTTCTTGATCTCACTTTCTATTTAACTAAAGTTATAAAATTGTAGTGGAGCTTATAATATTTACTAGATGTCGCCCTGTGGTCGTAATTAGCACATAATAATTCATATAATTGTTAAGTTTGAACTTTATAAGGGTTCAGTTGCCTCTTACATGGAAAAAAAAAAAAAAAAATTTTAACATATTGAGAAACGTCAACGTCTCAAATATGTATGTTAATCTCAGACGTTGTTATTTTTATAGATTTTACTTTTTTTTCTACGGATTATAGATTCAGATTCAGATTCAGATTATATAAATCTCAGATTATATAAATATTGGTGTGGCATATATTATAATTTAATAACTACAACATGACACAAGCGAAGCGAAATTAAAAATGTAATCCTATTTCCGTGCTCTAGATTTTATGAAGTAATTTAAAGCAGTTTATCACGGTACACTGCTTCTCAAGCTAAAGCACCATAGATCTATATATATTATAGACGACGCATATCGAGGCAAAAACTTAAATGGCCCCATGGTATAGTGCAATCAAGATGGCGTAACTTTTTCTTGTATGAAGATTTGTTCTGTCAAATGTACGCCATAGCCTATCTTTAGTTTTGAAATTTTTGAAAAGCACGCTTTAGCTTTACATTTTTTTCGCTTATTGATATGTCTTAAATGTCGACACTCAATGTATTCGATTTTCAATTCTATTGTAATAGTCCAGAGTTTTACTATCAATGTTCTGAATTTTCTCCGGCCTTCCAGGCTCTGGACAATATAGTCCCAACTATATTGTCCAGAGCCTGGAAGGCCGGAGAAAATTAGGTACAGTCTCCCAGCCTTAGGTACAGTCCAAAGACATTCGCGGTGTAGTTTTGGTACATTTTTGCTATAGGAAATTAGAAATAAGATCACAAATCGTCAAGTGTTATGAGGTGCGTCAGAAGTGTTCATGACTGTACGTACGTAGTCTATTTTACGTTTTCGCCTGTGATATTGTTCGTGTCGAGAAATCTATAACCCGTTGAAACCGCGCGGAAAAAATGGCGCGCTCAGAAGTTAAACCAATGCCGAATATTGTAAGCTTCCAGGAAAATTAAAATAATCTTATGTACAATGAAATAGGGTCAGCTCACATCGAGACGCGACGCGCCCGGCGGTGCACCATTTTCTTGTGTAGTGAATTTAAATGTTGAATCACTATCTTCATTTAATGACGTAGTTAGTGTGTTAAAATATTTATGTACACTCAACACCTGCCGTTGTAATTTGTACCTCATTACCATACAAACATAGTTACACAATTGTGCACAGTAAGTATTTATGAATATAAATTACCAGATGCTACGCATTATCGTTGTTTGGTTCTTAGACTTGGCTACTGTATATTTTTATTCTTCTGTTTCTGTTTGCGAACAAACACGTTCACTGGCGATAAATATAGCTTCTGGCTTCAACTGACATTAAAATAATCTACGACTTGTTCAATTTGTAAACATGCTAAGGTGGCGCCCGATCGAGTTTGTTTCGCCGGTTGTTTTCGGTGGGTAAGGCATAGATGTATTATATTAAAAATGTTTAGGGTTGACCTTTAGTTGGAAGCTTTTTCTGTTGACATTCTAAAAAAAACTAGTTAAGTTTCATTTGACATTCAGAAATTTATTTTTTAATTTTCAAAGTTTTCTTTAAAATCGTATGCCTTGTGCCTACGCCTTATAATTGACCCTTTAAAAAAAACGCGCCCTTAAATTGTTTTTTTTTTACGTGACATGGCCATTACTTTCGATGGCTACCGCTTCACGCTTGTGCAGCCAGTAACAATTGTACATTGTTAACTATTTACCGGGAACCCTCGATGTAAATCGTGTACCTGGAAATGGTAATCCATTGTTCGATAGAGGGAGACAATAGCTAGATATTTTTTTAATAAGATATAGACTTGAGACTTATTGTTCTAATCTGCAAACACATTCGTGGAAATAGAGAAAATTGTATTATTCTTACAAGTTGCATCTACGATTATTGCAAAACGCGAAAGATTTAATATATGCAGTTATGTTGAATTAAGTCAAGTAAAAGTCATTTAATAAATAAATTCAACTAGCAAAAAAATCTGCCAAGACGATCCCAATAAGGGTTTTTGATATTTTTTCTTCCGTTAGGGGGCAGACCCAACTCACACAAAGCGTCATCTGGTGGCGTAAGTGGTATCGAAAACGCTCAACAAGAATTTTCGATTCTTTTTCTGTCACCAGGCGGCGCTTGGTAGCACGACGGTCCTTGTCGTGTCAAAAAGCTGTCAGATGTCACGAATTTAAAAACCTCATTCCTAAGCCCCAAGACACGTCTAGTCTACGGAAGCGCAGGCGGTAGGAGTCCACTCTACTCCACCAGACAGTCCAGACACTACTCCGGCTCCGTTACAACTTGTAACCAACTTGACATTCGAACTCGTACAATGAAACGTGTAATCACGGCGGCGGCACAGCGAATGTGCGGCGTATGACTGATCATATGAAACTTGTATCTTTTTGTGTCGTGAATTCAATTTTGATCTTAAAAAATGCAGCGCCATGTCGCGTTTCGTTTCGGTGTAAATTTACACTTATCGTTGCTGTTCATATGAATTTAAATAAAGGAATACAATGCCTCATTAATTTGATCGAATTTCATTTGTGCTAACTTTTAGATCACATTGAATCGTATACTCACACTTGCAGATTCGGTATGGACTCTGGATAGGGATAAAAAATCCAAAATCGTATTTAAGTAACTACTTAAAACTTACATTCAGTATTATCTTAGATAAGTCTATATGTACCAATCATTAAACTAAATAATAAAAATGCCATCGTTACATTACTATTTATCGTTCCAAGTAGCTAATTAATTACCTAAAGGTATAATTTTTCACTTTTTACAATATTTTAATTAATATGCAATAAGCGCCATTATGCGGGTAAAGTTTCCTGGAAAATTAGCTCATTCATTTTGTAGTACTGTTGAGTATTGGTACTTATATTAACTTGAATTCTAAATTAGACGTGCGCAGAATGTCTCTGAATTGAAAAGATATTAAGTGTACATATATTTTGATCATGGTGAACTATGTCATTCTTTTAGTTCAGTAGTTCATTAAGTCCAGTTGATTGCTGAAGCTTGCATTTTACTATTATTGAATTATAGATACCATAAACTGATTTTTGAAGTTTGTACCAATCAAAACGGTTTTGACGTTGACCCTAACTTCACAGGCTCCACTACCGTCATAATACTCTTCAACAAATACTAGGTACTAGGTAAGTAAATAAATATGACCAAATTCTCAAGCGCTTCTTAAAGACAAGAGCCTCTCCTCGTAAATATAATACTAAATTTCATAAAAATCCGTTTAGTAGTTTTTGCTTTAATGAGTAATAAACACACAAACATTCAAATTTATAATAGTAGTAGATGTAGAGACAAGTTGAACAATAATAACCATTTAATTATGAAGTCATTTACTAAGGGTCAGTTCACACCGAGACGATACGCGACGCTGCGCTGCATTTTTTTAAGATAGCTATTCAAAATTGAATTCACGACACGAAAAGATACAAGTTTCATATGATCAGCCATACGCCGCACATTGACCGCGCTGCAGCAACTGTACATTTGAACTCTAAGGGGCCCCATAAACGGTCCGGTTTTCCTTCAGTTCGGCCTATACGGATGCAAAATCGTATCGTCTGTGTGCAATTTCGAGATCGCATCAGTCGGCCGGATGGACTGAAGCGATTCGTTCCAATGTTGCCAGCTCTATTTTTGTGAAACAATTAAACTCGCGTTGCGCGAGAGCCGCGGCCGTGCGGGCGTGAATCGTGTACAAGCGTAGTGAGTTTACAATTAATAAACACGACATTAGCTCGCGGCAAACCAGAACGAACTGATGCGATTTTTCCGTGTGCGTGCTCGAATCCGTTCAGGCCGAAATGACGTCAGTTGAGTCAGATGCGATTTTTTTCCGTGTATGTGCTCGAATCCGTTCAGGCCGAACTGACGTCAGTTCTAACTGAAACGATCGGCCTCTCGTCTGTGGGAGCCTACAATGAAACGTGTACCTTCTCTTGTAATAAATAAAGTTCAATTTTGAATAGCTATCTTAAAAATGCAGCGCCGCGTATCGTTTCGTTTCGGTGTGAATTGACCCTCAGATTCGAGAATTCGGCCGCTTAGTATATTTTCGAATTAGCTGAAAACGCATACAATGCTATAAATAACCTAAGAAATTAATAACATACAACCCTCCATTTTCATCTCTACAAAATACAAAAAATCGTTATAAATTGATTGGCTCAATTCTCCGGAAATCGTTTCAATCTATCTAGACTCGGTATTCGCTGGAAAATGTTAATGCGTACGCATTGAAAATGTAAATTAATTGTCAAAATTTAATCGGATTCAGTTTATGGTGAATTGTAACAAACACAATGATTCAGATGCAGGTGCTGACGTGGTGGAGAAACGCGACGCCACCCTTTATGAACGATAACTTGTTACATAAAAAACCCATTGATATCTGTGTTGTAGGTATTTACACAAAACAACGTTTGTTCAACTTTTTGTTGACAATAATAAAAACCAAGTGCTAGTCGGACTCGTGCACGGAGGGTTCCGTACCAAACGGCAAAAAAAATCACGTTTGTTGTATGGGAGGCCCTTTTAAAAATAATTATTTATTTTATTATGGTTTTACAATTTCTTGTATAAAGCGGCAACAAAATTATACATCATCTGTGAAATTTTCAATCGTCTAGCTATCACGGTTCATGAGATACAGCCTGTGTGTCACACAGACATACAGACGGACAACGGAGTCTTAGTAATAGTACCGTTGTTACCCTTTGGGTTCGGTCTACGGAACCCTAAAAATTAACATCATTCCAATGTAAACGCCAGCCGTAATAGGCGCTATTACCGCATCTATAACACGAAACCAACTGAAACAGTTAAAAACTAATCTATGTCTCGTTCCGATTATTACTTATCGTTTCGAGATAAAATCGATTAATCAAAATCGAAAAAATACGTACTAGGAAAATGCGTCGGAACGAATCGAAGGTGCGCGGGCGCAGGTATGCGTGTTCTCGGAACGCGCCGCCGCTTTTTGCTCCTTTTTCGATTCGAGTTTACCGAGAATCGAATGGGCCGGTGCGGTGGCGGGCCTACTCGGAACCCGTAATTAATCCTTGGAAGCCTCCGCGAGGGTTGTTATGAGAAATTATTTTTTTGTTTCGGGTTATTGTTCGCGGAAGGACGTGTATTGTTCAATCGACAAAGGATCCTTTGACCCCTGACTCTTATTATTCGGTGAACTTCGGAGAACAGCGCGGCGCACAGTGGGTCGATAACTCGATACTCGATTATTGGCTTTCATAGAAATGAAATCTTATAAGTGACAAATAACAGAGTTCATAACCAATGATATTTTAAAATATCATTGATTATAACTAAGTGTATAAAATGATAAAGTAATCTGAATGATGAATAAATCTTTCATCAATTTTCTAACATATTACTTACTAGTTACTAGTAAGGATCAGTTCACAGTTTCAAACCGAGACGCAACACGGCGCGGCTCTTTAAGATAGCGATTACAATTTGATTTTATTCACTGCACAAAAAGTTTCTTTCCGACAACTGGCTTTAAAGTCTGGAAGACAATTCATTTTTTAATTATCTTCCACACTCTTAAAGCCAGTGGTTTCGGCAAATGATTTAGTGCTACCCAGCATCAACCCAAGAAAGTCCAAAGACAATTTCACTACATAAAGAACTAGTGTATGGAAAATGGAATCAACATTCTGCGGAAACGCGGCTTAAATGTAAATACACAGATTCTCGGTAGATGCTCAACTCTGGGAACAGCTCTATAGCAGGAAAGTGCTATGCTTCTGTTTAAAACCAGAGAGAACAGAACGAGGAAACAACTGTAACGATGCACTAGATGATACTAGATAGAAGGAAATGAATAATGGCATACGCTGCTATACGCTGCTACCAAATCCTATATTATTATTATTATTTATTCACTCTTACCGTCTCTTAAATATAAATAAAATAAATAAATTAGCTCTCGGGCCACAAACTCATAGTTAAATTGTAATAGTTGATTATAAAGCCTTAAAATTGTTTATGCCTAAAACTTAGATTATAAAACAATAGGGAGATCTAAAATATCTATTAATTATCTGCTCTATGCTGTAGAAAATAAATTTAATTTTTTTGCCGTAGCTGGATACAATAAGCTAGATCATCGTTTCCCAAGCGGGGAGTCGCGACCCTTGGGGGGGGGGGGGGGTCCAGTTTGTTGTTAAAGTGGGTCGCAGTCTGTTGAAAAATAATAAATACATACGTACTACATATAGTTATGTACAAAAATCGTTTTTCGAACTAATCTTTTGTATCGAACGTCGAAAAAATCGTTCGAACGTTCGAACCAGAATAATAACGTATAAAATATATAGCGCGCTGTGTACATATTATTATAATTTTATTGCGACGGGGTCGCGAGACCTTTTACTTAACTTTTTTGCTTTTTCGCGAGTCGCGATATAAAAATGGTTGAGAAATGTGGGCTGACTTTTTTTATTGCTTAGATGAAGTACTCTTAAAAACGAGTAACTCTCAGAAGAAACAGTATATCAAATGTCATAATATTTTTAAATATACAGCGATTTGTATACCAAATTTCGCATGTCTCGTAAAAACGCTCCATACTAAAGTCGTACCTAGCTGTGACGTCACGCCTATGTGTGTATGAAGTATAAAGCCGCAGGAACATAATTATTTATGAATATCTCCGATATTTGTGTGTTTAAGTTCATACTTACCATAATGAATATTTTTGTATATGATGTAAGTAAACTAATGATGAAGGTTTTGTTTAGTAATTTAGCAAAAAACAATTAACTTTTTTAGATGTATCTAATTAATAAACTACACATCAAATATTCTATTTTTTTAAATTTACCAAGTAGTAATGCCTCAATATTTCTGAGTATATTAATGAAACTAAATATTTTAGATGTAGTCATCATCCCTATTGCATGATAACCAAATTAAACTAAATTTAGAACTGAATGCATCAACTAATAATTTCGAGAAACGGAAATAAAGTAGAGAACCTCGCTAATCAGGATTCGGGACCTCTGTGACTCCGGTGCATGTAATCCGGACAGGCGAGGTGATCACGCGGGGGGATTTTCGGAACGGTCACAACCATGGAGCTGAAATCAGCTACATGGTCACACCAATATGTCAATATTCAATCATTTGCAATCACTGCTCACTGGACAGTCTTTTATGTATCACCCTGCAGTGTTAGTGATATTTAAAGCGCGTTCGATGAGAAAATAGCATGACAATGGCATTGTAAAACACAAAAAAATATTATGGTAATTAAGTATTTATTAAAATATTATTGCAAAGTATTCCGGTAATCGGAAGAGGTCCTGTTCTTTCCCTATCCGGATTAAAGAGGCAAGTGTAGTTTTAAAGCGCTATTTGAGCGTGAAGTTGGACATTACACGAATCGTTGGCCTAGGACAGTGCCCACGAACAAAACAAGCACATATCGGATTCAGAGAAAATGTCCTAGTTCAAATTTCAATGGCGGAATACTGCGAACTTGTCCGCCAGTTTCGTCTAACGAGGGATTGAAATATTTCTTTGATGTTCGTCTGCATTCGAAAAACGGACTTAATGCTATGTATTTAGAATACATGTTTGCATGCGCGAGTATTATCCTGTTGGCTCTGTTAATATCTTTTTTCATGCAATCTTCAGAGTGGTTCTCGATAACAGAACAATACGGTTTTGATGCGAGGAATTTGACTTAGCTGGAGGAAGTAGAGCTCAATATGGTAAGGTCCAATAATGAGTAATCCATAGGCTTCTTTTACCAAGCGCTGATAAAAAAATATTTCACTAAAATACAGAGGTACATTGTTAGAATATGTACACCTCATGTTAACTGTGTCAGTCAACTAAATTCGATGACTTTCTAAATACGAGGAAAAGGAGAAATAAAATAGTGAAAGCGAGTTTAAGATTTATAACTGTTTCTTTTAGTAATTTTGGTGCAACAACCCAGCATTTTTCTGTACAAATTCAATAACTTCACGAAATAGCTGTTTTATGATTTGTTTCTGCTTTTGTGAGTTTATTTACAAGAGTAGAAATTCTATATCTGTTGCAAATTTTTTAAAGTTTGAAATTCGAACACTAGATAATAAAACAAAATCAGGAGAAATTTGTTATCTAGGCACTTTAGTAAATTGCCTGAGCTAGATCCTGATAGCTGTACAGTGTACTATGTATAATAAGTAACGAGATACTACTTAGAGCATTTATGACTGAGTTTAGATAAGAATGTAATGCGAATGTCGCTGCCCTGCACGAGAGCTCGGCAAAGGTCAAAATGTATTTGCATAGAAACCGGTAACTGTTTATTGGTTTCTTTGCCTATCTCTATATATAACCAGTTTATAGAATGCGCTAACTTTGAATATCATTTCTAGAGTAGTGTCTATGATGTAAATTTGAATGCATTTTAACAGTAAGTTTATAGACTTTACGAGCAGAGTTTTAATAATTGAAATAAAGTTAGAACAGAATGACAAATTTATCTGTAGATTTAACTGCTATAATATTATGTTCTTACTTCTTAAATAGTAGGAAGAGGTAAATTATTACAGAATTTGGTATGTACCTTTTTCTTAAAATTTTGAGGATTGTCTCTAGACTTGGTTGAACATTTTTTAACCCCCGAGTCCCGACGCAAAAAGAGGGGTGTTATAAGTTTGACGAGAAAGAAACAATTTGGATCTAGTTTTCTTGTTTGAATGCCGACATGATCGAGAGTGTTCTTAGCTATAATTCATCATCAGCGGCTCGCTCACTGCTTGACAATTCGGGGGTTACTTAAAAAATGTAAAACTTTTTCAAGTAACCCCCGAATTTGTTTATCTCACATTTCGTCAATCATCGTCAGGTATTTGATGTTTCTAGGTTAATAGTTGATAACTCTAGTTGTTTAAATAACTGAAATGTTGTTTACAAAGTTAAGAAGGTGTGATAGCGAATTCCGTTGAGTAGGTTAAGGTTGCAAGTTGCAACAGTGAACAGACCACCTGTTACTGTCTAGTATCTTAATAGATATATATTGATATAAGTATAATTATAGAGTCAAGGTTGGCTGCTGTCCTAACTCCTAAGTGACATCATCGTGCAAGGCTGATGCCTGACAGAGATAAAAGAAAATTTAACAGAGATGTAACGAAGATACGAAAAGCAGAGTTATTTTATCTCGGAGTTTCGACATGGGACTTGAGAGTGATCCTTATGTCGTCGGCATAAAGGTCCCGTCAGAGGTAAAATAACTCTGAACGGACTGTCATTGCTAGTATTTCTAGTAGAAATAATTGTACGATCCAATCACGCGCAACGTCATTGGGGTCAATAGGGTGGCATTATATTTTGTAATTTTAATCCTACTACTATTATAAATGTGAAAGTTTGTGAGGTTGTGGATGTTTGTTACTCTTTCACGCAAAAACGACTTTTGATGAAATTTGGAATGGTAGTAGTTAAAGCTCCGGATTAGCACAGGCCACTTTTTATCCCGAAAAATACAGTATTCCTGTACAGGACTGTATAAATTCACAGGGGTTCAACCGCCGGCTCAGATTAGACTCGAAGATAGCAAGGTTACACCGATTTGGGCAGAGCCGGGGCGATAATAAAACACTTATTTTGAGGAGAACGTTTTTTCACTTTTTCGATTTGCTTACCTGGCTCATGGCAATGCCGTATAGAGAGCCCCGCCCGTACGCCTCTTTCGGGCCGATCTTCCATTTCATTTTTACCTCTCTATACGGCTATTTTCCATAATTTTCCCCATTTTCCATGAGCCAGGTGAAGCAAAACGCGTTGTGTGAAATACTTTATTATCATAACCAGACATATAAACCCTTATATACTAAACATCTTATTCTATAGAAAAGTTATTTACATTTTAAGGTTCAACTTATATGAAATGTTGTACATTTTTACCACTGTTTTCGTAATAATTTCTTAACCATTTATTATATAACCTTAAGCGCTATACTACACGTTATGTACTACGTTTATTTATGTAAATCAAAAGAAGCTACGTTAAAATTAGCTTTAGTTAAAAATATATAATCAAAATAACCCGCACTTGATAAAACACCACTTTAACACTATTTTTCCACACTGATGCCATATAAATCTATACATATAGTCACTGAGTGTTCACTATTATAGTTTTACGTACCGTTTTAATTACACGTTTATTGTTCACATTAAAATTCACTCATGTTTTTCGTTACGAGGCCGCTGTCCTTAACAATTCCCGTGAGACGCGGGCGTATATTTACGCGGGCGGAGTTGCGGGCAAAAGCTAGTATTTTTATATTTCTTTCTAAAATACTTTCATAAATGTACAAGTTTTTTACCTCGAGGCCAGATGGACGAGGTGTGTGGCGTCCATAGATATTATTATTATTATTTAGTAGTACGACGTTGTAAAGCAAATTTTCACAAAGTTAAAAAAAAGGACACTAAGTATGCCGCATACTCTAATTCATGTAACCTATTTATACCCTGTTTCTCTCGAGACGAAATAAAAAATCACCCAGTATGTAAGAAGAAGATGACATGTTCATACCTAATACATAGTTGTAATACCTACTAATAGATAATAGTAATACTAGATATAGTGCTTGTGATTGTAGCTTGAGGCCCTAAGCACTTTCTTTTTCCCATCTTCAATACAAAGAGAATGTAATACCTACCACAGATTACGAAATAGTTACTACGTAAGTAATACATTGTACACTACGTTTATTTTCAATGTTCACTGTTCAGGCTTTAGGCTAGGTGGGACTATATTCCGGATTCCGGAAGGCCTGAGAAAATTCAGAGCATTAAAAATAGGGACTCGTGTTGAAAATCGAACACATGAGTGTCAAGTCAAATGCCAATGTGAAATCTGACAACATGTCACTCATGTGCTCGATTTTCAACTCAATTGTATTCCGTTTTCAATGCTCTAAATTTTCTCCGGCCTCTCGGATTCCGGAAAATATAGTCTCAAACTAAATTGTGTATTTAGTCATGTACCCTGCAGGTCATATGGGGCCTTTTTAGCCATTGTATTTCACATTCTAATATATTTAAATTAATTCTTGATCTACGCTTACTTAATCGCTGGCTGCTGACTAGATTTACGTGGTACGTAACGTTGTGACGTATTCTGTGGAACATGTTTGGTTATCTGATAGCCACCAGTAACCACCACTGGTCTTTGAGTGACTCACACCCGCTTTTTGAAAGGCTTATCAAAATAGTTGATTAGCTAACACGTATGTTGATTTAACAGGCTTGTTAAATCAACGCTAATGAGGGAAAAGTTTACTAATCAATGATCATCTTGACATTACACATTTACGCCTTAAATAGCTTTAAACCGAAAACAGCGTTTGACATGTGCTTTGACCATTGGTTTGACATTAGATTTGTTAGTTAACACGTTGATCAAATCAAACGATCGATCAAGCTTTTTGCAACTCAATTTACACATCACAAGAGATTTGACCGTTGATTAGTTAATTTTAGCGTTGATTAGCCTTTCATAAACAGGGGGACAGTATCGATAAATATAATTTAATATTTATCGATACTGTCCCCCTTATATAAAGCCGAAAATCGACCATGTAATGCGATTTACATGGCTTGATTTTCGCAAAATTTCCTTGTAACCTAGCCGAATTATGTCATTTACACCATGTTGAAATCCCCCATAGGTATACGGTAATTCGACCGTCAAAATTGCTATTGAGAAGGCCGATTTTCGCCGTGCGGCGGGTCACTTGACAAATCAGCTTGTCATTTTCGTTGGCAAATAGCGACCTAGCCGAATGCCCAGAGGGTTGATTTTCGGGATTTAGTCACCCGTGGTATCTCCTCTGGTATATTCTCAATGTAATAATTTCGTTCGTCATACCTATTTCGACATATGTTTTGTTACCTTCTTTATTACCTAATAACTCTCTTCGGCTTTTTGTCACTCTATCCAACTTAAATATAAGATCTTAAATCATCCTCTAGTTACCATTGGTTAAAATTTTCACAGTCAATTGGTATTTTAATTGAACTGTGACTTGTGAGTTGTGAGCGAGAGAATAAAAATAACCTTGTATAACATTAGTGATCTTTAGTGATCAATCAATGAAGTCGAGCCACACGTGTTCGATGTAACTGCAGCTAAACCGGTAAACAGAAGGAGGTAGGCTTATTTATTTCGGGCATAGACGTATAAAGGTCCGGTAAAATCAATTACCGAAATTTTGGGCATATCATCTCCTGCTTATTTAGAGACGTTTAGGCAGAAAAATAATTGGCATGCCTACTCGAAAAAGAAATATTTCTTTATATGGTCCGAGTTTGCGTTGAGCGGAGAGTCACCAATACATGAGATGATTTTTTTACTTTGAGTATGACAATATTTTTCTGCCTAAACGTCTTTATAATAAGCCATAGATCATATACCCAAAATATCCGTAATTGATTTTACCAAACCTTCTATAGGGTAACAGCACCAGTAGAGCCTTTTAGTGGTTATCAAAAATATTATCACTTGTATTTTTACGCTAATAAGAGATAATATAATGGGTTTAGTAAATCAGTCACGTATAAAAGTTTCTTATAAAATCAACATTGTTTAAATTCCCCTTTCTAAAAGAAAATAAAAGCTATTACGAAAAAATAATACACTTTTTCCCAGTGCTCGGCCTCAAAAATCTATAACTCAGCCGTGTCTGGGCCCAGTACTCAGCCTCCTAATTAATTGCAATATAGTCATTCTAAAATAAATATAATTACTCAAATTAAAAATTTACTTAAAACTCTGGACTGTAAAACATCAAAACTAGATCATTATTAAAATTTGTCACATGGCTGTCTACTAAAGTATAAAAATCTAGTAGTCGGCGACTTGTAATTTCACATCATTTGTAGAAAGTAGTTGTCTAGATATTAAAGCAAATATTTCGATGTGATAACTAAAATAACTGCCTAATATTTACCTTTTTCGCAAGCACACAAGCCTAACTTTAATTTTGAAATCTTTGATTTTAGGGCAAAATATAAGGTTGTTAAAAATCAATTCCGGATATTTTGGGCATGTGATCATCATCATCTACTGCTTATGTAAAGACATTCACCCCCGGTTTCTGAAAGGCTAATCAACGCAACAAAAAATTCGAAAATAATTTAATATTAAATAAAATTACATTGTGTTCTCTAAGGCGCTGAGGTCGTTAAATTTAATATTCCTTGCGCTTTCCACAGGATTTTGAAGTAGCGTCAATTAATTGATTAATGACACAATTTAATTATGAAATTGTGTCATCGATTACGTGTTGAACTTACGTCTAGCCTCGTAGTTCTAAATATAAGGGGAGATAAGAGGTTAGTGACTCTGTACACGCTACAATAACCTACATTAGGCCAAAGTTCCTAGGTAACGACACGCAAATGTTCCTTTCACTCTTACTTAAACCGAATGAACTTCAAACGAAAATGAACTGTATTGGTAAAGTTTAAAGTCCATTATTACAGGTAGTCTATTTTAAGGTGTTCTGAATTTTCCCGGGCCCACCGGATTCTGGATTATATAGTCCCAACCTGAAAGTCAGGTTACAGCAACATGTTCGTTAGCGCCAAATTTTCATAGAAATGTAGACGATATTTTGTGATATGTCATGTCTCATGTGCGTTATCCAGTTAACTTTTTTTTAGCATACACTTACTAACTTAACTTAACTCGCTGTTAGTTTACAAATTAACTCTAACCTTAACTCTAAACTTAAATTCCGTACTCTGTATGTACTAAAAACGGAACCCTTTTAAAACTTCGTTTTCCTTTTTGACTTTTTGTTAATTCGGCGCTCGTTTCTGTGTGTACTGTGATCGTTCCTAACTGCACATAGGAATCTTCTGTACAAATTAAAACAAAAAACACTGACGTGTATCCTTATTATGAGATTGCTCTTCTGGTTCTCGCTTGGTGCTTAATTACCTACTGTAATTACTTGTAACCTGTTACGCCTCTGGTGCGGTGCTCTTTGGACGTTTAGACACTGATTATATTATGCGATTTTAATACTAATAGAATATTTTAGCTAAGAAACCAAGTGAACGTAATATTATAACTATCTGCTAAGGTTGGGAGCTCGGACTATATTGTCCGGAATCCGTAAGGTGATATTTTCAGTGATCTGAATTTGCCCCGGGCAAATTCAGATCACTGAAAATATCACTGGTCTGCAGAAAATTTTCAAAAGTCGGGAGACGTGGACGGGGGACGTGCTGGATAAATTCTGTTTGCATATTTGGATTTAGCTTGTCAATATGTATCAATGAGGGTGTTAGATATTTTTTCTGTCGCTAGGGGGGCAGACCCAACGCACACAAAGCGTCATCTGGTGGTTTAAGTGGAATCAAAAACGGTCAATAAGAATTTTCGATTCCTTTTCTGTCACCAGACGGCGCTTGGTAGCCCGATGGTCCTGGTCGTTTCAAAAAGCTGTCAAATGTCATGCATTTAAAAACTCTCATTCCACACACATTGTTCTGCTCCAATTTTGATGCCGACCAGTAAAATCGAACACACATGTGTCGAGTCAAATGTCAATGTCATATATGACAGCTCAGCACTCATTTCGATTTTCAACTCTATTGTACTAGCACAGACTCCATAGCTCTATTTTCAATGCTCTGAATTTCCTCCGGCCTTCCGGATTCCCGACCTAGTCCCAGCTTAAAAGTTACAAAGTGTATATTATATATTAACGAATGTGAATGTGGAAAAATATATAAAAATTATAAGTATATCTAATACTGGATGTTGCCCGCGACTTGGTGTGCGCAAAAAAAGGAAATATAGAGGGAACTGTATATTTGCCGCAATAAAAAGTAGCCTATGTCCTTCCCCGGGGTCTCTATCCTATATCTGTGCCAAATATCATCAAAATCGGTGAAGTAGTATTCGATGCAAACAAACAAAAGGTTTATTATATTAGTATAGATAAGTATTTCTCTGTAACTCTCTACTTTCTAGTAGTTTCTAGCCTCTTGGGAGAGCGTGAGCGTATTTTTATTTCACGCTGCACACTGATGTATACTAGTACTATAACGGGGTTGAGTTTTAAAAATAACGATGCTCGTCGTTCTGGGAAGGCATCGAATGCGACCGGTCGCGCGGTTCCTGGAACGCGCGAAGGTTGCGAGTTGCGACGAGCGAGCAACGCGAACACTGGCGAACACGCGTCAGCGGGCCCAGCCGGAACATTTGCTGAATGAAATTTGTATGGGCGCTGTCAAGATTTTGACAGATTTTCATACAATTCTCATTCGATAACGTTACGTTTACGCCGCCCACATAACTGAGAAGTTGCTGAAAGAGAGCTTGCTAATGTTTTTATTTATTTGTTATTAATTAGGAAACGGAAGATTTAGTTTAAGAGGACTCAGGGTAATTTATTTACTGCTTGCAGACTAACCCCTCGTTGGCACGAGAGTTTTTTCGTGGTCGCGACAGAAAAAACTGTACTGTACATAGAACTCTGCGCCAATACAATAGAGCTAAAATCGAATGGTTAAGTGTCAAATTTGACAGATCTACACGATTTTCAGCTCTATTGTACTAACACAAGTTCCACATTTCATCCGAAACGATACGACACGCGGCGCTGCATTTTTAAATACATAGCTATTGGAATTTGAACTTTGAACTACATAATAAGATACACGTTTTATATGATACCACTCATCAGTCATACAATTGCACATTCGCTGTGCAGCGCGGTACAACATAATATTCAAACTCTCACAATGAAACGTGTATCTTGTTTGATTAACGTTCAATTTTAAATGGCTACCTTAAATATTCAGCGCCATGTCGCGTATCGTTTAGTAATGGTGTGAATTGGCCCTCAGGTTTATTAGTTTACTTAGGTTTACCTACTTATGGGTAATGACTCATGGCAACGGAGGACTATCCTAAGTGTACAGACTACAGACCCGTTTAGCACATGCTGTCTTATTTCTATGGCTATAAGATACTGAAGTGGCACACCGAGTTTGTCGGCGACGGGCGACCGTACAAAACTCTTTTCCTCGTTTTCATAATTTCTCTATGTTCAGCATATCTTTGTAATTTGTATACCTACCTAGGCATTAAACTTCTAAGTTCTAAGTCACACTTTGTTGTAAAGTTTATATGTATATCTCGTTCTGCTCACTATCTGATCTGCGATAACAACAATCACGATACTGTAGGCACAGTATCGTGATTGTTGTTATCGCAGATTTCTCGATAACTCTGATTCACTCTTGTCACAACACTCACGAAAATAGTCTGAGAGGTAACCGCGATAATGGCCGTCATTTACTACATAAAAGCGTCATATTATTGATAATACACGGTAAATAAAAAATCTTATGAAAAATTACATAGACGTAGGTATATTATATATAGACGAGGCATGGCGAGGCAAAAACTATCCCCACTTCAATGGCCCCAGTTTTGACATTTGAGATATGGTGAAATCTTCTTCTTCTTCTTATGGTGGCGTAACTTTTTCTTTTTATTTATATATGGCATCGGCTTATAACCATTTGCCAGTGTCAAGTTAAAAAGGCGGGAAATAGAACCTTCGTTTCAACTTTCAACACCGCATTCCCACATCGTCAAGTCTAAAGTCTAGTCAAAGTCCAAATATATAGTCAGTACAGACTATGAGTCATGTCAGTCGATTCAGTGAAGTGGTAGAAGCTTTACTGAAAGTTCCTAGGGAGTTTTGGCGGGAAACACAAAATAGCACGTTTTAAGAAGTTGTACCACTTGCCCACACTTGTGCACGATAAAGAATATTTAATGGTAATTATTCTACCAATATTACACATTAAGAACCGAAATAACACAAATTTATGAAGTTTTACAAATTCCACAACATCACCCATTGAACTCCCCGGCAAAACTCCGTATCTTTTTCTTGTATGAAAATTTGTTCTGTCAAATGTGACGTGCATTTGACAGAACAAATCTTAGCCCATCCTTAGTTTTGAAATCTTTGAAAAATTATGTTAAAAGTGCTTGAAAATATTCCTACGTATTTTTTTTTAAAGGAACACACTAATGATATTAGTTATTCAGACAACAGTAATTACGGCGATAAATGACTGTTATATTTGGAAAATAAGTACTGTGTACTTGAACCTCGGTTATGATTACAGTTAAAAATAATCAACACTGTAAAAGAGACGGAAGGTCATTCTGGCTTTAAATTCTTTGAATTTTAAATTAGCGTTTCATAGTAACGTTGCGAGTGAAGGTTAAAAAGTTTTAAAACAACAAAAACGCTTAATTATATTTTAATAAAAATACTCTTAAAAGCAAAATTATCGTTAATCGACGAGGAATAATCGATTTTGAATGGTTTGCAAACGGGAAATTAAAAGCTATCATCTCTGTAAATTATTTAAACGGCCATCATTAAAATAAATGACTTGAAACCTGTTGTTTTTTTTTGTTAAATGTTTTTATGCATGGTTTGGTAACTTTGTCTGACATTTTGAACAATTATTTTGAGGAGATTGTGACATAAATGTATTTAGAAGTAACATAAAATTTATATTGAAAAAATATTTGTTTTAGAAAAATCTGAATCATTTCGTCTTGGTCGATTAAGGACTGAAGGAAAAAGCTACTTTGAAAAGTTCAGGAAAATAAATGAATACCAGAATTCGCCTCAGTTTATAGAGCATACCTCTAGTAGATATTGTAATAAGCAGCAACATTAAATATTTAACATTTGTATGTTGTGTTAATAATTATTAGATACCTACAAGAATATTTTAGTAGTCAAGAGTCCAGAGGGTCAGCTTTATTAATTAATTAATTTATAAAGCTTAATTATAACTGTGAGTGCCATAATGAAATATGTTACAACCTTTATAATATGTTGTACAAACATATTATCATTGAGAAAAAATTGTGTGTTCTGTATACAACATACTACCTCTACTTTGACTGTACATGTATGAAATGTGTTTCATACATCGTGAACAATAATCTAGATCACTATTTTATAAAGAAGTCAGAAGAAGCAATCAAGAGCTCTAGACATGAATATAAATTAGTTGTGACCAATCAAAGACTTATGCATTTGTAGTAGAAATGCTTGCTGTATGGCCGTGTCGATGTACAATAAACTGCCTGATTACTTCAAAAACCTTTCTGAGAGAAAACTTAAAAGATAGTTACACGGATGGCTACTTAACAAAACATTATACAATCAATGAATATTTCAATGATCGAATAGATATCATGTAACATTCAAACGTTAAAAATGACACTACATTATATTTTATTAATTTAATTCGTATCTTATTGTTAAATCGGACCTTTTACTTTGACGTTTTTATAATTTTGACTATATTATTCATTAATGTAATTATGACAACCATTTCTAATCTATTAATTATTATAATCTAAAATAACTTTTAAATAACTATGAAAAACTGAAAATATTTGCACACTATTTATGTAGTAGAATATGTCGAATAAAATATGTAAACATCTACTGTACCATATTCTTGGCACTTAAATGAATTTGAATAATTAGAATTCCAGCTTACGTTTTAGTCAATCGCTCCATTTGCACATTTATCTTATACCTCTATACCTCTTATATGTTTACAAGAGGTATAAGAGGTAAGCCCGTATTAAATGTGACTTCTGAGTCGTGATGTTACTGTACTGTCGTAGGCCACGGGAGAATGGCGTTATCTTCAAATACGTTTTGCATTTACAATATTGCTATTCCATAAAAAACCTTATTTTCGTTGAAATAAAGTTCAAACTTGAATAAACCAATGGAATTACATTCCTGGCCGTGGTATTCTAGTAATGATACCGAGCAAGGAATGAAATTACATCTTTTTTTTTTTTTTAATTCTAAATGCCAAATGGTAACGGACTTTACAGGGTTTATGTGCTATTGTGAGACGAGACGAGATAAATATAAGTTGATAATGTTAATAAAGTTTTTTAATATAAAAACTATAACGATTTTATCGTCTTTATTATACTAATTATTACTATAGATAGACAGATAGGTTACATAATATATTTGAATAGCAACCGGAATGGACGATATAATGTCAACTAATAAGGAAATATCAAATTAACATTGAAAGATTCAGCAAATTTAACATAATTACTTTAGCTGATTTGTGATGTAGGTAAGAAAAGTTTAAATTGGCATGTTCGTGTATGTAATTCGTGACTTTATCATTGTCACTGAAAACGGCTACGTCATGATTCTTGAAATTTGCATAATATGGATTACCGTTTTTGACAGCATGATGATGTGGCGGACCAATTAGCGCCACAATCCTGAATCGCGCTATCGAAGTTTTCTAAGATCGGCGGTATAATATACATTATACAACATCAGAAATGCCTACAAGTGGGCTTCGGCCAGACCTAGCATACAACCGCGCTCGGTCGGAGATCTCCCTTGGGGCTTTCCTCTTTTAATATCTAATATCTATGGACGCTTCACATCACGTCAGTCTGGTCTCGTGGTGTGGGGACACAATATATTGTATATCGATGTGATCATGTGTCGTTATATTATATCGATGTTCGATGCATGTGGTGAACTAACATGTAAAATATCAGTGTGTTCTTGGTGCAGCAACCCGAGAGGTCGCTTGCGTAATAAACGTAATCCAGTAGTCAAAAGGATTTTATTTATCAACACTCATTCTAATTACCCTAACGTAATAATATAGGGCGTAAAATTGGTGACCCCGACGTGATTCCGCCGTTCTCGCCGTCACAGAAGTCAAAGACATTGATAACCTAGCCACTGTGGCCGACAAAATCATGGAGACTTCACAGCAGCCACAGATCTCCGAATTATCAACATCTCAGCCTGTCAGAGGGGATGATAAAATTTTGGCCGAAATCGCGAAACTGAGCGCCAGGATAGCTGACATTTTTATTATATTATACACATCCATGACCTAGGAACACAGAAAACTTTTTTGTTCCCTGGCGGGGTTCGAACCCGCGACCACCGGCTTTAGCGCCAATTCGCTAACCACTGAGCCACAGAGGTCGTCAATATTCCCACAATACATACAAAATTTGGACGGCGTGGCGCATAGCCTATAACCACACAATAGTCCTGATTTCGGAAGTTGACTGTTCTTGCATAGGCGAAACAATTAAATGTTTAAAATGATACCTATTATAATGTAAGTCTCATTTAAAAAAAAAAGCTGAATGTGAATGGCGGTATTTTAAACATGCCTGCTCAGAAAGATTTGTCTTAGGCATTTGTGCTAGAGGAGAGGCAAAATATTTCAAACTACTGTTGATACTTCAAGCTAGAGTTATTTGCTGGGTTATAAAATATTACTTAACTTGTATGAAATTGATTATTGATTACCCAGTTTCAGTTCAAGGAAACGTCAAAGGTAATTCGATCCATGTGTCTAGGTTACCGTGGTGTACAATTACGACACGTATCACAGTAGGTGAATATTAATTATTACCGTGCAAGTTGACGGTGCGGTATAAGGGTCAATTCACTTTATTTTTTAATATAAAATAATCGTTTCATAAATCATATAACATGCACTGTGCAGGTGCGGTGCAACTTGACATCTTCTAGTATCTAATGTAATGAATAAAGTTAAATTTTGAATAGCTACGCAAGTGGGCCTAAGAGGTAGAAACTTGTAACTTTCCATGCTGATAGGGCATGCTGAATACTCTTCAGGAAAATAATTTGAGCGAAATCGTACAATAACTTGAATTAATTTAAAAAAAAAGATTGCGCGTTTACGTTCGGACGACGAAAGTTACGGAACCCTCCTTAGACATGTCCTGAGTCCTGACATGGTCTTGGTTAGGTTTTCAAACTTTACCCGTAGACGTATTCGGCGTTTGCAATAGAAAGGCTATGCCAAAAGCCGACATTGAGACATCGTACTTAATCCAAAAAAAAAAAAACATTCACTAAGTAGGTAAGTAATTCTTAAATAAAACGTTTCGTACTTTAATGGAGCCGTGTACATATCAAGCAATTCGAAAAATTAATTAACTTACAAAAATCCAAGGGAAATTTTAACAGGCTTCCTTCTAGGAAAACATGTTACAATCAAAACGTTATTCGCAGGAACCCGTAGTGTTGCAAACCCGAAACCGAATTGGCTTTTAATATCGATGTATGACTCTCGGAATATTTCGACAGAGGTTCATTTCATTTCGAAATTGAGATGCGCTTACTCATTCAACGCAAATGCTCATTAACGATATCCTACTAATATTATAAATGTGAAAGTTTGTGAGGATTAATGGATGGATGGATATTTGTTATTCTTTCACATAAAAACTACTGAACGGATTTTGAGGAAATTTGGTATGGTAGTTTCGGCTCTGGATTTAAACATAGGCTACTTTTTATCCCGGAAAAGTGCAGTGTTCACTCGGGATATTCGATAGTATATTTACGCGGGCGGCTAGTCTTATTCTACTTGTGGTATAAAATGTATATATATTAGGATGTTACGATTTCGATGTATGTACCTAGTTCCTACCTACATATTATTTCGTCAATTTTTAACGCAAATCTTATGTACGGCTTCTGAGGTTTTTTGTCGGTAGTTTATCTATTCAATAGCCCATTTCATTGGATGACGTAAACGCGTCAACAACAAAAAGCGCTATTTAATAGATAAACTACCTCGGAAACCAGGCATTAACGGCTCTACCATCCAAGTCAAAATAAGAATATCCCATGTATCTAGAATAATGGCCGTATTCTCCAAAGTTACTTGGCTAGCCGCTGGACTATATTTTCCTGAATCTCCCCGCCCGGAGAAAATTCAGATCGCTGAAAATAGAACTCTGGGCTAATACAATAGAGCTGAAAATCAATAAAAAAATTTATTCAATAAAAAACTTTAACACGGTCACGTATTTAACAAAGCCTGTTAACCCGGGCTATTACTATGCACGAATCTCCAAACAGCATTCATTGAAATTGGATCAGTCATCAGTAGGCGCTACGGAACAAACATACATAGACTGCCAAGTGCCAAAATCATTACCCTTCCTTTTGGCTTCGCCGTGGTCGGGTAAAAAGCTGCAATCGCTAAAAACAGGTAAAGCGATTTTACCTGTTCCCAGTCCATAAGACGCCAAGATGATAGACCGAATAGAATTGATGACGAAATAATCGTACCTGTTATGCGTGGCCAATTGCTGTTATTCTCGTCTAGGAAGGATTCCACATAACCAAGACCACACACGAAATTTTAGAAACTGCACTGCCTATGTTATGCCCATCGATCGGCAGAAGTTTTTTATGTCTTAAAACTCAGATTACAAAACAAAACCTTTTGTTATTTCATGACGATCCTTTGAAGCCATATCAGTCAGTGGGGAGGTCAGTAAATATTTTTTAATACTTTAATCTCAGACCAAATAAAATAGTGAAAACAGCTTTCTGCCAAACCGGTCTGAGCTACGCCTCGCCGTGTAATTACACAGTGTCAGACATGTAACGTGTACGCCTTTAATGTACCTTGTAAGGTCGTTTTAGTAAGGAAATTAGTTAGGAAGTAAGATTACAGTCTGCTGGTTATTTAAAATTTTAAACTAAAAAAAAAAACTCTTTGTAATAAATCCGTATAAACAATATTTATAGCATCAAAAAAGAGAGAATCAGAAATTTCACTACACTAACTGAGGACGCATAGCGCTCGGCTCACGGGGAAGCCGGAAGCACCGTCAAGTCATTTTGAGGTCATTTTGCAACTAATGATATATTTAGGATTTCAAAACTCTTGTCAGTATAATACTGGTGAGGTTAAAGAGGATAGATCCTTGTTTTTACTTTTTCTGCCGCGACAAGGCCGGTTAACTAAAAATAAACTGCGTTGCTAACCTTAGCCCTGTGACTCAGGTTTTAATGGAGAGTTCTCGGGAAATGTTTGTACATCGCGACATTTCCTAGTACTTGACGATTTACGCTAAAATTATGTTTTACTGGTTAAATTGATATTGGATCCTTATATCTGTTAGGGTTTCTCTTTGCTGTTATACAACAATTAACTTAACGCAGTTCTAGTTACTAGTTAGTGTATTATATTTGAATTAACTAAGGACTATAGAGTCTGTCAGAGCAAGATCCGGTCAGTGTTCTCGAAACTTTGTTTTAAACTGGTAACATTATTACAAGTTTTGGGAGAATACCTAGTACCAACTTTAGAACTTTACTTTCTTTCGTACATGAGCTTAGAATATTGATCACAATCAAAAGATAAGGCGGTGCATAACAATGATTACTAACGAAGTCATGCGTTCAGCTTCGTGACTCCGTTGCGTCGCGTAGTCATGACAACGGAATCGTGTGCGGCACTGTCACATTTTCAATAATTTTTAATTCTCTCACATCATAAGAGTCTATGTTTCAATGACTAGATTAAATTAAAATTCGATGTTCAACCCTCGTCCTATTTCATTTATTCAAGTATTTTGAAATTAGAACAAGCACTTCAAATTGGTAGGTATATTGCGATAATTTTCGGAAGATAATAAGAAAATTCGGAAGAAGTGTCTTATCTATGTGTCACGATTTTCTGTTATCTGTCCATTCGTGACACATGGTCCAAATAGAGTCTAGACTGAGTATGTTTACTGAAACATAAAATAATACTACATCCCACTTGACCGCCCGATTCGGCACACACATAAGCGCTTAAATAGAATTTTGCACTAATACAATAGAGTTGAAAATCGGACACAAGGCAACACATGCAGGAATTTTTAAACTCGTCGCTCGTTTGTTCGATTTTCAGCTCCTTCCTTTTCAACCCTTGCAGTCTGCTCAGCCATGTAGGTACTAATTTCAATAACACGGCTGAGTTACCCTCCTGTCTTATATTTGCACTGTGATCTAGACGTGAGTGAATAGTGCTTATGTTAGGCATTATTAAATATGATTTTTTATACTTCGCTTCGTCAGGTCTTACGTTGTGGCTAGTCACAAATCGTAGTACACTTTTCGAAAAGGTCTTGCATTTGGTTCTTATGAGATTTTCTCTATAGTGAGGCGTCAACATTAAGAGGTGTCATTTTCTGTGTTCTCTCTTATGTCTTACCTAAGTACTATATTTTATTCAGTTGGGTACCTATCTAGTGCAAAAAATTAAAAACATTTCGAATTTATAACAACCAATTTTAAAAACAGAATTAATAATAATCAAGAAAGGTTAAAATATCGATTAACTACGATTGTTTCAAAGAACAGTTAACTTTAAAAAATTTATCGTTTCAAAACGATGGCCGTGTCATAACCAACTTACAAAATTATTAATCACTTTTCCGAGTATACAGAGGCGTAGTATTTACACCTTAGCAATTATATCCGTGCAATTGCTACAGAAATAGCGACTAAGGCTGTTCTCGGAAAGATATCGTCATTCACGACTTTCAAGAAAACGCCTTAGTGACAACATACGCGGTTACAATACAATGTACGGAGTGCAGATAAAATGTATAAATTTACGATGCATAAGTAACGAGCGAAGAGGTTCATGCAGTTTTTTAATTACTTTCGAAGCGTAAAAATATAATGTGAATGAAATGAAATCCCACATTCGACGTTTATTAATACCGCATCAGAATAGTTTGTGGTTGGATTTACCAAATAATGAAATCCCACATAAACATTTTCATGTAAAATAAAGCCAAGGCGAGATAATACACACTGTCAAAAAGTTACAAGATTTCATGTCTAACCAAGCATTTGTACTCTACATGCCCTTAGTTCGCAAACTCTACACCTGAGTCAAAATATGGGGCTCGGCCATTTCGCTACATTCACATGGGCGTGAGGGGAAAAATATATTCACTGTTCATGACTTTTCTGTTATACAATAGTTCGTGTTGTAACGAAACAGCCAAGCCCAATATTTTGACTAAAATGTATAATTTCGTTGATCTGGCATTATCTAAAGTCTAAACCGAAGTTATGAGGGCTTAAAAAATTTAAGAAACGCTTCGAGAAAAGGTAGTCTGGTAGTGAGTGCCCTTGCGCTTCACCAGACTCGTCTTAGCGGGGCACTGCCGTGGCCCGTGCTTCCAGTTAACCACATTCCACCGCATAGGTTGAATCCAGGGGTTTTCGACTTACGAGTTTGTAAAAGTTAGTAAGCTAAATACGAAACTATTACGAACGCTGTGTCAGGAAACCGCTATGATCAAGTATAGCTCATAAGGGTTGAATAAGCAACTTTATAATATTTAAGTGATTTTAATAAAAATATATAATACATAGCAAAGTAAGCTAGGTACACTTAAATCGTACAGTAAATAAAAATAAAATCAGTTTTATAATAATAATTATAATAAACAATTGTATAAATGAATTTATATTTAAATTATTTGCATTTAATGGAAATATCTTCTGCGGTCAACAGCCGGAGCGTTTCCTAGAAGACCCTTAGTAACTTAACATACCTACATTATATTAAAATTAACTGTTTATCCATTTTATTCATATTCATAACAATAAAAGTGTTATAGTTTTATTCATATTTGTGTTTTTTTATTAATTTCCAATATCGCGTGCGTAACTAAGCTAAAAAAATTATATAGCCTATGTTACCCGCAGCATCATTACGAATTGACTCCTCATTTATTAAAATCGGACTAGTAGTTTAGACATTACGAGGGAATTACCCTTCCTTTTGGCTTCGCCGTAGTCGAGTTAAAAGGGGGTTTGAAAAACACAATTATTCAGACCGTACCTTCCCAAATCCCACCGAATTTGAATTAATAAAAAATCTTAAGCATTATCTTAAAACACTACTTACCTATTGTCAAAACGAAAAATTCACTAGTTATTACCTATAAACCTATTTATTTAATAGATGGTTAACTACACCCATTTTTAACAGACTTCCAAAAAAGGAGGCGGTTATGCATTCGGCTGTAGCCTGTATTTTTTTTTGTATGTCCAACGATAATTCCGCTGTCTGTGGACCGATTTTCAAAATTCTTTTTTTGATGTATAGGGTCCCAAGTTGGTCCCGTTTTCACCAAAGTGGTGACCTGATAATGGGATCCATGAGGGAATCATGGGAACTTCCCGAAATTTATATGCAGACATATGGTGATTTCAACTTTTTCTGAAGTAGTCTAAGCATATGCTACCAAAAAGTTCGATTTTGCACCAAGGTATACCCTGGATCCAAAAGTACTGAACAGAACTACTGACTCTTTATAGATACATGTTTGGGGATTTCGGCGTTGTTTAAAGAACTGCAAGCACCCACCATATATGCAAGCCATCATACCATCTTACAGTAATCATCATCATCATCACCAACATCTTCACAAGAAACACCAAAATATTATTATGATGACATACGTACTCACTACTCTTAAGGGGAATTATTTAGAAAATAAGTTTTATTCCATACTTTTTTGTGTTTTTTACTTTGGAAGTCGGTTTTAATAATCCTAAAACTTTACTCAAAAACCCTTATATCAATACACATTAATACAATTGTGTTTAGTTTGATCTTCGGCTAAAGAAATTTAAGCCGTCAAATACCTCACCTACTTTAAGTTATGCATCCCGGAACCGTTAAGAGGCTTTTGGTCAATAAAGAAGTACTCAGAACAACGGTACTCGCACTGAATCGAAGTCGGTTTATGTATTGAACTTCCTAGTAACTGACCTCCTAAATAAGCTTACATCTTCAAACAAAATTAAATTAAATACTGGTTATCCTTAAAGGTCACACCTGTTCGTTGTTTATTTCTTCAAAATGAGTTGAAGAAATTGTTTTTATTTTAAACGAAGTATAATAATTTACCTTTTAATGTGAAGAGCAAAATATAGTCTTCCAATTGTAACTTTTGGCACCACTGACCTTTACCCTCCATAATATGAGTACCTATTTATATTAAGAGCAACACTATAATTATGTGACCATATTATGGAACAGAAGTTGGGGAACAGCTTTTCAAGTAGAGCAGCTGCTGCCGTTTACAATATACATTATTTATAACAATCGATATTGATTTACGGGCTCATAAAAATATAATGAATATTTCCATTATTGTAAATTTCATTCTCCTTGAAATTACGAATAATAATTACGAATTATAAGCACTTAGCAGCTTGCTTTAAAACCTTAGCAGCTGTCGCGTTTATCATGCTTTTTGGGCGGTGGAAATATTGACTGTTCAGGCTTATATCTTAATTGGGGTTACCAAAAGTTGTTGGACAGTGGTATGTATGATTTTTACTAAATTTAGGTAGGTATAAGGTTAGATTATGGTGAGGATTAAATTTTTTTAAAGATTTTATCGTGAGGTCGTATTTAAGTGTCTACTTATTTCGCTCCGTGCCCATTCTTATGTTTAAGAGCATTTTTACTTACCTACTGGCTATTACATAATTCAGACTCCATATTGAAATATACCTAGTCAAAATATATGTATTTAGATTTGTTTGCCTTTTATTTTTTGGGCAACAAAATAATAATATTATATTTTAATCAATGCAATAAAATATAGGGCTAAGTTAGGGAAAGGAATTTTTTTTAATATATGGCGTCGGCTTAAATCATTTGCCAGTGTCAAGTTAAGAAGGCTATAGAATTTTTGATTTAATTTTCAACACCGTATTCCTAAAACGTCAAGTCTAAAGTCTAGTCAAAGTCCAAATAGATAGTCAGTGCAGTCAATAGTCAAGTCAGTCGATTCAGTAAAGTGGTAGAAGCTTTACTGAAAATTTCTAGGGAGTTTTGTAGGGAACACAAAATAGCACGTTTTTTGAAGTTCTACCACTTGCCCACACTTGTGCACGTTAGAGAATATTTAATGGTTAATATTCTACCAATATTACACATTAAGAACCGAAATAACACAAATTTACGAAGGAAATACAAAATCCACAACGTCACCCATTGAATTCCCCGGCAAAATTCCAAGGAAATATTTTATCGACGATTTTATCTTCTTGTCATATATTCTACTTCTTACGCTCCGTGCCTAATCTTATGTTTAAAAGCATTTGTATCTACCACATAATTCAGACTTCAGATGCATATTATTATAGTCACAATATCTTTAGATTCGTATGCCTTATATTTTTGCACTACAAATATTATAATCAAAGCAAAAAATGTGCGCAGCTGTATTTATAAGAGGATAGTATTAACTTCGAACCCAAATTTTGTAACAGCAGATGTGTGTTGTGAAAGCGTCGCGTTGTCGGCGCAGGCGCAGGTAGGAGATTCCAAGAACGCCAAATATAAGAGCGGTACGGAGAATACGCTCTATGGCACGTTTAAATTTCGAATGCGAAACGAACACCTGCGTCTTACATAAGAGTTACTAACAATTAATATTATATTAATATGTAATACATACCTACTTAATTTTCCATTTTTTTAAATAGGAATTAATCCTTTAAAATTTTGTAGTAACTATGTCTAATGTATCATGAATGTTTTAACTTAAACTAATACCTACGTGTTACGAGACAACTAGATACTTAATGTAAAGTGCCCACTTAATTAGTAGGTATTAATTGGCGAATGCAAAGGTGTTGCCAACGTAATATTCATTACGTCAGTAGTCAGTACTTGCCTGCGAAAATTAGTTAGGCACCTACTACCTAGGTAGACCCCCTAGGGTCGCTGGTAGGGCCCCCAGGGGCTGGTCTATTAATGTCTAAACTGTAATAAGTCATAATACACATACATTTAAAATATAAAATCAATAGTTGCTAATCGTAATTTACTTCGTGAAGCCATTAAATAGCAAACAAATAACAGATAGCTGGAATTTGAATGTCTTGGTAAATGAGTTCTCGGAAGTTATGAACATTCGGGTTTCATAATCAAGTCTTGAGTTCGGCCGATAGAATAGACCCTCTAGTCGCGGCTCGCCATTCGCCAATCGCCATTCGCCAGTCCTCCGCTCCGCACTCCGCAGCGCGCGCGGCTCTTTTATTTCATTTGACGTTCCGTTTTTGTTTCATTCGTTCGCTCTCCACCGCCGCGTTTGGTTGTGTTTTAGGAGAAGCTTGAGGTTATCTTAACTTTTTCGTTTTAAATATTCTTATAAACGTTTCAAAGATACTTATATAAATAAGTGAAATAATTTAAAACATTATATAATATAGTGAACTCTGTGTCTGCATTTGTGCCTTGTACAAATTGGAATTCGGATGGAATCTACCAAATGTGATTTCGTGTGTTCAGTGCTCGGTGAATTTGAAAGTTTGGTCTAGTTAAGTTTTACCAATCAAACCGTGGCCTCCGGCGTGCAGGCAGGTGGAACAAGTGATAGTCCACCAAAAAGTGTTCTGTCAATGTGTTTATTGGAAAGGCGTGAAAAGCTTTGCCCTCTAAACATGACTATAGCGACGAGATTGCCGTCACAAAGTGAGCATTTTATTCAATTCCATAGTTCAATTCCTAAAATAAGTTGCTGCTTCTTGTGGAAAAGAAAATATTTGATCAGTTTTGACCCATGTTTTCTTGCGATATTTAGATAATATTATGTTAAATACTTATAAGTTGTAGGATTGAATTGAAAATGTTTTAATGAGACATCAAGAGAAACAGCTCCTCTTAATATCTATCGCCCGAAATTAATAACGTATCTAAAATCTTAGATTACTTCAATCCCAGATTCTCAAAAAAATTACATAAATTGACTTTCGAATTAATCCTAGGATCGTTGGAATGTATTGAAATCTTGATCTCATATAGCTAAAATGAGATTAAGATTGATTATTAATTTTGGGCGTTAATCTATATTACTTCGAACTACAATAAAAACTACTCCTCACAGTGATGCTTCATTAAACGATTCAAGGAAACGCACTGGCGTTAAACGCTTATCAGAATCTTATGTTATTAACTTTTACGAATCGCCTTATCTTTTCACGAAATTACTTATCGCGATTCAAGACAGTTTTGTGAACTTGAGTTCCTCCTCATTAATAATTTAATTATAAGGGAATTATACGGAATAATAAATGATTGCTAATTATTATTTATAAACAAAAAATTAAAACTGACATCCAAAGTAAAAATGGACAAAAAATTACGAAATAAAACTTATTTTCTAAATAATTCCTCTTTTAAATTCGTCTAAAATTTTAACTATTCAATCTTCATAAATTTATCACTATAATAAGTGTCCATATAAATTTCGAGGAGTTCGCTCGACTCCTCGTCAATCCCACCATTACCACTTTGGTGAAAACAAGACCAACTTGGGTTTGTACCCTATACATCAAAAAAGGATTAGATGGCGGAATTATTGTTGAACATACAATATATATATATATATACATGTAAACATATGTAACGTAACATGTATATATATATATATATATATATATATATATGTCCGATATGTATATGCCGAATGTATAACCGCCTCCTTTTTTTGGAAGTCAGTTAAAAAAGCATTGACAGACAAATAAAAAGTTTGAACTTGTCTAAAATATTTTTTGCTCTGTCTTATAGCAGATAAATCTGCCTGTAAATCTGATGAGTCCATTGTTGAGTGATTCCAAAATGAGAGGTCCCGCATACTTAAAACATTTGATCAAGGCAAAACGTTGGTGTTTTTATTCACTACCTACTCACATGACCATTAAACATAGAAATACAGAAGAAATTGTTAATCAATCCCAAATCAGTGTTCTATTCGTAACTCCAGATATAGGAATACTAAAATTACGGGTCAGTAAATATATTTTTTCCATACAGAAATCGTGAAATGGTAAAATGTCTACATGATTCATCTGATTTCATCTTAGTAGAAAACATAAATTTTGTCAGTTTTCAATAGAAATGCGTAAAATGGCGCACAACATTTGAGTTGATAGAAATATATGAAACACCTAAACGGGTCTTTTCAAACCCCCTGTGTTTTCTCCTAGATTCTGCATCTGCAATCACTAAAACTGTGAGTGATTACGTCTTCCTCATCGGAACTCATGATCTTGTCTACACAAAATGTTTTGTTTCATGTTTTCTGTGTAATGTTTTGAAAAAACATGAGCAGGAGACGCACCTTTAAACATATACATTTATATTATGATTATTCTCTATTTTCCTATTTCTTTATAATTTCACACCCTTGCCTTCACTTTACTTGTCTTTTATTACTTTGTAAATGGCCAGGGTAAAGAAATCGGCCAGAATATATAAATTAATAAACATATTATTATAGGGACATTAGACTAAATTCAGTTATTTCACCAGGGGAAACCGGAAATATTCCAGGGGAAAGAAGAGTTTATGTCAAATTGATACAAAAAAAGTGTTAATTATCTGCAAGTTTAACTAAAAACAGCAAAGGTATTATGTGAGTATGGATGTATGGATGTTTGTTACTCTTTCACACAAAAACTGAAATTTGGTATTGTAGTAGTTTAAGTTCTGGATTAACACATAGGCTACATTATATCCCAAAAAAGTACAGTATTCGCGTAGGATACTGTATTTACGCAGGCGGGCATAAGCAAGCAATATCTAAACTAAAGTTATGCAAAATGGCACAATATATTTTTGTGAATATTCCATTGACAAGCATTCTTGTTTAATTTGTGAGTTCTTAAATTGGCTTCTAGGTCTGACAGTGTCTCTGATTACTGTATGCAAATATTATGAGCGATTTAAATGTTACTAAACCTTCCTAGTAACAACTGAATCATATAAAATTATGTCATCATAAATGTGCATTATGCACTAAAGAGTTTATTGTTACCAGCTCTCTAAGTATTTAATCTGTCATTATATTGTGTAATAGCTTTTGCCCGCGGCTCTTCCTGCGTAAATACATTATCCCACGGGATAAACTGTAGCCTATGATTTTCAGAGCCTAAACTAGTACCATACCTAATTTCATCAAAATCCGTTCAGTAGTTTTTGCGTGCTCTTTCACGCATTTTTATCCATCTATCCATCCTCACAAACGTTCACATTTATAATATTAGTAGGATTACAAATCTCCACTGATTGAATGAGTCTTTAAAAAATCTGAATTTTATGTGTTTTTCTAAATATGACTGACATAATCTTTTATGTCAGTCATATTTAGAAAAACACATAAAAAAATTTTATAAAAATTTTATAAATTAATTATATTTTAGTTTTATAGAGAAAAAAAGGATTTGTCATTAAATTAATTTGTGTTCTCTTTGTTCTAGATGCTTGTGTTGAAGTGGGGGTTCCACTTAACAACTGGTCGACCGGCATCGCTTGCTGCCCCAACTGCAAACATGAGTTACGAGTGTCGCTGGCGTGTTCAAAACACGTGCAGTCACCTGTTGTGACGCCCCTGACCCCGACGTTTACCATCCAACCGACATACTTGCCACACTCACCACTCTACACAACACCTTCGTCTCCATTAATACCATCACCATACAATGATGAGCTCAGAAGGCTAGCAGATACACTTAGAGCTTTAAGATTGTCAGGATGGTATTATGGGAACCTAGATTGGCAGGTGTGTGTTATCTTAATACTGTTCATTGTTATAAAGATGAATTAGGCTTTATGCAGATTCTTAAAATCAATCTTACTTTGAAAACTATTTGTCACAATAAATTCTATGTGTAAGTTGTAACATCATTTAATGATGAATAAATCTAGTATTTTATTATTCAATGTTTTCCTCAAATATTATCTTTAGCTTTTGTATAATAAAAATATATTTATGGCCTCAACTTATAGAACATGATAAAGTTCTTGACAAGTTTGTGCTAATTAACAAACAACTAATTGCCCTCAAATCTGTTTCAAATTATTGTTTACCTCATAGTGATATATAAAAAATACTTATTGGTTTTTATTTTTTATTCCAGGGAGCAAGGAATCTTTTAAAAGAGGCAAGTGTTGGTGCATTCCTCATCAGAGACTCGGGAGACAGAAATTTCATTTTCTCACTCTCCACACAGACAGAACGAGGTCCTACATCTGTCAGACTCCATTATGAACAGGGTTTCTTTAGGTAAATATTTTTTTTTTTTAAATATATAAATTACTATAGAAGTGTGTAACAGAAGAAAGTATTTTATTCTGCAAGATTTACTCTTGTTTCTTTTTCTACACAGAGTTCCATTGATATTTTATCAATGGAACTCAAAGATATTTTTTTAAATTAACAAGATAATTTTTTGCCATGTAATGTTTATGTAATGTAATGTTTAAAACCATTATCTTATGAAACATGTGACGTACAATATAAAATATTGACTCAACTTATTTCCCTTAGTGGGTGTATTATTTTCCTTCTTAGAACCTTGTGGTTTACACAAGAATTTAAAGTATATAAAATTTTTGTAGAAAGACTATTAAAATAACATTTTTCTTCATCTTTTAGTTGCTACATTTTAATCTAGAATCTAGATGAAGTGTTTGGTGCACTATGAAGATATAAGATAACTAAATTAATTATTTGTTTTGTTTTTGTTACAGGCTAGACTGCGACCGACCTTTAGCAAGGTATATGCCCCGATTTCGTTGTGTCGTTGAGTTGGTGCACTACTATATACGGATGGGGGAACGAGGGACGGAGAACACGGTGTGGGTGGATCGGGAAGGTTGTCAACACTCTCCTGTCCTTCTTAAATCACCTCTGAAGAAATCACCACCGTCTCTCCTCCACCTATCTCGGCTAGCTGTACATAGGACACTCGACTCAAATCCCTTAACACCAAAACTGTGGACGGCACCAAGACACAGGCTCCTACCTCTCCCCTCCACGTTAATAGACTATCTCGGAGAATATCCATACTCAATCTAATGTTTGTCATATAGATCAATTGCGTCAAAATGATGCCTAGCTAAGATATTAGGGTATTAGATAAATGTGTAACTGTTTTTTAAATTATGAAATGAAAGTGTTGTGTACAAATATTATTCCTAACTGCTAGTACAGGATGCTAGAGTAAGGCAGGACCTTTACCATCATAGTTGTATGTGTTAACTCTTAAGTATTGATATGGGACTCAATTATGATATTTAGCTAAATATTTGTATAGATAAAATAATACTACTGTCTGTAATCTGTATATAAAAAAATAATTAAAAGCAAGACTGATATCCTGCATCTATTTAATTGTCATTATTCATAATGGCTGGGCTGGTAGCTGAATACTAAAGGTAAAAGTATTATACAGACTTATTTTTATTTAACACCAGCTCTGTCAAATGCTATTAAAAAGCAGATTTAACTAATGCCTAATCTTGTCCATTATTTTAAGTTATCATCACATTATAGAGCTATATTTTATTTATTTTTCAACGAATTGTACATAATATAGTAACAGATACAATAATTTGTTTGTGTTCCTATGATATATCACTGTAGTGTTGTTGTATCGACTTTGTTTCACATTTCCATAACACAATTTATTGCTTTAACCAAATTTTGTATAGAACAGCCTCCTTCAACTTTCATATTCTAAAATAGAATAAATACTGTTACGGCGCTTCAATTTCTAGAGTGTTCTAGTATGTTACGGTGCTCAAATGTGTAGTGTTCTAGAAGCTTCTAGTTTGGAAAGTACTAGAATGTTCTCGAACGTGCACTGTCCCTTTCTCACCCAGACTCGAAACTCGCCTGGTGACAAAAATTCTTATTGAGCGTTTTTGATACCACTTACGCCACCATATGACGCTTTTTGTGCGTTGGGCCTGCCCCCTAGCGGCAGAAAAAATATCAAACACATTCATTGAAGCTCCGTAACAATACCATCAGAAAATCAATATATATCTATATTCTATTAGAGTGTTCATATTATTTTGAAAGAGTTTTAGAGCAATTTATGTGACATATTTTCTCGAATTAACTATTGCTTCTTAACATTTTTGGATAAAATATTGTTTCAATCATAAATTTATTCTAAATATATTTTTGTGAAACAGAATCGTAAGGATGTTGAGAAATAATAATAAAAATTATATAAAATGTGCCATTGCTAATGTGTATTTCTTAATGACCCCAGATGTGTGTTTAATAAAAGTATACTGGGTAAAACGTTATCACTTATATAAACCAGACTTTCGGTAAAACTATCAGAGCATACATGTTACAAGTATTTAAAGTTATCCAATAATTTAAGAGGCTGAGTGTGTAAATAATTGTTTTCTTGTTGTACTATTTATTTGTAATATTATTTAGAATAGTCAAATCATGACTCTTTGAGTCATACCATTTAATGGTAGTAGCGTCTAAGGGTTTGGCTAGTGATGTTCATACTAATATAGAGTAAACTATGTACCTAATATAATCTCATATGTTAATTGTAGACGTCATATGAAATTTGTATACCAGTCACCCAGTGGAAAGCACAACCTCATGATAGATGCATTTATGTAAATGCTGAAGATTCAATAGGGCGTAAGCGAGACATAATAGAGGAATTATCTTATAATATGAGCTAATTTAGTATGAGAAATTTCAATTAATTTATATAAAAAATATACATGGAATCTAAATCTTGTTGTTTTATTCAAACTATTGTTATTGAACCTAACACGATAATAATATTATAATGTTGTATAGACCCTTAGGGCAGACCTGTAGCATGACATGGCCCATGGGCCATGGGTTAGGCCCAGGAGAAAATCCCCTGTGATAACGAAGGCATAATGCCATCTCACTGGTTTATTACCATTTACCATGTATTCCTAGAAAAAATTGACCCTTCCTTCTAATCATGGACTATGATTTTTGCTAGCCAGATATTCAAAAGAAAGGATGGTAATAGTAATTTCAGCCGATCAATCAAAATTTAGAAGCCGTATTTGTTCGGCGGAATGTTGTTTATATTATTATTCAATTATTATACGCTGGAATAACGTTGGACGGAGAAATGTTGGGCTGGAGGACATGCATGAATCCGGCCGGTGCAATTTAAAACAGCAACACCCGGCAACAATTTAAAAACTACGCTTGTGTGTTCGATTATCCGCTCTATTGTATCAGTACAGAGTTCTATTTTTTAGCTCTGTTTTTCCGCCCTAGTCTGATGCATTATAGTCCGATTCTTATATATAAAACGTAATTGATATACTTATCACCATTTAAATAAGTATTTACTTTATATCTATGGTGATATAATATATTATATTTTGTGACAGGCTGTTGATGACTAATGGGCTGTGCTCGTGTAATGCTTTGGAAACCCTTCATCATAGGCATGTTGCCTAAAAAAATTTTTTTGTCTATTCGATGATAGACAATATTATGATAATAAACAATCGAGAACTCTAGTATTAGGCTTTACCTATGAAATTGCCGTTATGTATGAAAAAATTTAAACGATTTTTTTTCATGTATTTTTTATTTGTATTAATCAAAGTAATCACCCATGCAATCAATGCATCTTTATCAACGCAGTGGCAGTTTATTGATGCCCTTCTTAAAGAAATAAGCTGGACGGGAAGCAACAAATTCTTCAAAGGCATTTTGTACTGCCTCTCGGGTATTGAATTTTTTTCCCGCCAAGAAGTTATCCAAATTCTGGAAAAAGTAGTAGTCTGTAGGCGCAAGGTCTGGTGAGTAGGGTGGATGACGGAGAGCTTCCAACCCCAGTTCTTGCAACTTGGAGACCGTCTGCTGTGCAGTATGAGGTTGTGCAGGAGCAGCGGAGACGAGCGATTGACCAATGACGGTTGGAGATGTGCCAGCTTCTCCATCATTGTGTTCAGTTCTTCACAGTTCACATCTGCAGTAATGCTCACCCCGTTTGGTAAGAAGCTGTCATGAATCACAGCGGCGCTAGACCACCAAATCGACCATCACTTTTCTAGGGGTAAGTTTTCCTTTAGGGCATTGTTTAGCTGCTGAACCAGGATCCAACCAACTTGCTGAGCGCTTGCGGTTATCTAACAGAATCTATTTTTCATCGCAGGTAACAATGCGGTTCAAAATTCCTTCATTTGTGTGTCTGTTGAGCAGTGCAAGGCACGTCTCGACGCGTACTTCGCGCTGGCGATCATTCAGCTCGTGGGGCACCCATTTGTCAAGCTTTTTTACCTTGCCATTTTGACGCAAATGGATCAATATTGTTTTGACGCTAACGTCGAAACCTGCTGCTAATTCAGCCGTAGATTGTGTATCATCAGCTTCCACAATCGCCTTTAATTCGTCATTGTCGACCAAAGTCTTCGGACGACCGCGAGGTTTATTTTTCAGGTTGAAATTTCCAGAACGGAAGCGAGTAAAGCAATAACAGGTGGTGCGTTGGTTTGTAGTGTTAGCTCCGTAAGCGTCGTTGATGTTGCGTGCCGCTTGTGCCGAGTTGCTGCCACGATGGTACTCATATTCCATAATTACTCGAATTTTTAACGTATCCATGATGACAAAAAAGATTGAAATGCGATGAAAATACTTAAAATATATAATAATTTAGTGTAACACTAATCAATAAACAAATGACTATTTTTGAAAAAAGAATTCTATGTTTTTAAAATAAAATTAATTTCAAATTAAAATTCTTAGCCAAACAAAAAATATTTTGATTTGAAATGGCCAGTACTGCAGAACGGCAATTTCATAGGTAAAGACCTATTGTAATATGTTAAAAAGTAACGAAGATAGAAACAATTTAAATTTACAATATGAAAAAGAGCTATATATGGGCCTGTGACGTCTCGAGTTGCACCCGCCATACATTTGTCATTACAAAATGTATGGCGGTAGCAAATTATGACGTAACAAATCATTTTGCGAGAAAGAGATGGGCAATATATTTATTGGCTTAAAATTTTTAATGACGTCAATCTAAATACTGTAAAACGGGGTGAATAGAATTTATGGGGTAAATAGAAATATTTTAGGAAAAAGTTTAAAACCCTGTGACGCAAAAACTACGTCAGTGTGACAAATATTATTATTTTTTACATTAGCCATATTTTTTATTTGGTCTGACAACATTTGAAGTGTCTGAAGTTAGCATGTCAAAACTCAAAATGTATCCGACTGAAGGACTTAGTATCCATGGTCATGAATAAAATAATAATAATAAAAAAAACTGAAGTTAGCAATCTATGTAACGACGTCACTTTAAAGTACAACGGCTCTTTACATTTGATTTGCGCGCTTACTAACTTCTAAAAATTTTATAATAAATGCGTATCATATAATTATTAAAATTAGTTTATCCGAAAGTAAAGTGTACCCAGCATAAATTGTAAAGGTAAGTTTTTCTGATTTGTTTGTTTTTTATGGTTAAATAAATAAAATTTCAGCACTTATAAATATTTTTTAATATAGAGGTAAATAGAGATAACTGAGGGGTAAATAGAAACGCTTTGAGAGGTGAATAGAAACAGGTGAGGGGTGAATAAAAGCGAGAAAGTATTTAATAGAAACGCGAAAGGGGTTATTAGAACTGCTTTCGTTAGGGTTGGCAGAACTTTTATGTTATGTTTGATGTTTGTTGGTAACTTCTAACTTTGTAGCCACACCAAATTTATACTTATGTAAGTAAAATACCTAATATAATAAAATAAAGTATCATCTGTTTTCAGAGGATACTTACATTTTCATCTTTTATACTTTTTAAAGCGTGATTTTTTAACTTATTTTTTTTATTTAATAATAATTAGTTTATTATGTTGTATTTACACGCAGGTACCTATGGTGATAATATGCCACGCACCTACAAACCAGACCCCGGGGTAAGAGGTATTTAAAATATGACGTTTTAATACAACAGGCAGATAATGAATATCATGCGTATCACTGATTATTTTATAATTAGGTAATGTTATGGTAATGAATGTAAGAAATATTAATCACTTTTAAGAATTTTATATTTTGTTTATTTCTGCGAGAAATTTATGTTTTGTTTTGTAACTCATGTTTTACATGGAGTGCTGTTAATAATTATTAAATAAGCATAATTATTTTGTAGTTTAATTGATATCCAATATGTAGTTAATTTTATTTACATAGTCTAAAATAATAATATCCAATAAATCATTTAATTATCGAACCACATGTGTACCTACTCAAATAACAAAAATATAGATACCTACCTACATATTAATATTTAAGACATAAAATATTTTGACAACCCTAGCACTTTTTTCTATTAACCCCATATGTCGTATCTAATGACCCCGTATTCCAGGCAAATAGAAATTGACCATTTAATTGGTTTTTTCTCGTAAGGAAATAAAAATTTAGAATTAAAATTATACCAAGGTTGTAAAATATCATAAGACTCCCGTAATGAAAGCAGCTTTATTGCCAGAAGCATAGGATTTATATTGTTAAAGTTGGTTTGAAAGTCAGGATCGTTTCTATTAACTCCGTTTTACGGTACCTATTTCTTTTAGATTTATGTATCTATAATCAACAATTTTAAAATTTAATTAATAAAAATGTGATAATTATTCCTTCACTAGGCAACATAACGTTAGTTCTTCTAAGTAGCCGACTGAAGGACTTTGTATCCATGGTCATGAATAAATTAAAAAAATTCTTCTAAGTAGTCTGTGGGCAACATCCCTATTGTACGCACTGCGCAAGCTATCCTCTTTTCTCTTATGTTGTACTTACAGAGGATTTTAATAAAAAGTTCTATGTACAAGAGGGTATATAAAAAAAAAATTGTCTGACATCTGTCAAATGTCAATTGAATTCTCAATCTCAACTGTCATTTCTAATTTCGGGTGCCGGTGTCAAGTTGTAATTTTATTGATTTTTATTTTTTCTATTACCTACTCGTAAAATACATTGCGAAATGTAAATTAATAAAAAACCACCAAGCCATGACAGCAAACGGAAATGGGGGTAACTACGCACCATTAAAACAAGGCTTCTCGGACTCGGAGTCTGAGGACGATCAGAAACTAAACAATGCAAAAATTATGGGCTCTGACAGTTGCAACAATTTAGATTTTAACAGCGGTCTTCAATCATCAAAGAATTACAGCACGAGCGATATGGACGAGTTTAATACAAACGCCAATACCGTAGAGAGCACGATGGATAACGTGAGTTTCTTACAGTCTGACATGTCCACGAAAATGTCATTTCCCCGCCGCTGCGCATTTATTGCGTCTATCTTGGTTTGTTTTTTCACGGTCATTATTTTCTTGTGGTGCATACCCTGTTCAAATATAGGCAGCTGCTCTAGAAACGAGTGGCAGGAGAAAACAGTGAGTTGGGAGAACCCTTACGATGAAATCGAACTATCAGGCGCCGTGCAAGTCGTAGACGGGGCTCTTCCTCACACCAAAAATCTAATTTTCATATACCGAGGCAACCACATGAAGGAAGAGAAAAACAATAATGACAATGTGAACGGTGTGATTTTAATTGTGGGTAGTACAGGGAAAGTAGGATGGTACACAAGAGAGTCAAGAATACCAACAGAAATCAATTGTCATTTAATAGATGTGAACAGGGACAAGCAGAAGGACTGTATTGTGTCTGGAACCGAAGGTTTGTTTGCTGCGCTTAATCCCTTATCTGGTACTTATTACTGGTACATACACAAACAGGGGAAAATATACAGTAATATTATATCAATAGACTTCCCTACTGCTATCAAAGATATGGATAAAGATAAAGTAAACGATCTACTTACAGTGGCAACCATAAATCCGAACACAAATCATAATTCATTGCTTGTTATCTCAGGAGCAACAGGCAACATCATCGGAGAGCCAATGCTCTTAGAAAACTGTGCAACTGTGAAGCTGCTAAGTGATTCTGATCCTATAACATACCTCTGTAAAAATGGAACAACAGAAGAATTTCACAGAATACCATACAGTCTTTTGTACAAGAAAATATTGAAACTAGATCAACCGGCAAACCAAACTGTGCCAGCACCAAAAGTCACAAAAAGAGTGAATGTAAATTTGAAGAAAAATGTTGGAAATACAAGGGAAATATTCACAAATGGGCCAGGTAAACTGGTTGTGGAAAATTCTGGGGAGTGTCCCAATTCATGTCGAGTGAGTTTAAAGTTGATGCTTGAGAAAAATGGTACCACAAATGCAGCATGGGAGTATTCTGCTAATCACATATTTGCTATGAGACCGAGCTCTTTCGCATTTGCAAACACTATACGGGGATTTGTGCTGAAACTATGACAGTGGAACAGTGCACACCTGGCAAAGGGTGCACTTAAAATTGATGAAGTAAGATACAATGTACAGAATCAGAGCCCAAAGAATTTATATGACACATTTTACCGACCTACAATGAATGTGGCCTCAATATCATCCTTCATAAAATATCAGAACTTTACTGCCCACGATATCTCTGAAAGAATAGTGTTAGTGTCATTTGATAAACTCCAAGCGTATGTTCATGTTAATGTCAGTCAAACTGATGTTGTTCAGATATGTAATAGAGGTTCGGTTGATGAAGGATCAACATTACCTATATGTCAACCAGATTTGGAGTACCAGGAGAAATCCTTGATGATTGCCGACATTGATGGTGATAACTCACATGAACTCATATCTTATTTCAGTACGTTTGTGGCTCCGGAGTCGTATACTCCAAAAAAGACAAACTCTTATGATAATTGGCGTCTTGTGTCT